>CM055849.1:18009666-18609666 GCA_029490765.1 Euthynnus affinis | reverse complement strand
CCGTTTGGTTCCAATCACCCAAAGCATTAATTTGGTCTTCCAGTCCAGGCTTGATCCAAGACTCTGAGTCCACAGAGGGCCCTTTAAAAATCTGCAAAGGCTTACGTTTCCCGGTACCATGTTGAGAGGTAAATAAAGTTAAGGGCTCCTTACGGGCGGTTTTGCCTCCATATTCACTGGGACATGGGTCTGCAAGAGATTTAGTGGGCAAGAAGTCTCTGCAGAAGTGATTTGGCTGCTGTGCCCAAACCTCAACCAAATTATTTTTGTTGATTTATTTCACAGGCAAACGTGAACCATCCTATGGTTTGTAATTAGGCTTATTTTTAGGCTTTTTAATTTAGTTTTACACATGTGTTGACAATTGAGACTTTATCTGGAAAAAAGATATACACTCCAAGCTATGTTTGGACGTTTAGAGGCTGAAAATCATCAAACGAGTGCCAGCGAAGCTGTTAAACATGTATTCAATTATAGTATCATTATGTTCCATTTAGAGTATAAACACAAGGAAATATCTGTTGAAAAAGACAAGCCTTTTAACTTTTGATTTAAATAACTAATAACAAGCACAGGAAAAGAAAAAATACACTTTTCCTCAGAAAACATAAAGATCAAACAGCATTTTTGAGCATTTTTTTCCTGCTGAAATATCACAGTATAATGGCCAGAGAGTTAATAATCAGATGGTTCACATTGGGTATATACAGTTTGTACTACCGTAAAAAGAGATTAAAATCTGTAAATCTGGTATGATAAATGAATAGCAGATTCAAACATCTGGGAGATGCAGGACATATAAATCATGAGCCTCATCATGATGACTGAATCCAGTATGGATTGTCGGCTGTTTTATGTCTTCAGCCGCAATTACTCTATGAGCTGCTCTGTGTTGAAGCCAACAGGATGTGTTTGGCCAGAAGACCAGGGGAACAGGAGAAGTCTGTTAAAGTCCGGGTTTGTTCTGACATTGTGTCTTCAGCTGACATGCTCCGAATGGCAAACAACATTTTGATGATTCCTTTTGTTTAATTTTGCTAAAAAGTCTTGGCTAGACCTTCTGAGTACTGCGTGCTGACATAGAAATCTGCTGTGGAAAAGAAACCACGGATTATCTGAAGGTCCTCTATGCTGTTAAAGTTCTTGCTGTCTGCCCATACGTCATGTCTCCTAGCTCGGACTTCCCTCTATTCCTTCTTCCTGTGTCTGCCTCTCTATCTGTCCTGCCCCCCCGTCACCTCCCCTTCCCCCTTTATGCCACAGGCACAAAGCCAACAGCTGTAACATTGGCTCAGAAAACCCTCCCATCGGTTGACGAAAATGCAGAGCCTCCATTGTCTACACTGACACGAACACTGAAGCAACACTATATGAGTCATTCGAACTTCTGGAGTGAATCCACCTGAAGATGTTGACAAGGGGTCAACATACCGAGTTCTGATCCAAACATTATGAGTGAAGTGGCAAAAGTGATCCAACATCCAGTAGCTGCAGTTTTGTTTTTTTTTAGTGCAGGTTAAGTCAGGTCAAGTTAGGATAAACCAACCATGTGCAAGCCCCAGACACAGACAGACCCCGACCAATCATGTGTGCCCTTGGCCTGCTACCAAATAAAGTGTCTAGCCAAAATACAGCACAGCTGAGGCTGTTAAAATCACGGGGTAATCACAAGAGAAGGGTCCAGGCTGGTAGCTCTTCAGAGAGTGAAAAGGTAAGCTGAGGAGGAGCAGAGATTGTTTGGCAGTTGGTGAAGGCTCCTTTACATGAAGCCAATTCATGAGCTGGAGTGTCGGGTTCATGCGTTCCCAGATTGAGGTGGCAGCTGTGATGTTTGGGTGCCTCAGAAATGGATGTGCTTTAAAGCCAGCCATTGAAGCACTCTGTGTTTCAAACATACTTCTCTACCTGATAAAAGGTTGGCAGAAGAAAGCAATTTTCTGCAAACTTTATAACTCTCATTCTAAAGAACATGCCAGCACTTGCGGATTGAGATTCAGTTATTATTTTCTTCTGAGATAACCCATCAGACGAGCTTCAAGCTATGTTGCCGTCGCAAGGTTCTTAAGTGAAAAACCTTTAGGCTGCTGGCGGCTGCTATGGATTTCCTTTTTTCCATATTTTGTCTCAGGAAAATGCTTTTAACTGTCATAAGATGCCTCCTTTTAAGCTCTAGGGTGATCCATTAGCTGAGAAAAGGCAGGAACCCTCATTACAGTTTGACACAAATCTGTCATGAGATGAAGATTTAACATATGTAAGACCATTATTTAAGTTCATTAGTCTATTCTTGCAACTTCTTTATCTTTCTTTAACAAAAAAAACTTTGGATGGACAGCAGCTGCCTCTTCTGTCACTGTTGTAGCGTGGAAAATGAAGGATGGAAAATGAGAGAGAACAGAAAAGTGTGTGGAGTGGAGGGCATTAGTCATGTATGTACTTTCAGCTGTTATTGAGTAGCTCAGACGGTTGGGAGCTCGGCCAGGCCAATTGTTGCTCATTTAGCTGTCAAACAGCCACAACCAAGAGGCAGCCACAGGCAGTGTTGTACTGGGCACACTGGGACAAATCCCGGTGGGCCGCCGGATCAGTGTGGACCGTCATGAAGTCCATAAAATTTTTACCAGTCCTCTCTATCTATGTGCCTTTCATTCAGGGTGTGCATGAGAAGATAAGACTTTATTTCAATGCTGTCATGTGAGTGTGTTTTTTGGAGACATGTGATCAACCCTTTGAGGGCAAAATCAGAGATAATTTGGATATTTTTTTGGCTTCAAATTGCTGTGTCTCACTTATGTTGTGTCTGTTTCTGTTGTTTTTTTTTGGTGTCCAAAAAATACTGAGGATGGAAGTACAGGCTCAACAGCCCCTGTGTGCAGGTTGGTCACTCTTGCCAGCATTAATGCAGTGCAGTGGGACTGCATTTGTGCACATCAGTACCCAAAAATATCACTCTAGGCCGGCGGTTAACAGAGGGAGTGCAAGAGAGATGGAAACATAGATAGAGACAGGCAGACAGCAATGAGCTATTGAGTTACTGTGACTGGCTGTCAAAGCCGAGCCCAGTGCAGTGTTTAAATTTACAAAACAGAGTCAGGAGTAGACAAAAGTTATTATTATTATTCTTTGTTTTGACATTTTTCCTTTATTAAATAGGTGACAGTAAAGAGTGAGTTGAAACTTTGGGAGAGAAAGACAGAGAAGGGTCTGACATGTTGGACCAAAGCAGGAGCAACAGTCCAAAACACAAAATAATAATAATATAATAAAATCTTATTATCCTCATTGTGGGTCTTGGATCCCCTGGTTGCCATTGTTTTTTTTATCATTTACCATTGACAGAATTTTTTTTTTCTTTTTTTAGATACATTGGTTCTGAATATGGTTTCAAAAATTAAAGCAAACTCATACTTTAAGTGGATCTGCATTAGTGATTGAGAAAGTTCTGGCCAGCAGCAGCAACAGCAGAAAAAGAAACATTTGACTCAGAATATCAGTGTCAGAGGGACCGGAAGGCTGCTGTTTACTCTGGATTGGTCACTCATACTTCCTGTTCTATCAAACACTGTGTTGAGATAAATATTTGCAAAGGCAAGCCACGTGCAACCCCTTCGCTCCTGTTTTTGGACTGCAAAATAATCAGGAAGCTGCTCAACAACATTTCCCAGTAGTCAAATCACATTTTCTCTGCATCCTCATTCCTCTGCTACCTGCAAAATGAAGGCCGTGGTTGTTATTTTAATTAGTGTCATGTACAATTATACAATGAGGACAATCTTGTTCAAAACTTTTTTAAAAGGGGAAAAAAAACTGCATGCTCAAATGTGCGTGATAATTTGAATGTCATACTGAATAGTTGATGTCTTTTTGCCTAATTGATTGCTTGAGTTCTCTTATGGTACTACTTTTCTTCCTTTCTGTGCCAGCTCTCTCAAGTATGTCCTGATAGTAAGACTGCAGGAAAAAAAAATGCAGGAAAAATGTTAGCCAAAAGAAGGAATATTCCTACTTTCAAATGAGCATTAAAAGCAATAAACAACAAAGCTTTCAAAGGCTACAAAGATGCAAATGTTCTCACACACTGCTGGATTCTGTTTATCACTGGGTTATTTGACAATGGTGGGTCCTAAACTACTAGGATGCAAGCAAAATAATTACACTGGTAGGTAAGAGAGCACTCAAAGACTTAATATAAGGTTATAAAAAGAGCTGTTAAAGACACATAGCTATCATCTGCAGTCAAACTCTTTAAAGTTTAGCATTAATTGATACAGCTAACAACACAACTTTAAAATATTCTCACCTTATAGTTGTCACAGTGGAAAACAGCTGCTTATTTGCGCATCGGACAAAAAACAACATTAGCTTTTTAGGTTTAGAGTCATTTTTCCAACCACCTGACAAACATTAGCTCACTAGTCACTCTCCTGTAAGCTCTGGCTTAGTCTCTAAAAACTCCTGATTGAAATATCCAGCTCTTTAGAAACAGGTAGCGAACAGTGGGTGTGTTTTTTAAAACAGCTGCATGCTGCGGCTGGAAATGAGGTTGATGAGACTGAACCAAAACAGTAAAGCTGTGGGCCAGAAAACCAAAACAAAGAGCACTCAAACGCTTGCGTGAGTCGGATGATAATACTCTGTGAGCCAATGTTGATAAAAAAAAATTTTTTAATTAAAAATTAGTGCAGCTAAGTTTTACCTGTCACCTGCCTTTTCTGTCATTTTGAAATTGTAATAATTGTAGAAGCTACATGTATTATGCACATATGCTTTTTTTTATAAGTATAGTGCAGACGTTTTAGTGATTTGTAGTGAAATTACCTATAATTTTGCATGGTCGTTTTGTGTGGGACCATAGAAATATGAGGCTTGACTCCCTGACAACCGTAACCAACACAGTCCTGCACCACCCCAAAACAGATGTATGCAACCTTGATTACTTACTCGCCCACAAAATACCCTTCGACACAGAGCCTATAGATTTAAAATACAGTTCTGTTTATCCAGGTGCGTCAATGAAAGAAAACTCTCCTCCCAAGTGTGGTGCGTGCATGTGTTAACATTTAAGAGTGTGTGTGTGTGTGTTTGTGTTTGTGTGTGTGTGTGTGTGTGCATGTCCTATAATTACATAGTGATGAAGGAGTAAATGTGCTCTGCCACGCTGATGTGTGCTCAGATAGACACCTGCAGCCTGCGCTCTTTCTATCTCTGTCCTCACCTGCAACCTTCTCTCACCACAACATGCATCATTTTTTTCCTCGTCCTTATTATCTGCTTGAATACGGACGTCTTTCTACTATTTGTCATTCTCTCGCTGTCCTCCACCCTCCTCTCCCTCCATCCCTTCCCCCTCCTCCTCCTCCTCCTCCTCCTCCTCTCCTCCTCAAACAGGATACTGAATGGTTGGTTTAGCTGGAGGGATTCCTGGCAGAGTGATTTGGTTGTGATGTAATATAAATCACATTGCCAGGGATTTCCAACCAGCTACAGCTGAAATCCACGCAAGTCTCCAACACCTAACAACTGCTCAGCAAAACCCGCATAATCTAGCTTCACTTCACTGTTTTTTTAATCCTTTTTATAAACTTTTTAAACACATCTATCAAAATAAACTCAGCCTTATAGTCTCCTCATGTTTGAAATTTATAGTTTGACATTTTGGGAAATTGCACTTATTCATTTTCTTGCCAAGAGTTAGATGCTGATTAGCTTAGTTTAGCACAAACTTGAGACAGGGAGGAAACAGCTAACCTGGATCTGTCCAAATTCTAACCTATTATATTATATATATTTAGTCTGTAAAAAAAAACAACAACTGAGCTTTAGAAGCGCTTTTAGGTGGATGTCTTAATGCGTCTGGCTGCCGACTATCGCTTCATATTCAGTTTACAGGCATGAGACAGGTTTTTCATCTGACTCTTGGCAAGAAAGTGAATATTTCTCAAAATGTCAAACTCTTCCTTTAAGTAGTACTCATCTCTGTTCTTGCTTAGGATCATAAAATGTATAAAGGAGGAGGATGAGAACCAGTGTCCTCCAGATGCCTGCAGCATGTGAGTTTGATAGAGGTGCAGGACTTAGCTCGCTCCGTGAACAGTTCAGTGAAAGCCTGTGTTCACAGTGGCTAAGTTCCGCTCCTCACAAGCATTTTCCAGCTTTCAACTCCCACTTTTTTAACAGCTGTAAGATGTCAACATGGAGTCTCAGTTTTTTATGAAAACTGTGTGCTGCTAAAAAAACACCATAAACCATTGTAAGGAGCTTTATTTAAAGCAAATGAACAGAGAAAGAAATGTTTTGTTGTTTATCTTCTCACTGTCATGAATGAGAATGCCATGCAACTATTGCCTGTATAGCTGGCATTCAGATTTTCCTAGCTAACCAGTCTTACATAGCAACAAGCAATATGGTATGTTGGATAGCACAATAGGCTCAAAGGTATTCAGCAGTGAACTTTCTTTCCTCTTTGATCATCCCTTTTTATCTTTTCTCGACAGCAGACTGAGGAAAAACTGCTTTGTTCGGTGCGTTATCAGAGACAAAAAAAATGCTGGAAAAACAGTGATGGGTAAGAGAAGAGGGGAGGACAGGAGGAGGAGGAGGAGAGGCAGGACTTACTCATACAGGAAGGAAGTACAGGAAATGTCCCATCGGGAAAACAAGTAGCGATGTAATTGTGAACCCTGAGCTCATTTACTGTCTGGGTGGTCATGAAGGGAAAGCACTGCTTGGTCTGCATCTGTGTGTGTGTGTGTGTGTGTGTGTGTGTGTGTGTGTGTGTGTGTGTGTGTGTGTGTGTGTGTGTGTGTGTGTGTGTGTGTGTGTGTGTGTGTGTATGTGTGTATGTGTGTATGTGTGCATGTGTGTGTGTTACAAGTAAACATGCAGTTACCCATGTATATGGGAAAAAAGTACAGGACACTGTGTACAGTAAATGGTGCTTGACCAGACATTATTCCTTGTATAAATTTCTACTGTTATGTATCATATATGACTATGAACACTGCAAAATCAAGCATCACTATTCTTCTTTTGCTGAGCTCATACTTTTATGTTGTACAGCTATGTTTTTAACATTAATGCAGCCAGCAACAGTTTTTCTATCACCAGCTACATCATGTGTAAAGGTGTGATTTCAACACAGAGCTCAACGAGCAGCTACTGGACACTGACTTGCATCATTTTAGGTCAATATTCAGGACACTCAAAGGCAACAGAGAGGTTTTAGTGAAACTTTGGTTCTGACAATGTCACATTAAATGAGTCAGTGGCAAAAATTTCAATAAAGTTCCTGCACACCATAATGTCACGGTGACATCTGAGTGGGATCAAAAACTTTTAAATGGAAAAGAAAACACTAAAAAAAAAAATCTAATTATGCATTAAAGGGTTGAATCATCCAAGTTAAAAAAAAAAAATCAGTGTCATCCAGCTTTGCAGATAGTTATGGTTCAATAAACCCAAGCTTTGAGATATTTGTCTCTGAGATTTGATTTAAATTGAATGAACTGAATATTTCTATGTGGTGCTCAACGCACTGAAAAAAGTCCCATTAATTTCTTTTCAGGCACAGTGTCCTTGCAGCCTTGCTGTGGAACTACTTTCTATTGAAGAGACTGACCATACAAAAAATGTTGAAATTGTATTTTAAGGATTATTCCGAGTACCAGGGACATTTTTGTGGACAGACATGTCATCTAAATGAATAGGCAGAAATCACAGAGATATTTAAAAACCTGAGCACATTAAAAAAAGAATTCAAATCACATGTCCACCTACCATTAGACATTAGTGAGGAAATGTTTTTTGTATTAGCAGTGCAAGATGTCGTTGAAAAGTGAAAAAGATCATTTTGAGGGGTTTCCTCTGTTAACTCTGTGCTTTTTAAATGTCCAGACTTCCTGTGGCAGCATTACTGTATATGTTGTTTGCTTCCCCTTGTGGTGATAGCAGGGTGGTGCAGGTGCCTGGGCTCAACCTCCTGTGCCTACTGAGCTGATAACAGTTAGATGTTAAAAAAGCACTGGCTCAGTTCAGCAGGAACCGGAGTTAGGCCCTCTATAAACAGCAACGGAGCGCATCACCCATAGCATTCAACTGGAATTCGTTCTCCATTGATCTGCATGTGTACCATCGATTTATATGCAAGCATTTTGCATCCGTGGCAAAGTAGTTGGTTTTTTTCCTGCTGGATCATTATTTCTTTACTGCTCTAAAAGGTCATTAGACGTTTTTTCCACGAAGCCTCATCAAGGCGAGGAACTCTCATAAATTTACCCACAAATGTATCCTTCCTTTCCCTGTAAAGCTCTGAATGGAGGAAATCTGCTTCTGTTGGTTTGGTATCACTAATAGATCACAGGAGCAGAGTTTTTCCAGTTTTATTCTCAACGTCAAACTGCAGAAAGACTCCAGGAAGAATCCTTTAGGGTGTCATTTAGGCCATATAGTATGATTTAAACATTTATTTTGATACTTAAAGCAGTATTAAAAAGTCTAATTATTACAAAGTGACAATCAAAACTACTGAGAAAAGTGAGAAATACATTTTTACCTATTTTAACATTAATACTATTTGTTTACTTATAAGTAGTGGAGTATTTTGTGTGTCTTTATACTGCCACTCAACTACATTTCATAGGGAAATAATGTTCTTTTTACTTTACTAAATTTAGATTGTTATGTCCCTAATGTCTATAGCTGTTAGTTCCACCAAAGAGAGATTTCCCCTCTAAACTTCTCACATGGTTTCATTTAAATAACTGCTTGAGGAGGCAAAGAGGCAAAATTATCCAGTATTTTACAAAAAAAAGCAAAGATTTGAGAATAGTCCAAAGTAGTATTCAGTAGTATTTAGTTTTTTATTCTTTCTTTACTCACTAGTTGAATCTGTTCAACCTGCTACCAATCTAACATTTATAACAATATATCAACCAGCAGAGCAATTGTTCGACAGTGTGAGTATTTTACTTAAGTAAGATTTTTCAGAACTTTTATTTGTGATGACGCTTTTTTTTTTGTTGTTGTTTGTTTGTTTTGCATTCTTGTACTGGCACCTTTCTTAAATAAAAGATCTGAATACTTCTCCCAGCATTTCCTTATAAATCACATGACATCCTGTCGCACATTGTTGCAGAGGTAATGATGAAAGGTCAAAATGCATTAACATTCTTTGCCTACTTCCTCAGCTTTAAGACTCAACCTAACTGAATTCCACTCGAGTTTTTACAGTATTAGAACATATCTTAAGATAGCGATGGGATTCCCCCTTTAGAGGAAGTGGTAAGGGGAAGTCAATGAGGGCTTGTTAAACCGCTACTGGAACACACAAATATGGTGATTTCAGCTCAGGACAAGGACAATGCTGTCTCTGCTGTAAGTGTTAACCAACAGATCTGCTGCGGAGATGTCATGGGCAAAACTTTTATATAAATATACTGCATAAACACTTACTAAATGGTTTATGTCACACTGTAACACACTAGACACTTGTAATTATACGCAAATATAAGGACATTTTTATGGGTTTATGAATGCATTTGTCAACAATTGCAACAATGAATGCTTGATAGCACAATATAACACAAGTGTAATCATATATAATGATTACACACATGGACATACACTTTCACAACTGTATATAAATGCATTGAAAAGTGCATTTATAGATGCCTTCGACTGTTAATTCATCAAGTTTTCGTTAACTGTTGATTCACCAGTTATGAATGTTTTATGAGATGCTAAAGCATTGAAAAATGTTCACACATTTACTAATAAACATTTAAAATGTCTTAATATCTGCTTACATTATTGTCTTTTATCTATCAATTGATTAATTATTACTTGTATGTAAATGCTAAATATGGCATTCACCATGTTATGTATTTATGTGTCAACCATTAGTGCTAATATGTTTCAGCTGGTTAGGTTATTTTATTAGATTATTTTCATTCTGATATCTGTTTAACTGCTGCTGCTGCTTCTGCTGCTGCAAAATGAGAAATTGTTGCTGATGACAGTAATTGCACACAGACACAGTTCACTGACGAGACTATGGTGGTTTTTTGTTGTTGACTGTTACTTTTATCCTTTTGTAAGTTTTTTGTTACTGTCTCTTTGCCTCTGAACATTGTCAGATCTGGAAGATACTAAGTTCAGTTAGCACTGCAAAACACCTGACTGAATGTTTGCTTTTGTGTGTTTGAAACATAATTGGGATATTTGCCAAGATCCTTCTATTCTTATGATCTGAGGCAAGTATATAATAACAGTTTCTTTTGACTCTAAAAATCTGGCTTTTCATTGAGGTTGCTATAAAAAAACAAGCTGCGTTCCAACCGGAATCTGCTTGTTTGATAAAATCACAACTCATTATGTATTATGTAATCATTATGTTCTTTGCACAACAAATAACTGGTTAAGCCTGGAATTCCTTACCAGATCTGATACTGCATTTACTGCTTATATAAAGATATTTACCTCCACCATTATACTGTATAATGTAATAGGGACATACTTAACATAAATATGTGCATCAGTCAGAGTTTTCTCAATTCAGCTTTGAAAAAGAAGTTGAATTTTGAGGTGAAAACATGATTAAAGTGAAATTAAATAAATACAATCTTTTAAAGCTGTGATCCTCTGGCTATGTTTCTGTTGTTTGTTACATCTTGGCTGCAAAAGAACTGGATATGAGATATTCTTAGCACCTTATCCCGCTCCTTTTCTCCATCTGGATTCCGCAGCTGTGAGTCATGTACCTGCATATTGTTTGTCATCTGGCCTGTTGTATCAGCACACGAACGCTGCACATTAATGCACACACACATACATCAAAACCCCATCCACACAAACTGTACTGTTACATAACACTAATTTTTTCACAGGTACATACAGTATACCCACTCCCACTCCCGCTCAAATATTCCTGCCCCAGGTAGATTCATGCCAGCTATACAGAAGGTATCAAATGTAAACCTACCTATTTTGACATCAGAGGCAGCACAGACAGCAAAAAAACAAAAGAAATAATGATTATCTCACATTATATGTAAAGCCTCAACATTAATACATCACCAGCTTATGAGTTTTTCTACATCTTGTGAGTAAGACAGGAAAAACACAGCTGTAAAGTTACACCGAAGGAGAATCCAGTTCGCGTGACAACAGATCATCTTCCCTATCTGAGAGAAAAACCACAGCAACAGCTGTGTGTGTCTGCGTGTATGTCTGTGAATGTGTGTGTGTGTGTCTGTGTGTGTCTGTGTGTGCAATCTGCGTTCAATATAAAAATAAATCATTTAAAAGTGTGTGTCAAGCTTGTTTGCGACAGTTTTAAAGCCGAACCAAGCGCATGGTCTCAAATTTCGATAATTATAGTAGAATCACTAATTAGAATCAGACTGAGTAGAATCACACGCATTTCCACACATAAAAATTTACTAGTGCATTTCAGAAATTATTTCTCATGTGTGATTAAACTGGGCCAAAACTGTCAAATATAAAACATGTTGTGGCTCTTTTTTAGATGCAACTTAATATGGAGTTCTTGGACAAACTTGACAGGCTAGAAGTTATTCTTTTAGCACTGTGATTCTCACATCTGAAATGTCTAATGAAGCTGTATTTGCATTTAGATTGAAATGTCAACCTATCTGTCACCTATAGCAGAAGAACCCAAACTCATTATATTTTTTAACGTGAGACAACAGCTAAATAGCTGTTTTGGAATAGCTGTGTTTTAAAAGGAAGATCTGGCCATTTCTGGCATTTCGAAAATAGTTTTATGAGTGTTCTTTTACTCAGCCGGGATGAGGGATGAGATAAACAAAATACAGTCTGAGGCAATTTAAAGCTCTTTAATTGGTTCCAGTGTGCAAAATACACTTAATGAATCTCAGAGAAAGATTACGTCTGTGCTCTCTGACCTGACTGGGGCTGTATGTAAGACGCTTTGTCTTCTTAGCTCTATTAGTTGAGTTCTGTGGCTTTGAGTTTTGCATGTTTTACTTGGTTGTTTCTAAGACTGATATTGTGGAAAGAAAGACTGTGTTCATGTTCAACTTAGTGGAAAAAAATGTGTGCACAGCATTGTCTGTGCTCTGACTTCATCACATCTGCAAACTCAGCGTTGCAGAAATGGAGGAGTGATGATAAGACATTTCCCTACATAAATAAACAGCCTACAGGTGAATGCAGGGGGAGGAAACATAGCAACAGCAATGGTTACATCAGCGTTTTCAGCAAACAGCAACTACCACAGCAAATGTGGAAGTACCTTAAAGTGCAATGCCACAATGGCTGCTAGATGCTGGATCCAACTGACTCACATTCAAAAGCATCAACTTCTCACTAGAAATAGTTAGTCAATACCAAGATGGAGCCGACCATCAGCTGCAACTCAGGTTGTCAAACTGGCTCCATTGCAAACCAATGGTTGACGTCACACCTTACTACATCCATGTTTATATGAAATCTATAGTTTAACAACATGAGATTCCCATGAAGCTAATATAAGAGGGAAATGTGTTTTTGTGAATGGGCTCTGCGTAAAATATAGTGATATTTACATCCTAAAATCAATACATGATGTACATAAGATTACATTCTACTAGAAACATGGTTTGCATTGATCCAGTAGACCAACGAAACAGCATCAACAACCTCGGAAACCTGTATTTCAAAACCATTATAGGGATGATACTCAAACATGAGAATTAATCTTTCACCAGTATATAAATCAATGCATAAAAAAGATCTTATTACATGTTCTGAAAGGCAAATTAGTGCAGTCTCTGCTGGGAATTTATAATGGATACCAATGCACGTACTGCACATAAGTTGATGACGGCAGCGTAAAAGGCATAAATTAGCAGGCAGACAGACTCCATGACATCATGGATAAGCAAATCAGCGAGAGAGCAATAAAACAGAAACAGACAGCAGGATTGGCAACCTTGTAATTTATTGGTATTACCAAAGACACCGATACTGGCTGAACAGAGCCAATAAGCAATGTGTGTTTAAACTAAAGTAAGCAAACACTTACTTTAGTTTCAAGCGGTGATCACGAGAGAATAGCCTTTAAAGAAGTGCCTTCATCTGAAGCATCATCCGGCAGTAGGACAGGAAAACTCTGCTGTGCTTCAAAGATGCATCTGAAGCTTCAAGTGCAGGTTTGAAGCCTCAAATGTGTTTGCGGTCTGCAGCTGATATGACCAAAGGCCAGCAATAGGGAGTTCACAATTATTCCTCCACAAAGCCATGCTGAAGCCACATCATTGAACTGTTGGCATGCAAACAAGGTTTTGAAATGATATACAAACAGTAACACTGGTAGCAGCGAGTGATAGAAGCAGTTACAGCAGAATTTTTAGGTGAAGAGTTTAGCAGCAGTAAGATAGAACAAAATTGGAGGTATTGAAGGCATACATTGACATCTTAAAATTAGTAAATTTACTGCAATGGTTGCATGTGATATATGTTGCAGGTTTTTACTGTATTTATTACTAATGGATCAACAACACCTTAACCTGCCCTATATAAAGCTGCCATAGCTGTGTTGCACCATCTACTTTTATGTAACCCTGCTCTACCGGAATAGAGAGGCATGGTTTTCAGACAGTTGGTAGCTACAAATTATGTCTCTTGAATAAACTGTGTTAACTTATTATCCCATTAGGGACCTGGCAAGCTGGCGTACTAATTTGGCTCCAGAGCTATTTTGGGTGGTTCCAGAAGTAAACGTTTTGGTTTTTTTCCCATAGACAGAGCTACGTGACTCACAGTTAGAGAACTTCTACCACTTTGATTGGCATGAAACTGAAAATCTGCAGTCCAGAAGATTCACAGCTGTAGTAGAATTTATTTGGTTATTTGATAAAAAGTCAAAGGTAGAAGCCTGTGTATATACAAAACTTCAAAGTTTACTACAATTCCCATGATGCATTCTGGCGAGAAACATTCCAACACCAAGCTTAAACTTCTGTCACACACAGTAAAGATTTAGCTGTTTGGTCAATTTTGTTTACAAATGCAACAATAAAGCATTTTGAATTGGCTACAGCTCTGATTCATACCTCTGCCCAGCACAGCAACAGTGGACAAGGCTCATGGGTATTGTAGTATTTATAGTGGCCCATCCATTTTCCAAGGACGCATGGCTGAACTTCTTTGTGCCACTTTCTTGTGTGACCAGAAATTCAAGAATTGTGATGCTTGGCTTCTATAACTGTGCCAGTAACAAATCACACCCCTCCAATGAGCCATCTACCTATTTTATAGCTGCTACCTCAAGTTACGTCAGTCCCTTTAGTGTGTCTCCATGGAGGGTCCCTTTACCGATGGGGGATGTAGTCTTTCCTTACAGTACTCATTAAATCACACATCACCATCCACAGAGAATGAGTTGTTGTGATTTCTGCCTAAATTGGCCCCTAAACACTGCTTCAACTCCAACAATAATTCATTGTGACTTCTGTTATTCTTGTGATATTGATTGATTTAGGTTTAGTTTAGGTTTAGAGAGTGTTTGGCTGACATCAGAGTGGGATATCTGCTGTTTGCACATCGTGCCTCAGGAATCACACAGTATCACCAATGTGTGTTGGAGCAGTTTGCAGCTGTGTGTAACACATTCAGGATGAAATCACCACCTCCACCTCTCTCTCGGAGCAGGTGGCTTCCTGGTGAGATGGAGAACAGCTGCTTTAGGCAGGGATATATTCATGAGTGATGGATCCAACACAATTTTTAAATATTTAACACATGACTGCATAAACAAAAGATCAAACATATTCCTTAAAACATACACTCCTTACCCACTTCATCAGGAACCCAGTTCAACATTTACAAAGCTTATACATTTTCAGCTTTTGTTAACATTTTCAGAATTGTAATAATTCTACGATATGTTAATTATTGAAGTTGTAGTGGTTGGTGGTGGTTTACTAGGGTGCATTATATTGAATTGTGCTCCTTATATTGTGTCCACTCCATTAACCTCCACGAAGGGGGCAACATATTAGGAGCTGCTGCATTGGACTTCACAGGTGTTCCTTATAAAGTGGCCATTTAGTATGGATATGCATAATTAAACCTGCATTTACTGATTTATTTGGCTACTTGGAGGCAGCGAAACAAGCAGTGTGTTGGTCAACAGCTACCAGTTTTAAAATATAGCAGACACAGCATTATTGCAATTGTGATGAATGGTGGATTTAAGTCCAATATTCACTCTCCTTTCTGTTTTTTTTCCACCAACTCCTGGTTCTTTAGCTGCAATATACTCCATTTTGTTCACCAGCTAGTTGCTAACTTTGTCTATCTGCAATGTGGTGCTGGACAGGTAACATACAATAACATTTAAGAGCTTTGTCACTGAAAACAGCTTTCTGCTTTCCTTCTGGGGAAGTGAGATGAGAGTGAACCAAATCTGCAAGTAATGCTGCAGGCTGTGAAACCAAAACAATTTGCTGAAACATGGGGGCACAAAGAGAGGGTCAGGGACTCTGTTCTCACTTATTGTGTTGGGTAATTGGATCACTTGCAGGTGTGAATGCACCCCAGGACACATTGGGATCTGATCGTTAGACCGCATGTGGAGGTGGTCAGGGACACATTCAACTACATGTCTGATGTATGTTTGTACATATTTGTGACAGAGTTAAATGTGTCCTTATCTGCACTGAAAAAACAGCTTAGGCCATTTTGGGATACATAATAAATGTATCTTTATCACAAATGTGCCAAACACACTTCTTTCTGCCACACCTAACTTTGTTTTCAGCATTTCCTCATTTTGTAGTTTTATCCAGTGTGCAAACACACACACAATAATCCTATTCTCCAGCTGTACGACCACAGAAACCCACGGATAAAAGCTGCAAGCGGGGAAGCGAAATCTAATCAGAGCATATTTGAGATTGATTTTTATACGTTGTGAGCTGCAGGCTGTTTCAGATGGATTATCTACACAGTCTGCATGTGTGGATACAAAGATAGTAGATCTGCACAGGGCTAGATAGAGGGAAAACAGACAGTCACAGAGAAAAAATAAGAGAGAAAAAGACTAGCTTAGGATAAAGATGATAATTAGAAAGAAGAAAAAGAGGAATGCAATGAAAGTCTCTGTTTGGTGTTTCAAATTCCGAAATAACTCCACTTTAGATTAAAACAGATGACTTCATCACCTCAGTCTTGGCAATCAACGTGACTCTTCCCCACAGGTCCACACAGGACTGGGTGATATTCTTATCTGTCTTCCTATGCAGGGATAAGACTGATTACTGGCCTGCATTGCTGTTCTTTCACCAAATGTGTGTGTTTGTGTTGATTGCCAAGGCTGAGGCAGTGATGTCATTTGTTTTAATCTCATCTGCATGTACTTGCAGTTTTTAGACCATGAAAGGCAAGATTTACTCAGTCAACGCAGCCTCCTTTCTTGTCTGTTTTTGTCTTCCTGTCCGTCTATGTATACTTCTATCTGTCTCAGTCCGTTTGTATGACTCACACACAGCCTTTCTGTTTCACTGTGAGGAGCTAATACTCCCCACCAAATAAAGGTTGTGCTGTAGGGTCACAGGAATATCTCAAGTGCACTGACTTCATTTGGTTTCTTATAATTTTCCATTAGTAAGAAATTAAGTTCAGTCTCAATATGCACTCATGTACTCTGGATAAATTTATCAGATAAAAACTAGAAACTAGACATTCTTTGCTATTTTCAGCTTTGTCTTTACAGGTATTCTGCTCTAACCTCAATGAAATAGTTTGACAATAGTTTGATAGTTTGAAATACTTTTATTTGCTGAGAGTTACATGAGAAGACCAATACCACTCTCATGATTATGTGCTAACTAAAGAGCTAGAGCCAGGAGTCAATTAGCTTAGCTTAGCATAAAGGCAGGAAGCAGGGGAAGCTAGCGTGGCTCTGTCCAACGGTTTTTAAAAAAAATGTGCCTACCAGCACTTCTAAAACTTGCTAATTAACACATACAAAATCCAACATGAAAGAATGACAAGTTGTGGTTTTACTGGCGTTTAATTTGCTGGACTTTGTCTTGGCCAGGCACAGTTTTTCACAGTGCTGGTCAGTGATTTTTTTTTCTACCTTTGGCAGAGCCAGACTAGCTGTTTCCTCCTGCCTCCAGTCTTTATGCTGAGCTAAGATAACTGTCTGCTAGCTCTATATTTAGCATTCAGAGTGGTATCAATCTTCACATCTATTCTTGGCAAAGAAGCAAATTTCCCCAAACTTTTGTCAATAGTCAAACTATTCTTTTAAAGAGGCAGTGTCCTAATGTGATTTGTTCTGTGCATTAAACTAAATCACTAATATTGTTTTACTGTTTAGTCTTAACACTCCAAATATTCAATTTGAAATGACTCTGTAGCCTCCAAGTAAACATTTTCCCACAATGTCTGACAGTATCACTTATTTGTCTGTTGTTTCTGAATGTCCACACAGTGCTTCAAAGAGCTGTCACACTGGAACTGACTGAAATCCAAGGTGACATTTTCATGGCTACCTCAAATGGAAAATTCCTGATGCCTTTCTCTATTGACATTTCACATTAATACATTCTGACATTTTTGGTATTTTGGGAACTGTGGAAATTTGAGTTGAACTCAAAAGTAAAAGTCTTTGGATTCTAAGATTGTTTGTGCAACATGAGTTTGTAATGATAAAACCACCAAAGGATCTGTGGGATTAAAGGATAGGGTAGCATTTTTTTCAATTCTGTCGTTAAACAATAGTGGCCATGTGTACAGTGAATCTGTTTTTGCTTGATGTAATTATTCTTGTTCCCTCTGTTACATTTAGAGCTTTCTTCTTAAAATACTTTCAATGTAAGTGATTGGGGATGAAATCCACAGTCCTCATTCTGTGCAGAAAAAGCTTTCAGAAATTTAATTTTACATTAAAACGTGGCTCCAGCCATCCAAATTAGACAAATGAAATGGATTTCTCCCAAAGTTACAGTCTTTTTAGTATTGAATTCCCTCCTTGTGTTATTATCCCTCCGAAGAGGGAATGTCATTACATGCATTAATTTGATTAACTCAAATCTTAACAAAGAAAATTTTTCCTCCATTTTCTCCTTTGGGAGCATGTTAAGAATTGAAGTTTTAATGGTCAGTATGAACAAAAGCAATGACTAAAGCAAGAAAATTTGTTTTTTAATACATACAATATATATAAGGGCATGTTAGCATTGTTTTAAGACAGACTTGAAAAATGTGACCCTTTAAGAAAAAGGACTTCCCCATCAGTGAACCAATAAAATAAAGAGTAATGTACATCTACTGTTCAAGTAGTACCTTTCAGAACATGTTAGTTCAGTTTATTGATTAAATTTTAAGTAAATCTGTTCTTCCTCACATTTACATTGTTCTCTCTCCAACTGGAAATGTAACCTATTAGAGAGCACCCTCTAGTGATTCATCCCTGGAAGATCTAATTACACCACATGACCCTTTTAGACAGCAGCTGGTAATTTGTTTTAAATCCTGTTTAGCCTTGTACTTTGCAGAGATTTACAAAATAAGGAGATATATCTCTGGGATATTTATAGAACTTCTGAAATTTCTTCATACACTTACTGTCTCCAAATTGTTGTCCAATTTAAATGGACATTGCAACATTCTTGTTCCTAGGAGGTTAAAAGGCTTTAATCACGAGGCCTTCTCACATGTGGAAGACATTTTTGCAGGTATAAAATGAATTAAAAATATCTTTAGAAGTGAAATGACACAGATAGCACCATTAGATGGCTGTTTCTCTGAGAAATACAGGTAAAACCCCCAGTCTTGTTCGTAAATTGCTACAAGACCAGTTTGTTCTATGTGGGCTGCAGGGTGAGTCAGAGGAGAATGATGAGTAATGACTGAGTCATCCATGTAACACACACAAACTTCACGCATACACACACACATCATAATTTAGGCAACACGTACTAAAGTTAGTCACACTTTGGCTAACTCTTTCACACATTGCACTCAAATGCAGGGCTTGTGCTGACCCATTTTGTAAGGTCATTTTTGTTCCTTCTTATCATTAGATGGCATATAATTAAGTCCCCACAGCTGTTTTTAATTCAAAATATCACAATATAGAGATATGTTAGTGCATGTACTCAATCTTACCAAATTATATCTTCTAAAAACCTTTAAATGTCACGATGTAAATGTAGATTGTTCATTTTATTTTCTCTGAAATTAATTGTTATGTTGAAACACACGTCTTTACATGTGACACATTTCATTTATTACCATCAAGGGAAAGCGTACTGATGAATTTAAAATGAAATATGCCAATATACTTTTCTATAATTAAAGTTGTTTTTTTTCCATTAGCTTTTACAATATATACAAAACATAATGAAACTAAATTGAATCAGTGAAAACTGAGTAACAGAACAAAACAGAAGAAAACCAAACAAAATAAATCTGGGCAAAGAGAATTCACTACAAGCACAGTAAGTAAACTGTGAAGACAAGTGAAAAATAAAAAGTAAGGGGGAACCATGCATCAAAACTTTGGGTAGCACATTTTCCTTAAAACTAAAACAAAAAACAACAATAACAACAAAACAAACAGTAAAACCTCAACAAATTGTAGGAATATTTGCATCCTGCTAGGTTCCTTCCTTTATATATATCAGCAAATTAAACCAAACTTCATAAAACTGCCTTTGGTAATTATTAGTCCATGCCATTAGAGATTCAAAACAGGCAATGTGTGTATTTTTATACAGTCTATGTGTGTGTCTCTTATTATTTATGACCATTCAGAAAAATCTGTTTTTGCCTGGCTCTTGTCTAGATAACAATCATTGAAGAAGCCAGTATGCTTTCATTGTTTAAAGTCAGAACCATGTAAGGCACTGTACTGTAACTAACAGTCATGTTGATTGAATATTGTTTCTTTTAATATTGATGAAACAACGTAATGATCCATTTTGTCTTTCAGGTACTGTATTGCTACTTTCACCTGACAGAAGAAAAACTAGGCCTCATTTATGGCGCAGATTTGCAGATTTGTATTTATGTATTTGTTGTTTTTTTGTTTGTTTGATTTAAAGCTTATATTCCCTTTTATTCTGAAAATACGTGAACACTTCTTCGCATTTTCTCTTAACGTGTTTTATTTTGAAAGTCTCGCCCCGGAACTTCCTCAAGCCACTTTTCCTTATTTCTTCTTCTTCGGTGTCTTGCTGAATACGCTTCATAATGGCGCAGGCAGCACAGAAGCTGATAGCCAAAGTGCCCTCATTAGTCGGCGGTAAGATTATTCACCTTTTAAAAAACAAGTATAAAGTGACGTAACGTTAACAGAGAAAACTGTGTTAATACGTGGTTACTTGTAGTTAGGGGTACGTCACGTTAGCCGCACAATTGCAGTGTGACCTCTGGTAACTAACCTCTAAGTTAGTGTCTTTACTATTCTCAACCTCTGCAACACGTTTTGCTCAGAAAGTTGTGATAATGTTTCTTAAGTCGACATGGTTCAGTGGCTTTCGACTTCTCTGCTTCTCAGCTGCTGTCAGGGTTTCTGCAGGATTCACCAGCTTACATTTGGACTCTTTTAAAGACACTTTTATATCACAAAACGCAGTTCAACGTCAAACTGTGACGTTGGTCAAAGTGTGAAAGATACCAATAAAAACCATTAGGGATGATAAGGGCTAATTATTTACCAAGTGCATTGTGAAATAAATGTCAGTTTATTTGAATTTATTCCACGTTTTAGTCATGACTTCCTGGCAGTAAAAAACAATCATTCCCAATAATAACTAATTACTCATTAATCATGACTTGGGTGTGGTTAAGAAGCAGAAAACAATGGATGGAAAAATAACTGATTCATTTAAGATCAGAGGTCTGGAACAATAGAATTGGGGATTTTCCAACCAGGATTTCCAAAAATTACTAAAGATGCACCGATACTAATGTCAGATATCAGTCTGATACTGACTCAAATAGCTCGGTCAGGTATCGGTAGTAAATCTATATCTATGTGTTTATTTGTTGCATTTTCTTTTACAATATTAAGGAAGTAATGTGTACGTCAATCCCGATGCTGCCTTACACATAAAAGAATGATCCTAGTCTCTTCCACACAGTGAGGCTCACAGCTTATTAATTAAACACTGGTATCAGATCGGTTCTCTGTATCAGTATCAGGACTGAAAACATCAGATCAGTGCAACCCTAAAAATGACATTTAAAAAAAACATTTTATAACTAACATTACTGCCTATGACAGGCTAGAAAAATATTTAAGACCTTTTTAGAATGAAATTTAAGACTTTTAAATACCTTCTCACCTTTTTCTTTTTTTTTTTTTAAAGAAACCTAAGTTGAATTTTAAGACTTTTAAGACCTGCAGACACCTTGTACCTAAGACCGTTTGTGTTTTATTACTTGCAGCCGCTGTCACATACTCCAAACCCCGACTAGCAACCTTCTGGCACTATGCCCGAGTGGAGCTCGTCCCTCCGTCCCCTGCTGAGATCCCCAAAGCCATAGAGGCTGCAAAAGGCCTCGTCAAGAGCTTCCAGACTGGGCGCGTTGGACAGACCACAGTAAAGGTGAGTTCATATAAGTCCATGACTGTTGATTGGGGATTGTGTGGTTTTCACTGATGTGTGTGTGTCTGAAATTCAATATTACATGACTGTTGATTGGCTTAACGCTACAGAAAGTAAACCTGCTTGAAATAGAAACAACCGGATACTTTGTCATTTGGTAAAACAGCCTGCAGTGACGTGGTCTCACATTTCTTTAATATAAATAGGTATAAATAAGGTGATTAGGCACAAAAGTTATAAAACTACAACTTACCACTGTTTTAATATGATTATGAAATTAATACCTTTAGGTTTTGGATAGACAATACGCTCTATTTGAAGAAAAAGTTTTGATTGGTATTTCTGACTGTATTGTGTGTATCGATAAAGTATATGGTTGGCACAGTTCTCAGTGTTGCACACACCAGTTGGTTTATTTACTTATACAGATAGAAATGACTGATTAATTTAATAAAATGGGAATAAACTTTGTGGCTAACACAAATAAACTATCATCTCAGTTAGTCCAGGAGAGAATTAGTGGAAAAACACGACAAAGACATAAAAGGATTGATGTTGAAAGTATGTCAGGTGATTTCAGAAGTTAACAATTATACAAATGTAGGAGATGAAGTGCATGAAAATGGCCTGGATGCATGATGAGATACGTTGGTGTGTGTATTCAGAGTATGTGTTCTGTAGACTGTAATTTTATGCATGCAAAGGGACTAATTTTGCAATCTAAAATTACTTTCTATTCATGCGTAATCAAGCCTCATTTAAATGTGAACTGTCTTAGCACTCAGATTTTAAGAACTAAAGCTGTTTTCTTGAGTGAAATTCAATGTTTTCTTTTCCTTTTTAGGATGCCATAAGAAATGGACTTGTGACCACCGAGGTGCTGATGTGGTTCTTCATCGGCGAGTGCATTGGCAAAGGAGGAATTGTTGGATACAACGTCTAAATATCGGACTGCTCTTTTTTTCCTTTTGCACTTCTAATCGCCACATTCTCAACAACCTGCACCAAATTTTCAATAAATAAACAGATGTCTATAATTTGAGAATAATGTTTTGTCTCTTGAGAATTTATTTACAAAGTATAAGCGAGTTTGGTTGTATTTTATTCAAAAAAGATGTAAGAAACCAATGAACAAAAACATGTAAATGTGGGGAAATATTTGCTATATTGAGTCTTTGGAAGATGTTATGCTCGGCTAACTGACAGAAAGCTGCATAATTAATAACTTACAGATGAGAAGTGTTCATGAACGTCACTTAAAGAGAGATTGCAGGTGCCAACAACCGTTTTCCTCATTTAGCTGCATGTTTTCTATGTAATAATAGACATCTCTTCTCGCTCTCGACTTTCCGAAAGTGTATTTACAACTTTTCCCAAGTATCTGCAGAAAGCTTGCCTCACATCTTCTGGTTCTTCCTCCAGGTTGGAGTGAATAAGTGGAAGTCTGCTCAAATTTGAGGCTGCATCAAAAAGAATGTGCGTTAGCTGACAAATAATAAGCATAATTCACACCACACCTTTGTGACTTGTGATGGGATTACCTAAAGGCAGCCGTCCTTCTTCTACTGCGCTGCCAGGCTTGTGGTGAGCCATCAGCAGACACTGGTTGTCCTGCAAACCCTGGGAGGAGATGAACATTGAATGCCAGGTCTCTATTTCTTTAAGGTGACTTGGAACATCCGGATTAAAAATGATCACCACACCGCTGGAGTCCTTCATGAGCACAGGCCAGCATGATTCAAATCTGTGTAAAGACAGTAACTTCATCTGAGTTAGGGAACACTAGAAAGAAAACATGAATGACAGAAAGAAATTGAACATTTCTTCCTCTTATGACAGAGGTCAACTTTCAAAATGTGTTGGTGATTTTTTACTTACTTGAAATCCCCTGAACAGTCCCAAAGTTCAACCTCACATGTCTTGTTGTCACCGCTGCCCTCAGGTTGTGATTCAAATTCTAGTATCCTTGAAACAATACAAAAGAGCCAAGTGATTGATTTTATAATAACTTTGAACTGCAAGCACTTTGTAAATTATGTTATTTCTATCGTCTCTGAGTTTTAATGAGTTGGGTAAGATGTCTGTACCAGGTGAAATACAGTAAAGTTGACACAGGTTTTGTACCTGACTCCTTGAGTAGGTCTGTATTCGCCTCCCACATTTTCTGCTGTGTCTGAGAGAAAATTTGCAAGAACCGTTTTCCCACTCTGAAAGACAGACAGATGAGTTTACAATCAGTACATCAACAAATATATACTTGGAAAAGGTCCATTCTTCAGTAGTTTTTGATATCCAAATTAATCTGTACACATATTTGCTCACATATTTGACTTACTACTACTACTTACTGTCAGACTACTAAACAGCCTTTACTTAATAAAAGCAGCATAACACAATGTAAAAAAGAAATACTCCATTACAGGTAAAAGTCTTGCCCTTAATGTGTTGAAAATATCAAAAGAAATATTAACTCACAAAGTAACTAGTAGCTGTCATAAATGTAGTTGAATGAAATTTCTTATGAAATGCAGTTGAGGAGAAGTACATGGAAATAAGTACTTCTTTGCGTTTCCCCCAATCCTCTCCTCAGTTAACATAAACACACACATAAAAACAAACATAAAGCTATCACACTTGATTGATTTGGTGCTAGAACACTCTAGTATGTTTTGTCTCAAGTTTAATCGGTGTTGACACCGAAAAAAACACAAGTTTGTGAGCAACGTATAGAATAGGGAGCATGGAAGGAGCTATTAGCTACTGCTAAACACAATGTCTTACGGTGTCAGTATTAAAGTTATTATTCAAACGTTAGCTACCAACATTGTATAGTGAAATAGGATATGCTGCAACAAGAGGTGTGTGTTTACTTACCTCATTAGGACCAATAAATAGTATTTTCGCTTTGAACATTTCCAGTCAACGGGGGTCGAGCATTAGCCGACCAGCTAACTTCAACAGAGAAAGTAGTAGCGGGCGTAGCAAGTTTGCTTAAATAACAGCTGGTTGTACATCTGAATTTTGCTATGCTGATTGTTGGAGACAGTCACGCAATGAAATGTTCAAAATATTCATCAATCGTCGTTGCTTGATTGTTGCCCGAGGATGTTGTACCGTGACAGTAAACTTCCTTTTCGTTTCTATGGTTTCAGCTCTTGTCTCTACATTCCTCTTTTAATTGGCTATCCCCAAGTTTAATCACGTATAGTCCCGCCTACTTCTCATCAGATAACGAATCAAAAACAAGTAAAAAACACGGTGTCATTACGTTGCCTCAAGACTAACCAATCATCTTCGATCTTTTTAAAAGGGGGCTCTTCAGTTTGGAGTAGCCACAACTGAAACGAAGCGAAGGCGTAAGTAGTATTTATGTCTTTAGTGGCATTGTTTTGGATGTGTTTATCAGACAGTAGGTAATAAACATAATGCAGGTGTCAGTGGCTTTGCAGGGTAGAATTCGCAGAAGGCCTGTTTACCTTAATATACGCTAAACAACGATTTAACAGTCTTATCGACTTTCAGTTGCTAAGGAGTAACGTTAAGCTTAGTTAGCTTGCTTGACAACCTACTCTACAGTCCTTCAGGATAATGTCCAAGCTATGCTAGGCAGTGAACGCACGCTCGTTTTAAAGGTCATTTCAGTGTGGATCTTGCCCTTCTCTTTCTGTTAACACTAACTTGTACTGTGTGTTTGTTGTTTTGCCAGCAATGAGAAGTATGTCTCCAGAGGATGAACTCCAAAGTCCCCTCCTTGGTTTCAGCTCTACCAGGGAGGATGTCTCTCTGAGTTGTGGAGATCTTGACAGCTCTCCTGAGCTGGGGAGAAGGAGCAGAACTCGCAGTAGTCTCCTCACAAGAACCCCAGATGTTGACATTAGTAGGTGAGGATCCAGTATGATGCAAGAACAAAAATACAAATTCACCCATCAGCAGCTACAGGGCTTCCAGTCCAACTGATTCAACCATTTTTTTCTTTGCTGTTTTTATTTAGTCACGGAGACTTCCCCGAGATAAAGAGCCCTCTCCTTAAAATATTTGCGGATGCTGAAGCAGCTGCTAACTCTGCAGCCATACAACTTGTATCTTTTAAAGATGCCATGGAGGATGAATTTGCTGTATGTTTATTACAATTCCTACCCATGAACTGTATCAGCATGTTCTTAGACATGCAGTATGTTTTGACATCCATGACTCCAAGGTCTGACTTCTCCATTTCTTGTTACTACAGGATTCAAGACAGTCCGCAATGGATAAGCGCCAAGTTACAAGGCAGAGAGGACTTTTGCTGGAGAAGTTGGAGGACTTTAGACGAATAAATAAGTCAGTAAGACAGAAACTGAAACAGCTCCGAGATGCAGAGGTTGGTTTTAATGCTAGCTACGTTATATAATGCTTAGGATTGTTATGTCAAGGGTATAGTATAGTGCAGAGCAGTACTTACTATATGTTACATCTTAAAATGATCCACTGACAAATTAATACACTGACTTTAATGCTTTGCTGAAATCTGTGAAAAGAGAGCAGTTTACTTGAACTTGTTTTAGAAAACTTGTGCTTTTTCTATTTAGACTGATCGCATCGATGCTGACAAACAGATTGACACCTTGCTGAAGAGGATCGCACAGGCTGAAAATGAAAATGAGGTGAGCGCTGTGTTGTGTTGCAATTATACAGTTAGTTAAAAGAGAAAGAGCTTTATATTAAGCAAATCAAGGCACCGTCCTGATGGAAGATTTATTCTGTGCAAGGGGTTAATCCGCTCACGTGAGGTTAATTCCTTAAACTTAATAGCGCTTTGGACAAGTCAGTTGGTAAAAGCTCAACAAATAAATGGATCATAGTCACCTTTGGTACTAAATAGATACAAAAACCAAAGGATTTGGCATAAATATAATAATATGAAATTTAAACCACTTTTAATGAATAATAACTATAAAGTAATACAAGTTTCACACACTGATTGTTGTCATTTTCCTTCTCAAGCATTTAAAAAACAATTTGAGCAAGACAGAAAGAAAAGTTGAGGAACTCATGGATCTGCGGAGAGAAGAGCAGGTGAGTATAGAGGATGTTTTTAATATGGATGATCTTGTAAACTTACAAAAAAAAAAGTGAAAGTATCTGTCTACGTCGATCATCGCAGGAGAACA
Source organism: Euthynnus affinis (assembly GCA_029490765.1). NCBI lineage: Eukaryota > Metazoa > Chordata > Actinopteri > Scombriformes > Scombridae > Euthynnus > Euthynnus affinis. The sequence continues at coordinate 18,582,926 of CM055849.1, read as the reverse complement.
TCAAGAGTGCCGTTCACATGACCAAGTCTGTGGAGGCGACCCGCGCTCACCTGCAGGGGCAGCTACGCAATAAGGAAGCTGAAAACAATCGTCTGACTGTACAGCTACGGGTAAAAATCCAGACGTTTATCTCGCCAGTTTTTCTCTAGATGAGCTGCCTCTATAAGGACATGTAATGATATACATTATACTTGTGGGGTTTTTCAGACTCTTGAAAGAACCATAACCGAACAGAAGATGGAGATTGATGATCTTAAAGGGTCCATCACGTCTATGTCTGAGCAGGCAGCGCAGGACAAAGAATCTCTCAAGAAAGCCACCCGAGCACAGAAACTGAGAGCAGAGAGATTTGAAGCTGCTGTTGAGAAATGCTACACACAATTGAGGGAAAAGGTCTGAAGTCAAAATAGCTATGATTTTTGGTCTTAAAATGGTCTATTTTTCTGTTGCAACCAGTTGAGTATCACCTTCTGACTTTCAATTCTTTTTCCTTTGATTGGCGTGCAGGACATTGAGCTGGCCAATGCCCGCTTAGAAAGAGACTCCAGGAGGCGGCAAAAGGAGCAGATGACAGATGAGAAAGAAAAATTTGTCACTCAAATAGAGATATTGAAAAGGTTGGTCGTTTTCTGTTACACACATACACACACACACACACACACAGTGGAAATCGATTCACACGTGTTGCAACCACCAATTTTAACTCTTGAATTTTACATGTCCAATGAAGTCAAATTGCAGACATGACAGCGAGGCTGCAGCAGGAGAAGGACGAGCTCTCTGCAGCTAATGAAATTGTGATGCAACGGGTTGAAAAACTCGCCGCTGAAAATGGAGACTTATGCGTCAATAATGCAACACTCAAGGTATAAGCTGGCTAAACAGTCGCTGCATATTCTTGTTGGATCCACTTTACATTTTCACACCATTATATTTAAGAAAGTGGAAAGCACCATTTTCACTCTCTCTCTCTGATATTTATTTGTATCACAAACAAATGATTTTCATCTTCATGTAATTGCAGACATCTGTTGATCAGTTGGAGCAGCAGCTTGCTGATTGTGAGACTGCTCTGGTAGAAGAGAAGATTGTCTCTCAGGAGAGGAAAAACGAAGCAGAACAGAGCCAATACCAGGTTGACATTTGCTCATTAATTTTATTGTTGTTGTTGTTGTTGTTTTTTTGTTTGTTTTTTGTTTTTTTTAGAACTCTTCTACCTTTTTGGACTGAGCTCCATCCCCTCTAGATAGGACAATTTAACAGTCCAGCAATGACTGGCAAGCTCTGTTGCAAACAAAGACCTATTAGTGTTTTTGGATGTATGTGAACCACAGATTCTAACTTCTAATCTTTTCTAATTAGACATCAACTGGGCTTTATTACCAGGCAACTGCTAATCCCTTTGAAGACATAAATTAGTCACTTTTGCAGTTAGAATATGGTTGAATGTGGCCTGTTGGGTTTTTGATAATTATGATAATTATAATTAATAGTACTTCATAGTCTACAACTCTGGGCAAGAACACAGCGGATTTGATTACACTCTGTTTTTTTTTTTTTGTAGGTTGCAGAGCTTCAAGCTCAGATGGACACGATGAGAATAAAATATGCAAATCTTTTACGAGAGACAGAGAACACACGAGATGGAAAAGCTACAGAAGTTGAGAAGGTAACCTCCTGCCTCTTCATATAACAGTTGTGTAAAATTATATATCATGCAATGCTATTAATGTGCACCAAGCTTCATGATTTCCATCAGGTATATTTAACACAATTTTTTTCATTTTAGGTGGCAAATTTCTTTGATTTGTTCCTTTTTTTTTTTTTTTAAATAACAAATTCTAACAGCTATGCTGTTTTTTTTCCAGTACGCAGCACTGTTTCACCTGCTTTTGGCCAGATGCTCTGTTGCTTAGCAGCATTACACATTTGCACGAGGACCTGCATTTGTTTTAGCGAACTACTAAACTTCCTCATCGGGCAACACTTCAACTAACAATATGCAAAGCTCAGCCTGAGGATGATTCATGGCATATTTTATTCGCATATGTTTACAGTTAGGTTTGATGGATCTTTAGGCTAATATTTTGTCTGTCCCAACACTCCACTCCTTCTGCCATCCTCTGGCGCCCAGGTGAGGCAGGAGCTGCAGGGGCGTGTGGAGGAACTGAAGGATTTCCCTGAGTTACTGAGCGCAGCTGAGCAGAGTCTCTTCGAGTGCCAGGAGAATCTGCAACGCTCGGAGAGGAAGTGCTCAGAAAAGTCAGAAGCCATTAGGCAACTGCAGGTTAAGGTGTGCAACACAAGCTGTGGCGGTCAGAGATTATAAAATGCAATCATTTGTCTACATCTGACCACTAGGCGGTAGCACAACCTCATGTGTCTGTGGACGCGTCTTGTGTTCTGGTTCTGTTGTGAGTTTGTTTTGATGTTGTGGTGAAACTTCTCTGATTGCAATGGACACAGTTAGGTTGCAACATCTGTACCCACATACCCATTTGTGAGTATTTTGTGCTGTGTTAGTCCTTTTCAGTCAACCACATGTTCTGTTACCAATTTAAAAATGTTCAATTGGTATCTTGAAAACAGCCTGTTTTGTGTTTGCAAGATTGTGGCAAATGGTGTTAAATGGGCTGTTATTTGGTCTAGTTTTGCATGTGATGTGAAACCCTCCTTTCTGTTCCATTCACCTGTTCCCAGCGCAGGTGTTATCAAAACAGCATATCTGAATTTAACATTTTACATGTACAGATGGAGAGTCAAACAAAATCGCTGAGGTCATCTGTAGAGATGAAAGAGTCCATTCATGAAGCCAATTTACAACTGCAAGAGAAAGTGAATTCCCTTCAAAAGTAAGGCTCTTGTTTGTTATCCAGATGTAAAATGTTTGTGTCTTCTTTGTACAGATTTAAACATAGACATAGTTTGAGCCTCACGTCTCTGTATGTCTGTGTGTGTGTGTGTGTATGTGTGTGTGTGCAGGAAGATGGACCAGCTGCATCAGGAGAACATGGAGCTCGTACGGAAGCTCGCGGCTCAGGAAGAGGCTTTCAGCTACAGTAACCGGCAGCTGGATCAACGCTCAGCTGAGTGCCAGTCCCTCAGCCGGCAGCTAGAAGGAGCTTTATCAGACGTCAAACAACAGGTACGGTTGTTGTTGAAGCTAAAATCTTTGACTTTACTACACATGTTGTCACCACCTAACAAGAAATATTACAAAGCCTGTGGTATTTTGCTCTGACGTCAGCTCTTTTTAGCGCGCAACTGTCTAACAGATTGCTATAAAATGTAATTTATTGACCAGGTATAACTGGAAAAATGCAGTTCCAGTTTAGCATTTTATCACACTCCACTTCACAGTTTTGAACTTGAACGTAATCATTTGTGACATATTCATAGAAAGACACATCTGTTACATGTTGTTACTGTATGTGTTTTGTGTTTTCTGTTATAAAATCCAATCTTTGATACTGCAAGTCTTTCCAGGAAACCAGGAAACTACATGGTTCACTTTATTAGGTAATTTGCTTCTTTTTTTTTTCCACATCTCCAGGTCAATAAGGTAAAAGACCAAGCTGTTTCCAGAGAACAAACCCTTCAGACCAAAATCCTGGAGCTGGAAGCAGAGAAGAGCAGAAGGGATAACGAGCTGAGGCTTCTACGCCAGAGCAAACAGACGGTGAGTGTTGTGCTACTCCAGAGCAGATGAACCAAATAAATGTTGCGTAGATTCGCCAGCATGTTCACTTTGCACTCAATTTGCCCTTGATGCAAACCAAGATAGGATGTTCAGAGTTAAATCAGTGTTTGTGTGTGTGTGCGTCAATCTCCATCTGTAGGCAGAAAAACAGTTCGAGGTACGCCTGAAAGACCTGCAGCTCAGCCTGGACCAGTCAGAGAGCCACAAGCAAAGCATTCAGAACTACGTCGATTTCCTCAAAAACTCTTATAAAACTATGTTTGACGAGGGAGTGCAAACATCAAGTCTTGGATCTTCTTATTTTCTAAAATGACTACGGTGTAATATGTTTTTCCTTTTTGAATATTTTTTTCTTTTGCTTGTTTTTATCATGCACTGTAATATTTATGAGGACTATTTAAAAAAAACAGTCACTTTTAGAGGAAGCAAGAGTTTACTTTTGATAGATTTGGACAATCTTTGGATATCTACTTCTACATTTGTCATTTAGCTGACAATTGCTGACACTCATTTTTTTGTGTGTGTTTTGTTGAGGGGAAAAAAAGATATCAGGGAACTTTGCTGTTGTTGCGATACATCCTGCTTTTCGCTCATAGTCCCAAGAAACAGAAACAGAAGTTTATCTTAGTGTCATAAGACAAGGAGCCAGTTTCATAAGTGAAGTTTAAGAGTAATCTACGCTGGTTTTATATTCCTCAGTAAGATTAGTCTGAAGACAGTCTGTTGCGTAAATATTAAGAGCATCATATTTTGAGTCACCAGAAGCAGCCACAAACCCTCCAGCATAAACTGGCTAACCTCAACTACAGTAAGCTGTGTTATGAGTTAACTCATAACCAAACCGAAAACAGCGCCTCTGTATTGACTCACTTTCTCTTTTTAAACATTTATTCAACATCTTTTTGTTGTGCTGATTATAGACGGGTTTTATTTACGTCATTGTGTTACTCTAAGCATTACTGAATAATCTTCCATCAAACAGGAGTTTTAAGCTGGAAAAAACAGATATGCCACTAGGTGGAACTGTTTTGTTAGCTGCTCTCTTCTGCCAGGTGTCTTTATTTTACCCATAGTTCATTGTGTCTTCAAACAATTTTACCTTGGACACTAATAGATGAGTTCAATGCAGCAGATAAAGTTAAGTGTCTTTAGCAAGTCTGACTTAAGATGAGTTCAAAAGACTATCTATCTATCTGCTGTTTCTAGATCAAATTTGTTTCTTGTCATATTTTAGCTTTGTATCCACCTTTTCTAGCCATGCACACACCTAGTTATCAAAGCAATTATTAACCAATGCAAATGGTGCTTGAAAACATTATGAGTAACATTATGTTGGTACATCTGTTCCAGTCAAGTGAACATGTGGTACAATCAACCACCTTTTTTTTCATGGTGCTCCACTTAAATGTTTCTGCAAATAAGGGAATTTTTGAGCTACAATACAGAAACGCTCATTGCACTGTTTCCCTGCTGATGCTGAAAACAAGCTTGTGTTTTGATTGTGGTCGCAGAATAGGTGTATTGATGTATACTGACTGTGTTTTATGTTCTGATTCTCAGCTGGCCTGGGATGAATGGTGCTGAAAATCAATTGTTTGGCTGTCAGTAGTGAAACTTAATGCCTTTAGGGCTGCAGACATAATTACCAAGATACATGCAACACCGGGATATTTCCCGACTACTTAAAGTCTTATTGCTGACTCATTCTCATGCTTTTGAAATGGACGTTTTTATATTTCTGAGGCTTAGCTGCACATGAAAAAAAAAAACAGGAACTGTGGCACGAAAAGATGTGCTGTTATTTGTCGAAGAAGTTCAGAACATCCTAAAAAAATTGGGAAACCGTGTTTGTCTTTTGCTGTACTTGGATCTTGTCCTGCTGTTGTTGCGTGAGTTGTGCTCTCATACTGTATCTATTGTAATAAACTACCAAAGCGTCCAGACCTCAGTAAGACTCTGATGTGTTCTTGCAGCAGACGTATTCCCCCGAGTGAGCACTGCTCCTCTCAGGTTCTCGAAGACAAAGCTCTATTGTGCTCTTGGTCAGAGGATGGAACCATTTCATCTCTGTGTGCGTCAGTACCTCTGTTTTTCCCTTGCTCTTGTTCTCACTCTCTTGGTCTTGCCCGTTTACGTAATTCTGTTGATCATACTTTGGGAATTTGCTGTTTTTTTTTCATCTGTTTGCTGGAAAATAAGCTTGCATCTGACTTTAGACAGTTTGGTTGGTGTCTGGATTCTGTACCATCGTGGACACACCGTGAGCTTATGTGCTTATTAAGCTCAAACAAGTCAGATGACCCATTTGTCTTTTCTTTTTTCTTTGTCTTTTTTTTTTTTGTCCAAATTCTTGTTCTGCTGAGACAATTATCAAAAACAAACAGAGCTTTCACTGTTGCATATATTAAAAACATTATCTAGGTCACATACTGGAGGCTAATTGATGTATAAACTTCTTTTGGTGGACAGTGAAACCCTGCATATCTGCATTCACATAAAGTCTACTTCTAGTTAGAGTTAGCAACAAAGCATCAATCTGCAATCCATCATATCGACTGTACTTCAGATTCAGGAATGTAATGTTTTAATTGATGTAATATATCTCCGTGGAAAGTTTAGATTATCTTTGTAAGCCCATAACTTTTTAACAAAACACATTCTGCAGCTTGTGCCCATTTCTGTCCAACAGCAGGAAAACCACTCTGAGGTTTACATTACAGTCACTCCCCAAACTACTCACTGACATGTAGGTCCTCTCAGAAGTGGGTCAACCAGATGCAGCAGACACAGTATAGTTCACTTCCAACTGAAAATAGTTACAACAGACCCCTGAGACTTTTTCTGATTATTGCAAGTCACAAGCTTTAAAACTTTTGCTATTTTCTCAAAAAATAAAATGATTAGACAACTGCATTTTTTTGATGTATTTATTTGTGAAAAATGAAGACAAAAAATTGACTCTGGCAGTTAACTGGCCTATTTTCATACAGTGCAGTATGTGTCCAGCCTTCAGTCATATTCCAACATTTTACATAGATAAGAAAGTGTAGAGAAAACTATATCAAACCATTGTTAATGTACAATGTCCCATGATTAAATATAACAATGCAACACATAATCTCTTATAAATAATAAAGAATAAGTAAAATAAACCAACATTTACAAGGCGACATATTGTGTAATGGCGTATTTATTAGCTGCCATGTGTATTTCTACATCATTTCCATGTTGCCATGTGACATGTCTTGTTGAGATAATGTTAAATATGTAAAGTATATATATATACATATATGAACAAATTTTAGTTTAACTAGAAAAATAAGAATTCTCACATCAAATAATGGCTTCATAAAGAAGCAAAAACACAAAGCTCCAATATTATGAAGCAAATCATGAACAATATAGTTCACTAAATTCATCTTAAAGATGTCTGCGACCTCACAGTGCAAGTTTCACTTAATGTTTAAAACGTTGCCTTCGCTTTACATTTTCAGCTTGTGGATATCATTAAAAAGTCTGTAAAGAGTGGGAGGCTTTTCATTGCTGCCGGAGCAGTCGAGGTCACACTTGCAGGACTGGATCATCATCACCAACTTGCTGAAGGTCTCTCCGTTTTTGCACCGGAAGCGGACAGGTAACGTCTGGGTGCGTTGAGGCCTGCAGCACCATCCATCTGAACAGGACCCGCAGTACCTGGGCTGGAACTTTTTCAGGCTACGGCAGCCTGCGTGGGTCAGTTTGACTGGACGGCTTGCTTTTTCTATGTGGTTACATTTCTGACCATTCTGTTAGAGAGAAGAGATCAAAATCATGTGTTAAATGTAACCTGAGAGTCCTCAAAACGCAATTCATGCACCAGACCAAAATGTGATGAAATAAGCAAAATCTGACTTTATAAATCAAGCCTAAAATCAAGACATAAAACATCTGGGGTTTACCTTCGTCATTTGGTTGCATGGGCGGATTTCACAGATTCGAGTTTCTTTCACCAGTTTGCACTGGGAGTTGCTGTTGGTCACCCTGGTGGACACTCCAGTGCCGCAGGATTTGGAGCAGGGAGACCAATCTGTGGTGTGAGACACACACTTGACTCCTCTGGCCAACATATGGCTCATTGGATGACTCCTGAAAGCTGTTGAAAGAGAAAAAAGAGAAGAGTTTAGTAAAAAGTGGAGATAATAATTGAAAAAATATTCACATATCCTTATATGTGGAAGATTAAGGCCCTTCTACGACCCATTTTAACACAGTGCCCGGAGAGGATTACTAGTAAAACTGCTCACCAGGTAAAGACTTGGCTTCTCCTCTCCATAAAGGGGCCAACTCATTCTTATTGGTGAGGTCATCTTCAGATGGTCTGTCTTTGTGGTGCTTTTTGCTGTGTTTCTTCATTACAGAGCTCTCTGTCTTTGCATCCTCTGGGCAGACGAGTTGTTCACAGCACTGCCCGGGCGCCTTGACCAGTCTGGGCTTGGTACAGCCCAGATTGGGCAGCGGGAGTTCATGTGGGCACAAGGACACACACCCAACAGCACCGTCCATGCAAGTGCACTGGTGTTTGCAATTTGGACGGAAGGTTTCTCCATTCTGGTAAATCTTGTTGTTGTACTCACAAGTTCTTCCATCAGATTTGGCTGTTTTTAGAGAAAAGGGAAAGAAGTGGGGGTTTGAAATGAGAAGTGCAAACAGGGTACTAAGTAAGTAAGTAAGTAAGTAAATTCAAAAGTGAGTAAATTCGTAAAAAAGAACAAAGAGAGCAGAACAGAAGTTAATTTACCTCGACAGACACCTCTTGCAGAATTATATCCACCTCCAAAGTTGCACTCCAGTCCCTTCGTGCGGTCACATGGCTCTGACTTGCTGCAGTCTTCAAAGAGCTGCCGTGCACAAACTTTACAGCATCCGCAGTTGTCGAGCACAAGACTGATTCCTGCTGCACATCTGGGCAATTCAGGGGGGCACCGGCAGTCCTTAGGGCATGAGGCTGACACCTGAGAGCAAACACGACATCAAACATTTCTAATCAAACGGTTTGTTTCCAGAGGTGATCATCTTACAACAGCTAAACAGACAACTCATCAATGAACAGTGATGATTTTCTCACCATTGAAATGCAGAGGATCACAAGAGCAAAGACTTCATACATCTTCAGAAGTTGAGGCAATCTCTCTTCAGCAAAATAATCTTTTTTTTTTCTTCTGAGACAACAAGTCACGGCAGCGAGATAAACTTGCTGAAATGTCGAATGCCTGCTCTCCCTCCTCTGGAGTCCCCCATCTCCTTTTATACCCTCCAAGCAGATCTGACGTATGTGCGGGCTGAAGAGGTGTCCCGAAACTATGAGAGGAATGCCTCACCACGCGTCCTCCCATCAGCCCATAAGAACTTCCCCCCTCCTCTCCTCTCACTCAGCGAGCCAAGAACCACTCTGTCCAACTCCCATTCTTTCAGGGCTTTCTTTTGAGTTTAACAATGTGATTTTCATTTCTAAAACTCTTTTATAGAAATAACTCTGCTATCATGAAGAAAACCACTTCCTGGCAATAGTTATTCCTAACTAAATACAAAATATTGACATAGACACTGTCTTAATTGCATGTTATGTACTGGAAACTGACAGTATATTATTAATGCATTACATTGTAATATGTAATATGTTTATACATAATATTGCTCCTGTTTCGCTAAATTCCACCATTGCTTTTAATCTATTTGGATAACTTTAAAAGTTATATATGTGCATCCTCAGTGGATTATATTCATTTTCTCTTGAGGTGTGTGAAAGTTGTCTTATTATGTTGCTTGTACTATATGTAACACTGTGCTTATTTAGCCTTTTAGTTAGATCTCTCTTGGGAAAAAAATTAGATCAATTAGATCTACCTGGTTAAATAAAGAAGGAAAACTGCTGGTAACATGGCATATGGTTATGTAAAGGACAAAAAAACAGGCACATTAATATCTGATATCTGAAATATTTCATAATCAGCCCCATGCATGTGACTGCAGTCCCATAACGGGTTTAACATCGGTGCACCACAAGTTCTGACATAAATATTGAAGGAAAGCCACATATTTCTATGACCAACTGGATTTCTATCTCGGATGAAGTCTGAAATGTGTGTTTAGACTGTTGCACATTGTCTGTGATCAATGTTTGTGTTCTCTATGTTCTAACCTTGCTAGTGTTAAAAGTCACAGATGAAATTCCCGTCAGTCACCTATTAGGGTGTGGATGGATTAGAGTTTGTTTGACTTCAGTATCTCAAAAAGGAGACGAGAGCCTCCTGGAATGTTTGAACCCTTGGATTCCTTTGTTCGGTCTGAACGACAGCATCCAGAATGAGAAACACACCAAAAAAAGGAGAAGAAAAAGAAAACTTGAGCAATGCCTGAAGCAACATTCCACTCAGGATGAACATTGCCGGTTTCTTTGAAATGGCTGCCAGGATAAAAAGCATCCTCCTCTATCCACATCAAAGAACAATGAAAATTATCAAGGGGAAAAATGCCTTTCCTTTCATTATAACCTGTGAGAACAAGAGGCTGAGCCAGGCAGACTGGCACAGTCTCCTCTCTTATCTAACTAAGGTTACAAGGGCCATTTTGAATCGGTGCCAGCTCAGGCAGATGAAGAGCGAACAAGCGTGAGCTTGGTGCATTCACCGATGTCTGGAAATCGCTGACTGTTGTGGTTTGGAGTGGAAACTTTCCCCCCCAAAGCTGTAATATAAAGAATTTGCAGAACCATGTTAGGTAAGTGGAGCGTTGGATATACAGTATAACAGACATGGAAGACTTGGAAAGGATTACAGTTGCACCATATAGGAAAGGGCAAGTTAATCGGACCTGTTGGAAAGTGTTACACTCAACCAGACATTTTGTTCCTGAAAACTACAAATGTCCCATTCCAACAGAGCAGCATGTGAGAGTTAGATGAGAAGATTGATACCACTTTCATGTTTGTGTTCAGTATAGAGCTGAAGCCAGGAGGCAATTAGCTAAGGCTAGCATACAGACTGAAAGCAGGGGGGAAAGCTAGCCGCTGTTCTCTGGCAAACTCAAGGTGATGAAAAGGCTGGAAGGAAGTCACTGCACCTGGCCGCTGGTTGATAAGACATACCAAAAAACATCAACATCTCTGTATTTGCACACAAAGACAACTTGTGAGCCTCAAAGGTGCAATTTTTTAAACTTTGTGCAGAGCCAGGTTATTTGTTTTCCATTGTTGCTTTCTTTCTTCTAAGCTAAGCTAAACTAGTTGCCTCCTGGTTCCAGCTTTGGGAATAGTTTTCATTTAAGGAGTTACATTTATTTGCTGCCTTGCCAAGTGTTAGATGAGAAGATCAATACCACTCTCATGTCTAGGAGTGATATCAATAATCTCATCTGAGTCTTGGCAAGAAGGCAAAAAGAGAACATTTGCCAAAATGTTCTTTAACACAGATGCATGAAAGTAGTATTAATTCTCTCATCCAATAACTCTTGGTAAAGAAACCAATTAAGCGTATTTCCCAAATTTTTAAAACTATTCTTCTAATATCCATAGTAATAAAAACAGTTTACATTATGAAACATAGTCTTAATCTTGGGAAGTCATAGTGATCATCATAATAAGGAAATAGGGCTTTAATCTTCATTACCCAATTTTATCTAACTAAAATTCAATCAATCCATTTAGTGTGAGTTTATTACAGGGTGACTTTTATGGCACATGGAGAGCAGTCATACTGGAAAGCCGTGTGGGTGGATGGGTGATGAGAAAAGCAGAAAAAAAGAAGAAAGAAAGAAAGAAAGTCATTTTGTGACACTGTACACATTCACGGAAAATAAACAAAAGTTGAGTTTCAGAATTGGTGCAGCATGAAGAGAATGGAAAGGCAGTCATAGCTCCCCAGTGGTGCTTAGTGTAAAACCACAATGGGTCTGAGACAAGCTTGTTTTGGCTGTTATGTGAGAGTAGGTCACACACTGTAAGACAGACAGGAATGTCTGTAGGGGCCGCAGAGATATGATTGCAAATCCAGTTCATTACATCATTTGTATTAGTTTCCCTTTCTTTCTGTCTTGTTCCCTGCAGGGACCACTCACGAGTCTGTACACTGCGTTCGTCTGAAATTCTCTCTCACAGCTGATTCGACATTATTTCCAGGCTGCTGTACTTCAGGCAGCCTGATTGTCAGAACATGACAAAACAAGCCCAACAACAGTCTCCTCGGGGGAGCACCTGTCCTCAGAGAGTTTGTGGTGTATTTTGATTAGAGAGAAGTGAGAATCTTATGCAATTTTGCAATTTATTTCATGTTTACTGGAGTGTTACTTTGGTCCGTTTCATGCACTGCAGTTCACTGTGCAGTTACAAAGACAGCTTGTCCTCTCCGCTGTGCTCACTTTTCCTGCTGATCCTACAAAAAAGCAGTTTAAACAGTTACTACTTATAACTGCTCCTGTCTCTCTTTTATGTTTAAAACCATCTCAAGTCATGACCTTTAACCTTTTTGTCTAGTTAGTATACAACACTAGTCATTACTGTGAGTTTAAAATGAGTTAGTGTGTTAATTAAAATAAACAATGTGCATATCATTTTGAACAGGGGCATGTTTTGAAAATGCAGAACTGGCCAAAAGCTGTTGTGCATGTGACTGTGAAACATTGGTGGAAAGTAACTAAGTTCCTTTTTTTAAAATGCTGTACTTGGGTGGGGCTGGCACTATTATATCAATATCGTGATATGAGACAAGTTATCATCTTAGATTTTGAATATCATCATATGACATAAGTGTCTATTCCTGGTTTTAAAGGTTGTATTACAGTAAAGTTATGTAATTTTCTGAATTAACCAGACTGTTCTAGCTTCCCTATTATTTGCTTTTACCCACTTAGTCATTATATCCATATTACTAATGATTATTTATCAAACATTTCCATTGTGTAAATATTGTGTGAAAGCACCGATAGTCATCTCTACAATATTATTGCAGTATCAATATTGAGATATTTGGTTAAAAATAGTGTTTTGACATTTGAGTCTGTCTAAATCACCCAGCCCTATTCTTGGGTACTACTTGAATATTTCCATTTAAAGCTACTTACAGAAATACTTTATCTCCATAACATGTATTTGACAGTTGTAGTTAGTGGTTACTTTTCAGATTTTACTTACAATTTATAAAATATGATGCAGTGTTCTTGAATAAACAACCTAATAGTATATAGAGTGATAAAAATGATAATATAATACATATAATTCAATAATAATATATATAATACAATAATGTAATATACTGTAGCCAATAATATAAAAATCTAAAAAGGAGCTTTACTTTTGATACTCCATCACTCATAGAAATGTTGCTAATAATACTTTTGTACTTTTACTTACATTACTTACTTTAATACAGAACTTTTACCTCTAAGAGTACTTTTACATTGGGGTATTATTACTTCGGCTTGAAGATCCTGCACATTCACACAGGTGTTTTCAATTATTCTATCTGATTACACCTCTGCTCAGGTTGGAGCTGGGCTGGCAATGGACCCTTGGCAGACATTTTGACTTGTTAAAGTAGGAAAAGGTGTAAATAATACTATTAAATATGGCTCCATTCAATTAACTGTCCCAGTAAGTTGTATCAGTGAGTGAGTATGCACAGTAACAGAGCGCTGGAACCAGCTCACATAAATGGAATGCAGCCATTACTAATGTTGTTCATTCCACTTGTGCTTTTCCTGCGTTGACAAGTCAAACTGTCTGACGTGAAAAGGGTCTATTACGTGAGGTCAACAAACTTAATGTACCAGTAAGAATGATAAAGGTGTGCCACTTTAAGTGTTGCCAGAGGAAAGTCAGGGAGATGTCAATCACGCACTGTCTGCCCACGCCCAATCAGGCAAAAATAAGTGAAAACACCTGTGTGGGTGTACCTTACACCAGGTGTAGGGCCTTTAATCAAAATATTTGTGTATTTCTTTCACTGCAGCATTCAAAGTAGCACGAATAACCAGGTAAATTAAATGGATGCAGGGCAGGTAACAGCTCTGCAAAAAAAAACTATGAAAGTCATGTTTGATTCAACTTTATTAACTATTAATAATTATTGCTTAATAAACTACATTCACTAAAATGACCCTAAGGTTTAATCATAACTTCTTTAAAACACTTTCAACAAAACTGGGTATTATAACCTTCATTATGGTTTTGCAAGGTTGTTGTGCAACCCCCATTAGGGATGTGCAGAGAGGCCAGTATTTGTATTTGTATTTACATTTGTATTTGTTGAGGCAGCAAAATGATTTGTTTTTGTATTTGTATTAAAATAAAAGTGGAAAGACACTTAAAAATCCAGTTGTTGTTTTTATTACAAAAGCATTACAATAAGTATTCATGAATAAACTACCTTATGAAGGAGGTCACCACACCAGGTCTCAAACTGGAGTCTCCCAGATCATAGATGACTGCGCTGACTACTGAGCTAAAACCTTATTCTATGCCTCATTGCAGATAGACCTATTTATACACCATTACACAGAGACAACACACCATGTAACCATGTAAGGAAGAACTTCAAAGGCGGTTCCTTGTTTGCACTTTTCACTTATTGCCTATTTTTTACAACCTAACTTTGTGGAAAGGAGAAGCAGAACAACAGGTTATGGAGAGTCCCTTGGGAGCACTTCACAGGTGTCAGTGGCACAACCTTATCTCTGGGGAATACCCCCAACTCCGGGAGTGATGTCCAAATTAGGAAATGTGCATCATGGAGCAGGTAGATGTGACTCCCATCGTTGAGACCTGCTGATAGACGTAACACCAGAGCAGAGGAGAGAGACTGAGATAGCGATGTAACGTATATGACATGGGTTTTTTTCTTCCCGAAAACATTTTTAAAATATTTGTATGAAACAAATATTTGTAAATAACTGAATAATGTATTTGTATTTGAGAATACCCCTAGTTGTTGTATTAGACTGCATTTCTTTTTAAGTTAATGATACTGTATTTGATAATATAACAATCTGAAAAGGGCGACTTTGCAAGAATTAAACTTTGTAAACTTTAAGAAACATTTTCTGTAATGTGTGTGCATCTTCCAGTACTGCAAAGTACACTTGGTTGCCAGTTTATTTTTCACTTTTTGACTTGTCACAGTAAGAAAAGCACAGGTGTTACGAATAACATTAACAATGGCTCTGTTCTCTTCAAGTGTGACTAGACAGTGTAACAGTGAAACAGCTAAAAAGGCCTATAGGTACATCTAACAAATATATATATATATATATATATATATATATATATATATATATATATATATATATATATATATATATATAAAGACATCTATATGTCCAGATGCATGCTTTAATTTCAGGATTTAGGACAGTAGTAGTGCTGTAGACACTTTGGTTTCTTGTTAGTAAGTGGGGGCTAATAGGATTGAAGGAGCTTTTCTTCAAACTCATCTGACAAAAAATACACAAATACAACAAGCTTATACATGTTCAGTTTTTGTTGACATTGTCAAAAAAAGTGATCATTCTTCTACTACTGCTTATGTTTATTATTGAGGTTGTAGTGTGCGGCGGTGGTGTACTGGAGTGTGTTATATTGAAATGTAAGCTTTGCAAAAGTAAAATCTTTGGCTGAGCCGTTGTTTTAGATTGTATTTGATTGCCACCGGTGCTCCTAATAAAGTGCTCTCTGAGTGTGTACATGCATCTGCGTTGCACTGCTAGACAAGACATGTGAACGGTTATCTTCACATAAACATTGCTCTGCGTCATCAGTGGTTGTCAGTAAACATGACTGGTGTTGACACAAATCAGTCCTGGTCAAACATGATCTTATAATAAGGGGATTAGATTGTTTTCTCAGTGATTTTTAATCCGCTACATTTACGAGACTTTATTTCAACACAAAGCACTGTTCAAACAGCCTGTCTCATTTCCTTTCAGAGTGTGGGCATTATCAATAGACCGTATGAAGTAATTTTAACTATTGAGATGTACATGAGCCTTGTATTTATATTGTAATGTGCAGCAAGTTTACAAAAAAAAAAAAAGTAAAACTTTGATACAAGAGGAAAAATTGGTTAGGGGGCACTATTTGGCCCACGGGCCAGTATTTGCCCAGCACAACTGTATGTAAAATGAACTGTGTGGTCTGTATGAGGAGGTCCAACAGCGCCACTCAGTGGTATCGATCAGGACAGCACTTCACCTGTCAGAAACACTGAATAGCACTTAAAATAAATCACTACGACTTACCGCGAGGAAAGTTTAACAGATTTATCCTATAATGCTATTGTAAAATAAGTTTAATCTTAAATATATACATTTTTCGTTTACATATACCTTCTTTAATGAGTTGCCGTTACTTCTCTTCTCGTGTCGACGTAAACCGACAGAATCAGGAAGTCCGGGAAATTTTTTTTTTTTTCGGTTCATGACACACAAAAGTTGAATGGACAGTGGATACTCAGCCTTACAACGACAAATAATGAAGATTAACATTTGTTAACATATGCTATTCATTCATTAATGTCGTTAGTTTCGTTATAAGTGGCTTATTAGATTGTTTCAGTCGTTATTCGTGACCCGGAACACCTGGATCTTCACTTTTACGGGTGAGAGGGATGGATGCTCCTCACCTCACTGAAGATGAAATGGCAGAGATTAAAAAAGACGTGAGTATGATACTTCTGCCGAATTTGACTGCTTAAGAAACGTATCTTTCTGATAAGCTAAAGCGTGTGGAAACTATAGAAAGATTTATAGCCCTGTTCTCACGTTTATTTGACCCTATTAGCGTTAAATGGCCTGTTAAAGTAGGAAATACCCACCACACCCTCTGTGCCCTCATCAACAAGCAATGATATGAGCATGATCATGAAATTTGATAACATAAACTGAAGGTTGAGTGCACTTTTTCTATAAATACACATTCTGTCTTGTCAAAAGCATTACCACAAGCTTAAGTAGACACCTATGTGCCATTGAGAGCAGAACAAGACCAGGTTACAAATGATTTTAGACCTCCTGTTACAGTCTTATGTGATTATTAACAACATAGTCTCTGGTTTTAGTGAAACCTGCAGCCTCAGTCTTTCCTGACCGTGTGTAAAAAGATACTCTTCGTGGTTAGGTCATTTGTTCTCATTGTGCCTTTCCTACATCATTGTGGATGTCCAGGTGCTGACCAGACTACGGCACTACCTCTGCGACAAGATCCGAGCCGAACGTCATCTGGACTACCTGCGTTCTCGTAGGATCCTGACGCGGGATGACGCGGAGGAAATAAGCTGCAGAACCACACAGACCAAGAGGACGGCGATGTTGTTGGACATCCTCGCCGAGAACCCCCGTGGCCTCGATGCCCTGATTGATTCCATCCGGGAGATGCGGGCGCAAAACTTCATCATCACCAAGATCACAGATGAGGTGCAAAAGGCCAAAAATGAGAAGCTCGAAGCTCTCAAAGGTTAGTAGGTCAAGTCATAATGAAATCTGCTGTGTGTTTTGAATGTATTATACGTTCATGCAGTGACGTCTTCATCTTTGTTACTCTGCAGCAGGGGCTTCCAGCTCCTCATCTGACAGCAACCTCAGCACTCTGAGCACAACCACCGACCTCTCCAGGACATTTTCAAGCGACTCCACCATGCTCTTCCACCCGGATGGCGAACGAAGCCCCTCCACTTCAGACGTAGTGGGATCTCTCAATCTGCCATCATTACAGAAAGGTGGAGACTTGACCTCCGTGGCGAGTGTTAGCATCGCTGCCGCTTCCTCCACGACCTCCTCCAGCCTCCCCAGACCTGGAGATCCGGGAGCACCTCCGCTGCCGGATGAAGTAATGATCGAACCGCCCTCCAACATAGATGCTGCGACGCCGGGTTGCACCAGCAGCGGAGGGGACCCGAACTTCCAACCCCTCCGGTCACGTTCTCTCACTCCAACCTCACACAGGAGCATCTTTTAGGTTCTCATCTCCATAAGACAGTGCTCATTCAGTTTAAAGGGACAAAATGATCATCCATTGGACTCAGCTCAGCCAGGACACTCTCTCATCATTCTTCATCTCATGCTCTGTTTGGCGTGTTTGCTGCCTTTTGATTAGGCAGGTTGTGATAAAATGCTATATATGAGATATAAACTACATGTTTTTACTATACCAATCAGCTTTTTAAGGGAAAATATTTATAATTTGTCACTGGGGTTGGGTATTACTTGATTTTTTCCCCCTAGTGCCTACATAAAACCTGAGTTTCAATGCTGAAACCACTTTTTGATACCTTTTTGATATCAGGGGGCACATTTTTCTATTAAAAAAAAAACATTTTTAAAATTTATTTTAACAAAAGAACCAAAATTCTCAATTGTTTGAGAAACCTTTGTCTAAATAAAATAGTTTAAATTGAAAGTTGATAGTTTTCAATACTCATGCTTCATACACATTTCTGTCAGTATCAAAGAAGTACTGATGTTCGATACCCAGTCCTACAACCTAAAAAAAATTCTGACTCATCCTTTTTAACCTTTTCTACTCCTCTTCTTTTTTCAAAGGTGTGATTTCCTGATTAACTGTATGATGTGGAAACACGGCAGCTACAGTTTAGGTGCAGTGAGATTTATACACTGGAATGACTACTTGAGCATACTTTTATGTGTTAATGGAGCCAGTTTGATTTTTTTAAGACGCTGCCTTTGAGCAGAGTGCCGTCAGTTGACAATACTTTGTTTTCTAATTTCATCACTACAGAAGTCTTAAATCAAAAAAAAAACTTATTGTGAAATGCAAGCTATGTCCTGCTTAATACTTAATCTATGAGCCATGTAAAATAACCTGTTTTTCCTCATTAGTGATTTTGTGGTTGTTTAGGTTAACTTAATGTGATTTGACATGTCACTGGAAAAAAAGTTAGATTTTCATAGCTAATTTAATCCGTGTAGTGAGGAGATTTCTTTAAGGTACCACCAAGGAATCCCACAACCTTTTGACATATTTACTTTCTAGTGATACTGTCTGTAAAAAATCTGTAATCTGTAATTCAAGATGAAATTACTGATGAATTACTGGTGTGGCAAAAAACCCACTGTACACACAGTATCAGTGCCTCTGCCTCTACAGATATACTGTAACTAGGAGCTCTATTTTTGTTTTTGGAAAAACTGGAAAAGCTCAGAATGACACAGAGGAATGACAGTCATTGTGGTGAAGGCTGGCGTTGTGACTGAACCGCCTGGTCTTCATAGGCAGTTGAGAAGCGAGTGAGTGCAGAGTAGTCGTTCTCTGGCCGCAGCCCTCTGTTGCTCAGCAGGTGTTAGCAGGTAATTCACTTGTTATTGTTTTATATATTGCATTTTTCCCTCAGTTTTGGTATTTTGCCTCTCTGTAACATATATAGCAATGGTGTACTGTAAAACATATCAAATAATTTTGCAATAATAATAACATCTGCAATTTAACTTCTGTTCATTACTGTTTGCTGTAGTGATTTTCTTGCAAAGACTTCAAAATGAAAATTATATGATAAGTAATTTGTTCCACAATTAGTTGAAGTCTGTATACTCTCTGTCTGAAATGCTTGCTGTTTTTTGCTGTTTTTCAGTAGTTCTGCTACACTAAACTAAGCTCAGCTACTAAAATACACTTAGTGATGCTGAAAAACACACTTTTATGGTTTTCTACAGCATTACATCTGTTTTTAGTAGTATGCAGTATGCACTCTTAAATAGAGAATATCTTAAAGAGAATTCAGAGAGTGAGAGCAGTGAGATCATGCAGGAGAACCAGTTTGATAAACATCAGAATGACTGGAATGATTGAAATTTTGTCTTCTTTCTCAAGCACGTTTCTAATGAATATTGAAATGAAATATGAAGGGAAAACATTATCAAAACAATCATCACAAATAAAACAAGATTCTGTTCTGCCGGTCAGTATAATGGAGGACCCGGAGCCTCTGTTGGCTGTGAGGTCAGAGGAGAGGAGGCTCAACGGCCACTGCAGATGGAGCTCTCACACTCGGAGCCTGGAGTCGAAGGTGGTGGAGGATTTTAGACGGAGGCTGAAGTACTTCTTCATGAGCCCCTGTGAGAAATACAAGGCCAGGGGTCGCAAACCATGGAAACTGATGCTACAAATATTAAAAATTGCAATCATCACAGCCCAGGTAGAATGTCCAGAATGCTTTGGTTGTTATTGTCATCAGGCATGAAAGCTTAAGGAGGTTAAACATCTAATTGTCTCGTATGTTTTTTCCCCCTCTAAGTTAGTCTCATTTGGACTGAGCAACGAAATGATGGTCACGTTCAAAGATGAAAATCTGATGACATTTAGACATCTGTTTCTCAAAGGATACAAAGATCAGCCGTTGGGGAGCTACGCGCTGTACACAAAAACAGATGTGTATGATCACATCTACTACATTATCAACAGGGTACGGAACATTTTGATCAATGGCAACAGTTTCATAGCACATTTTCTAATTGTTCATATAAAAATGTGTCTTACTCCTCTACACATATTTGATTTTTTTCCAGTACATCAATCTCCAAAATCTGACTGTAGGTAATCTTGCATATGAGAGGGTTGATGGCGAGTACACTCCTCTGTCTGTCTGTCAAGAGTTTTACAGAAACAGCACCATCGATCCTGGAAATGAGACCTTTAACATTGATCCACATATTGATAGAGGTACCAGCACATTATTGTTATATAAATTCATCACATTCATTTAATTTAAGTATTAATGGATAGATTGCTCTAAATGGCTACAGCTGATGTTTGGTATTTATAGAAACTGATTCATGCCACAAATGGAAAATAATCACAGTGGATTTACTTGTGACTCCATGAAAAGAGGAAGCTCATTCTGTCCACGGCAGCACAGTGGAGTCAGATGTTGAGCTATATGAAGTCTAGCTGCTTGTGAACATTGTGCCATTTCATTTCCTCCTCACAGATTGCATTTCCATATACCCAGAGCTGTCCTTACGCAACAGCGGTTTGGCGACACGTGTGAACTTCTCTTTAGATTTCAAAAGGTGACTAAACTGAAAATACTGGTTTCCTACCAGGTGATATGAGGACCTACCGCCTGTTAATATATGTTTGTGTCTGTGTCCAGGCTGCTATCAGTGAACATCTATCTTACTCTGAAAACCATCAATCTGCAGACTGTGAGGCATCATGAGCTACCAGACTGTTATGTCTTCCATATAATGGTTGGTAACCAATCTGAAAACTGCCACACCTTCATTTCAGCTTTTAGAATATATTAGCTGATGAAAACATGCAGTTTTTCATGCTAATAAATAACGTCCCCTGCCATTCACTCACAAAAACAACAAACCTGTCCTTGTTTTTTATACAGATAATGTTTGACAACCGTGCAGACAGTGGGAAGATTAAAGTGGATGTTGAAAATGATGTTGTAATTTATGAGTGCAGAGACTGGAATGTGGAAGGCACCTGTAAGTTTTTACCTGAACTCTTGTGCATACCAACCACTCATGTATTCCAAAAAAATACTCACACCTGTCATTGCTTCAAACGCCAACAGGGGGAACATTGGCATTATCCTGTGAGCCTTGATACTTCTATGATCTAATCGAGCAATAACAAGAAACCTGAAATTTCTGATTTCTAGCTGGGAAGAACGACTACCTGCTCTTGTTGCTTGATTCTGTGGTCATCCTCGCCTGCTTCACCTCTCTCATCCTCTGCACACGATCTATCATCAATGGCATCCAACTCCAGTTTGTAAGTAAAGAGGAATAACAAGTAAATGGATTATCATCAGTAAGCAAATACTGCAAATTAACAGCACAATATGTATCATTTTCTCTGTTGATTTGACAATCTGCAGTCAATTTAATTTATTTCTTATGAGTTTTACAATGTGTGTATTTCTCTCATGCAGGAGTTCAATATATTCTTTCATGCCTACTATAATAAAATTGTGACCTGGTCAGACCGCATGGAGTTTGTGAACGGATGGTATATCCTCATCATTGTCAGCGACACATTGACCATTGCCGGGTCAGCACTTAAAATTGGAATACAAACAAAGGTTCATTTTATTATTTATTTATTATTGTTCACAGTCTTTTACAACATGACTGTGATGGTTAAATTGCCTCAAGATCAGCTCTTATAAATTAGGATGCTTGAAAAGTTAGTAAAGTGTTTTTTGAGATGTACTTTTTATCTTTGCAGTACCTGACAAACTATGATGTCTGCAGTATTTTGCTGGGAACAGCCAC
The DNA here is from genome assembly GCA_029490765.1 of Euthynnus affinis. NCBI lineage: Eukaryota > Metazoa > Chordata > Actinopteri > Scombriformes > Scombridae > Euthynnus > Euthynnus affinis. Next base: position 18,560,959 of record CM055849.1, on the reverse strand, counting down.
AATGCTAGTCTGGGTCGGTGTGATCCGATACCTTGGTTTCTTCAAGAAATACAATGTAAGAACATCTGTGAAGATGCTTTTTTGTTTAGCTTTTTTGTGCAATGCATCAGTCAACCTGGCAAGATCAGGAAAAGCATATATATGGAGGAACTGAACCTCATATTTCCTTCCAGATCTTGATATTAACCTTAAGGGCAGCGTTGCCAAATGTGATCCGATTCTGCTGTTGTGTGGCCATGATCTACCTCGGGTATTGTTTCTGTGGTTGGATCGTGCTTGGGCCTTACCATGACAAAGTATGTAATCACACTGAACATCCATATCTTTGTAATCATTGCATATCACATTATTGCTATTTCAAATGTCAGTGTTCAGGTTTTCTCTGTTCTGCTGACACTGATAATCAAAACTTCATTATCCAGTTCCGAACACTCGACAAGGTGACAGAGTGCCTCTTCTCGCTCATCAATGGGGACGACATGTACGGCACCTTCCTGAAGATAAGATACAAGGGCTACATGGTGTGGCTATTCAGCAGACTCTACCTCTACTCCTTCATCTCTCTCTTCATCTACATGGTGCTCAGCCTGTTCATTGCTCTCATTACTGACACCTATGAGACCATCAAGGTCAGACTGAGTCGCCTCCTGAGAAATATTCTTAGATTTTGCTATACGGAGATGTTTCATAGGTCACAGATAATTGAGGAGTCTGTGTTATTTATCTCCGCAACTTTAATTGTGTTACACTAATTCTTTTCCAGCATCACCAGCAAGACAAAGCGTCAGTGTCCCAGCTTCAGGCCTTCATAGCGGAGTGCAGAGACGAGCCTGAGTCTGGAAGATACCTGACCGATGAGGAGCCAGCTTCTTGCTGCCTCTCTTCTTGCTGCTTCCCTGGATGCAGTGAGAAGATGTAGTTTAAGTTCTACCTTTTGCAAAGTGTGAGAGAAAAGGCAACGTAAGACTGAATGACTGTCTGCAAGGGGCATTTGATTATGTTAATGGGTGATAATTACTCAAGTAGAAGTGCTGTTACTTGATGTTTACATGACTTGCTGAACACTAAAGAAGCAAAATGCAGAACTTTCTCTGTTGAAGAATGTTCATGGGGACCAGACAGAGCCCATATAATAACCTGATGGTAAGAATTTCAATATAAATATGCACTACCAACCAATATCTCCTCATTTCAGTAATGCATTTAAAAGTGGTGCACAAATTTCCTTTGCAAGAAAGATTTTTTAGAGATTACCACATGAAGGGAAAAAGATCCAAACTCTAACATGAACTAGAAAGTACAGAATCTGATAATGAGTGAAACAACTCTACTTATTGCTGTAAAAGTCTATATATCAAAGTTCAGATTATTTTGTTTTAATTTATGCCGCTTTAAAAAAATAAAAAAAAAAGTCATCCTGACTGCACCATAACAGCATAACTGTGGGCCGTTCTTGTCTTTCTACATGCCGTTGAGTGTGATACTGTTTTAAAAATCTATGTAAATGAGAGTAAATGTACAATATAATGTATATTCACATGAAATAGCTACTGAATTACAGTAAGATTAATTGTAATCGGTCGCAATACATATTTTCTCAGCACTGTATGATACTATATGGACATAAAAACTACAGTATATGGTGTGTGTCTGTTTTGTACTAATTCTGTGTTGTTGTTTTTTTTTTTGTACCTTTGACCAAATTAATTTCCTTCTTTGGATAACTGAAAGCTACTGACTTACTTACTGAGTTACTGGAGTGAAATCCCTTGTGCATATGTGTTTAATCACTTGGACAATAAAGTTCACTCTGACCACCCAATTGGATTAGATGCTGTCCTTTGCTCGGCTCACATACAGTATTTTGATTGACAATAGCGAAAAAAAAGAAAAGTACATTTAAGTACATTTACTCAAGTACTGCACTTAAGTACAATTTCGAGGCAGTGTACTTTACTTGAATATTTCCATTTTGTGCTGCTTTGTTCTTCTACTCCACCACATTTCAGTTGGAAATATTGTACTTCTTACTCCGTTGTATTTATGTCACGGCTGTAGGCATCTGTTACTTTTCAGATCAATATTTTATACATAAAACATGTACACATCAAGTAATCAGTTTCAATATTCAAATAATATATATTCAGGGTTTAGTTTATTGTCTTGTTTTAGGGTTTTTGCATACACAAATAAATGAAATACTGCTCCTCCCCTCCCAGCCCTCAGCAGAGCTACAGCAACAAAAAGGATAAAGATATAGTACAGTATACCCCCCCTTTAAAAAGATGATAAAAAAAAACAATACATGTATAAATGTGTGACTAAATTGGGCCATTTGGCATAATGAGTACATTTTCTTTTGATACTTTAAGTACATTTTGCTGACAATATTAAGTACTTTACTTGAGTAAGATTTTGACTTTTACTTGTGGGCTACTGCTGCAAAGTATGAGTGTGACATTTATTTATGCAAGTCATAACCAGGAAAAACATGCAGATCACATATGTGAAAACGTGTTCTAAGACAAAATCCTCAGGTGTGAGCTTGCAGCACTATGCCTTACATGTGACTTTCTTAATGCCACTGGGATGCCATTGCAGTGCTTTATGACACCTGACAGCTTTCCTCATTTGCATAATCTTCCACTGCGCATGCTTACATCCAATGTGCGGATCAGATACTGGTTGCCTAACAACCCTGCCTCCAATAACAATGACGTTTGATTTGACGCTTGCTGAGGAATAGACTTCAAAAAAACACAATCAGCTGCTGCCGCCGCAGCCTGCTTTACCTTCCGTCGTCTGATTGATTGCGTTGAGTTTAAAATAGGTGAGACTTTGTGCCTATTTCTGCTGCTTACAAGGTGACGGCTGAACTCGGCACAGGTCGGTTAGTTGGCGATTTCCGTGAAGGAGCATTTTGTTACTTTTGTCAACCCGTTTTGTTGACCCATTTCACACCGTTGGGAGTTACAGGTAAGCGTGAGTGTGTGGGTGAGAAACTTAGCATAGCTGTTGTATAAACGTTACAAGCGTAACGGCAGTTAGCGTCAGTTTGTCACGTAAAATTCAAACATCTTTAGTTAACACCAGATTAATTTTATAAGAAAGAATGCGAAGCTTAAGTTAACCTGCCTAGTTTAAAGTACTTAGCGATAAGAGTGGTAAATTATTTCACCATAGTCTTGTGATAAAAGCACGACTGTGACCACTGAAATTTAAAAGACGGGTTTAGCAAGCTAGCCGACGTTAGCGAACGTTAACTAACGTAACGATAAGTCTAGCTAAACTAACTAAGTTACCCCTAACAGTAGTGTATCTAACCTAGTTAGTATTGTGAATGTCCTTTTAACTTGACGGTAAGCGCCCTTAACAGTAGCGTAGCGAAGTGTAGCTGAGTTTAACATTATCTCATCCTCAGTCAGGTTTGGTTTGGTGGCGTTTGAGTCAAGTTAGTGAAAGATAAAAGTAGAGCATGTTTTCTGGTTAACTAGATAAGAACATTCATTGGAGAGAAGTGAGCAGGGCCTTCTGTTAGTAGTTGCGGTCCATTCAAGGCTTTATGGTTGCATTGCTGGTCATGACATCAATGATTTCCCCTTTGTTCATCAGCACAATGTGCTTGACACTCTTGGCCCTGAACACAAGTTTTACATAGTAAATAAAAGTGGGAGTGGCAGGTGTAGATAACTGGTTCAGCTTGTTTCACCAGAACATGTCAAGATCATAATATTTCCCTAAAGGCACAAAAGTCAAAAATACATGTGCACTCTCAGATTTAGCCCCTCTGTAATGTGATGACTCCCTCGTTTTTATTTTTGTAAATCTCTGGCTTGTGGCTGAGATCATCTTACTACCCTGCAATTTAGTTGCCAGTAGCCAGTGGGAAGGCCCTTTTAAACCCCAATCTCACCCCGACTGGTAGTGGCACACATCTGCAGTTAATCCTGTGTGGGTGAAGCTTTGGCCCAGATTATCTATTGCTGGTCTATCTCATGGCTTGATGCTCCATCGTAGGGCTCTGTTCCAGCGGGAGCCTCTGATCCACTGCCTGGCTGTTAATCCACCCTCCCTCGGTTGATAACTCATGACCTCGTGTCCTGATGCGTCGGTGATATGGGAGAGTGGTGGACAACAGTGCCGATAGAGACATCTATGGGTAAGTTTCTCTACTAATGTGGCATATCTGGCAGAATATTTCAAATATAGAAAGGCCCGCTAGAGATGACCCATATTCGTGTTCTCATTTTAGCACCGCAACCTAATTCAACCTTAGGGAGAGAGGGAGAAAGTATAGTAGATGTAATGTGCCGTACAGCTGCTATGATTTGCTTCTCTCTGTGTCTTTTTTTTTTTTTTTAGGAAACTATGATATCTCCAGCATATCACATGTGACGATGTCCCCCTTGAGACAGAACAACCTTGTGTCAATGATCTCCTCTTTGCCCCTTTCCAAAAGCTCCTACAATGTGATAAGTGCCTTTTGCACAGAGGACAATATTCCTCAGTGCATCTCATATATCAATCAGGTACTAAAACAAAATGCTCTGCTTTAGTTTAGTATAAAATAAAATGCATTTGTCTAGTCACAGCCTTGACATTATATTTGATTGTAAAATCTGTTCCTTTTTATGGCTGTATATTATTTTGTACTTGACCATTTGCGCTTTCTATAGAGATAATTCAGTCCAACACCACAACAGTGTCATAAATCCTCTTTCTTTCACAGGAACTCGCCTCCCTGGGCCTCTCCTCCACAAGTATCGAGGCCAGCTCACCAGGGGGAGCCGCCCTGAACACAGTGCCAGCTCTGAATGCCATGTATGAGCTGCTGCAGATTCACAGACGCACCATGGGCACTTTAGAGGAGCTTGAGAAAGAACAGCTAAAGAAGTCCAGCACCTTGGAACATATTCAGATGAACAATTCCAGACTCAAGGCATGTATGACAGACGAGGGGAGGGAAGTGGGGGTCTCTCGGGTTTCTTCTGTCTTAGTTCAGTTTCAATCCCATTCTGTTTACCCTCAAACCACAGTCATCTTTATGCATGCTAAAGCAAAGCTGCAGTAATAGACTTCCGACCAAACAAGCTTTCTTAGCCCTGCACACCAAGAGTTCCTTGGTTAAGTCTTACTGTGTCCTGTCATTCTGAATAGCACAATGGTAGTCTTGTATCTCCTAAGTTGTCTTTGCTTGCAAGGCCAAACCTTCCTCTTTTATCTAAACCTACCAAGGAAAAAGTCAAGGTTATGTTTGCCATAATGATATGTGAAGAGGTACAAGTAGCACATACCAGTTTTAAAGGGCCAGTGTGTAGGATTTGCAGCGATCTGTTGGCAGAAAGGGAATATGATATTCATAATTATGTTTTCATTAGTGTATATTCACCTGAAACTAAGAATCATTGGGTTTTCGTTACCTTAAAAATGAGTCCTTTATATATACAGTACATAGGGAACAGGTCCTCTTCCATGTTGTACCACCATGTTTCTATAGTAGCCCAGTATGGACAAATCAAACATGCTAGGAGGGGGAAGGGTATTCAGTTGGTTAAAAACTACAGCCTCACTGTTAGACGCCACTAAATCCTACACACTGCTCCTTTAAGATTGGGTATTACTGAAGAATCCACTCTTAACCCTCAACTGATTGCTTGTACAAAATATTTCCATCTCACTGTGCACTGTGTGTTTTTTTTTTTTTTTATGTTTGTTTTTTTTCCTCCCAGGATCAGTTGGAACTGTCCATAAGGGAAAAATCAGGTCTACATGAAACAGAAAGGCAGCTACAACTCAAAATTAAGACTTTGCAAAGCTGCCTGAAAACAGAAAAAGACGAGGTAGACTACCAACTCAAGTTTTGAGTTTCACAAAATGTTCATGTGTATTTGCATGAACTCATGATTTAATCATACTCAACAGGTTCAGAAGCTCCAGAGTATCATTGCCAGCCGTGCCTCCCAGTACAGTCACGACGCCAAGAGAAAAGAAAGAGAATCTGCAAAACTCAAGGAACGTCTCGGCCAACTACTGGTTGACAGAAAGGATAAGAAACTAGGTAAGCAAGTCTCCAGCATAACTACATACATGCATCTCTGAAGGTTGTGGGATGAATACCTTGCTTTAAGCTTTTTGTTGCTTTTACCTGGAAATTTCAGAACATCATTTTTGGTTCCTCATTTTCCCCCCAACTAGCTATTGATGTGCTGAATTGCCTGGGACGCTCGGATGGAAGAAGAAGTCATTGGAAGACCGCCAAAGCGACAGCCAGGTATGATTTTTAAATATATCTTGTCACGCGTAGATCATATTTTTAGACTGTAATATCAGTCAGGTTAAGTTTATTTGTACGCTGCTCTCTATAGCCACGAGGGCGAGATGTACAAGTCCTTACTCAGTGACTACGAGGCGAGTCATAGGTCCCTGATGCTGGAGAACGCTGAGCTTAAGAAAGTCCTCCAGCAGATGAAAAGGGAGATGATACATATCCTGAGTCCATGCCGACCCTCCAACAGAGGAGCCACTGCTGATGACAGTCAAGAGCAGGTATGTGTGTTGTTTGTTTGTTTGTTTTGTTTTCCCCCCCTCTCTCTCACTGAAATAATACACCAACCAGGTAAATGGGTTTGAGAAGTTGAGCTTTGGTGATGGATGGAGTACTATTGGGTAATGGTTATGGTTTTCTGATTGACAGGCAACTAACCAAATTTATAATTATTAAACTGACTACCCAGATGAATCATTGGATTAATAATTACAGGTTTCAACCTTATCTGTGAGAATGTTTATATGTGTAAGATTTAATGAGATGAAACGCCTGTATGTTGAAAAAGTGTATTTCTTTCGTCTGTCTCACTCAGGCTGATTCAGATGGAGAAGAGAAGGCGGGTGACTCTAGCAGGGAAACGCTGGACCAATCATGTGAGCATGCCAGGGAGCAGCTCACCAACAGCATCCGCCAGCAGTGGAGGAGGCTGAGAAACCACATGGAGAAATTAGACAGCCAAGGTACACATAGCACCGTCACATATGTTAAAATGTTGAAAAAGTGACTGTAGTTCTCTACAGTTTTTAGAGTCAAGTTATTTACAGATCTACAACACGCCTGAAAGCCTATTGGGATTATCAACTGTGATGTTTTTGTTTGCCAAGCGTCTCAAGTGCACAGTCAGCTGGAGTCTAATAAAGAGCTGATACCAAGGGAGACCCACGAGGATGAGATGGAAAGGATGAGGCGTGAAGTGCAGCAGTGCAAAGAGTTCATTCATGCACAGCAGCAGCTCCTCCAGGTCAGTCGTGTCTGCCAGTTCATAAGACCGAAAATGGTCAGTAGATCCATTCAGAACCAAATCCCATGAAGATACAGTGTTTCCCCTAGGATTTTATCTAGTAGTCGAATGCACGCAGAGCCCAGGTTGCCAGAACCCATATTTGCCCACACTAGCAGTGAAATAACTTACTTAAGTACTTTCTTAAGTACTTTAGGATTGTTGCAGAAAGGTTTATTCATGTTCATCATTCATGTGTGTGATAATTTACAGGAGCTTTAGACAGCAGAAGGACTCTTTTGGCCCAGATAGTTGTAATAAATCTAAATGAATTAAATGCCTCAACACGGTCAGAGGGTTTGAGGGTTCTCCCCCAAGAAAATTTGATATTTGACTAAAATTACAACGTCATTTTGGACCTTACCATATTTATAAAAAAACGGCACAGATTGTAGTTTTTGGTGGTACTCTCAAACATTAGCAAGAAGAAAAGTGAAACAAATATATTCACTGATGAAGTAAGCACTATGTCCTGAAATTATCCTAATTCAGATCAGTTGGTCACATGGGAAGTCACTATATAAACTCAGTAATATCTAAATGGAAACAAATATAACATGTCAATAAAATAAATAATAATTCTGACATGAAAATACTGAGCGAAGTTGAGAAAGAATGAAGAACATAGAAATCAGTCACTATAAGTCATTCATCCTGTCGTCTGTGCTGGTTTGGGAGGAGGCTGCCATCTCAGCCAGTAGCTAAGTTGATGAGAATTTGCCAAATTAAGATGTGTGGCAAACTAAGTTTAACAGTTAGGAGCTATCTAAAAGTAAAGCTGTCTGTATGTAGCCTAACGGTTCGTTATTAGCTTAACCAGCACGCTGTGGTTGTGTAAAACATGCCGGCGGTTGATGAGGAACTGCAGGTAAAGCAGTTGAAAATACCACTTTTCTACATGTTTATGCTTGTTGAACAGGTGGTTTGATTAAAATATACTCATGAAAGTTTTACTGCACTGACAGTAACGAGTGTAGTTATCAATTCAAGTAAAACATTATCCTTCACGTAACCTGGTTCACTGTGTCCACTGCGGCCTGTGTGTGTGGCCTCGCCCTCGGTCAAACGAGGGCAGAGAGGACATTCGCTCACCACTTGCTCCAGTCAGCAGCTTGAAGCAGGAAAAAGTGCGCATGGTTTGCATCATGATTACAACGTGAAATTTCAGCAGTGCTGCACTGCTGTTAAAACCATACAGGGGAAACACTGGGATACTTCTCACAAATGATTGCAGTGTAGATAAATGACTCCTGTCTGTCATACATTATTGAATGTTTGTTTGACACCCTAAATAACTATTTGTAATTAATGACTGAAATATAATCAAAGTGTGTGTGTTTCTGCCTGTGCAGCAACAACTTAACACATCATTTGATGATGAGACTGCAGCTCTTCTTAATGACTGTTACACTCTGGAGGAGAAAGAGCGACTCAAAGAGGAATGGAAACTCTTTGAGGAACAAAAGAGAAACTTTGAGAGGGAGAGAAATAACTTCACAGAGGCTGCTATTCGCCTGGGGCGAGAGGTACTCATCTTCTGATTTAGAGCCATGTTTTTATTCAACTTTTATTGTGGGAGTTATAATTGCATTGCATTCCTTTTTTTAATCTTTTTTTTTTTTTTTTTTTTGTACTCCACAGAAAAAGGCCTTTGAGGAGGACCGTGCCTCTTGGCTAAAAAATCAGTTTTTGAACATGACTCCCTTCACAGACCGTAGGAGATGTTCCTCATCTGATGGTCAAAGTGCCTTATCAATCCGTAAGTCAGTTTCATCATTCACAATGTGCATACTCTGTAGCACAAATTACTTTTTAGCACTGACCATGTTCCTAGTCTTTTTTTTTTTTTTTTTTTTTTTTTGCTTTGTACATGGTGCTTGGGGAAAATAGAAGGTTTTTATGAAAAACCGCAGCAAGCAGGTGACGCTAAAAGCAGATAGTTTGTATTCTTTATTCCTTAGGTTTTTTAAACCTAAGGCAGACCTGTTTTTTCTTGATTTTTAAAAACAGGAAAAAATATTTATTTATTAATATTGGATGTTAACAACTCTTATATCACCAAAAATGTTGATCTTTAATTTGATTATCCCCTGCATTCCAGGAAGTGAGCCAGAGATGAGGATGTCTTCCACAAAAGTTCAGCTGGCCAAATCATCAACCTACGCTACATTCTCCACTCCTAAACCCACACAAAGTGCTGCTGTGCCATCCACAACCGAACTTTACCGGACACTCCGCCTCATACCAGACAGCAGGTGTTATTCAGTCATCTAATTACTATTGTCTGTATTAAGCATTCAGTATTTTTAGTATTAAGTTTTCAGTTTTGAGTGTATTATTGTCATATGCAGTAATCTTTTTTTTTTTGTTGTTCCTTCCTATTTCAGTTCCTCTAGACATTCAAATAGAGGACGCTGGCAGGAGTCGAGCACCATTGAAGACGGCGATAATCGGGTCAAGTCAAAAAACAGAGTTCGATGTGGAGACTTGAGTATCTTCTCTTTGGGTGAAGATGAGAACAGCCTCACTTGAAGAACCTCCAGTGCCTTTTTTTTTCCCACTACGTGATCAACTTCAGCATCAATCCATCGCTGACTTCCAACAGCAGTGATGAACATTTCATTTTTTTGCACCAACATCACTGTGTTGCTTTGTTATGGACATACACAGATCATTCACCAAAGCTGATCGTACAAAAAAGCACTTTAATGATTTAGCCATTGTTCATAACTTTTCTGTGCAAACAAATCAACACTGACATTTGAGAGATATTAAGAGATATTAAGCTATATTCAGTCAGAGGAGGGTACCAAGAAGTGATTTCAATATATTGGACTTGAAATTATTTCTATATGTCGATTATATATTGAAGGGTCAAGTTTTATTTTAAATTAACTCTAATGTTTACATAACTTAGATATATAAATTATGAGTGTAATTTTACTGGGAGCATGTTGAATATAACACTTAGGTCGACAATAATCTTATCTTCTCTGCTGGTGTAAGAGTACAATAAAGATATTTTTAATGAAATGTTTTATTTTCTCTTTAACATGGCGCCCGCTAGTGTACCGAAGTAGGAGCTGCAGTCAGTGTGAACAACCAGTGTTACGCCGTATTTGGTGACCCATCAGATTCTGTGACCTGCAGTGTTGGAAGAGGTACTCGGATCATTTACCAAAATAAACCAAAATGTAGAAATACTTCATCACAAGTAAAAAATCCTCCCTTTTTAAAAAAAAAAAAAAAACTACTGAAGTATCGGACTATTACCAGCTAAGTTTACTTAAAGTACTAAAGTAAACTTAGTACTTTTACTTTAATACTTACATTGGGATTTTAAATGCAATTTATTTTTGTAATTAAGTATTTTTACGTTGTGGTATTGATACTTTTACTTTAGTAAAGGATCTGAGCACTTCTATCACTGCAGGTCACTGAATCTGACGGGTCCCCAAATACGGCGTAACACTTCCGGAATCCGGATGTCATCATCTTTGCTTTTGTCTCAACATCGAGTCGAAGATCCCACGCACCGCCCAGCGTTCATCTTTCAGAAATACACATCGAGAATGTCGGGTTCCTCTAATATTACAGCGATGAAAAAAGTCGTACAGCAGCTCCGCTTCGAGGCGAGCATAAACAGAGTCAAGGTAATTTCTGGGTTCACTGCTTTTTCTACTAAATAACGGGGGTTCATCTCGACCGTTAGCCCGGTCTGCTAGCAGCGCTAGCGGTGCCAGTGTTAGCCGCTAGTCAACAGGCAAACCAACATTAGGGCGTTGCTTGGAAAGAAGGGGAAGTATTAAATAAGTCTGGTATAACGGTTCTCTCGAGATTAATCACTCAACATCTGGGAAAGAAAAGGTTTAGTGGAGACCTCTAAGTGGCAGTATAATAAAGACGACCGGGGTTGTAACCTAAAAGTAACAAAACTTATTAAAATGTAATCCAGTGAATCTTACTAATTTTCAGACGACATAGGCCCATATCTGATGTAGGTAATTAACATACCCATTGTTAATATACATTTGTTTTCTTTTTCCTTATCTTATTCAACAGTTGCTAACATGTTAACACAAAGACATCTTTGAAAACATACTGACTCGAAAAATAAATGTATATCCCAGAATATCAGTGATGACAGTGATTTCTGCAACACACTGCAATTAAGGAGCAACTGAGATTACGTTCCATGTTATGTTCTCTCATGGTTCTTGCGCCATGTTGTAATTGAAGGAAAATTTGTTTTAGGATGACTGTTCGAGAGGCCCCTTCGGCACCCATGTCTTGGATTAAGTTTGTGGTCTTTTGTCTCCAGGTCTCCCAGGCAGCTGCAGACCTTCAACAGTTCTGCATGCAAAACGCCTTGCAAGACCCTCTGCTCACCGGTGTGTCCTCCAGCACCAACCCTTTCAGGCCGCAGAAGGTCTGCTCCTTCTTGTGAAACCACTGCATTCATTGGTGAGTCTGCCACCCACTCAGACACACACTCACACAAACATTCAGAACTGCTAATTGGTGTGATTTTTCTTTCTTGAAAAGCTTTACAGAAATGTCTCAAGAGTAGTGTTTTGATTGGGATTTCACAAGGGTGCCCATTGTTAAATAGATTTGACTCAGTACAGTGAAAACAAAACACAGGCAGTACTAATCTATTTTCTATCTTTCTGTCTCTGCAGGCCTTCATTTTGATGCTACAGGGAAAAGTTGACCTCAACACTGCTCCTCATGCCAAGCCATTATACTGCCACGGGATCTCTTTGGGTGTAGAACACATTGGAATCATGTCAGGAAGATGACCATCTATTTTCAGCCACAGTAGAAGAAAGGAGACAGTTTTATTTTTCATGGCACAGTGTGATTTTCAAGTAAATTATTGTGCCTTTTCTATTGTTCTATTTTAGTCATCACTGTTCTGGACTTTTTTGTATTTAATGAATAAAAACATTCTTTATTACTCAAATGCTTTATTGATTGGCCTTCTGTTTCCTGCTACTCATGATGACTGATAGATATGAGTGCTTGCGGCAACCAACTGATTGAGCTCTGTCAGAAGCATTTTCATGCAGTCAAAGATGATAACAGAAAAAGCTGATATTGAGAACGTGAAATCAAAACATTTAAACAGCTTAAAAGACACAGCATTTCCTTTGTTTTATGTTCAGTGCAGCAGAAAGCCTTCTTTGCTAAACTTCAGGCTCCTGGTCTGGTACAGGTTAAAGAAGACAATACAATTTACTGCATTTTTGTTCATGGGAAGGCATCTTTAGCAGGCAAGTGAGAACTGAGAGAAGGAAAGCATCAATTTCCCTCTTTGTGTTTCCTCTGACAGTGTTTCCATGTTGTACTGTGATGGAAGAATTAGAATCAAAATCATATTTATTCATCAAGTAGCAAATAAGGAATTCAATGTGGTCAAGATGTCAACAGAAAAAGCAATAAACATGAACATTAAACAATAATCACAAATACAATGATGTGAGAAAGGGACAGTCATTTACATTTCTGTGTAGTAGGGCTGTACTATGTGCTTGCGTATTGACACAAAAACTTTTTTAAAAAAGCAGAACATACATAGTATTAATACAAATGTAGATATAAATTTGAGTAAATAAACTATGTGCACGGGTATAGTAACAAAAAGAGGGACTTTGGCACTAAAAAGACTAACGCTGAAACTAATCTTGATCTGACTATTTTCTGAAGCTTAGCTTCAGATAAATTTTTAAATATATTACGACACAGAAAGAGGCTGGTGACTTCTGGTCCCCATCACTTACACTGTAAGCGCATTATGAACGGATCTTCTGAATGGCCGGTATAAACAGGGGGAATGATTATGGCAAGAAAAACCTATTACACTGTTCATTGGGCACCTGACTAATGATTTATGACAGACCCGCTGACGTCATCAGCTTAAATTGGTTCGACTCTCGCGAGAAGTGAGTAAACTGCTATCAGAACAAAGAAAAAAAGAAAAAAAAACGGTGAGCGGCGCTGATGATGGACACATCCGTGAAATCCAGGGACTGAACCCAGGTCTGTCCGCTTGTCCTGCTCTTTCAGCGGTCCTAACAGTGACTCGTAACGCGGAACTGCTGCTCGACCAGCTGAATGAAACCGTCCTCCTCCCTTGCAGTTTGAAGCATGAATCATGGGACGGCGTTGCTGTGGAAACGACGGTAACTTGCTTCCTTAAATTAGCATGTTAGATACCGTTAACGTAGCAAAAAACAAACAAACAAACACGTAAACACGTTAGTTTGTGTCACAGTAGCTGGATAGTTAGCGTAAGTTTAGTTAAGTTTGTCGATGTAATGATTGTCATTGTATAATCAACCCTATGAACACCGAAGTGGCTCAAGAATCTGCCGCGGCTTAGGAGTTAAAGTCTGTTGACTGTGTGTAAGTTACAACAAGTGAACCCAGCTCCAACCCATCATGATGCTCCAGGATGGGTCATTACAACTCCTTTGCCTCACAGCCTGCAGTGGGGTTCCTCTTTTCACAAGGGGAGCCTCCAAACAGCTCCCTTTCTCGGTCATCGGCTCCCTGAACGGTGTCCACATGTTCGGAGGTGGTCAAGGAGTGGTGTTGTCCTCCTGTGAGACTGAAGGCGGGGGCAAAGTGGTGTGGAGAGTTTTCCAAGACAGTATGATGCTCATTGCTGTGAGTGGAGGAGGTGGACAAGGTGGTGCAGGCAGCAGCAGCAGCAAAGAGGAGGAGATCCGTTTACAGCGTCTCTTGGAGAACGTGTGGAACTGCATGGTGCTGGTTCTGGGTCAGGATGAGTTGGCCAACGTGAGGAATGTGGAGCGGCTGAAGAGGGATTTGCGCTCCTGCTTCAGCCTCATTGACCAGCTGTTGGAGGATAGGCAAGAGGGCATTCTGGGTAACCTGACCCACTGTGCTGACACCCTGCTGCCTCCGAACCCCACTCTCCTTCAAGAGGCTGTGGAGGGTTTTGCACAAGCTGCAGACAGTGAGTTCGGTTGCCTCATCGTCCACGGGCGGATAGCGGCGGCTACTGAAAAGTGGTGGCGACTGGCACCGCAGGAAGTTGTGCTGCTCTCTGCTTTGATGCGGTCCCTCTCAGCCTCCGGATCAGCATCCTGCGACTACCCAGTTTTCCTTCCTCAGGGTAGCCCCACCGTGGCTCACCGCCTGCTCCGCTTCCAGCTGCTACCAGGGGCAGATGTGTGCGTGCTGTGCGGCCCGAGCCCTTCCCTGCACAGAGCCGAGAGTGGGCTGGTGGGCCGTTTCTGGTCACCTCTGGTGGAGACCTTGAGAGACTGCTTGGCTGTCGGAGAGCGCTGCTTACCTGGTTCTGTATCCCTGTGTCCTGATGTGCTGGCACTTCTCCTCATCAACCGTGAAACACGACGTTCAGTGTCCTGCGTGCGGACTTCCACTATTCACCCGCTTGGTGACCCTCCTTTGCCTTCCAAGGCTCGCTGCTGGGAACTGCTGAAGCTCTTCTACATCTTCAGCACTACACGCTACTTCAGCCAGGAGGAGACATTGTGTGTCTCCCCAGAGGAGAGGGTTCAGAAAGGCAACACAGAGGACTTTGTCCTTGGATTCTCCCACCAGCCACTACAATGCTATTTAGTTACAGAAGAGTGTAAAAGCTACGGACTTCAGACAGCACAACACCAGCTTTTCCTGCTCATCCCGAAGTCAGTGCCGACGTTTGCACTGCGTACAGTGGCTACACAGACTCTCTCTGATATCACTGCAGCCACTACGCTTTAATCATTTACTTTATATGATAGTAATTCACCTGTAATGTGTATTCACCACTGGTATTTTGATTCTATCTTATCTATTGATAACTGCAACCGTACACGATTATTGTTGACAAAATGATCATGGAGCAGAAAAATTAGCTTCCATCTGTCAATTTTTTGTAAAAAAACAAAACAAAACAATGACTGACAGACTACTGGAAAGAAATGTACAACAGAAAATGATACCACTATTAATGGTCTCACCAGGTATTTTAGTAAACTGCTGTTCAAGAATTTAATGCTGATGGGGAAAAATATGAAAAGTGAAACTGCTTTGAGCTTGAAAGATAGTCACTGTTACACAATTGTGTCTAACTTCACTGGCAGCCTTACACTGAATCTAAAAAAAATGTACTAAATCGTCATGTGAAAATGTTACACTGGGATTAAGATGTGCCTGCTGTTCATTGTTTTGACATTTTGGATCATGTGCCTTCAAAAAAAAAAGATAAAAAAAGAAATATTTGTTTGCTTTAGTTTCGATCCTGATGATAGTTGTATGTCTTTCTATAATTGAGAGACTTTTCACATTTTTCTTGCTGCAGATTTTTATATTAAATAAATACAGTTGGTAATGAGGGGTAATAATATGTTTTATTATGCTTGTTCATTTTCTTGCCGCGACACACAGACGGTGGACACGATGGTCACAATACAGTATGTTACTTATATCTCATATGTTCATATTTCAGGCACTGAAAAACCCAAGCCTGACGAGTGAATGCGAGGTTGCCTACAAATATGCAAAGAAACCACCTTTGCGTTCTGTGAATTAACAAAACGATCTGTGTTCCTCATCATTTAATGCGGCAGTAGTGACTATTGACAAAATTACTCCTTGACTTAAAGCCTGTAGTCTCACTTTGGACACAGGCTGCCAACAAAAGGCTCTCCAGGCATCCCGGTCCTGGGCCAATTTCTCCAGCTGTCCCCATATATGGCCAGTTCTCTTCACGTCCCCCTCCAGGTCACAGCACCAGGTGTTTAGTGGTCTGCCTCTTTTGATTTCATTGGAATGAATCTGACTCTCATGACTCGGTGTCATACGTCCTCCAGCTGAAGGTCCGTAGTTTCTCTTGAGTCTTGTGTTCATGTTTTGGTAGCAAGAGGGTTTGTTTTGTTTGTTGTTTTTTTTTGGGGGGGGGGGGTCTGCTGGCCCCCTCACCCAACCCTCCACCTTTTTCAGACAGGCTTAGGACCATCCCTGGCAGTCATTTAAAAAAAAAAAAACACACACACACCATTACTGAATGAATACTTCACTTCAAGTCATGATAATTGCAGTGTTTTGTGTCGTTTGTAACTGCACTGGTAATTTCTAGAAAGGTATTTGCTCTCTCAGTTTTCAGTGTGTGGTCACAAAGTTTCACTGAAAGTCACATTGAGGACTAGCGGCATGCCAGCAAGTAGATTATCACAGTTTATCACCAGATACTTTGCTCTCTATGCAAGGAAAGTCAGTCGGGGGAACAGTTTGTATGCTGCAATTTCCATCCCAGTATAACCTATGAAATGTGTCAATAGGCTTGAAGTTGTACCCCCAGTCTGACCCCCACAACCAGAGCAACAGAAATACTATATATGCCTTGAGGTATATTTCAGAAATCCTGATTTTTCAACAAAACCACTATGTGCAGATTTTTCTTTCAAGTCAGTACACATTTTTTCAAGTGAATTTGCATTAAACGTTTCCTCCTGGAGCTGGAGGAAACTTTAAGTGGACCCAAGTCCAAATAGGAGGAGCATTCATAATTGTTTCTTTCACAAAAGTAGTCTTCAGAGTCTCCTCCCAAAAACTGCACGCATGGTGCACTCACTGGTGCGGCAGGAGTCAAAAAGTGAGGGGCAGTGCACTGAGATCGGGACAAAGTTGGACGCCGCACCTGGTTCGCTGGTTGTATCCATCCGGAGTCTGTAGTGCAACGCTGTAGGCTCGGTAACCGGAGATCCGAGCCTGACTGACAGTCTGACGGTGCGTAGGGGTAACGGAGGAGAGGGGGTGGGATAAATGATGGACACGAAACCGCACAAAAGGGGCTGGCTGTAGTGTTGCCATGTGTGCAGAGAGCATACCCCAAAAACTTCAGAGTAGGGAAAAAAAAACCTCAGTCAGTGTGGATGCAGTCAGGGTCCTAAGGAAACATCCTGGGATTTTTTTTTAATCACTATTTTGACGAAATCCCATGAGCACTATCATCTGTGAAAAGTCCAAAGGTCTGATCGCTTAGTCATTTTTAGGAGTGAGGTGGCTGCCCTTGCACAACTTTCAGATTTCACTCCTCTCGAGTGGAGCAACCGGCGTTAGTGCAGGTCGCCGAGCACAGCAGAGGCTTTTTGTTTTTGTTTTAAGTTCCCCAAAAAAGGGCCGCGTAAATATGTCAGCCACACGGATGCAGTTGTTATCACCCAGAAATATTCGGCTTTTAAGCCGGGGCCGAAACGAGATGTTAGCCGTTAGCAGTGGAGCGAAGCCGGCCGGTGGTCCCAGGGTCCGCTCACTGACCTCTCCCCCTCTGTCCTCCTCCTCTCCCGGCAGAGCCTTGTCGAGTCTGAGCGCAACACGACGTGGGCTCCCCAAAGAGAAGATGTCCGAGAATGGAGTGGCATCCCGGGCCAAGGTGTTGACCATTGACACCATGAACCCCACGGTGAAGAAGGTGGAGTATGCTGTGCGGGGGCCCATCGTGCAGCGGGCTGTGGAGCTGGAGAGGGAGCTCTCAGAGGTTTGTGCCGCAGGCCATTTGATCACAGACTATGTGCCATCTCTCTGTCCTCTGTGGAATGTGTATCTGCTCTGTGATAGACACACTTCTCATCTGCGCATTTAGAAATGATGATTTTTGTGTAGTTGACATTCTCTCTTTTCAGGGACTCTGGGACTATGAACAGAAGAAAAAGCTGTACTTTTTGTATCATCCAGTTTACTCAGCAAATTTGAAACCAGACATTACTAAACCACAGTTTAGCACTCTATCTAACAAGATGAAACTTAACAGCAGTTTTTGTTTCTGTTCTGATGTTTATCTGTTTATCTTAACTGTCCAAACTTGCCATAATATATTTGACTCTCTGACAACTTAAAATGTTAATTGGTCTTGAAAATCTGTATGACAAGGTGCATGAATGATAAATGCTTTTGTTTTTGGCTTCCTGGTTATGTGCTTACTATTAACATCTAAACATTATCCCCAAAAGAGCGCTCTGCGTTATCATTTGCGAGGCTTCTTCCTGCCCTGCTGCCAAAGTCCATCAGTTAATTAGTAATTCCTGAGGCTGATAATTGTCAGATGTTTTATAGACCGGTATGATCCTGATGATATGCATAACCTCAGACTTCAACAGCTGGTTTCTGTTCTCCAATATTAACCTCTAACTCTTGTTTTTTAAGCTACTCATCGTTTTTCCCCCCCTGTTGTTCACCCCTCCCCCCCTCCTGTTTCTTAACCACAGTTGCTTATAGAGAAATCCTAAGAGGAAGGTGAAAGTCCATAGTTTAAACCAGAGACAGTGTTTTTCCTCTGTCCTGTTTATGTGTCTTACTGTCTGACCTAGTTGTCACGTACATATCTGTTACCTCACTTTACCTCCAACAGTCCCCACCGTCAGAAATATTCAACTTGGCTGATCTGACCACCACTGCATTATTTCATGTCAACAGCTTAGACAAAAATCTCTGTAGTTAACGACTGTCTCATAAATCTATAAATTAGTAGGAATATCTATATTAACTTTTAATCCATAGTAGAAATGTCTTTTGTTTTTTTAATCCACAATGTTGTGTGTCCTTTTTATCTTATTGGCACTATGAATACAGACCATTTCTTCTTTTCTAGCTTCTTAAAAGCACTGTTCAAGCCTGTCTTTTTACACTTTTTATGGTGATATGGCAACCAGCTGTTAGTGTGCAGAGTGCAGTCTGGTGTGAAAACTGTCCTCTCTTGAGTGCTTTGCTCAGGAAGGGATGAGTATGTGAACAGGTTCTTGCACAGGTGAAAGGTACAGCAACATAGGCCAGCAGGGATTGTAATGACTATAATGAAGTGGTGACCTTTTAACCAGATGGCTCACTGGAACCAAAGATTTTCTCTTCTGTTTGCTCTGACCAATGTTTATCTGCAGCTTGATCCTTTCTCTCCCCGGGATATTTATTTTCTTCTCAGCCGCACAAGAGTTTGATCAGTCGTTATCGCATCTATATCCAGATGTTCAAAAAGCAGAAGGAACTGCAGTCCAGGCAAGATATTGAGGGATGGAAGCATTTTCATACATTTTACAATCACTAATGAACTTTTCATTAACATTTCTATCCAGGACAGGGGAAGCGCTGTGATTTCTTTGTTCACTAACTGCATACTGTACTGCTGCCAGTCTTCTCAATACTACAGCAGCCTGCCAAAAGGCAGATATGTGCCCCAAGTAATCAAATGCAGTCCTCCCAACTCACTCAATAGATTTTAGAAAAACATAACTGTGCTTCTGAAGACTTTTGACTGTTGCTCTAAGCACAATAAAAACACATTCCCCTTCATTTTACGAGCACTCCCTTTTCCAACTTTGGTTTGAGGTTTGGATGGTGTTTGATTACTTTGGGAAACAGGTCACAGAGGTATTTGTGCTTTTGTCAGTGAATTAAACACCATGAATACACACTGTGATCCCTCTACTCCTGTTTCCTACACACCTTGTTTTTGTGAACTGAGCTCTTTGCTTTTCATTTATAGTACAATTATTGCCTTGTTCTCACCCCCCCCCCCCCAAACACTAAAGATGTGTTAGTTGTTGAAGGCATCAGGGAATAAAAACAAGACTACTTTGAGCCAACGTAGTGCACCAGTTAGCAAGTGCACCGATAAAAGCTGCACATGCAGTTATTACATTGTGGTCTTTGTTTTGTCCTAATGAGCAGCTCGCTGATAGTGAATGGGGACCTTTTTCAAATGTTTTCTAAAACCTGAACAGTTGCCATGGGGACAGACAGACAAAGCAGTTTTTTTGTCAAAGTCTTTAAACATATTCTGCCAGAAAGAAAGGCAATATGCAAACCTCCAAAAATATTTCCCATGAGTTTGCAGCTCAGATTGATCTGAGAAGTAAACGGAGCACAACTGAAGTTAAGAAACCAATGAAACTTGAGTAACATACAGTCAAATTATGCAAAGTGATCTTTCTTATCTTAATAGTGCCACTTAATAGAGCCCAATAGTTTATACAGATTTACATGGGCTTTTGGCGTATTACAACATTAATGACACGTTTCTGTTGGCAGAAGAAAAGAAATTCTGCTGGAACAGTATTGTTTGCCGGACTGTTTTATCAGTGATGAAGGACAAAAACCACAGACTCTTTGACTTGGTTCTCAGGAGCAGAGGTCAGTTTGTTTCTAAGAGGTCCCATCATGAATGGGTGTGATGGTCCCATTGACCTAGGGGTGTGATTTGCCTGTATATTTTTATTGGCCTAGACTGAGAGACGCCTCTACACTGTAACCAATGAGAGCGCAGTAGACTCCAGTTTCCTAAAATCTGAGTGGGATTGGACAAATCAAACAACGGGCTATTTTGAATTCCACAGTGTGATGGTGTGAGGCTTCATTTGCGGTTTCTCTGCAGTGTTTTGGTTTCCACAAGGGTGATGGTGTGACTCTCCATTTGTGGCTACACTGCAGTGTCACGCTGTTCCAAACATCTGGTGTTAACAGCATGTGTGTGTCCGTGCTTGTCTTTGTGCGCGTGTCTTTGTGCCTTTTTGTCCTCTGTCAGTGGTCTCAGCTGCTCAAGAGATTATCTTTCAGAAACTTTGTTATTGGCCTGGAAAACAGTAATTGTACAGTATATGTGTATACACAGTATACCTCTATTTTGGTAATAAATTCTCCTAATTATTTCTTGACATTCAAGTTATCGCTGCTTTTCTGTCCTAAACCCAGATCTTATACTTGTACACTGAGGCGGCTAACCGCTTCTGTGTAATGTATGTCTTGGTGTTTATGTGTCAGAGGGTTAATGGTGTCACTATGATAAGGTTGTTTACACAGGTTGAAACTTTGTTCCCATGTTTGCACATAGTATCTGCACATACATCAAGGCCGTTTCAAATGCCACATGGTTTCTGCCTCTGGTGCAGAGCTGCAGTGTGACCTCCCTGATTAACTATTTTAAAAACTAATTTCTGTCAGTAAAGAGAGAGGGAGAGGGAACAGATGACAGCTTGCATGGCTTTCCTGAATAATACTGAAACAGAATTTAGTTCTGGATTTCATGTTGTTACCCAGAACATCTGACTTGTTGCATTTCATTAGAAACTTCTAAATAAAAGTTGCCCTTTGGAGTTGTTTAAGCAAGCAGTCACAATTCTGTTTCTTACCAAAACAATGCATTTCTTTACTCATAAAACATTTGCAAAGATATTTTAAGAAGAATTTCAAAATTTGTTTTTTTGTTTACATCCATGTTCACTAGCTAGTGGTTTTCTTCTTTTGTGCCTTTCTTGGAACATTGCTACATTTTAGACACATTTAGACATGTATTCCAAAAAAAGACAAAAAACATTGGTTAAAAAAAACTCTGAGGGTACCTTTTTAAATGGTGTCGTCTAACCTTAACCCTAACTTGAAAAAATGGGGAAAAAATGATCACAAGTAAGTAAAGCAGTTATTACCAACTATTACTAATGATAATTTCCTTAAACCTAGAACAGCTTGAATTTACTTTGTGCTGTAATATACCTGTGCAGTTTTTTTCTGGCCTATATAGATTCTGCTCTACTAATGCAGTTTTTAAGCTTTTGTTTTTTTGTTTTCAAAATCTGAGGTTAAACCTGTCTATCTGGTACTTTGCTTGTACCCTGCATTTAGTCCTATTAGTCCAAGTTTTAGCTACTTGATGGACAGTATATCAAGTAGTGGCCTTAGCTTTGCAGCCTTTCACTTCTATACATGTTCCCACATCAGGAAAGTCATGAGTTCAGTACAACCAACAGCCAATATAATCCGTCCCTGCAAGCGGTTTTGAGTAAACAACTGAACTCGCGGTGCACCGTGCAGCTGCTGAGCTTTCAACCTCTTGTGACTTACATATTCACGGAAAAGTTATGTATGTGTTTAAGCCTGTGTGAAGGCACAATGTCAAAGTTGTTTAGGTGCTCCATTCTCTTTGGTGGCCCAAGATTTTTTTAAATTTAATTTCCTCATTTAATGTGGTGAAGGTACAGGAACATAAGACACAATTATGAAACAGCTCTCGAGATGTGTCTGTTGTTGACATTCGTATCCTTTTTTTTTTTTTTTTAGATATATAACCACCCCTTTATGTTGTGTTTATGCCCTGCAGGGAATGAAGAAGCCCTTTGCTGAGGTCATAAAGGCCAATATTGGGGACGCCCATGCTATGGGCCAGCAGCCAATCACTTTCTTCAGACAGGTCTGTTCCTAAACCCCTCCCCCAGCCTCTCATCTAAATATATCGCTTCCCCTTTGACTTCTGCGTCTATGAATCTGATTTCTTCCACCTTTTAAATAAATCAGTTTAATGAATTCAGTTTTTTGAGTCTTACTCCAGAATCTGTGCAGGATTTTGTATCATCTCCCACCTATTAGTTATACTCACACCTTTCTTTGTTTCAAGGTGCTGGCCCTTTGCTCCTACCCTGAGCTGCTGAATGACAGCACATTTCCAGAGGATGCTAAAAGTAGAGCACGTCGCATTCTGCAGTCCTGTGGAGGGAACAGTATGGGTGTGTATGAGTGTGTTGGTTTTCCGTGCAAGCACAGTAAGCTTTATGTGACTACAGGTGCTAATTACCACCTTTAGTCCCTTTATACACTCCTTCTGGTGTTGCTTTGCTGTGTTAAAGCCTTAAGTTGTCATAACAACTTCTGTTCTTTTCGAATCTCCCTCAGGTGCCTACAGTGCCAGTCAGGGCATAGACTCTGTGCGCCAAGATGTGGCTCGCTACGTTGAGCGAAGGGATGGCGGTGTACCCTGTGACCCAGACAACATTTACCTCACAACAGGGGCCAGCGATGGCATTGTGGTACAAAACACCTCTCATTTTGATTTGTGACTCTGTTGTACCTTATTTTCACCCAAAAGAAAATAGAAAATACAATCACCAAACACTACAGGTGTACATCTTGATCAGTTTGAACTAAATTTCTTTACAACATTGAATTGACAAAACAGATGCATTTTGAAGTAAAGCCTTCATCAGAGCATTTGTGACATCAGTGACCTCTTCTTTTAGCCGTGCTAGCAGTATGGCTCCAGGGATGGTAATGTCAGTCTGTCGGTCCACCAGTTTGGCCAAGACAGAAATATCTCGACACCTCTTGGATGTCTTGCCGTGAAAATATTGTACAGACATCCATGGTGCCCAAAGGATGAATCTTTAGTGATCCCCTGACTTTTCCTCCAGCGTCACCATAATTCACATTTGTGTTTTTTAGCTAAATGTCTCATCAACTATTGGATGTATTGCCATGAAATTTTGTACAGATATTCATGTCCTCCTCAGGATGAATTATATTAACTTTAGTGATCCCCTAACTTTTCACCAAGGACCACCATCAGTTTTTCATTTGTCCACTAGTTTGGTTCATGACCAACAAAACTGTCCATCACACTCAGCTGTGCTTTGTGTTCAGTGAATATGGTAAACATTACACCCGCTAAACACCACAATGGTTGCATTGTCATTGTGAGCATGTTGGTATGCTATTTTTAGCATTTAGCTCAAAGCACCACTGTGTCTAATACAGCCTCACAGAGCCTCTAGCATTGCTGTAGACTGTCAGTCTTGTTAAAGAACTCATCATACAAACAGCAGCTAGAGGGAAAACAAATATGCATTTGAGAGCAAAAAATAGGATGTACCAGTATTCAAGATAAGAAAAGTGTTGCAATCAAGAAGAACTCACTGTTTGCTCTGATGAAGGCTTCAGAACAAAGTAGCAAAGTAGAGCACTCAACTGAAATTCAGTGCAGGAACGGTGCACCTATTTCCTTTTCCAATCTTTAACTCATGTTTCTATGTAGTTAAAATGGCGTGTGGACAAAACTATTCTATATAGATGATATACACTGTTGAATTTACTTGCTTTCTCAAGTCACTGTTCTTATCTCAAATATCTTTTTTTGACCTGCCTTCTTAGACCATGCTGAAACTGCTGGTGTGTGGTGAGGGTGCAACCCGTTCTGGCATCATGATCTCCATACCTCAGTATCCCCTGTACTCGGCTGCATTGGCTGAACTGGGTGCTGTGCAGATCAACTATTACCTTAATGAGGAAAAGTGCTGGAGTCTGGACATCGGCGAGCTGCAGCGTGCTCTGGATGAGGCCCGACGTCACTGCAACCCCCGAGCCCTGTGCATCATCAACCCCGGAAACCCCACCGGTAAACCACCCTTGGTCAAAATGAACACTTTTGTGATGTTTAACAGTAATAAGTGCCTTTTAATTTAAGATTACCATTATTCGTTCTCGTCTTAAATCATCTCCTTCAACACTCTACATAATCTAGTAGTGTTATTTAGAAGGAATAGACAAAAAAATGTAAAAAAGGATTTTCATTCTTATGTAACCAAAAGGCTGGAGGTCTCAAATTAGGTTTTAGGCCTATTTACAATAATCTCATATATGAATCCTTCATGTTACTGATGGTTGGGCATTCACTTGTCATTCCAATTTATATTTGGAATATGTTGTAATGATTTTTGATACTCTTCTTACTGATGTATCAAATAATTTAGCATTTGAGTCTCAAATTTCATTCTTGACCTCGGAAACAGTACTTTGACAAAAACAATCTTTCATTCAAAGTCCAATTACTTGCTTTTTCCAGAGCTTTCAGCTGCATCGTGTGGTTTTCCCCAGTGGTCAAGTTTGTCAGTTTGTCAGGGATGTTGGAGATAGCTCACAACCTAACAATGTAAGGTTTTTCCATGACAACTGATCAAACTCCATCTGCTGAAGAAGACAGCAAGATCTGGTTGAAAATCCCCCAAAATAACAGTGTGGGTGTGAATCTCGAAACTCGTTTTTGTCCCTGATGATTTGGCCTCCTTGGAACTCCTTTTGTTTATCTCAAGAATTGCATATTTTAAAGATTAGTTTGGGGTATTCTTGCCCCTATTAGATAGATTTACAGAGATAAATAGGGGAAATATGGGGGAAGAGTGTATGATCAGCAACAGATGTTTCTGGGTGGAACTGAAGAGGGGAGCAGGCACTTAGGCCCACCTTACTTTGTATAAAATCCTTTCTGCATGAGGTCTATAAGTTTTGTCTTCCCCTTTGTAGTAGTTGTGTAACCACACATTTCATGCACTACTCAAAGAATAGTCACTAGATGGCAGCAAAACAACATAACCACTTGAAACCTTTGCCCATAATGAGCCTCCATCTCTTCCACAGGTCAGGTTCAGAGCAGACAATGCATCGAGGATGTAATCCGATTTGCAGCAAAGGAACGTCTCTTCCTCATGGCTGATGAGGTAATGTCCCTGCATCTCTTTTAACATCTGTCTGCTTTATTGTATTCTGTGCCCCGATTTATATCTGTGATCCTGTCCCCATCTTTCTTCAGGTGTACCAGGATAATGTGTATGCTGAAGGTTGCCAGTTCCACTCTTTTAAGAAGGTGCTGTTTGAGATGGGGCCAGAGTACTCGAATACTGTGGAACTGGCGTCTTTCCACTCCACCTCAAAGTGTTACATGGGAGAGTGAGTCATCTTATTTTCAAAGCTCTGATAAGTCTGTCACATCTTGATAAAATGTTGTTGAAAAGCAGTTCATCATGGTTGTTTTTAAGTTATTGCAGGAAGAACTCATCTTTCAAGTCGCTTTCTGTTATGATCTCTTCATTTTTCAGCTTTTGATTGGCAAACCTCAACCCAAACACTCACCCATACACTAACTCTGTCAATGTTTTCTCAGGTGCGGCTTCCGTGGAGGCTACATGGAAATTATCAACATGGACAGTGAGGTGAAGGCCCAGCTGACCAAACTGGTGTCAGTCCGCCTGTGTCCGCCTGTTCCTGGACAGGCTCTGATGGATCTGGTGGTCAACCCTCCGCAGCCTGGAGAACCCTCGTACAGCAACTTCATCAAGGTACCCAGTCCACATTCTCCAACCCTCATTATTTACAGTAGGATGGGACAAATAATCAATACAGTAATGAATTGCAACATGATCTCCTGTCATACGTTATCAATACACTGACACCAACGTCATCACACTTTCTCTTACAGTGTGTAGTTAATTGGTGTGGATAATGGATGCTAGCTAGCTATTTGTTTTATGTTATAATTTGCTACTTTGAGTTTAAAACTTATTTTAAACAGATTGAAATTATTTAAATGAATATGTCACTGTGTCTTTCATTGTCTTTAAACATCTTGTGTAAACTGTGAAGCCGTTTTGCTTTTTGACAATTCAGACTTTTGATAACTCTACTTTATTGTTGTTGTCTTAGCTGTGTATAAATGTGTGAAGCTGAAAGCATTTTTCATTTGTGAGTACTGAATCATGACGTCTTGTAGGTGTGACATTGTATCTTTACCCTCACTATATAGTATCTGTCTGAGCTATTCATCTGACTCATGTCGCTCACAGTAGTCTGTAAAAATCCAAGCAGAAAACCCTGTTAGAAAAGGCCAGAAACATAGTGGGCTATTGTTTCATTTCCAATTAATAAAATCAGGCTAGGGACTTAATTGTACCGAAACACAACACCAAGTACAGTTCCTATTCCTAGAAGTGGTCATTTTCAAACCTTTTACCTCAAGACTTCTATAAATCTCAGTGTTTATTCTCTGAACCACCTTGAGCTTGACAAAACAAGGAGGCAAACACGAGACAAATTATTCTCTCATGGTCAAAGCACCTGAGATTGCTGTCGTCACAAATATTGCCAGTGTTTTCTGGTTCTTGTAACATCTTTTTTTCATCACTTCTTTTTTTTGTTTGCCCCTCTCTCTTCTGTATTGTCTTCTCTTACTTTCTTATATCCAGGAGCGTACAGCCACTCTAAGTGCCTTAGCAGAGAAGGCCACACTTACGGAGCAGGTTCTAAATACGGTGCCTGGCATCAGCTGCAATCCTGTGCAGGGCGCTATGTACTCCTTCCCTCGCATAACCATCCCTGAGAAGGCCGTCAAAGAGGCCAAGGTCAGTCCTAAACCCGCTCTTGTAAATGTTTTTTAATAACTCAAGTTTGAGTGTTTTGTCCCTTCAAGGAAATGACATTGATCATGAGAAAAAAGAGAGGAATATAATACATGATGCAGTTATACAAGACGTTTTTCTCAACACTCTCACACAAATCATCATATCTTCTGATTATTTCACTTTTATTTCTTTCCATGGCCTAAACCGCCCTTATCCCCTCAAAACTCTCACGTTATAAATTAAATACTCATGGAAACATCTCATACACTACACCAAACTGGATTAAATGACTCTTTATCCAGGTTCAGTGCACCGTGCATCCACCACCTTGTTTGCTAAAGGGAACAAATGATTTCCAATAGCTTGTGTTTCAATTCTGTCCCAAGGTTGACTGCTCAGTTGGAATTTCAGGGAGGGCGGATGAGCCGAGCCACTGAGAATCTGATTAGCCTTAGAGAGGATAAGGTCAGAGTAAAGCTGACCTAACGACACCTGATCAATCCCAGTGACTCTGCTCGCCACTGTGATCACACAGTCGCAGTGTTGCTTTGTCTTGGGCTGTGCATAAACACCACATAAACACACACACACACACAGTCAAAAGACAGAGCTTCTTTAACAACACATTACCATTAGCGGTTTAAACGGAGATAATGTGCGGTCCTAAATTCTGAGGTGGCTGAATTCCAAATATACTTGAAATTGTCTCATTGTACCAGAATGTAAAGCTTTGACATCATAATGTTTCTTTTCCTCTCCGATAGGAAAAAGGTCAGCAACCAGATATGTTTTACTGCATGAAGATGCTGGAGGAGACTGGGATCTGCCTCGTACCCGGAAGCGGCTTTGGCCAGAGGGATGGAACGTACCACTTCAGGTACCGTACACTTCCAGGACTGCAACTAAATATTTTTTAGATTATTCATTATTCTGTTGATTATCTTCTCAATAAATGAATTGTTCGATTTAGGAAACTAAAGAAAATAGTGAAAACCATCAGTCCAAAATCCAAAGATATTAAGTTTAGTATAATATTAAACAGGAAAAGAAGCGAGGAGAATGATTGTCTTTTTTAACACATTTTCCCCTGTCACACCGTATCTAGTTATTAAATTACTCCTTTTAATTATTCTCAAGTGATTTTTCAAAGTCCATAAAAGTGACAGTTAATTTTTGTCTTTCTTTTCTTCCCCCACACGACCAGAATGACCATCTTGCCACCGACAGACAAGCTGAAGATCCTGCTGAACAAAGTGAAGGAGTTCCATCAGAAATTCACCCAGCAATACTCCTAAATTTCCATATCTGTTATCTCACCAACCACCAAAAAAAAGAACTCTGCTAAATCAGAATTTATCTGTACCTAATAAGTGCCTTCGCTACTCAGCTCTTGTCGGCTCTGGTGGTCTCTGTGATGATACACTTTAGCCTTTTCTCAGCTTTCTCATTTGGACTTTTACGGACTGTACATAAGTCACTGGTTTGTGTCTGAAAACAAAACAAAACTGGAGATGAAGAAATGAATTTAGAGACGTGTGTCAGTTTGTTATGACAAAGACTTCATCTCGTTGTTTCAGCTTTGAAAGATGTATGTACTCTATACTGTAGCTCTGTGTATTTTTAAGAATGAGAGGTAGCTCATCTGTGTGTATGCCAAACTAAAAAAAAATAGGTAGGCTACAACTGACAAAAAGGTAATGCTGCTTGAAATGTTAAAATAGTTTAAATATTCCATTCCTAACTACTGTGAATATGCCGAAAAGTCCCATTTGTATGATTCAGAAATGGTTTTGTAAAACCAAAATAAATGTGATTCTCAATATTATGTCTTATTATTTTGAGTTTTTACAGGTATGTAGAGTTTACAATAAGATAAATAAGTAATTTTCCTTTGATCATGAACATTTATTGAAAACTGTTAGGGCACTGTAGGTTTTCACACCACATGCTTCCAAACATCATAAATGTAGTAAAGTATTCTTATTAAACAATCTTACTTTCTTTTTTGGAGGGATATTTGAAAAGAAATTTAGTTTATATTGGATATTTTGACTGTTTTTTTCTTCAGTTTTCACTCCAAGTCGAACATTAACTTGCAGTGATTAGTCAGTTTCAATCTGTGTGTTTATTACACAAAGCATGAAGGACAATGTTCACTCTTAAAATATTACTCATTGAAGGTAACAAACACTGACACTAATGAATAAAAGGAAGCAATAAAACACACCCTTGGTCAATTCAGCACACTCAGGGGTTTTACATTTGGTCTCATATGCCCAGCGGTTTATGGTGGATAACGTTAGCTAATTTTAGCAAACTTTGATAGATATCACCAAGTCAATTCAGTGACTTTTCTCTCCTTTTCATTACTTTTTAGCTTGTCACAGAGAAAACATTCAATAGTTTTATAACAAAAGTAAGCAACATACAGCACTTGCAGCCAGTAGTTAATGTTTCACGTTTGTCGCCTGCGTGTTCCATTTAATTTCCTGTTAGCCTAATAAAAATGTCATAAAATATGCAACTTTGTGACAGCACAAAACTCAGGTGTGTCATCACCTTATGAAGTAGTTGCAGCAAACATATTAGTTAACAATTATATTTACACACCCACAGAGCAACATTAGCATTAATTTGAGTCATGTTTTTGGCCAACTGGCAAATGTAGGTTCAACATCCAATCTCCTCTTAGTGGTTTTGCTCTCTACCGATTTCTGAGGGAAATATTTTTTCCACAGCTAAACACTCCACCATGTTCCCTTGCTAATTTTATCTGTTTCCAGTTTATCCCTGGGCAAATATTATGCTAACAGTGGGTCAATGAGAGTTTTTTTTATTTACTTATTTTTTTGGTGAATGCTAGTTTGTTGACCAGAAAACCGAAACAATTAGCTTACCAGGTTATACAACTCTGTACAGCTCAGGGGAACTACAGAGTTCTGTGGTCAATATCTGTGGGTTTGTCTCTACAAGCAACCCCCTTCACCTTACATATAGTCATTTAATCCATTGTTAATATAAAAAGTATTGATTAGTGCAGCTTCAAAGGACCAATGTGTAGGATTTGTGGCATCTAGCAGTGAGATTGCAGATTGCAACCAACCGAATATCCTTTCCTCTCATTGAAACACGAAAGACCCTCTCTAGATTGTCTCGTTTGTCTGTTCTGGGCTACCACAGAAACATGTCAGTGCAACATGGTGGGCTCCGTGGAAGATGACCCATGTAGATATAAAGGGCTCATTCTAACGTAACAAAAACCCAACCATTTTTATTTCAGGTGATTACACACTAATTAAATTATACATATAAATATTATATTCCACTTCTGCCAAGTCTGTTCTGTTAGATGCCACTATATTGTATACACTGCACCTTTAAAGCAACTGACTGAAGAGAATCTTGGAAAATGAAGGAAATTCAGTGTAACGTCCTGTAATTGCCACTTGAGGCCACAGTATCAACTTGTGGAGAGTTTGAACTCCTGATAATTAGCTAAGTAATATGACTTCAGAGTGAGGTCTCTCCTCACGTTTCACATGTATATCTGTGACAAGGCCAGCTGTATCTGTTGAAATTGCCCCCTCCAATAATGATGTTGTTCAGCTTGATTTCAGGCTCAAAAGACTGTACATAGTTTATTAACCACTTTGTCTCTATTAATCTGTCATTTATTTTATTGCCTGGTCTGCAGTTTTGAAGCAAGTTGGGATGATGGATTGTAGGCCTACTGCAGGTTATGTGTGTGTGTGTGTGTGTGTGTGTGTGTGTGTGTGTGTGTGTGTTAGGCAGAGAGATTGAAAGACCATGTAGAGAGAATGTTAAAGTGAAGCAGTTTGAAGGGGTTTTCTGCTCTCTTCCTCTCTACTCTGCAGCGGCTGTCAGCTTTAATTATCTTTGACAACGGGCCTCCCGAATCCTAATTACACCGAGCTTTGTCTTTCCTGGAGCCCCTCACCATTCACTCCAGCAGCATGACGTGCTCACACGTTCCAGTCCTCTTCACCCTAAATTAATTGGGGGCGTTTGCGTTTTCTCTCTCATCCTCTGACAACTTTGGGGAATCAAAGGTCATCATTAGTTCGGGTGAGGATGTAGGGCGACAGGAAGACAGTCATGCATCAGACATCAGCGCTGTCATGTGGCTGTCCTGGTTATGACAATGACCAGTCTTTATTCGCCGTGCAGAGTCTTATATGAGGAGATTCATGTGACTGAGCAGAACAGCTGATTGAGACCCAGCTGTGTTTGTGATTTAACAATCATATTGTGTTTATTATTCTGTACGTGTGGACAGCGGTGACCATAAGAGTCCTTTAGCTGGTAATGTCAGCTGGCATTTAGCAGGGAAATGTACGAGAGTGATTCAACTGAAAATGTCATAACAGACTCACAGCGAAGGTGTTTGATATCTCAACTCTAAATGAATCCCTTTAACTTAAACTATTCAAATATATTTTTCAAGTATAAAGGATATAGTAATTATCCCACATGATGCAGTGATATAAAACAATAATACTGACATTTCCTAAACGTATTTACTAAGTGAGCAGCAATTGTGTTAAATGTTTCTCCTCTACTGTACAGGGGTCAGTTTGAAACATTATCAACTATTGGCTGTATTTGGCTAATTTTAGAAATACTAAGGTTTTGTGTCAAACCTTCTGTTGAACAATGCCTCCCTAACCTACCTCATAAAAATTTCACCAGACTCCAAAATAGGTGTTTCTCATTATTATTACAAATTTTTACAAATTATTTTCTGTTAATTGTAATTCTCCAAATGAAGATCCAAATAATTATTTCTCTAATCATTTATTAGCCAAATTTTAACATATTGAGTCTAGAAATAATATAATCAGCTTAAAATACCCATCACATTTATGTTTTTAACCTTAGAATATCATAAAACCCCAAATTCCCAGAAAAATGACTAAGAACATTAGTACCCTCAATGGTAACTGCAAACCCTGAATGGCTGATGTGGAAGGTAAATTTGTTTGGTCAACCACACAGTCGGAGGTCAACACAGATTAACTGTAAAACTTCATTAATTGATTAATATATTAATTTTTGGCCACTTGAGAGTAATCATGACATTGACATTTTGGGGTGGGTGAACACGTTAGCAAACAGTTGCACATTAAGACATCCAGCAGACATCACCAGACATGTATTCTCTTTTCAGCTCAGTTTTTGTCTCTCCAGGGAGAAATATTTGGCTCTAAATGCTCCACTATGTTCTCCAGCTAGTCACTAACTTTGTATGCCATTTTGTGTTGGACAAATAGCCTATGCAGTGCATTTGTCAGGGCTTTTTTGCTGATAAGAGTGGTGTGATTGAACCAAAACAGTGAGGATGCTGGCCTTAAAAGCAAAACAATGACCTTAAAGACAATAAAATGCACTGTAGAGCAGAAGTGATTTCATTAATCTATATGGTTTTGTCACCACGAACAGAGCACATTAGACATTAGCCCCATTGTTCATAAAAATATTGTGAAGTGCAGCTTTAAAATACATATTTGTTTAGCTGCTCAGCCTGGTGTTGACTGGCCCAAGCAGCCTTTGCCAACTGATGGCGTGCAGCCATAAGACCTCTTGAGTCCTTATACAAACAAACTCTAAAAACTCTGGACAAAAAGCCAACGCATTTCCTTCGCTTTAGAGTACTGGAGAAATACAATTTACAGAGCTTTGAACATTTTAGATTATTCTCAAATTTGTGCCTAGTTTATAGAATTTTAAATGGTTTGGCCCCTCCTCCACTATGTGACTTTGTGTACATTCACTTAGAATATCCTCTTTACAAGATTATACCATTTGCATTTGGACAGTCAGCTTTCTCTGAGTGTCCTACCTGACGACATGAAGAGCTGCAGTTCAATCAGTATTCAGTCTGCTAAAAACTACTCAGCTCTGTAACCACTGACTTTAAATTTCATCTCATGATCTTCTCATGAATGTAAATAATCCTGCTTTTAATTTGACAAGCTTACATTTGTATTTTGTATCATGTGTCCTGTGTGTTTTTTGCTTTGTACTGTTTGTTATTGTGCTGTTATACGTTTTACTTGTGACCCTCTGAAGGGACTGCAGATGGAAATTAGCTATAAGCTAACTCTGGTGCAGTACATCAAATAGTTAAAAAATGGTAACAGTTGCAAGAAATAATGCATGAAGAAACTGCATTTGCGTTGTTTAAACATAAAAGAAAACATTTTGAGTCCGGTGATAAGGCAGGCAAAATATTGGCAAAAAACAAATGAAATCCAAACATTTAATATCAATTATACATGATTGTAATGGACAACTTATACAAGAGCCAAAGGAAATTAATAATTGTTTTAAAACTTATTATAAGAAATTATACAAATCAATATGTTAACACTTGGTTGAGGAGACAGATTTAGTATTGAGTTTTATAAATGTTTTCGTGATGTTTTGACTCTCTTTCTTGCTATATAATGATATTATAATGTCTCAATCAAAGCCTGTCAGCGTGCGAACAGCTATAACTTCAACAATACTAAACCTGGCAAAGATCATATGTAAATGAACAATTTCAGACCTGTTAGTCTGCTTAATAATGACTACAAGATATTTGCTAAAATACTTGCAATGCTTCTAGAAAGAGCGGTTCCCTAATTGGTCCATTTTGACCAGGTAGGATTTGTAAGAGGCTGGCATGCCTCAAGTGAGAAGGCTCTTTCATATAATACACAGAGCTGCTTCACTTGGGCATCCAGCAGTAATGCTATCACTGGATGCTGAAAAAGCATTCAACAGGATTGGATGGCCATATCTATTTCATACTTTATGAAAATATGGCTTTGGACCCATATGTATGCAGTGGATTAGGGCACTTTATTACAAACCACTTGCCTGTGTTAAAACAAATGGAACTGTGTCCTAATCTTTCGAGCTAACTAGATCAGCAAGGCAAGGATGTCCAGTCTCACCAATAATTTCTATCTTGGCATTGGAACCCCTGAGATGTGCTATTAGAGCTAACCAACAAATAAGTGGTATTAATATATATGGATATGGTTTTAAAATAAATTTATATGCAGATGATATCATTAACTCAATTATTGAGATTTCAAATCCAGCAATCTCAGTGCCACACTTATTGAAGCTCATAAATGAGTTTGACAGTCTTTCAGGATATAAAGTAAATTGGAACATGACTCCACTCTACTGAATGAATTTTCCAGCACATCTTGCCAAATAACTCAGATCGTTTGGAAGAAAGAGGGACTGAAATATCTTGGTATTAATACAATTTCTCCCATTGAGAAGATATTCAAGATAAATGGTCCTAAACTGATTAAAACTATTAGAGAAGATCTTAACAGATGGAGTAGATTTCCACAATCCTTTTGGGGCAGAGCAGAAATAAATAAAATAAACGTTTTCCCCAGACCGTCTTTTATATCTTCGATTCCCCCTAAATGACCTGAATATTGGTTTAAAGAAATTAAAAAGCTTTTTATAATGTTTCTTTGGGGAAATAAAAAACCAAGAATCAAATTTAATAAACTGACAAAGCATAGAGATAGGGGAGGATTAGGGATACCGTAAATATATACATACTATTTAGCCTTTAATGGCAAATACCCCACACTCTGGGTTGGATGTGGCTTGAACAGAAATTTGTTGGTGTGAGCAAAAAACAAGTATCCCTTTCTTCTTTGTGGTATTGTACAAAGGTCAACACAAACATTAAGAGCCCAATTATTAGTTTTTATGTGAAATAACAAAGATAATCCAAAAGAAATGTGCAATTAATAGATTAGTTTTGCTTTCATGTCCATTATGGGTGAACCCATTATTCACTGCTGGAGGGAAAACACTTATAAGGAGTAAAAAAGCCATACTGTTAGGAATCTGGGCCAAAATTGTAAAGCAGGAGAAAATAATGAGATTCCACAAGCTTAAAGTTAATTTTCACCTTAATGATTTGTGTTTTCTGCAATATCTACAGCTGAAGTCTATAGCACAGATAAAGGCAATACTGGCAACAGATAAAGATACAGATAATAAACTGAAAGAGACTGTAACAAATAGAGGCACAGCTCCTAAACTTTCCAGACTTATATCTCTCTCCTACTGGATAAAGTTAAATCACAATGTGATCTGGGAAAACACCTACCACTAGAACAATGGGACTCTATAATGTGACATACAAATTACTTATCAAAATGTGTCAAATATAAACGTAAACAGATTAGGATTTTATACTGAATATATATAACTTCATAGAAGCTGAATCCTTACATGTCAGGTCTATGTTGGCACGGCTGTGGAGAGAGACTATACGGCACTGTGCAGAAATAAGACAATTTTGGGTAGGAGTACAAAAAATGTTAAGTTCAATAGTAAATGTGAAAGTATCAATATGCCCAGAAGTGTGTTTGCTGGGAGTTAAAGTGGATTGATTGAAATCTGCGGTAACACAACGCCTAATAACATGCTTTCCTTTCTGTGAAAAATATCATATTATGAATTGGAAAATAAGGAAATCAAATTGTTTTTGTTTGAATCATTGGTGAAAGGACTTTATAGAACTTATAATGATGGATCGTGCAGCCTCGGCCCTGCAGGGGCTTTATGGAGGCAATGTCTTAGATGGAGCATGGACACATAAAAGACTGTATAGTGTTCTGACTGTTCAAAATACATAAAGGCAGTACAATGAAATAGAAACCTGATCTGTGATGTAATGATTTCCTAAGCAACTATATATTATATATATCTATATATATTGAGTGCAGGGCCATTTGATATATATATATATATATGTTATAATGTTTATGTTTATATAAATAAATGTTTTTTCTTGTGATGACTGCATGTTTTATTTTCTTTATTTCTCTATGTTTGATTTCCTTAAGGCACTCACACTTATTGTTCTTGAGGAGGTCAATCTGACCAATCTGGCACCAAGGAACTAAAAAAAAAACAGAAATACTAAATTATCCAGGTCTACTTCAACCTCTGTGTTGCATGTTATCATTATGATGTAAAATAAAGTGCTGGAACTGATGCATTGTGAGAAGAGTAACAAACCATCAGCATCTCCAATCAACAACTGCATTGTTTTCATGAAGGTGATGTGCGGTCAAGGATGAGCTAGCTGTGTTGTTGTAATCACTATGTTGAGCATGATAATTTGCATTTAGTTGTGGTGTAATTGCAGATCAGAGGAAAGACGAAGAAGAGTTCTCCTTTCATGTGTCTGGTTGTGGTTCTTTCTAAATGTGAACCTGATTTGTGCCCAGAGATTTAATGTTTCCCTATCACATCATCTTCTCCACTTTCTTCTTGCAGAGTCTTTTCTTTTTAAAAACACAAACAGAAACTAAAAAACTACTTCAGCAACAATTTTAGGTTAAGAAGACACAGAAACGAGACAATAGAAGTTAAAGAAAAACACCCAATTTTAGGTTATTAAAGGAACATTTTGAGATGGCACAAGAGTTTGATGAGAGAACCAATTACACTGTCATATCTGTAGGGTAAATGTGAAGCTACAGCTAACTGCTAGTGAGCTTAGCTTAGCATAAAGACTGGAAACAGGAAAACATTTAGTGTTCCTCTGTCCAAAGGCAACAAAATCCACCTACCAGCTCATATTATATCTGGTTAGTGTATTCAGTACAAAAAAGTGTAAAAGTGATACATTGTGGTTTCACAGCCTGTTTTGTGTCAAACCACAGTACTTCTTGGCTGGGTGCAGTGATTTCCTGAAGTCCTGTCAGGTTGCCTCCCGGACTGGAGGCATTGACTTTTTTGCACATGTTAAACAAAAGAGATGTTAATTAATGTACTCATAGTTGATTTTTAAACTTTGAACAGAGCCAGGCTAGCTATTTATCAGTTTCCAGTCTTTATGCTAAGCTAAGATAGTCCGCTGGCTATAGCTTCATAGCTTCATATTTAACGCTCAGAGATAAAAGTGGTATCAAGCTTTCATCTAACTCTCACCTTCACAAACAATAAGAATCGTTACATTCTGGGTATTAAGTGCTTACTGTCTAATTCGAGCAGTTGAAGAAGCATCTTTTTAAAAAAATAAAAAATCACACAACTAACAAAATCTCTTGCATTTTGATAAAAATCATTCCATAGGGCCTCATCATGGGCCAGTGAAGTAAGTGTCGAACATTATGAGTTTTATAGCCCCTATTGGTATATCAGTTTATAATGAAATTGGGTCATGAAGTTTTCTTTTGACATTTGCAGCCTATATATAAAAATGTAGGTTAAGGTCACCATAACCTCACTCTTTTATTCTTTTTTAAATCTCTACAACATGAAAAGAAGCCATTCACATCAGGACACTCAAGTGGGTAAATGGAGAAGGGTAGAATTGAAAAAAAAAGTAAGAAAAGAGAAACAGTGAGAGGGAGGGAGTGATAGTACAGAGATTGGGTGATAAATCTTGTTCTGATCAGGTTTCTCTGGTGCCCTCACACCTCAGTCTCTTTCTTGGGGTAATTAATCAATCCCAGACTGGAGGCATTGATCGGCCTCTTGCGGCCCTTGGTATGTTTACACTCCTCAATTGTATTTGCCACTAAGCCCCTTGCTGCCGCTCAATCTCATCGGCAGAAAATGTGACACTTCGCCCTCTGATGCCATCAGCGAAACAGTGCATCGATTGACATCTCGATGAAAATCAATCTACTTATTTCTTGTTGCATGGGGGATTTGGTTTTGTTATAATCCTTTGTTGTAATCTTATATTCCAGGTTGCAATACATTAAGTTTTATTGTGAGCAATCAAAACACTCCTGGAATACAGGGATGAGCTTTTCCCCACAGACAGTTGCACACACTGCCAAACATCCACAATATTTTACTCAGATATTTTCCACAACACGTAATCATGAAATACTGTAGACTATTTGAAGTATTTTTATCATTTGTAACCTTTTAAGAAAATCTTTATCAACCACCGTACTCATTTTAATTATATGAAAATGTATATTAAGTAGAAGCTGCATTCAGATATTTGTTTCAGTGAAAATACACAAGGTTTAACAGAAAAATATACTTAAAGTAACAAAGGTAAAGACTTCATTAAACTGAATTATTAATGAATTACAATCTATGTAGCATTTAAATGTTGTAGTTGGTCGAGGTGGAATTAATTTTAACAACTTTATGTATTGCTGGATATATTAATCTATAAAAAAGCAATATTTTATTTGACAACCATACTCTTGATATGAATTAAATGAAAAGTGAATATAGCTGTCAGATAATTTTAGTGGGGGTAAAAAGTACAGTACTGAAACACAATGGAGTAGATGCATGTATAAAGCAGTATAATAGAAATATTAAAGTAAAGTATGCCTCAAATTGTGTATTTTGTGACATACTTAGTTATGTTCTTCCATTGTAAACCATAAATGCGTTTGTAAAACCCATAGTAAAATCCTATCTAGTTTACTCATCACATGTGTTTTCCCATTTCTATTTTCAATTTTAGGGTTACATGTGTCCCCTACTGTTGAACTGACACTATGGAGAATGGGAGTTATATCATGGCAATATTCTGGTTTAATGTGTTGCAGACAATTACAACAATTGTTTACAATTGTAAACAAATTTTGAATATCAAATATCAGAATATGTTGCCTATTTGTGATTCAAATCTGTAAATTATCATTCAAGTTGGTCAGAGCCTAAAATCTATCGCCTGGTTCCAGATCTCTGAATCGCTGCACATGTTTCCAGCAATTCAAATGAAATAACTATCCAGTCAGATTCTCAGGCTGTAAAACTTTAAATGACATGTCATCTACCTCTACTAGGTAAATTTCTGCAAAAATTCCCCTTGCGTATGTGGCTTTTGTTATTTGTTTTTTGGTTTATTAAGCCATGCAGAACTTTGTGCGTTGTACCACATATCCCTTCATATAGTTGGTATTTCATATTTTTTATATTACATTCTATATTATCACTAAACCTCTCACAGGATGCCACACATGATTCAACATCTTATTCACAGACTGTTTGAGAGGGATGACGTGTTTGGCTTTGAGCTCCTGCTGGAGGACAGGAGGACGCTGCAGAGAGGAAAACATGAGATTTAAATTTAATTAGAAACATGAAGTTCTGCTTCATGTTATCAACAGTGGCAGTCATAAATGCTAGATAAGCCAAGTAACAAGCAATCATGATAATAGAAATAGACATTTTCAGTGAACAGTTGCATCTGAGGAAACTGTTACTTTTCTATAAGGGCAGACATTACATAAGTGTACAAAAAGACTCATCGATGGAATAGTGACCTTGAATATTGTATGTCGGCCTCTTTAAGATCACTTTTGCTTCACAAATAGAAGCAGCAAAGTGGAAAAGTCATTTTCCAAACGTCACTTGAAAATTACCACAATAACAGAGATAGATGCACTACAAAAAAAAAAAAAAAAACACAAAAGAAATCTCTATCTTATTGTGCCCTTTCAGTCTGTAATTGAGTCCTAAAAACCCCTATTGTCTTAAAACAAGAGAAAAAAAATCAGAATTTTCCAGAGAGGAGTGTCTGTACCAATAGAAACAATAAAGACTAATGCTGGAAAATATGTTGGAATCAAGAAAAATGTGACTTGCAAAACACCAGAAATACAGTGATTTGCATGAAAGTAAGTGGAATATTTTCACTGCATTATCAGAGTTTTCACTTGTTTTAAGATTATTAACCACTTTACCACTCAAATAACACACTTCAGAATTTTTGAAAACATATTTTTGCGATTAAAGCAGGTAAAAACAGTTGAATATTGCAGCTTACTTATGATGTTCATAAGCTGTCCTCTAGGAGGCGCTAAAGAATATCCACAGCAACAAGTCTTTCCAGTCTGTAAGCCTGTATTTTTAAATTCTCAAGGGCAATCTATAAATTCTCATCCAGGAGTTCTTTGAATTTTTTCTTTACAAATTAGTGTACTAGAAGCTCTGAATAGTCTATGTGTCCTGTATTTGAATTTATTCTTGTCTCATTATTCCCTCATATGGAAATCTTGAGCTGTAGCCTACATGTATTTTGAGATTTACTCATTGCCTTGATATTTTTCACAAACCTGAATTAAGTGTCTTTCAGAAGTCCACATATGAACAGAGTGCATTTTAAAAAACACGAATCCCTCCCACAGTTTTAATGAGAAGCACACTGACACACAAGCACATGCGTACAAATCAAGGTTAGCAATTGTTCACCTGTCAACAAGGAGCAAAATAATGAAATCAAACATAACAATCACCAGTCACACCTTGATTTTTGCTTGAATGAAAAGCCCTTGTTTTATATTGATTGCTCCTCTATCTTAAATACAGTACAAGACCAGCTTTGAGTGGGTGGTTTGGTAACGCATTCTGTTATCCCGCCCGCTGAGCTGAACTGTTGAGCCCAGCCTTTTTCACTGGTTTTTCTGTGCAAAGAAAACAGGAAAAATAATAAACACAAATTCTGAAAGAGCAGAACGTGTGAAAAGTACCGAGAGACCTGCATCTTATCACGTGGCTGCCTGGCACACATGGTGTTTTATCAGTTGATAAACACTTTGGTGTCAGTGGTCACATAATATTACTGTTTATATCCCTGGCTGGTAATGAGAAGTCCATTCAGTTTCCTTCCCATTCACCAGATAAACTGTTTGACAAACCTGTCTCGGCTTTGATTGTCATAACCACAATTGTGCCCTGCTACCAGCCAGGTCAGGCCCAATAAATGTCATACATATTTCATGCAGCATCACACTTATCTGACAAAGGGATATATATATATATATTTTGGGGATTGAAATCACGCCTCATATTTCATTAGACAATCGAAAAAGCCTCCGGTCTGTGGTCAGATGGGCTTCATGTTTTATTCATGTCCTCTGAACATCTGCTTGTCCGGATGTCAAAAATCATCAGGCTCCCCCAGGACTCCTGCCTGACTGGTTGTAAATGAACTCCAAAGTCGAAACTCAAAACAACCTGTCAGAGATCCCCACCACCAGAGGAATCTTTAAATACAGCGGCGGAGGTGAGCTGAGTAACTAAGATCTTGTGCTGGGAAAAGAGCGATGAAAGTCAACTACGGACACATGAAAAAAATCAAACATGTGCACTTGGATTCAGTTGGTGTGATACTGTGAAAAGCTTCTAATAGTTCTGTCTTCTTCCCACAGATTTTGGTGGATTTTGACACTGCTGTTCACTCTGGCTCCTGGTCGACAAGTCTCCCTGAGTCACTGGAGGCTTGTGCCAATTGGAGGGAAAGAGCCTGACCACTAACAAGTGCTCACTGACTCATAGCCGCCACAGTATGTCCCACTGTGTTTGTGTATGTGTGCATGTGTGTCTTTATATACTACTCTATTACATACTCATTCTATTTCTCAATTTGCACCCTTCCCACAGAAAACATGTTCTTTTATAAATGATCATGTATTTTAGCTCACATGGCCGTGCCCTCACAAACTACTGTTATAACAGAGATGCCTGAATTAAGCAAAATAAAATACTTAGAGGAAAAGACACAACCAATAAAAAAAGGAGTACGAGTATTTTAAGGGGGTATTGTGAGAGGAAGGTTATTCTGAACTTCCAGTCTCAATTATTGGCATCCATTGTTGCAAGACTAATTACAATCATCCATAAAATGTAGCAAAATTGGACTTTGACTGCACTCTCTAAGCATCCATGAAGGTCCCTTTTAGTTTTTGATGCCCTTTCAAAGCCTCTAAAAGCCAAATTTAAAGACTCAAGACTTGTTCGAAGACATAGAAATACCCTGCGTAGATTATCAATTTGAGTCGGGTATATTTTTTTTTTCCACAAAAAAATGTTCAGTTACCTCCTTTAAATGCCTTTAAATGACATCCTACCTTTCCCCCTCATTGAAAAATCCAGAATCTATGAATATGCAAATCTTTTTAATTTCTAAATGTTTACCACTGGAGACAAGAGGTCTCTTACTCACTCAGATGTCTCACTGAAAAGTCAATTCTCAGTGTTTGTGCAGTGGAGGCTTCAAATTTCCACACCACACTAAGTAAGTTGTAAGTTGCATACTGGAGCATGATTGGCTCCAAAATGTTAGTGATGTCATCAATCATGCTTCTAGGTACATGTCTCAAACTGAGATTTAAGATGAGCTCGGAGAAACTTTCTGACTTCAGCAGATGAATGTGAGAACTCTGTACACATACATCATTCTGCTCAGTGAAACCCAAACATCACAATGAAGGAACAAGAATAAACACACATTTTGACT
This sequence comes from Euthynnus affinis, assembly GCA_029490765.1. Classification (NCBI taxonomy): domain Eukaryota; kingdom Metazoa; phylum Chordata; class Actinopteri; order Scombriformes; family Scombridae; genus Euthynnus; species Euthynnus affinis. Next base: position 18,518,390 of record CM055849.1, on the reverse strand, counting down.
GTAGAGGGACTTTAAAGACTTTAAAGATAGGAAGAAAACATTCTTAGTTTTTATTTATCAAGAGTTTAACACTCTTGATATAACAGAAGAACCCCAGATAATCCGGTTCATTGGGATTGTGCAGGTGTGTGTGGATCAGATTTGATTGACAGTGGACTGACAGCATCAGCAAACAAACCACCGACTGTCATCAGATTTTGATTCAAGTGACTGCTGAATCCTGATTGGTGCGTGGAATTACGTGACATCACTAAATGAGCCCCATCTGCCTCAGACCAGTGAAGAAATCTCTCTCCATATGTAATAACCAAAGCTGTTTTTCATGTAAGACCACGTCGCTCAGAGGAAGCTGATTGAGAAAACAGGTTTCCCAGCCCTTTTCTGTTCTGTCTGTTTCTGAATATCCTTTAGTTTTATATTCATTACTTTGGCGTAACAGCTTGCAACACTGAAAATATGAGACACGGTGTGGTGTAATTTCTCTGGTGGCCTTCAATGACAGATTTCAGCTGGGATCAAATTAATTGCATCTTTCTAAAGGTTCAACAGAGATTTTGCTCTCTTCAAGCTAAAACACATTGACATTTTATAAGTTAACTATGCTGTCCACTTGATGCCCAAAAGAAATAACCTTTAATATGAAACCTGCATTAACTGATTTTTTTATGGCCACCTGGGGGCAGCGGATACAAGCAGTAAACACAACACAGAAACATCCTTTTAAAGGGAAACTTCAGTATTTTACAGCCTGGACTCTATTTTCCCATCATTTTGTGTTTAAGGAGGGTCCTTTCACTAATGTTGTCAGACACTTATAATAACAATCTGAGCCTGTCAGTGGCAAAAACAAGCAATTTTAGTGGACGTATATTGACAGGGCGCAGTTGTCCCAAAGGATTACATTGCGGCTGCCGGCTGCAGCACTCTCGCTCAATACTGGACCAATTTCAAAAACTGTTGTCCCCATTAGTCACTTAGACACAAAATGATGGGAAAATAGGGTCCAGGGTGAAAAAATACTGAAGTTTCCCTTTAAGTTGATATGGCAGTGAACATGTTAGCAGACAGAAGCTTCACTTCCAAAAGATGCATAGCAACATTTAGCATTCATTTGGAGTCGTTTTTCTGGATACCTGACAAACAAATTCACTTGTTTTTTGTTTTGTTTTTTGTTTTTTTAGCAATTTGATCTTCACTAACTCCTCAGAGAAATATGTGGCTTTTTAGCTATTAAATGCTCCACAGTGTTTGCTAAGTAGTCTCCCGATTGGTGCCGGGTAGGTGTTTTTTTTTTTTTTGTATTATTTGAAAAGAGCTGCCTGCTGTGCTCTGGCTGGAAGTAAAGTAGATAAAAGTGAACTAGCAGTAAAGTTGTGAGCTGTTAACCAGAACAATGAACTGAAAGACACTAAAACAGTTCTTAAAGCTGGGGAGAGAGAATCAAGTGATAATTAGCTTTGAGTTCATCACTACGAATTAAAACTTTCACATTACACACAATTATGTGATCCACTATTAACATAAAAACATTAATTAGAGCAGTTTTAAAGGCCACATCTCAATGTCATATGATATTATTCAACACCATCAATGCTTCAACAATGACATACACAAAAGTTTCAAGGGAAATCACTCCTAATCCATTTGTATGTGCTTGCTACAGTTAAAAGTGGCTCATGGTGTCCCTTTTACTAGAGAAAATACAGCCAAAATGTATCCTGATTCTGATGTCAGCTCTCACCAACCACAACTGAACTGATGTTTTGATCATGCGTCTCTTTAAATGATAACTGGACTTCAATATTTGAACATTTCAACTATTAATATTATCAAAACAATAGACCCAAATCCAATTATGCCATAATTTGGTTCATCTTCATGAGAACATAGCACTACTTCATATCAGTCGAATGCTGTGGCATTTGCTTCATTGTCATTCATTGGCTTCATCGTTAGCTTGGTGATTAAAAGCTGGCTGCTCTGCTCTCAATGGATGAAGGAGGTCAAGATGTGTCTTCAACCTGAGAAACTGAGAAATCTTTAAATGTAATCTGGTTGCCTTTCATTGACATATGTAGAGAATATACCCTTTTCAGCAACTTGATTGCTAAAGTCTATCTAAAGCAGACACTTCCACCTTTTTCTGGTGCCCAAAACATATTCACACATGTTTCTTTTTTATTGGGATTGTTTTAGTTTTCTCTCCCTTGATCCTTGAATCCCTTGAATCCCCTGAATCCCCTCTTTGCAAGAGTTGACACTCAGACATGTGATAGACAACAGCGTAACCGAAAGTTGGTTAATCTTGACTGACATCTTTGGCAGGTGTGACATCAAGTATAAATGTCAGCGCTTAACTCTGCTTCTTGTCCATTTGTCTACAGAGACTCTTCATCCCTCTTATGCATAAGTGCGAATAAAACTCTGAAAGACAACTCCCTATTGTGAATCCATTTAATTACAGAATTACAGACACAATATTCTCCTACATCTGTGTATACAGGACATAACTGACACACTGTAATATGATGTGCTTGTTATGTCATTGATCTGTATAGCTGTGTGTTTTTTTTCTTTTAAACTTACTTGAAGTGAATACTGCATCTCAGTTCAATACCACATTTCTTCTTTCTTCTCTTCAAAAAGAATAAGTAATAAAGATCATCATTTGATTTTAACTTTTACCCACCACTTTTAATTAAGCTCTTCCTTTTTAAAGAAGGTCAATAGTTCTGTTTGGCACTTTTTGAGATCATTATTCTACAAACACACATTTAGAGTCTCATCCGGGCTGCAATCAAAGCTTCCCTCCAAACAAACAAATGGGGCTTTCTGTGTTTTTACTCCCTGTTCATTTATCTCCTCACCTTTCAGTGAGGTGCCATCGACATGGAGTGACAGCCTCTGCATTCATGAGAACATCATCATCTGCCCTCCTCACCAACAATTAGCCTTTCATCACTCAAACTTCACAAAAGCCACTGTGCTTAAGTTTCACCAAGACAGGACGTGCTTTTAAAATCTTACCAATCAATATGGACAGTTTGGATTTGTTTTATGAATCAGTTCAAATTTATTTGAATTTATTTTCCAGGAAAATTAAACAAAACGTATGTGTAATATCTCTTCAGATAATCAATAATGAGATTTCTTTGATAGAGCTGCTAATTGTGAATTCCAGTTAGTCATTAATTAAGTGATCTCATCCTATTCTCCCTCTAAATAGTCCAACATTCAGTCATTTCATCAGTATATTTGTATGAAGTCATCTTTCACTGCCAACTCCTAGTGACTCCCTCCTTCCTTTCAGTGGCTCTATAGATTTTTTTCAAATGATAAATTGGACCAGGGGAGCTGCTGAGGTGTGACCAGGTGCCAAAGGAGTATAGCTTTTGGTCTTTAATGGTCCTAATTAGGCTTAAGACCTTTAGAGCTATTTGAATAAGTGCTAAAAGCATGTTGTGACATTCTTGTGGGTTGTTACATCACAATAATCAATAGAAAAACGAATACATACTCTGTTAAAACCTTGTTGAAGTAATCTAACATATCTATCTCCCTGACTTCACAAACAAATCCATTAAAGAAGGGAAGGTGTCATTAAGATGTGAAAGTAGTTGTCGGTATTGTTTGTGGCATTTTAGTCACGTTTCAAAAGCTGCATCTCCCTTTTGTTTTTCACTTTCTCTCTTTTGATTGAAGAAATGCACCGATTCTGTCCCATCCATCACCTCCACCCCTCCCCTCCTCTAACTCTCCAAACACAGAAACGGGTAACATTTAATTTCTAGCCCATTCTCTCTTGTGGCACCGTGGTGGGCGGAAACTTGTAGCTGACTTTGTACTGCATAAACATATAACGTAGACTGTATTGAGTTTTTTTTTAATCTCATAAAGACTTTTGTTGTTGTTGTTTTTCCTGCGGTGAGAAAGTGGAGATGAACCAGTTGGACGGATACTACAGCGCGTAAAAGTTGTGGATGGTTACTTTTGCGCATAAACATTTAAGGGACTATTTTATCTCCAAAAGTTGCAGTATCAAACAGGATCGGGTCAAATTCTTCTCTCGGCAGAGATATCGCTCACAAGCAGGCTGGAAGACCATCCACTCCGGAGAACACAGCGAATCCGCAGAGCGCAGATGATCGCAACTGGTGTTTGTGGCGTCGCGCTGGTGCTGGTGTTGGTGGTTCTGATCCCGGTCGTGGTGAACTCCGCCGGGACTCCTGCCCGCTATGAGATGCTCGGATCCTGCCAAATGGTGTGCGACTCCCACGGGACCGCAGCCACGGCCGCAGCCAAGACGACCAACCCGATCAAAGACAACCGCCTGGTTCAGTCGCTTCCGACGTTCATCCAAGGTCCTCAAGGAGAGCCGGGACGCGTGGGGAGGGTGGGTCCGAGGGGCCCGGTTGGCGAGCCGGGACCACCTGGACCTGCTGGTCCGCCCGGAGAGAGAGGGGTACCTGGCCCACCGGGTCCACCCGGAGCACCCGGAATGAATGGGCCCACCGGTGCCATCAGCGCAGCCACCTACAACACTATCCCAAAGATTGCATTTTATGCAGGACTTAAAAAGCAACATGAGGGATATGAAGTGCTGAAATTCGACGACGTGGTCACAAATCTCGGCAATCACTATGACCCCTCAACAGGGAAATTCACCTGCTCAATACCAGGGATTTACTTCTTTGTTTACCACGTGCTGATGCGTGGAGGGGATGGAACCAGCATGTGGGCCGACCTCTGCAAAAACAACCAGGTAGGATACTTCATGAAATAGTATAAACGTTTTTCCCCACTTTACTCTTTGTGTAAAATGCACAATGAAAATACTCATTAAATAAAGGTTATAGGTATAATATGACGAACAAATGTTTACTTCTTGAATTTTTACGCACAGCTTTTACGCACGATTGTACCTAGAAAGACGTTGAAAGATTTCCGGACATTTAAACACAGAAACTGCTTACAGTTAAGTTCTTTAAGGGTTGTTTTAATGTTGACATGAAAACGACAGATGTGTCGTCAATGAGATGACCTCACGTGACGGAGCTGTCCGCGGTTCTGATTTCAGCAAGCAAGTAAAAAAAAATAAAAATAAATAAAAAATAAAAAAATAAGTTTTATCACCAGAAACGTCATATGTTGTCTTCCAGGTGAGAGCCAGCGCCATCGCCCAAGACGCCGACCAGAACTATGACTACGCCAGCAACAGTGTTGTTTTACATCTCGAGCCCGGAGACGAGATTTACATCAAGTTGGACGGCGGGAAGGCGCACGGGGGAAACAACAACAAGTACAGCACCTTCTCTGGCTTCATGTTGTACGCTGATTGAAACAAGGGAAAGATCTGTTCTGCATATACCTTGCTTCACTGCTCATGCTCGGTTCAATGTCAGTTGGATTCTTAGAGACAAGCGCTCACCATTCTCCCACATTGCAAATGAAATCAAGAAAGATGTTGAAGAAGTCATGCGTAAAAAGAAAAGAACTGCAATGTGTAATTACAGAATAACAATAATGAATTTTAGTGTGTACAGCGTTGAATTGTACCCTTGTCGGTTTGATTAGTGTCGCTATGGCACACTGAATGAACTGTTAAGCATTACAAATTAAGTTTGCTGATGTGTCAAACATACTGTAGCTGCTGTTGTAACACATACTGAGTGTAGATTCATTGTATTGACCTGTAGCACTCAATTATAGAAGCTGAAGTTATGCACATAACTGCACATATTCACCACTCTGTTTACAGTGTTGTTGATCCATATTGGCGCTTTAATTTTCAACAAAATAATTGATGGCTGTTGCATTTTGGGTGAAAATGTTAAAAGATGTAGTGATGCATGATTATAAAAAAAACTGACATTTTAACTCTGCGCAGCATAAGAAAAAAAAACACTTAAAAAAGAAACAAATCTGTAAAATGTGTTGACGCACTGTCACAATATGATCACTGTAACTCATTCTTCTTGTCTGTCTCAATATGACAGCTGGTTGGAGTGACAGGGTAGTCTGGTGGTTAGTCACCATCATAAAACTGGACAGTCACACTGACAGCAACGTTCCCTTGAACTGGACGACACACATCGATCGGCCTGCTGTTTGTTGAGCCCCTCTAGATATGATTGTCAGCTAGAATGTAAAATATGATGTTAAATTAAATCCTCTGGCTTTACTTTCTAATCCTCTCGGAAGATTAATCAAAAGTTACACAGTTTTTCACAGCGCACAGTCAGCTGTGGCGATCACGCCATTGATCATGGTGTGAAGTCACCCTGTGAAGCCACCTGTTCCCAGATGAGAGGAGAATGTGTCCTTCATCTGGGCCTCCCAGACACCCACTGAGGGGCAACGGGACAACTCATCTAACACAGCCGCATTGTGTTGAGAGCAGAGCGGCATACTGATTACCAACATACTCATTATTTTCCTTCAATGAAATGTGTTTGCAGAACTGTCACTTACAAATATAAAGAAAGCAGCCACTACAATGACATTAAAAAAATCAATTAGCACCACTGTAGACACCTCCAGGGAGAGGAAAATATTTGTTTTCGATTGTATTCATATTTCTTTAGTCAAACAAGACTTTTTTTTTTTTTTGTGGACCAAAACAAGACTGCTAATGAGAGGCACCGTGATCCTGCAAGGCTCCTGTATATAATTTGCTTACAAAGTGAATAATGTATAATCACAAATATAAAATCAAGTTTGAACTTTGCTCAAGTTGGTCTCTATAAATATTTTTTGGTTAAATGAAACGACAGCCTATAATTATTTTTCATTTAAAGTAAATTCAGTTAAAAACATTTTGCTTTACTGAAAAAAAATTAAGAATAAACAAATTAAGTGCAAACTCAGTAAGCTCATTGGTTTAAGGGTCCAAAAAGCACATTTATGAATCTGGTGATTATTGCAAGAATCTCATAATGTTTGTTGTGGGTTGTTCAGCCATCGTGTGAAGATAAAGTTATGTATGGCTACATCAAAAACGCCTGCCTCGGGTCTCTTTTCTGCCTCATTTGAAGGTCAGCCAGCGTTTCGGGTTGTCGATGAGGATCTTATCCACCTGGTGCTGCGAGATGCCCCTCCTCAGCATTTTCGGCACGATGTTCTTCAGGATGTGAGAGTAGCCGTGGCCGCCATACTTGGTCAGACGGTTCTTGGTGTGGATGTCGTGAGCGATCACTATCTTGTCCTCATAGCCCTCCTTTACCAGGTGCGCCAAGCTGAACATGAATGGAGAAACTTGTGAGAAATGAGGGGCCTTTAAATATGACACAACTGATCATTTTAGCTAAAGAACATACTGTAATGCGTCCGCCAGATGTTAAAACTTTTATATGTGGACATACACATCTGATGTGGGAAAACATGTAAAATCTAAAATAAGAGATTCTCTCAAAGAAAAAGAAATCTTACTTAAATGTGAACACAGAGGTCACATTTAAGTTTCAAGTGTGGACACATCAACAACGTTACAAACTATGGTTACATATGACAAGTTTAAACCTGAACAGTGTTACTTACGCCTTCACTCTCTGGCTGTCGCTGGGCATGTCCACGTTCAGGTCATAGGCATAGTCCAGCATCTCGGTTCCAAACAGATCGTACTCCAGGTAACTCCCCATCTTAGCAAACTCAATTAGTTCACCATCATTAAATATAGTCCTGCAGGAAGACGACACACAGGTGATAAAGTCATGGTGCTACATGTGGCGTTTCAAAGAGTTCATCTCATTTTCCTGTGTAGCATTTGATTAATGACAGGTTTTTATCCTTATATGGGTTAATACTTAAAATGAAATGCATTTGATATATTTCAACTTTCCAAAGAACGGACTCCACTTAAGTTTGTTGTGAAAAGTACAAGAAATTTTGGGATTCTACACCATCTTTCTTTAGACTTATGCAGTGAAAGTTGAGAGATGAAGGTAAGAAGAGCATGACAGAGTGTGTACTGTACTACCAGCAATGACTATTTACATGCTTACATCTTCAACTATAATTCAATGAATAATAATTCCACTGCATGACAGAAGTAGTGGGGCTTACAGGGTATGTGGTCTTAATTCAGGGTTTAACTAATGACGTAAAAAGCTTATAGTGTCATTATATTTGACTATTAAAGGTATTGTAAAGATCAACTACGACACTTTCAGTGAAATCTGAACATCCCTTCAGTTCCCAAACTCAGCCAGCTGTATTCAGCCACATCTCACCTGTCCAGGTGAGACATGACAGTTTTGCTGATGTCACCGCCGGCTTCCTGGAGAATCCGGATGACTTCAGCCGGAGCGGCAGGATTCCTGCCGGGATGGATGATAACGGGGCAGCCGAGCTGGGCCTGAGCGTGAGCCGTGGCCTTCAGCACCTTCTTCTCGCTCTCCGTAATCGGCCAGCCGGTGCCGATCTCTCCGATCACGCCACAGCGGATGTCTGTGCCGTCGGCGCCGTGAAGCACTTCACTGATGATGATGTCGGTGAGCTGACGGGCAGGAAAATGAGAAGTTAGTCAATGCAGAACGACGTCACTCACCTGCTGCAGCCTTAAATGCATATTAGATCATTAAAATGACACTTTTCTGATTCTCTGCTCTGCTTCTTTAACAGAACTGATGCACATGAACAGCACATGTTAGGTTTAAATGACAATACTGATATATAAATATGAGGATTATGTGCATATTTTCAGTGGGTCACAGCTCAAAGACAAGACGGAGTAACTAGAAATATGTTCAAATCAATCAAAAGATACAAAAGAATGTGTGATGGATCAAACTCTCAACACAACAAACTGATGCAGGATGTTCACACACACACACACACACACACACACACACACACACACACACACACACAACCCAAGTTTTGTATTTGTAAGTTAAGTATTTAGATCAAATTGTTTGAAAATTTTGTAAAAAAAAAAAAAAGAAAAAAGTGTGTATGCATCAAATACTGTTACACTCCTAGACTCACACCTTCTCCACACTCATTTTCTTGGTGGCTTGTGTGTGGGTACAGTCCACATAGTACCCTGCTCCAGCGATGATGTGGACCCCGGTGTCCTTGGCCAGCTGCTTGAGGGTGGGCAGGTCACGGTCTATGCCCGCGGTGGTGTTCTCCACTATCGTTCCCCCTCCGGCCTTCCTGTAGGCCAGCAGCTCGTCCCGCACAGCGGCGGTCTCCTGCTGCAGCAGCAAGTTCTCGTGGCAGCTGTAGGGGTTTTGTCTCAGCCAGTACATGTGCTGCATGTGGAACGGGTTCTCCGCCACCGCCTCGTCACCTGGAGGAGGGGGGAAGTAGCAGCACTCGAAGCTCATTGTCAGGTGCTCGTGGGTCATGGTGCGGCCCAGCTGGTCCGGATCCACCAGACCCAGGACAGTCTGGACCTTCCCGCTCAGCTTTGACATGATGGGTTTTCAGGGTTTCCAACAGCCTGCGTGGACACAAAGTATTGCTTAATTTAGAGATGAGATAAATGTAAGAGCAGGGAAACTTTTTGCAACTTTTTCTGCAGATCAGACTGGAGGAAAAGGAGGAGGGGCTCTGACAACTCATTGACTAGGTTGACCAGACAATGTACGCAGGGGAATGACCTTTGGACTTCAAAATGCAAATCCTTATCACAATTAAAACTAATAATAGTGCCAATCTAAGTGTAGGTGAGGGATCTCAAAGTTCTGCAGGCTGGTGGATGTTTGACACTCAGTCAAGACACCAGACTGGAGACTCTCTTTATTGATGTGTGTGTGATTCTACAAAAACAAATAAAAGGAGAAAACAATATGAAAATCAGCTTACTGATTAGTAATGACTGGCAACGTATCCAAATAATAACAAATATAACAGGTGGGAAGATGACATTGATATAACCACAATGGTATCAGATACACATTTAAATTCATTGAATCTCTTTCTAGCTACTTTCTCTACTTTGCAAAGAATTCCGAGTATTTTCTGCTGCAGCATGGTGGTCGTTCAATTAGTGTTTTGTGCAAGGGCAACGTGGAAATCGATTAAATCAAGCGAGAACAGCGTGCAATAAACTCAGAGCTGCAGCACGAGGTGGACGGATACTAAAGTTTCATCGACTTAAAATCCTGAAAGCTGTGGAAACTGCTGAAACACTTTGCTGACCTTGTTTCTGCTTATAATCGGGTCCGCTTCGACCACCAGCCGAGTACACACAGCTGGTCCGCTGTGAGATTAGCACAGCAACACGTCGCGGGAAGTGGGGATCCATCGCGAGATATCACGAGACTTCAGTACTTCCATGCAAATCTTATTACAGTTACAGCGAGGAACTAGTTTATTACATTATTATAAAAAAAAATATATAATGGTTATATCTTGATATGCAGTATATTCGGGGACTCTTAACTTATTTTTTTGTTTTAATTCACAAAATATTTCCATCCAAAGATAATAAATGTAGATAAATTAAAAAAAAAAAAAGTCATAAAAGCTATAAGATGTAACTAATGGCTATACTAATGCTTAACAAATAATTTATTAATAATCATCATTAATAAGCAACAAGAACAACTTTCAGGTTGCCAAGCTGTGAAAAAAAATCTAGCAGTTGAGTTATTAATAGTCAAGGTGTTAATGAGGTCATAAGTGAGTTTCTCACTTTCTGATAAGCTGACAGCAAAAGTCATTATGATTGTTACATATGAAGTCCACAGTTGTACATTTTGATAAGTCAAATAAAAAAAAAAAGTTGGAGGTGTTTTCCTGATTAAGTATCATGCTGGCAGCCACAACCTGTATAAATGTTCTCATTAATGACTTTTAACTGATCTATATAACATTAGTTAATGATTTATTAACCCTTAATAGAACAATCTGTGGTACCAAATAGGGTAACTTGAAACCACAAATAATAATTCAGTAGATTTACTCACATAATCGTCCTACTGACTATAAGTAAAATTCAAGTTTTATTAGGGAAATTATATTTAAATTGTGTAACATCACATTATAACTATAATATAATATCACTGTAACTGTATTTGGCTGATACCCTAGTTTTGGTCATTTGAGCAGAATATGTGAAGATGGTGCAGAGTTTGAGAGACAGACTGTGACTCTTTCTGTGATTTAAACTCAGCAGATGGTCGCCACAGCAGCATTTGGTCTGCTGTTGCAGGGATTGCCCTATGAACAGTCACCATTGCACTGACCATGCTGGCAAATGACTGAGCAAATGACCATCTATGTACTGCAGGGCCTTCGCCATCCGTTTGTCAACCAGCTCACCAGTCTGTGGATTGGAACAGAGCAATAGCCAGCAAGCATATGGGACTTTTGTGCTTCATTTGGATTAACCTGCTGGGTAGCTTTAGGGCTAAAAAAAGAAAAAAAAGAAAAAAGAACAGAGGATCCTGTGTTTCAAACTGTAATGGAGATGATTATCCGTGTTTTTATATCATCTGGTTGAGATTTCTTTTCATCTTTTTGTCATTTACAAGTGGGCCAGAAGCTTTTGGCCTTTGTCCTCCAGTCTAAAAAGTCTCTGATCCTTTTTTTGTTTGTTTGTTTTTTACCGGCTGTCCATCAAATTCAGAATCCAATTCAAGGTTCTTGTGATCACTCTTAAAGCTCTGTTGTACTGTATCAGGGTTCGTTGGCTGCTCTCCACTCCAGCTTTAAAACTAGAAGGAGACTGCAAAGCTGTGGCTCCTAAATTGTGAACACTGTGGGCACCTTTACTTAAAAACAGCTCAAGACCCACCAGTTTAGACTTTAATTTGATTTATTTTTTATCTTGTTTTTATGCACATTCAATGTAAGTGATGGGGGCCAAAATCTATGTGCATTTAAAAGTTTATCTGAAGCTTATATGAGACTTCAGTACTTTGAGATCTTCCCTGTTCAGCTGCCATTGTTTTGGTTCTGTTTGCAGTCGACTCTGTGTCCCTAGCTGTCATTCTCCACCAGTCCTCCAGAGGCCCTCAGACTTTTTTCCCTGCTTGTTATACTGGACTGACTGGGAGAATGACCTCGAACAGGACACGGAAGTTTGCTTTCACACTACTAGAAGTTTAACATTTGTTTTTGTGGATTAATTCGCATTTACCACTTCATCATTAAATTGTAGATACAAGACTTTACAGGTTATAGTGTACTTATGCGTTTAGGTTATAATCATATATATTCTTAGATGGGTTTAGGTATGTTGGTTAATTATGAACAGGATTGTGTTTTATAGGTTGTGTCTGTTCTGCCTTTCTCTCCACACTTTCCTTCCACACCTCCCCAGCACACCTGTTCGGTGTTAAGTCTCGTTAGCCTTGCCCTGTTTGTTGCCTGCCACACCCTCATTGTTAACCAATCCTTGTGTTCCCCTCCTTTTCCAGTGCCTGCCCTGCTCCATCTGTCTCTTGTTCTATGATTAGTTCCTTGTGTCTTTATACCGGTCTGTTCTTTGAGTTCTTTGTCAGTTCGTGGTCAGTGTATCCCGGTGTTTGCAGTTTTTTTTTTTTTTTGTTCCTTGTGTTTCAAGTCAGCTAGCTCTGTTGCCTTCGTCTGCCTATGACCTGAGTCTGTTAATAAATAGTTATTATTTCTTCAGTTCCTATTTCCTGCCTGTTGCTTCTGCGTTTGGGTCCATCTGCCTGCATAACCGTGACAGCTGTGGAAGGACACGAACAAACACAGGGACTTTGGCACTAAAAAAAACTGTAATGTTATCTACTTGATTTGACTAATTTGGATAGCAGAAGTTTCATACAAGCATCAGGTAAACTATTAAATACATTTTTGTTCAGAGGGAGGACTGTGTAGATTTTGGCCCCCCATCACCTACATTGTAAGTGCATCATGAAGGAGTCAGTAATGGTCAGTATGACAAGAGGAATGATTATGGTAAAAAAAAACCCTACTATTTCAGTGTTCATTTGGGCACCTGACTGTTTTAAGATCGATGTGAAAAACTGTGAAGCAGATTTACTGTGCTTCTGTGCTACTGCAGTTTATAATAATTTTATTAAACACAAATGTAGTATTATGTGCTTTAAGCAGAATACAAAATGAAGCTACAATTAGCGCTCCTCCACAAAACAAGGCCTCAAGATTAGATGAAACAAAGGTCAACCACAGTTCACAAAAATGAATGTAAAACACTGCTAATACACTACAGTAATACAACTTACCAACACAACAGATAATAAGCCTAAAGATCAAAGAAATTCATTCAGCTACTGTAATTGCACAAAAGGAACAAATGTTAAAGAATATACAAGGCAACAGGGATGGTACAAAATAAGGACCATGTCTACACTTTTTTTGGTAAATGAGTTTATGCAGTGCTGTTATTCATCTGCCCAGAATACCATCCCACTGCAGGGTTCCTCATTACTGACAAAAGAAGATTGTCACTCCCATTCATCTGCATGGCTGACATGTTTCAAACAGACCTGACCACAGGGAATTTCTCCAGCAGAGGGATGACTAAAACCATCCTCTCACATGTAGACAAGTCTCCTGAGACACAGCTCAGCCATTAAGCAGAATTTGAGTGTGATGCAGATCTGTTAAGGTCTCTGAATTTATAGGTGGATGTAATAAAAGCGTGGCCTATATGCCTTTCACAGTAAAATCACTTTTAAACTGAATCTTCTTTGTTCTTCCCTGCACTTATATTTTGCGATATAGCATTTTCTTGTAATTTACATCCCCATCAATCCACACACTAAAGACGGAGAGTAGCAATGTTTCTTCCATCAGGATTTGCTAGACCTGGCTCCGGGCTGCAAGTCAAAGAGAAAATCTGTGAAGTGTTGTGGTCTGGTGCCCTCTGCAGACAGAGAGGAGGCACACATTTGCCCTGAAAGAAAGAAAAATGCACATAGTTCTCTTGCCTGAGGGGAGACATGGTTTTGTGTTTAAGCTTTCATCCAATTTAAACAGCATGAATGACAATAAGAGTAAATGGTTTCAGTGATGTTCTGTTTTGTTGTTTCTGGTCTCAATAATTTTCACGCTGGTTAGGCCACTTTGAGCCTTGGGGATTGTTAAATCAATAGGCATGTTTGTTTCAAGAAATAAGATAATGAATTATGACAACAATGAAACCGTGATGAATTGCAAACCTCACCCTGGACAACTATAGTGTTTGAATGGAGGCACATGTTTACAAAGATGATACAAAGGCAGGAAAAATGTGATTAACGTTACGCTTTAACCCAGGTTTTTAACAGTACTGTGATGTCCTCCCGGTAGTTCTCCTTGTAAACTACTTTGGGGGGAAAAAAATCATAATGTTAATGACAAAGAACCAACCAACACTTATGATACATATATAAAAAAATCAGCCATTTCTGCTGACAGTTATACTGCATAAAATTATATAGTGAGAGTCAGTTAAAAATGAGAAAAATATTAATATACAAAGATATTATAAAAGCAGCAGATATCAAAAACTACAATGATGTAAAAATAATTCTTCGGTTTCAGGCCAGACCTATGTATACACTTGAAAATTATTCTCATATGTGATTGTTGAACATCTCATGCTAAAACTATGGGCTTTAATATAAAGCCTCCACTCTTCTGGGAAGGCTTTCCACAACATTTTGTATCCTGGCTGCGAGGATTCGCTCCCATTCAGCCATTTGACAACCAACTATCTCCTAGAAATTACATTTATATATTACTAGATGACATTAGTGAGGTTGGCCAGTGATGTTGGTCAATAAGATCTCATTCAGTCTTTGTTCTGTTAATCCCAAAGGTTATTGATGAGGTTGAGGTCAAGACTCTGTGCAGGATGTTGAAATTCAACACATGTGAGACTTCACCAATTTGACTATTTTCAAGATGTCCATCAAAACTCACGTTTTTAGAATTGTTTTTATGTGAGATTTGTCCTATGCTACTGCCTTTAGTGTATTTTTTAAAAAATTTTGTAAAACTATGTAAAGTAACTGAATATATTTGAATTTTTAACTGTTGGTTGGACAAAATAAGAAATTTGAAGATGTCCCCTATATGAATGGCTTTTTCCCCTCTCCAAACAATTTTATCCAAACAGTTAATTGATGATTAAAGAAAATATTTGTCAGATAAATTTATAATGATAATCAGTTGCAGCCCTACAAATGAATGACAACGTAAAATCATGTCTGGTGCACATATATTTCTGAAAGTACAGTCATCTTGTGTTTTGTTTTTTGTTTTTTGTTTAAAAGCAGAGACCTTTGCTGAATTCAGGCTGCCGCATCCAGCTGTGTTA
Organism: Euthynnus affinis; assembly: GCA_029490765.1. Taxonomy (NCBI): domain Eukaryota; kingdom Metazoa; phylum Chordata; class Actinopteri; order Scombriformes; family Scombridae; genus Euthynnus; species Euthynnus affinis. Next base: position 18,503,143 of record CM055849.1, on the reverse strand, counting down.
GTGTGAAAGATGCCATGCAGTTCATGCTAAGTGTCATGCAAATCACTTTTGCACGGGTCCACATGACAAGCCAATTCTCTCCAAGTTGTTCCTTTCCCTGCGATACTCTATATAAACCCTAACCCTAGAAGCATCCACTCATTCCTGTGAGAACGCTGCACTGGGAACAAACAAACAAGATATAATCATCATGGCTGTGAAGACTTTGGTTGTGGCCTGCGCTCTCTTTCTGGGAATGTGCATTATTACAAATGGCAAACCTACTGAAACAACACACGCTTTCTGCAAGATTGTCTGGTAAGACTTCATCTACTATATTTGTGAGTTTTAGTTCAAGATTTCCTTTATGTTTTATTTAGTATGAATGTGGGTGGGATAAAATGAATAATCTAATAGACAGACAGGCAGATAAGTTGACAGATGAGTGATAGATAGTGATTAATTTAACTCTTTTTGTCCCAAGGTTGCTTGGAATACCGTGTGATGAAGTACACGTCGCCATCGTGTCTCAGATTAAAGCCATGGGCTCATACAAAGTAAGAAACATGTTGACGAGGAAGTTTAGATTCATATGGACATTTATATTTTTGTGACAGTTTGTGATGCAAAATTCTTTTCCTGTGGTTTCCATCCAGCTCGGCCCAGTGACCTCGACCCTAATTCAGGCCAGTCACACTTCAGCGATCGACCAGGTCGAGAGTGTTAACTTCACCATGGTTTCCACTGCTATGGGCCTGGGCTGCCATGCAGAGGTATGACATTTTGCATCCAATTAATGTCACAGTAATCACCATCAGAACAATGATATCCACTTTACAAGAGGAATTTAAAGATGACTCCTTAAATCTTCATCACAAAATCTCATCAACATGTTTGGTTGCTGTTCAGGGTTCATCCGTGTCTGCATTCTGGTACAGCCTGTTTGATAATGGCACCAACTACTGCAATCTCCACAATGTAATAGAAGGTAAGTTTTTTTTTTTTAAGGTAAGTTTTATTTAAACAGCAGTAATACATGGGAGTTAGACTTTCTAACATATCCAATCCAATCCAGCTCCATTATTGTCTTATGTTTCCTGCCTATACAGGAAGTGGACTCAGTAAAGCTCCAGGCTTCGTCGAGTTCACCAACGAGTGGCTCTGCCTTGGATTTGGACTTTCTGCCTGCAAATGATTGTGAAATCAGAAATTTGTGTCATGTCATATTTGAAATTTCTGCCCTGCTATAGGAAAAAAGACAATGAATCACTAAATGAAAGCTTTATTGGAAAAATGTTTAATACTTTTACACTGTAGCACAAGAATTTGATATTTTTTTCTGTTCTGTGTATGTTTTATTGTTTGCCTTTTGTTTAGTTTCTTATCTAAGTTATTGTGACTGCTACATTATTCAAATGAGAAGAAACTCAATAAAATATTATTCACAAAAAAAGATTATTTTCTGACTTCAAATAGTAAACCTGTATTACTGTTTTTAAAGGATCACTTGAAGACATTTCAATTTCAATTCAATTTGAATGTACAGATTTTTAGATTCGTATTCATAATGCAGTAACATCAGGGAGGCGTCTGATGGGCCCCAAATTAATTCTGCAGCATTACAACTCAAACATACAGCCAGAGTCATAAAGAATTATCTTCAGTGACAAGAAGAACAAGGAGTCTTGTAACAGGTGGTTTGGCCCACACAGAGCCCCGATCTCAACATCATGGAGTCAGTCTGGGATTACATGAAGAGACAGAAGCAGCTGAGATGCCAAAATCCACCAAACAACTGTGATAACTTCTCCAAGAAGCAGAAACAACTGACCTGCCAAATTCCTTGAAAAACTGTGTGCAGGTGTACTGAGGAGAACTGGCAAAGCTGCTCACATCAAATTTAACTTTGTTTGAAGTTAACTGATGAATAAAAACTATTTATACTATAAAAAAAAAGCATCCCACTTTTACTTTTTGTCCCTAAAACTTGTGCACAGTACTGTACATCCACACATTTAAACTGTCGACATAATTCATATTTGGCTGTTTTTAACTGATAATTTAACAACTGCTACATTTGACATCAAATGCTGTCAGCTGTAACAAATCTAGGAAGGAAGGAAGAACTCACATGGGCTTTGATTGAAGTTACTGTAAAAGTAGGTTGACAATTAAACTATAAAGCATGCAGACAGGAAAAGTTACTGTTTGACTGAACATTGGACTTTGATACTACTTTGATACTGTTGCCAGACATGCAAGCATCTCTGAAACTGACGTTCCTGGTGCAACTTTGCAGAGAAAAGTGCTAGAGACAAAATGAAAAGGATCCAGATGTGTGACTTGAACCACTTCCTCATGGTCCTCAAGATAAGCTCAAATAAAGATACATGATTTGGTGCAAAAAATTTAAATTTGGTATACAACATAAATTATAGTTTGAACTGCTTTGTCAAGATAATGTACATACCTACAAATGTATTACATAGTACATCAAAATTATATTTAGAATACATGTTGTTTTTTTAATTGAATATATTTTAAACAAATATCATTATGTCAGTCTTATAATTGTGTAGTCAAATGTGCTTGTTGATTTATTACTTATTTCTATATAAATAAACATGGTTTAAACAAAGGTCACCCTGAGAATGGCTATTAAGTGATTATTCATGCAAAAACATGATGGAGAACACCTTGTGTCACGCTATCCACAAGACGCCTGAAAACTAAAGTAATTATTCATGCTCTATTTTCATTGTTTACCTTCTTTTAAAAAATCGTGTCATCTAAAACCCTCATTGAGCTTGTTGGCTGCCTCAGAGTCTGGTCAACGTCACGTATAGTACAAGATGTAATACGTATTCCACTCCATTTAACAGAACAGAGAAAGACATCTTCAATATGACAATACATTCTGTTATTTGCACATTTTATGTATCCTGGGTGTCAGTAATATTACATTAAGTCATATCTTTGATTACAGAGGTGTTTTGTATATGACTGAGCTTTAGCTTAATTTAAAGAAGAATGCAGCCATCACACACTTTGGAAGGAGAAACTCTGCAATATAACAACTTATCCAGACTACATTTTAGTGTCTCTGACCTCAGTTTAAACAGTAAAACTATTCTTGTTCGACATTCAAATGTTGCACAAGATGGATATAAAATTGCCAGTTGTAATCACTTACCTGGTGAAAGATGCATGAGACTGTTGAGCAGTGATGTGCTGGAGTAAGGAAGGAGTGATTACAAGTGACAACAATCAGTTGCAATTCTTTCGCTGCCATTTTCAGCAGCAAAATCTAGTCCTGCTTTCCTCTACAATACCACAATGTGATATGACCTACTAGGTCTTGTTGGATAGATGAAAAACTATACAGTATATGATCAAATAAAACAGGTATGTTCTCAATTTTGAAGCTGATTTTATTGTTTTTTTTTATCCACCATTGTGCATTTTTTAGGCTATACACAGAAAGGGAAATGGTACACCATAGTTCACTGTTTTGTAGTTTCAACAGAGATGATAATATGTCAACTGGTTTATTCAGTTAGAAATTTAAAATAGATGAAGACTGATACTCACATTTTGCAACAATGCAGAAAATCATGTGATGCCACTTTTGTGTGTTGTTGTGACTCTGCTAGTTGTGTGTGTGTGTGTGTGTTGGGAGAGGGAAGGCGGGGAGGAGCTTAACGCTAGTTAACATAACATTGGTGTTTACTACAGATTAGCAATGCATTCCTGTGTGTGTGTGTGTGTGTGTGTGTGTGTGTGTGTGTGTGTGTGTGTGTGTTTGTGTGTGTGTGTGTGTGTATGGGCTTTGAAGCACATGTTTCCCCGTTTGCCTGTTTCCACTATTTCCACATTACGCAGCCTGACGTAAAATATCATTCTGTTGTCCAGCCGCCCGGGTTTCGTGTCTGTTGGTGAGTCTATGGTCCTAATGTGGTTTAAGGAGGATAAAGAAATCATTGAGTGTCAGAAGTCACATGCTTTCCTTTCGCTGTGGAACATTTTTTATGCTATATATGTAAACGTCCACTGCTTTTCTTCTTATGAAAGAGACTTGAGTAAACTGACAGTCAAGCCTCCTGGTTCTCTGATGTTCTACTTCAAGTATGTCCAGCCAATAAAGAAAAATCATCTGACCTCTGAAAGAGCATCATGGATTAAATCAAGCATAGAGTGATTTCACAGAATATAAATGCAGGGTATAAAAATTCTGTGAATACATTTGATGATGATGATGATGGTTGTTTTTGTCTTTAAAAATGGCATGAAACAGCGCATGCACCGCTAACAGACAATTTTACAGTTATACATACACACATTTGCCTTTATATCTTTTTATTTGTGTATTTACACATTGAGCAATATTTGTTCATAAATTGTTTTATATTAACAAAAGTAGACTGGATATGAATTACATTTCAGTATTAAGTTACATCTTCATCTTACATGTATCAACAACCAAACACTATCAGATATGCAAAAAAAAGTCACCTGCGGAGAGCCTAATGAGTACTCACATTAGCATAGATAGAAATGTTTATATATAAAAAAGCTCAAATCTTTGTGCAACAAATGGAAGATATCCAAACCATAATGTGCATAAGCTTGTTATTTTCTACAGGGGGCGAATTCGTAGCCAAGACATGCCCATTCGCTGGTCATCTCCATGAATCCTGGCGATGAGTCTAGGCCACTTGCTAGAATGAAAACATTCATTCACAAAACACACATTGAAAATGAAATCAGTGCACATTCAGGTATAATATTTGTTTTCATTTTCTCTCATAGTATGATATATTACACGAGTGAAAGTAAATAAGTTCATTTGGAACCAGAACCCAGAGCAGCAGGATGGATGACGTCTCTATAAACAATGAAACATGACACTAGCTGGACTCTGGACTCACCTCTCAGCAGGTCGTAGAGGTTGCAGTAGTTAAGGCCACCATCAAGGAGGGTGGTGTATGACAGAGAAGCAGACTGAGCCTGTTGCAAAATAAACAAAAAATTATGAATTCATATGTGTTATTCTGCTGATTTAGGGAAGTAATTTATATGAAGGATTGAACATCAGTGTGACTCACAGCCACGCGGCAGCTGCTGGTCAGGATGGTGGTGTGTAGGGTGAACTCTATGCTCTCAATCTGCAGGTTGTCTAGGGTTGTGTGGTGGGCCTGGATGGATGTGTTGGTGGCTGAAATGAGCTGGAACAGAAGCAATCAATAGACTGAATATGTATGACCCTCAGAAAATGTTTCAACTATTTATAGACATTGGCAGCTATGTGGACAAAAGTATGTGGACACCCGGACTTTACACATACATGTGATGGTTGAACACCTCATTCCCAAACCATCGGCATTAATAGGATGCTATAACAGCCTTCACTCTTCTGAAAAAGGTTTTTCACAAGATTTTAGAATCTGGCTGCAGGAATTTGCTCCCATTTAGCGCCAGAAGAATTAGTGAGGTCAGTAAGGGTTTGCCAGTCCAGTCAAATTTTGCCACACCAAACTGGAACAAATCATTTCCTAGTGGAGATGGGTTTATGCACATAGCATTGTTGTCATGCTGGAACAGGAAAAGAGCTTCATCAAACTGTTCACACAAAGTTGGAAGCAACCAATTATCCAAAACAGTGGTTACCAGCCTGGAGGACCAGGACCACCTCAAAGGGTTGCAAGACGAACCCAAGGGGGTGAATTAACTGCTCACAACTCAGAGACATGCAAGAGGCTTTGTATTAAATTGTTCACAAGCCAAAAAAGGTCTCATTTGATATCACTTCTGCTGGAGTATTACACTTTCCCTAAGCTGGAAAGCTGAGGAGACTGGCTCAAACATGAAAAACAGCCCCAGACTGAGAGTACAGTATGTGTGTTTCCACAGACCTTTGTCTACTTTACAGTGTGTCTCATGGCTGGATATATTAAAGACAATGTCTGGATAATACAATGTTTAGAAGGTGCAAAATAATGAAAATGAATACTAAAATTTGAATTCAGATTTATAGAGATGATTTAATAGACTGACTCCTACTATTATAGTAATGTGATCAGCCTTATTAACAGCTTTTAACAGCTTTCTTAAAAACAGAATCAAAAATCCAAATGTTAACAAAAGGACACAAACTTGACTTAGTTATTAAAAACAAATTTACAACAAGTTTTTTCTTATCTGAATCGAGTATCTATAAGAAATAATGGAGTCATATGTTGTACACATTGTGAATCCTTTTAAGACATATTTTCAATTTGTGATTTTGGGCAATAAAATCAAAGAGAAAGACTCACTGTCTCAGTGTCTTCAGATATTAATCAAACTAATTATAAATACTTTTACAGTCTGTTTTCAAAAATGTCCACCACCAACAAAGAAGTAAAACATCAAATCTTACTATATAGTGACATTTTTCGCAGCCATTCAGAGGACTGAAATCTCTAATCTGGCGCACCAGTTTGGCAGCGACGTCATCACAAGGCAGCCCAAACAGCCTGGAGGAAGAAAGCAATTATCACAGTGCAGACACATTATTCTCAAAGTGACAAAAAGCTGCAGCAATTTACTTCCAGCTGATGTTTTCATAGTATCTAATGTTTGCCAGCCATATGACACAACACCTTTCTGAGCTCAAATACAGAGATAGAAAGAGATCCAGGATAAAAGCAAATGAACAAGCCTTACCAGAGTGTTCTGCAGAAAGCATGGTAAGGAACAGGTACAGGGTTGGCAGCTGGAGAGCCAAACAATCCTGCAATGAGAGCAGATGCCAGCAGCAGAGTCCTCATGGTCATGCTGAAAGCAGGTTTCTGGAGTGTGCTGGGTGCTCGCTCTGTCGAGTGTGAAGTATGACTGCAAAATCTGAGCTTGTGACTGGGCGATTGAATACATTTCCAAAGAAAACTTAGATCTAAAAGGCTCGTCACGAGGGCCAGTATAGCCGGTTAAAATTGATCAGGTCAAGGATGTGAGCTATTGGTCTCGTAGCGATTGAACTCTGCTCTTGCCTTCAGTCACAGCTGTTGATGCCAGGTTATGTCTGTATGTTTGTTTGTGTTTCATTATAGCTTATTTACACTGATCCTGGCAGTATAGGCCAAGTGTCTGATGTGAGGCACTAATATAGGCCTGGTGTTACAGCTTTTATACCGAGGTTATAGCACCTAAAAGGCTGGTTTCTAGTCTTTAATCTAAAATATTAAAATATACGTGACTTAAAGTGGAAAAAGCTAAGTGAAAGTTAAAATAAATATATTATTTATAAATAAATAGTAGTAAAAACAAACCACCCAAACTGGCGCAAAAAGCAAAGACTGCTTCTCTGTAAGCACAAAGAGAGGAGTTGTCAGGGGCTTGTCCACCCTGACCCACTTTAACTGGATGACACACTGGAGACCCTTGAAGTGATGTCACCAGTGAATAAAAACATAGCATATCTTCCTGTCTTCAATTACCTGTTCCAGTGAATATCAATGCCTGGAAATTTTGACTTATCCCAGGTCAAACCATGTCCAAACCAGGAATTAAAACCCTGTGATACTATCATGTAAATGTCATGATCAGAAGAGGGCACTAGTGTAACAACAGTCTTATTGACCTTTTAAAACTGGTTAAGAAAAAAAGAAAGAAATGCACATATGCAGAGAGCATCATAAATTTGCAACTTTTTATTGATATTTTCAGCAGCCTAAAAGGGGAGGGATAACATTAGTTTACCTAACAGGGAAAGAACTATGTTTCTAATTCAAATGTAACAAAATCATGACATCAAGAAGTTTCAACACTGAAGCTTTTTAGGCTTTACAGGTGGCGAGTCCGTAGCCCAGGCAAGCCCATTCATTGGTCATCTCCATGAAGCCTGGTGATGAGGTGAGTCCACTCGCTACACATTAAGATTCACAAACAAAAACGTAGGGAAATTAGATCATCATACATGACCATTCATTGTGGTGTCAGACATGTTAATAATGTTAATAATTGATCATTTCATTTAACTTGTATTGAATTTTAAATTGACATTATACAAACATGGAAAGATAATTGATGTTTATATAGAAATGAAGTGATCGTGGTTCCTGAACTCACCTGACAGCAGGTTGTAGAGGTTGCAGTAGTTGAGGCCATTATCAAGAAGACTGGTGAATCCAAGAGAAGTGGACTGTGCCTGGTAAGTAATAAATAAACATTGAATCAATAAATCAGTAACAAACTAAAGGATATTTTTGCTTGCTATTCTGTCGACCTTTTTCTTTGTATTTTTTAGTTACATCACCAGCTCATTTATAATAATAAAATAAAATAAAAAGACACTTTGAGCTGTTAAGTTGTGACTCCAAGTGAAAGCACACATTTTAAATTAAGCATGAAAGCCTGCAATTATATTGCTTAAATCATCAAAACAATAGTTCAAGCTATTAGCCAGGATGATGTGACACCTTCCTCCATAGTGTCAGCAGCAAGAAAAAGGAAACACCTGTTTAGTTGGCAGAGGTTAAAAGCCAACAAAAATAATTGCTCTATTTTTGCAATAAAACAGACTATCACTGATGTGTAGAGCATTACTGACCAATAAAAATGTCTTAACCGAATGAAAATCATTTGTGTGAAATTAACCCTTTAGTATTGAAAGTAAGTAAGTGAAACTTGTTGTAAAACAGTACAGTTTTATAATCACAACTTGCTGCTATCAGTGTATATGTATAATGGAAGTCATTAATAGAAAACAAGCTTCACTGTACTTACAGACACACGGCAGCCACCAGCCAGTACAGTTGGAGTAAATGTGAAGGTGATGCTCTCAGCCTGGAGGCCATCTGGGGAAGTGTGGTTGGCTTTGATAGATCGAAGGGTGGTGGACACCAGCTGGAACAGACAAGACATTTATAGGAAATTGTTACACAAAATATATGATTTTTTACATTGATAAAGTGTTTGTATATAAGTCTGTTCTTAATTTTTTATAATTGTATCCATGTTAAAGTTCATCACATGAACAGAAAATTGGTCTCTTACCGCATATTGACATTCCTCACAGCCAACCAGAGGGTTGTAGGCTTGAATTTGTTGAAGTAGTGTGGTGCTGACTTCAGCACAAGGCGTTGCAAAGAGCCTGGAAGAAGAGAAAGTAACACAGTTTGTTCACATTCATGAAAAGAAGTAACGATTCAGTGAAATATATAAAGCCTTCAGTTGAAACAATGGTTTAGTTAGTGGTGCATTTTTGATAAAATAACTCAAATATAGAGACACAAAACTAACTTACCAGAGTGTCCTGCAGAAGGCATGATAAGGAACAGGAACAGGAACAGGGAAAGGGACAGAGGCTGAAGAGCCAAACAGTCCTGCAATGAGAGCAGAAGCCAACAGCAGAGTCCTCATGGTCATGATGAAGCAGGTTTGTTCCTCCTGTAGTGCAGTGCTGATGGTGGGACTGTGCTGGTTGTGAACCAGTGAAGAGAGAATTGGCTGAGTGAATGCCTCCCCTGCAAGCCAATTTATACCAAAAATCAGGCTTGTCATGAGGCCTAGTAAAGATGCTTGAAATTGATTTGGTTAAAGGTATGACTCCTGGGTGCTGATTGTCTGACGTGCTGGTCATGTGCTGATTGTCTTTAATTATACAATAAAATGCCTCTAATTTTGAATTGGATAAATATTCAAACAAATCACAATTTGATTCATTCTTTAAAATTTATTTATAATGCCTCTGAAGTTAAGACTTAAAACCATGATGTCAGTGAAATGAAAGATACAAACACTTTTCCTATATAATGGGGAATTTTCTTAATTATCACAAAATCACAAAAAACATATCTTCAATACATTTAAGTTATTTAATGCTAACATTTCTTTTCAGATAAAGTATCATGTTATTGTGGTTAATCCAGAGAACATACTGTTAACAGTCTTCACACTGGATTATCCAGAGCAACCAGGAAACGTTGCTACTGATTCTTTATTCACTTTTCAATCTTTTGAAAAAGTTTGAAAAAGAATTCCTTTAACAAAGATAGATGCCTCATACAGTGCACAACAATACAAGAACAAAATAGTCATCTGTTTTGCAAGTGACCATACAGCATTTTACCATGCAAATTAAGAATTAAATGATTTCATGCATATTGTTATTCCTATGGTCACTGTGACCTATATCTTTTGCTTACAGACACAGAAAAAACATTATACTGTTCAAAAGCAGCACCACAATATGCCATTAAATACATTTACTGCTGTTTCCTTCATCAACAAAAAAAATTAAATGGCAAAAACAATGGAAAAGAGACCTTTTCTATTGATGTTATTGGATGAGTTCCAGGCAAGAACAATTGTATGTGTGCCTCCACCCTCTCAACAAAGAGAGTGGGGGCATTTCAATACACAGCAGCCTGAGGCAGTGCTCATGACAAGAGGTAGGGTGCACCAGGAGAGGGGTGGCTCTGGGCGTGAGCATTTAGTCAGCAAAAGTAGGTCACTTATAATTATACGGTACACACACTACATGCGTTTACACAGATAAATGAGTACAGGTACGTTTAAAAGGGAGAGAAAGGGAAAAAAGATTCTGTTTAATAAGTCAACAAAATAATTTAATTTAATTTAATTTAATTTAATTTAATTTAATTTAATTTAATTTAATTTAATTTAATTTAATTTAATTTAATTTAATTTAATTTAATTTAACTACTATATCCTGTGAAACCACTGTGAGAGGACTGAGTGTTCATTCATCATAAATCCACTGTACAATATTAAACCTATTATCTAGTAACAGAAAGAAGCACACTGAGCAGTTTTTATATGATTAAGTATATTAAATAATTCTTTGAGGTGTTTGATAAATATTTGACGTCCCAAATGAATCTGATGTGTATCATCATTCAGATAACTTTTGGAGAGATCTTGAAGGTGTTATTGACTACAAACCAATCATGATAATGTGAATAGTTTTGTGACATGAAATGCATGAAATAAAAATAAAATCATTATAATGTGAGGATCAAAGTCAGAAAAAACTGCCACAAATGAGAGAAGAGAGGGCCTGACTGCCGAATCACCAGATATACTGAGTATTTTATATGCTATAATATAATTGAAGAACACGGCAATTTCACACAGGACAGCCATCATCAGACATGCCCATTGAAAACACTCACACATATTAAGATTCAAGATCATTAAAAAATCACATACAAAGGCATGAGAAAACTTAGCTCATCTTTATGTCAGGAAGTTAAAACCGTGACATCTTTCACACCTCCACACAACTGGCTGATCATGCTTTGAATGTTGGATTGTCTGTGTTGAAGAGTTACAGAAATGTCCCTGCAGAGCCCCCCCTAATCCAATCTAAGGTGTGGTTGGGAGGAGGTTTCCGAAGCTATTCGACAACCTGACAAGCATGTCTGACAGAGTATACCTGCCCCTTTACCCTGGAAGGGTTTGTGTGTCCCTATGTCCTTGAGTGCTGTGTTGTTGCGGGCCTTTTATGTAGTCAGAGTAAGTGGCCAGATTAAGAGCAATTCAAGAACCCTAAAAATCATTTTAGAATTAACAAAGCACTCTTGTTCAGAGTAGGGCAACCAGAACCCTCAAAAAAACAAAAACAAACATGGGTCACCACCATGTGGGTTCACCACCCACAGTGAGGGCCTCAAGGACTTGGTGCCTTGCCAGCTAGGTCGTGGGGGAAGGCAGATGCCTTGGCTTGTTGACCCCCAGTAATGAAAACTGGCTTATTTATTCAATTACTTTTTAAATATCCAACTGGTTGGGCTCACTGGGGAGTCTGTGCATATGTATCAAACAACAACAAATGGGCCATCTTGGAGTCTTTAGGTGGAGTCCTGGAGATGATGCCACTTGCAGTCTACATAGTTCTGCTAGACTTCAACAAGTAACCTTAAGGGGGGTCAATTGAAGGTAATGTAGTTCATGAATCTACTTGGTACACCTCGGGCCAAGGAGTGATAATCGACTTTGTAGTTTGTATTTGTGTTTCATCACATCTTAATTCACATGTCTTGGACGCTCAGGTATAGAGAGGTGCAGCAGCATCAACTGATCACAACCTGCTGTGTGAGTGAGACATGTTCAAAGCCTCCATTGTGGAGGTAGCTGCTCAGACTTGTGAACAAAGGGTCTTTGGTGCCTCTTGTGATGGTACCCTGTTGATGAAAGAAGCTGCCAATCTGAAGACAGAGGTCTTTCGAGCTTAGATAGCCTTGGGAACTCCTGAATCAGCAGACAGGTATTGTGAGATCAAAGGATTTCAACTTCTGAGACAGTGGAGGCAAAAACTTGGGTGTGGAAGGAGTTTCAGTAGGCCTCAAAGAGCTTTTAACAAACCATCAGGTTACTGAGGAAGGGAGGGCAAGGCCTTGCCCAGGCATTGTTCAGCAGGGGAGGGCCGCTACTGACTTTGATTTGAGATATATTTGGGCAGGGATGGAAGTGACCAAAATGACTTTCTTTTTCATTGTGTCTGGGCTAAAGCAGGGAGATGAACTTGAACTTGGACAATGAAACTTACTTGATTACTGTGTGACATCATTTAATTTTGTTTTAGCAGTGCAGGTGGTGACTGACTGACTGACATATGTTTGTCCCTGGGGTTTTACCATAGCTGTATGTGCTCACCTTGCTGCTGGACTGTTCAGTACTAAAAACCCATAAACTCAACTTGACTGCTGCTGTGCTGAGTCCCTTATTAAAAACCTGGACCTAGAATTGTTTTGACTGCTGATACTTATGCCAGCTCTTGTACAGACTCGGTGCCCTCGACACATTTTTAAATGCTGGCCGTATGCCAAAAAATACCAAACAACACCTGAGGGTCAAGGGTTCACTAGATTTGTTTATGTACCAGAGTCAGACACACTTTGTAAGCCTGTAGACAGTAGACAGTGTTTGTTTGCCTGTTAGCTTGTTAACCTGTTGACGGTAGACTCAGTGCTTGTTAGCCTATGGACACTTTGCTGTTTGCGGACTTCAGAGATACTTTCTGCAGTTGGGTATGGTGTATTAGTTATATATATGGGTGGATGTATGGATGATTGCTTGTTCCAAATTGAAGTTGGCCTAGAGATGGCAGACAATAATATGGTAGTACAGCTTCTCATGCTAGTTGGAGTAACAATGGACTGATGACTGCATCATGTTACTGATAGAGATACTGTTTACAACCAGAAAACACCATCAATCAATGCACAAGTGAGATCATGAATTTCATGTCTGTTCACAGCTGTTTAAATTGCATTCTGCTAGTCAGAGGTTTCATGTTTCACATGACTTGCCTGTTTCTGGTGTTTGGTCAGTCAGTTCTCTATGCTTTTTAATGTCATGTGATTAGCCTATTGTTGGAAAGACTCTTGAACTGTTAAGGATCATGTGAATGCAGCTATATAATGTATTATGCTCCTCACGATCAACTCATCACTTTTCATAGAAGAGGAATGGTGGCCAAACTCACCAAAAGTGTAGAATATTTTATGAGAAGTGGCTATCAAGTTTTCTATGAGAAGTAGAAAATCCCTGCTGGAAAAGCTCACAAAAATGAACAGTGACCTGGGAGGGGTGGCAAAATTTGCGTGGTTACCAATTATACCTGACATTTGTCATATATTTATTGTAAAGAAATGGAAATTCCAACTCATCAATTACCTTTGTGAACATATACAGTAACAACAGTTGGGTTGTTGTGTCCACAGGCAACAGTGTGGGAGGTACTGGTAGTTACTGGATTCTGTGTCCACCCAATATAGTCATCCTATCATATCAATTTTTTTTTCCATAAACTAATAGCATATTGGTTTACCCCTCCAGTAAATTCAATTACTAAATGTCCAGGTATTATAGAACCTTTAAAGGTCCCATGAAATAATATCACTTAGTAGTTTTAGGGCAATAGTAGAGAGCAGACCTGGAATCAGGGGAGAAAAAGATGGGGAATGTAACAAACATCTAACAAAGCACCTATTCCGCCAGGGCACCCCAGACAAGATCAATCTTAAGTGTAAACTAATGGGCCAATGGTTATGAAAAGATGGATGTATGGGTTGCACTAATAAGTTACATTAGTGACACATTAGGCAACCACTGAAAACAAAGTGTTTTCTTGGAATAACCCCTTGAGTGTGATCTATAAAAGTTAGAGGCTGAACGCTACAGAAGACACCACCTCAAGCTAAGACCACAATGAGTGTCAGAGCTCTGCTAGCTACATCCGGCTTATTCCTACAACTGCTGCTTGCTGCCTCCTCAGCTGTAGATCCGTCAACATGCAAAGCAATATGGTATTATTATTAAGAGATTTATGTATCACCTTTTTTGACTGTTGCTATTTGCTGTTCCTTTAATTAATTTTTGTGACCTTCAGCTTTATTTCTACAACTGCTGCTAGCTTCCACCTCAATTATAGACTACTCAACATGCACAGCAATAGGGTAGAGTATATAAAGTATTTATGGATTGTATTCTTTGAAGGTTGCTATTTGCTGTGAATTTTATTTTTATTCTTTTGTTCTTTTTTTGTAAAATGCAAAATTAAAGGTGAGAATGGTATATGTTCTTCTTCCTCACAGGCTTTTTCATCTGCCCTGCACTGAACCGCTGAGTGCTCTTGTGAACCAGGTAAAGGCTTGGAGCACAGAAGAGTGTCATGACCACCAGGAGAAATGCATGTATGAGGTACTTAAAGCATCTTCACATATGTTTCTGTGCAGCTAAAATGGTACTGTCAAGGAGAATTGTACCTTTGCACCTGTGTTATTAAATGATACATACAACTTTATCTTTTCAAGTAAGAAGTGTTACAAATTTGAATCCTAGGAGGTTTTTGATGTAAATAAAAGCCTAACAAGTAATAATCATATTTTGATAAAGATTTAGTAAAGGTTTTGTAGCTTAACATTTCTAAGTGCTCTGTTTTTTCCCCTTTAGATAGTAAAGGAGTTCCCCACATACCTTGAAATCAAACACACATCCTTAAGCACCTACAAAACCACTGAAATTTCTTTGGAGTTTAAACCCCCAGCAGCGCCCTTCTTCTGCAAAATGAGGGTAAGTTTGACAACCAAAGACCACTATGCACACTGTATCAATTTGTGTCTTTTACATTCTGTTGCTTATTTAATGTAATATAATAGTGTATGTTATTTCTTCACAGGCCCTGTCCACGACAACATCTCAGGATGCTACCAGTCCAAATGACTACTGCCTCCTCTACAATCTAATTGATGATTTGAGATTAATTTTGCATAGATTGTTACAGCAGTGCTTAAGAAAGAAAAAATCCCAATAATGCCTTTTTGTGCTCTTTCCTGTATGTTTATACACAAAAAGGGAGTGGACTGGCCCATATGGAAGGCTACAAAGAGATCTGCAATGAGGCAATGTGCCCCTCAAAGAAATCAGCAAAATGCAACAACAAAGAATGAGTCCTGCAAACAGAGTTGTCTGTCACATATGCATAAAAATAAAAGATGTATTTCTAGTTGTCCTACTCATGTGACATTTCCTAACTAAGATTAATGTCTACAAAAGATGATTTAACTTTTTGTTTCTTTATTTTTTTATGTGTAACCCTATTATTCTGAACTTTAATGTATTAATGTAAAAAGAGCTGTTTATTCTTATTTTTACCACTCCACATACTATAACTACAAAATAACATATGTTTAAAATGATATGAATGATATGAAATATCATTCATAAAATAATAAAGGTCTTTGTCCAGGGTAAATGCAGTTAAACATGTCTTGTGTATGAATTAATTTGTATTTCCTAACCACAGTGTCCTAGATAAATTATTACTGCATCTTAAACCTAATGCAGGCTGCATTAACTGTTTTTTTGGCCTCTTGGGGGCAGTGGAAACAAATTGTGAACACAACATTGGCATACAGCATTGTGACAATTTAATTATGTTTAACATGTCAGCAAACAGTTGTTTATTTACACATCCAGCAGTTACGGAGTGTGATGGCCCCTGTGGTGTCATCTTGGAGTTAGCTGTATCTGTTTCTAATCTGTGTCTCTCCCCCGCAGGTGACTAATTGCAGTAACTCAGAGCACCTGGGCCCAGTGTCCTGAAGTTATTTAAACCACAGCTGTAGTAATTCACTCTCTTTGTTCTCCTTTCCAAACACCTGCTTTTGGTTTGGTTTGTTATGCCATTTAGTTACTTATGTTGCTTTCTGCAACCATACACTTACACGCACACATCAATAAAACCTCACATATATTATTGATTTCACTGACATCCACACACCATACTTTTAATTAATTATCACCTCTTTAATTCGGTTTAAATGGAACCTCTAATCTTGTTTAATTTGGCCTAACTTGGTTATTTTGTGTAATAAAGTTTCTTTGTTTAAATGTTTGCTGTGGTGTGGTCTGACCCGGGTCATGTCACAGGGCAACATTATCATTCATTTGAAGTCGTGTCTCTGTCCACTTGATGAATGTAAATGAAATATTCACTCTCCTTAAGCTCTGTTTTGGATTTCTACCAACCCCTGAGGGAAATATCTATCTCTTTAACTGCTTAATGCTCCACTATGTTCACCAGCTTGTCTCTAACTGTGTCTGTTTGTCATTTGGTGCGGAGCAGGTTGTGTGCAGTGGGATTTTTTTTTATAGCTTTTTCAGTGAAAACAGCTGCCTACTGCAGCTGAACACAACAATATGTGAGTGAATGAAAACAGTGGAGTTGCAGCTGGATGGCTAAACAGTAAGCTGAAACTCATTATAAAGCTCTGTAAAGTCGAGGCCGCCCTCTACTCACAATACTGCAGAGTCCTCATCACTACAAGCGATGCGTCTGATGTTACACATTGTCATTTGATTCATTGTTATGACAAACGATTAATTGCTGTTTGAAAGTTTTTCCTCTTCAACTGTACTTGGATACATTGTTGGAAACAGGCTCAAGTCTTAGGAATAGATGACTCAAACTGTTGCAGTTTGCAGAACAAGAGTAACTGCATGAACAGAACTGTGAAAGAAAGAAAGAAAATCACATAATAGTGTTTAAAAAGAAATTCTGGGAGAAAACTCACTCAATAGCAAAACACAGAATATTAAATCATAATCACATCTGCATTTATTACCAAAAAAACATTTGTTTTTTGTTTACTACATATATTTCCATCAGGATTACATTTTTCATCCATATAGTGTAATATTCTGCCTGTTCAGAGCCCTTGTATAAACAAAAAGCTTTGAAACAAACAGGCCATGTCGTCAGTGAGTGTGACCAGGAAATTAGATTTGGGTAAATAATAATTTGAATGGTGAGTATGACTATAAGCAATTGATATTCTTAAATAGGCTGACTGTAGTACTAGCTCAGAGAATGAACTCTACAGGAAATATTTCATATCAAGCCATGATTTATCAAAGGACACCAATCCCTGCATTCTAAATGTGCCTTTCTAAATCTAAATGTAGTGTTGATATGTTTATTTTGCATGCTGTGACAGTCTTCACGACATGTCTGACTCTTTCGCTTCTCTGTTGTTTCTGGAAGTGTCCAAACATCCCAAAACACAAATATTCTTGATTGTCTGTTTGGAACAGTCCATTCAGACAAAACTGGGACAGGATGACATGACGGGGAAACAGGGACATGGGGAAAATAGGAGGATTATGTGGGTCAGATTAAAGTCTTTTCCAAGTAATAGCTTGCGGAGTGTAAAAATACACATGTACACACGCAGAGAGCATAATGAAATTGCAACTTTTATTGGTATTTCTTTCAGTCTCTAACACAGCATTTTTCCAGTCTACTGCACACATATGTATGAGAATGAAAAGTATCACAGATAGCTTTGCCTGAGGGAAGAAAACCTTTTCATATCATGATTTAGTTTAGTAATTTCAACAGTGAAACTTGTTAGGCTTTACAGGTGGCGAGTCCATAGCCCAGGCAAGCCCACTCACTGGTCATCTCCATGAAGCCTGGTGATGATGTGAGGCCACTCGCTGGAATCAGAACATGGAAGATGAAAATTAGATCGTTCCACATTCATGAGTTATACTCATATAAACACAGGCTGAAGCACAGCATGACATAATGTGAGCCATTATCATTAAAAATAGTGTCAGACTCTTAGTCATAGCATAGAGCAGCATGCATGTCAAGAATATTCATGTTTATAAAAATATTAAATGACTGTGGCTCCTGAACTCACCTGATAGCAGGTTGTGGAGGTTGCAGTAGTTGAGTCCATTATCAAGAAGGCTGGTGAATCCAAGAGAAGTGGACTGTGCCTGGTAGATAAAGTAGATACATTAATACGTAACTTACAATTTGTAGGGTTTATATACTGTTATTAATGACTTTGCAAGTGGTTTCCTACACATGTACAAAGATCAGCAATGATGTTCGGTTGCCAGATTATGAGCTCACATTTAACTAAACAAACTCTGGTGTCTCCACCCTCTGTCAACCCATTTCTTTATCTGTTTTTAGTTAAACCAGCAGCTCATCCATCGCTGGATTAATCTGATAGAGGTCTGGGGCAAAATGTGCAATTTGCAATCTGGTCCCAGGTTTGCCATTGTGGTGATTTGATTAAACATAAATTAATTTAAGGATACACAACATGTGAGAACAAAACTGAATTATTTAAAAGCCTCATCATTAAATTCTGACATGCTTTGATCAAGACATGGAACCAATTTAAGACCCTCATTATATAATGTTGATATTGTGTTTTAACAGTGCATATTCCCAAACAAGTTTTCAAACGAGTTTTGGGCCTCCAGGACAATTGCCCATTTTACAAAAAATGCATACATACAAAGAATTTCTGCTATATTGTAAACCCACTGCAAGAGGATGCCCAAAACAAGCCATAAAAACTGCAATTAAATATTAATGATAATATTGCACATCAGTGACTCATTCACATGTACAGTTTCCAAATGCAAACCATTAACTAAAGAATGTTTTAATTTATTTACAGTTTTTTTCAGTTTATATTTTCCAAATACTAAAGAAGCATTATTGGTACTTACAGACACGCGGCAGCCACCGCTCATAATAGGGTTGAAGGTAAAGACTATCTTTTCAGACGGGATGCCACCGAGGGAAGTGTGGATGGCTTTGATAGATAGAGGTGTGGCTGACATAAGCTGCAAGAGAAATCAACATAATATTTCTACACATCTCAGCAGCATTTTCACATAAACAGCATTTTTACACAAACAGGAAAAGTGGTTTCTTACCATATATTGACATTCCTCACAGCCTGTCTGAGGGCTGAGTGCTTGAATCTGCTGAAGTAGTTGGATACTGACTTCAGCACAAGGTGATGCAAAGAGCCTGGAAGAAGAGACGCAGTTTGTAACACAATGACGCTTAAAATAAAAAAAAATACCAAAAGTTATAGCACTGACAAGGAAATAACCCTCCTGAACTCACATTCAAACACAGAACTACAAAACTCTGAAGCAGATCAGCAAGTCAAACTTACCACTGTGTTCTGCAGAAGGCATGATAAGGAGCAGGACCGGGACCAGGACCAGGAGCAGGAACAGGGACAGCAGCTAAAGAGCCAAACAGTCCTGCAATGAGAGCAGAAGCCAACAGCAGAGTCTTCATGGTTGCAAGGAAGAAGGTTCCTTTCTCCTTCTCTCTCTTCTCTGGTTGCTCACGTAGTAAATCTGAGGATTGGCTGACTTAACGGTTCCCTTTATACAAAACGTAGAAAAGGCTTGACATGAGGGCAATGATGCTTACATTGATTTGGAATGAGGTATGACTTATGGGGTCTTGTGGTGACCATTATGCTCATCCGCCTCTGGCGATGTTACTCCAAGGACCCTGTGATCACTCATTCAGGATAGCAGACTACAAGTTAACATCGCATGCTAACATTTCTCTCATTTATACAAAATAAGAAAAATTAAACACTTGTAGTGTAACAGTGAACTGAGTTTTTGATTGTTTTGGATGAGCTTAGAGATTTTTCCTGTGGAGTACTGGTCACTGGAAAGAGGGAAACAGCAAGATTTGCTCTCTTTTATGAGGGGGAATTGATTGAGGGCCAGTTCATCCAAATTACATTACTACTTCTTTTTTTCTATGTCTAGTGTTTTCTAGCTTTTATTGGGAGTATTTATTTGGTGGAAAGTAGTTCCAATAAAAGCTGTTCACACACAGTAACCAGGAGGCTGTATCTGGAAAGACACATTGCTGTTGAATTTTTTTTAAAATGCCATTCAATAAAGAAGTTAGCATCACAATCAAATTTCAATTCAGAAGTTCAGAGGCAGATAACTAAAAACTTGGACAAATAAAACAAAAACTAACTGCAAAAACCAAGACTTATGAGATTTTTTATTAGGGTGAACCACACCTTTAATGAATTATTTATACTCTTCTCTTCGATCTGTCTTCCTAAATCTGTGACTTCACAGATCTACATACATAATTAACTCAACAATGAAATAAATAGTCACTTGTTTTGTGAAAGACCATCAGGCCTTCACCATGTTAATGATGAATTAAGTGATTTCACACATCATTTGTTATTCATGTGGTCTCAGTGGTGAGGTGGTGCTCAGGTGGACGGTGACTCAATTTATTTGTTCAAATCATTTTTTGTTTCTCCTTTTTTGTTCATGCTTTATCTATCTATCTATCTATCTATCTATCTATCTATCTATCTATCTATCTATCTATCTATGCACCCCCAAGATTTTAAAGAACACTGAATGTTTATCATAAAGCCTCTGTAGCAGAGAACATTTCTCAGCAAACAGAAGTACTTCAAGAAGTTTCTCCATAATTCAATATAATTATTTCATGCTATGAGATAATCAATTAATATTTGTATGGATGTTGAGGGAAATGAAGATTTCACCAAATGATAATGTGGAAATGTTTTGTAACAGAAATAAGATGTAAGTAAGATTTAAAAATAGTATGTGAATCAAAGTTGGAAACCAAGCAAACACACACAAAGACATAAAACATATGAAACAATGGTTCATCTTTATTATTCTTCTCTGTGTGAGTTACTTTTGAAGCAAGGATGACTCATTTTTGTTCAGTATTCTGCAATTTAAAAAATTCCATTGATTGAACTTAATAGGGACTATTTGGTAATTGAAGCTCAAAATTGTCATCATAAGCAGCCTTATCTGCTATACTACTGACAGGCTCATATGTGAGCCTTACTCTGTTGGAGGAGTTTGTGTCCCTATGGGCACTAGGCACTGGAGTCTGGAGTCTTCCAAAGCAGAGCCAGTAACTCTAACTAATCAGATGAGAGTGGACAGAGCAACCTCCCCTGAGACAGAGAAACTGGGGCCTCCTCCTAGTGTCTGTGCGTTCACACTAGACCAGTTCAGAGTATCCAGCCCCCTTAGAGTTTAGTGGGATGACAGAGATAGAGCTGATTGGGACTTTATAGTTAACAGTGGACACATGTACATAGTAATACTACAATAAGTTTTACTTTGGGTGAAGTGTCTTAAGGCTCTAATGTTTTTTCCAGAGCAAATACAGTCCAGGTGGTAAGTATTTGAACAGTTACACATTTTTTATTCTTCAAGCTCTTTATTATTTCACATGCAATTTGAAATAAAAAATATACTTTCTATTTTTCCTGTGTATATTTGCTTTTTTTTTTTTTTTTTTAAGAATGTACCCAACTGATGATTTTGGCAAACCTACTCCCATTGATGTCTGATGATAGACTTCAGATTTTTCTCAGCCTTACTCTTCCTATTGACAGACAACTCCACCTCAATCTAAATGGGATCTCTCAACTCCTAATCATCTCTGAGCCACATGTGAGCTCTTTTGTTCATGAAGTAAAATTGAAACTACACTCAGCCCGTGGTCCCAACACAAAGAGCCTGTAGTTGTGTGGAAAGTTTTGTGAATTATTCATTGTATGTAATAGGTGTGTGAAAAGAAGAGAGAACTGTGTGGAGAGAACCAGAAATCAGTAAAAGATAAGTGAATGCATTTGCTGTGCATTTGCTGTGCATTTGCTGCGTGTTTGTATGTGTGAAATTCTACGTCTTCATGCAAGCTGCCCCAATTCAGTCAATCCAGGTCATGATTTATTAGTTTACCAGCGTCTGGCACCAAAACCCTGCCTTCTAATTATGGACGTTGTGTAAATAAGGAGCAGTACAGCAGCACCACAGTGACTTGTCATGTCCAAACTATTTGGAAATTGGGAAATTTGGGAAAAGGAGAAGAGGAGGAGATGCAGAAACCGCAGATTGGGAAAAAGAAGAGAGACCTACATGCATGATGGGAAAATACACAAGAACACACAAGACAGCATAATGAAACTGCAACTTTTTTTTATTGGTATCAGTTTTCCAGTCTTTAGGCAAAGACATATCAAGATGCTAATATGTATCTATTAGGATAAATTATTAGAGATAGCAAGGCCTAAGCAGAGATAGCTAGGCATGTTTCTAATTCAAATATAACAAAATCATGACATCAAGAAGTTTCAACACTGAAGCTTTTTAGGCTTTACAGGTGGCGAGTCCGTAGCCCAGACAAGCCCATTCATTGGTCATCTCCATGAAGCCTGGTGATGAGGTGAGTCCACTCGCTAGAATCAAAAGATTCATTCACAAACGGATAGAAATTAGATCATCATACATTCATGACTAATATTCCAAAGCCCTCTGTAAGGTACTGAATTTTAAATTGACAACATACATGGAAAACATAATAAATGTTTATAAAGAAATTAAGAGAAATTATATTCCTGAACTCACCTGACAGCAGGTTGTAGAGGTTACAGTAGTTGAGGCCGTTATCAAGAAGACTGGTGAATCCAAGAGAAGTGGACTGTGCCTGGTAAGTTAAGAAAAGCCAGAAAAGAAAAAAGTACAAATATTAGCAATTTATACTAGAATGTATTTACTCTTAATGACTTTAGTTCCAACAGACTTGTGAAGACTTTTGAGTTGAGTATACAGTATATCAGATCAATAATGAGTCCTCCAAAAACATTGTTAAAAATGAGTGTCACTGATACTTACAGACACACGGCAGCCACTGGTCAGTACAGTTGGGTTTAATGTGAAGGTGATGCTCTCAGCCTGGAGGCCATCTGGGGAAGTGTGGTTGGCTTTGATAGATAGAGCGGTGGCGGAGACCAGCTGGAACAGAAAACAGTTTGTCATTCCAGTACATATGTGTATGTTTTACACTGGTAATAGATGTTGGTAAATAATATGTTTTGTGAATCTTTCAAACTGATATAATTTCCTGAAATTCTACCCATCTAAAACACTGTTTACATAAACAGAAAAGTGGTTTCTTACCGCATAGTGACATTCCTCACAGCCAATCAGAGGGTTGTACGCTTGAATCTGTTGAAGCAGTGTGGTGCTGACTTCAGCACAAGGCGTTGCAAAGAGCCTAGAAGACATACATGTTTGAAATATCAAACTTTCTAAAGTTGCATTCAAATACAGAGACACAAATTGACAAACTTTGAACCAGATCAGCAATCCAGACTCACCAGAGTGTCCTGCAGAAGGCATGGTAAGGAATAGGAATAGGGACGGTGACAGGCAAAGAGGCTGAAGAGCCAAACAGTGCTGCAATGAGAGCAGAAGCCAACAGCAGAGTCCTCATGGTCATGATGAAGCAGGTTTCTTCCTCCTGTAGCGCAGCTGATGAGAGTGTGCTGGTTACTGGCTCTGCAAGTCAATTTATACAAACTATCAGGCTTGTCATGAGGGCCTTGTGATGATGCTTGAAACTGATTTAAGTATGACATGCGGGTCTTGAGATGACTGTCTTTAATGACACAAGAAAATGCTTCTCATTTTGCGGTGGACAAACACTCAAGAAAATCATTTTTCTCTGTCAGGTAATTGTAGACTATTATTTGATAGAGTTTCGATAATAAAATTCATCTGAAAGTACATTAGACTGATTCTTTTATAAAGGGGCTCTTTGTTTTATATTAAAGGGTCTGTTCACTCAAATTATAGATCTACAGTGTCACAATTCAGAGATAGATGTCTCAAAACAAATAAAACCAATACTTTCTGCATGGCTTAAAACCACTAGAGGTTTAGTTCTTTTTTTTTTATTTGTCTTTGGGAATTTGGATGATCCAACCCATTCATGGATATTTCCTCCTCTTCTCTCTACTCTGGCCTCAATCAACAAGTAACTAATTGGTCAGCTGATTTGTGAATGACAATCAGGCTGTTAACCATATCAATGAAGAATAACTAAATGATTTCATGCATGTCATTTGTTATTCATGTGGTCACAGTGACCTATAGACACAGAAAAACACACACACATACAGTATGCTGATGCTGATGGAAAACATCACCAGAACAAACTTTATATTTTTTATAACTGGTAAGATGATATAAATCATCACATTGAAATATATTTTATGTGACTACTAATTCTTTGTATTGTGTTGTAGAATCTGTAATTTCATACAAATAATGTTTTATTGGTTTTACATTCACCCTAAATGGGACAAGTTGAGTTCTTTTGTTTATTTAGGATTTTTTTTATTTTGTTTCTTGGTTTAGCAATATCAACATTTTCTCCCTTTTTCTCCTAAAATCAGTGAAAACTGTCCATGAACATGTGGAGAAGCTTTGTTAATCATATATGTATTAAAAAAACAGTATGAAAGATCAATTCTATCTCTAAGATACATCAGAACAAATAAATAAAATATACTTATAACTGTGTTTAGACATTTGTAATAATCATTTTAAAATAATCTAAATTATTATAAATACTATATCCATATAATTATATAGTTAAATAAATGATCATATACCTGTATGAATAAATATGATACAAAAGAAAGAAAGTAATATTACATTATGTTGCTTGACTAATGCTCACATAAGATTATTACTAGAAATAACACACCAGGCAAGTCTATGTTCCCATAATACCAAATAAGAGTCCCAAAAAGTGTTTCCAGATATATAGTTCATCAATTTGCTCTTGAACGAATGAAATGAAATACAGGACATAAAAATGAAATGCATGTAATGTGAGAATCAAACTCAGAACTGCAATGTACCTTTTACTGCCAAAAATTTAGAAAAAGGTTTCAGTCCAGACTACTAAATCACCAGAAGTAGAGCTAAAAAAAAAAGTTGTCTGATTTGTGGATGACTATTATGTTTCCTACCATATCATTGAAGAATCTGGTGATTTCATGCAGGACAGCCACAGTTACTGAAACCACACACACACACACACACACACACACACACACACACACACACACACACACACACACACACACACACACACACACACACACACACACACACACGTTAAGCCCAAGTTAATGACTTTAATTTTCCAAGCCAACCACATTTTTCCACATTAAACCTATAGGGTATTGCTCTTGCCTAAGCTCGTCTTTTTTAACACAAGTCAATATGTCTCAATATAACATTAAAATCAACAACAATATTTGAATTATCCACCAACTGTCACTGATCATATATCACAGGAAAGAATCATGCTCATCTTCTCTGTAGAAGTTACCTTTGGAGCAGCAGTGTTATATTCAGACATACAGATTGATGACAAATTAAAGGAAAAACGAACATAAAGGTTTTGGGCCACCATATGCCACCATAAAAGCTTCAGTGCACATTGGCATTGATTCTTTAAGTCTCTGAAACTCTTCTGGAGGGATGAACACCATTCTTCGAAAAGATATTCCCTCATTTGGTGTTTTGATGATACTGGTGGAGATTGCTGCCTAACACGTCAGTCCAAAATCTCTCATAGGTGTTCAACTGGGTTGAGATCTCATATGCTATGAGGTCATAGCATATGATTCGCTCATCATCATTTTCATATTCATCAAACCATCCAGTGACCCTTTGTGCCCTATGGATGGGGGCGGTCTCATCTTGGAAGAGACCACTCCCATCAGGATAGAGATGTTTCATCATAGTATAAAGATGATGACTCAGAACAACTTTCTAATGATTTGCAGTGACTCTTCCCTCTAAGGGGACAAGTGAATCCAAACCATGCCAGCTAAAAGCCCCCCAAATCATAACAGTGCCACCAGATCCCCTCACTGTAGGGGTCAAGTATTCAGACTTGTACCGGTTTTTCCTATAATTTGTCACCTGTCTGTATATAATATATTTAAAGTGATGCTTGCACTGTTTTCTGAAGTTTACAAAATTAGACTTATGGGGACTCTTTGATTTATTATATCCCCTATATCTATATCACTGACAGCCCCAAATTTGACAAAAACTAGAGAGGTGCTGCATCTTGTTATTGATTGGACAATGTGACACCTGCGTCATTAGGGGTTGACAGGAATCCATATGGACAATGTTCAGAGCTTCCGCCATGGAGGCATCTGCTGTGAGTCTGTGGTCTGATGTAACCAATCAATTTTTATTCATAAATACAGTATTTAGTCATTAACAGATGGATAATTAATCCTCAATTCAGCTTTCATAGAGCAGAGAGAGTGATTTCTTTAGGTTTTATGCTATTTGTTTATCAAGAAAAAACATTCAGAATCACACTATGTTACCTAAAACAGGAGAAGATAACAGTTGTAATGCAGCTACACAAAAATTAAAAAATGTTGAAATATTTCTGTTTGTATAATCTGAGTACTTTAAACTTTTTAAAAATATTGAATGTTTTTACTGCTCTCAAGTGTAAAAACGGGTCAAATTTGACCTGAAGACAAAGTAATGGTGAAGTAAAGTTTCTTCATTTTTTTCTGTGAACAGTCATAAATAATATTGACAAGGCTGTGTTATTGAATACAGTGTTTTAAATAAGATTTTTCTTTTTTCAGAACAACTTCTCAGGGTGTTTTGTTGTAGATAAACACCTCACAAATAGTAATGAACTGCTGCTGAGTCAACTGGTTTTTGCAAAGTCACTGACATTTCCTTTGCATTTAATCCTCCTGCTGCACCCTTCTACAAACTAAGGGTAAGTTTGCTTTTTGACAACCAATGACTATTTTTTGTGTTACAAAAGTAATAATGTCACAGCAGGTATTTTACATGTTGATGCTTCTTTAATGTTGTTCTTACTATGCGTTACTCCTACACAGGCTGTTTCCGCAACAATGTCTCAGAATGTGTCGAAGGCTGTTGCCTCCTGTACAATCCAACTGATTGATATCAGTATGAGATTCACTTTGCATACGTACTTACAGCAGTGTTTCAAACAACATCTAAGTCATTTGAAATGACTATGTTGTTTAACTGATCCCTTTTTGTGCACTTTCCTATCTGTTGTTACTTCAAAGAGAGATCAGCAATGAGGCCCTCAAAATAATCAGCGACATACAACAGTGAAGAATGGGCCATACATGCTGAGTTGTTAATTGTTAAGGCAGCGATATGAAGGACATCTCTATCAAAGCCTAAAAAAAGGGTTCTTCTGCCACTGCTGATAGAAATCTGGCTTCCTTTATGCGTCTTTTACTTTAATATACAGTATGATGTTCTCCATCCCTTCTTTGCTTTGTTTGTAGTTAAATGTATCTCGAACGAGAATTATTCCAACTTTCATGAATAAATTTCTCCTTAATGTTGCATCTATATTGTCACTTTGTTGCAGAGGGTTACTACAGAAGCTACAAAACTTTTCACTAGTGTCTGATTTAAGTGTTTGTGTGAGACCATGATACGAGGACACACTCATTATGCACTTGTTTTATTTACAACACACAGCATTTCTTTATCCATGGATGAATGGATGGATTGAAAACAAAATTTCTCCCAAGCAGACAGTATACACTCTGCCTTTATGTACATATGCAATACGTTTAGTTCTCATACATTATGCCTTGGACTATATAATGAATGTATCGGTGTATAAAATCTCCACCGCAGTCTCTGCCACACCCACACTCTCCGGTGTATCGACTACTGTCTAATCGGCCCCATCTACTTCCTTTAACGACACACCAAATTAGCCCTAATGCTTTGCAGCGTGTGTCAAGGCAGACAAAAAAAAAAAAAAAAAAAGTACTCCAGAGATAAACAGGGACAGGTCGAAGCACAGACACTTCCTGCTTGCACTCAGTCCACATCTAAAATGTCAGGTATTTCAAGTGATTTAAAAAGACAGCTGTCAATGTGCAACCTTTTTACCTCTCTAGGATGGAAAAAACATTCACACCAGATGAATTATTTGTTGTCAAGGCAATAACAGGAGGAGGATTACATGGTAACAGTGAGACTAGGAAAAAAAAAAACATTGCATTTCAAACCCACTTTATTGACAGCTTCTTGCCCTCAGTACAACGCAAAGCAAGATTTGAGGTGTTGAGCACAGAGGAATAAATACAGCAATAAATACAGTACCGACTCTCCTCACTGGCTGTCTTTAATTCACACTCACTGGACCCGTCAGACCCTCACCACAAACACACAAACTGATAAGACATCATACACAACATTGAGCCAAAGGTTTTTGCATCCACCTTAAATTACAGTGGTCACAGAGTCGACGTGGACTGATGTGCGCAGCGACTCAGCGCTGCTTTGGGAAAGCAAAGATGTTTTCTTTCTTTAAAATGTGTACATTTTTCTTTCATCAGTTTGACAAGTTATCATCTTCTCGTCTGAAGATCGGAGCAGGGAGGAGAGACTGGAAGCTAGTAATTTCAAATGGTTTATAAAAGATGACAGTTGGATCTGTCAATGCAATGATCTATCCCTTCATCTGACCATAATAATAGCACTGAATAGCACAATGTCAGAGTGATCCATGGTCAACAGCTATGAAAGACATCTTAGCTCGACAATGGTGTGCATTGCCCCTTATGTTGAGTTTTTATCGGTCACAAATAATGATGGGATAAACCAACATTTAATCATTTTACTCTTCTTTAGAGAATTCATAGATAAAGTACATTTCAAGATCTCAAATTCCTTCTCTGATATGCTATAAAACAGCATTGCCTTCACATCAATGAAAGATTACATCTTGTACAGGTAATGTTTGACTTGATCTTTTCAAGTAAAAGAGTAACAAAAACAAGGAGCACATATAGATATATATATTTTAAAAAAAATTACATCATGAACGCTCACAGACAGGTCATCTGGATAACTCTGAGAAACACCACACGACCACATTATATGTATGGCAGGCAACCAAAGGCAATTACGAGACAACAGGATCCGGGGCTGTGTATTACATGTATAATGTATTTATAATGCAATACACAGGAATAGAAAAAGCTCCTGCTCAGCTTAACTCTATCTCACCTTAGATCATAAGAGAGTCTGTCTTTTTTATGCTTTATTTCACTTAGTTGTTTCTCATACTAATTTGATAGTGTTGATCATATGTTGTATGCATGATGTTTATATATATGTAATATCACAGATCATGATATATATGTGAAGTATGTTAGAGTTAATTTAGCTTGTTTTGGTTTTTCCAATATGCCTGTTAATTTCAACAATGTGAGTGTACTTCTATAAATATTTGTTAGTCATTAATCTAATGAAATATATGTGTAGTTTTTATATCATGGTTATTACAGTGTGTAAAATAACCTGGTTACATTATTATTGAACTTTTTTTTCCTGAAAGCCAGAATTCATACAACAGTAATTGTCTTAATTTTTGCTTATTAGTTCCTGTTATTGTTTCCTTTTTATAGCAACAGTTTCACTTTGCATTTCTTCAACAGCTATTTGCAACAACTCAGTGAAAAGATGGAGCAATCTGGGCAATAGCACGCGGTTGATGGTTTGTTTGTTTTTCTCGAGAAATATGTCTCATGGTAGTTTTTATATCCTCCTTTCTCTTTTCTCCCACCCTTATCTGTGAGACTGTGCTATGTGAAATATTATGTAAACTTACAAACCTTGTACAAAACTGAATATGGATTAGTAAAGCTGTTTCAAATATATGGACTGACACCGTTTGGAGTATTAGTGTCCAAACTTGGCAGGGGGAAAAAGGGAGCTGTTCAATAACTGACAGGAGAGTACAGTACAGTACATATATTGTGTGGGTAATTACTCTCTCTCTCTTCACACACACACATACACACACATAAACACACACACCCAACTAACCTTTTCTCTCATACCCTCCGGTGAGGCAGTAAATGAAGGATGATAGCCTACTTGCCATCAGGTGTTAGCACAGTTTAGCACATTTTCAAGAGCAATGAACCCATTGTGGATCAAACTGTCCTCAACTACTGGTTTTGAAGTTGTGTAACGGGCAGTAATTAATGCCTTCATACGCTGTTTGTATCCCTACTGTGTCAGATACACATAGAGCAAAAGAGAAGGGGGAGTATAAGCAATCTGTGATTAAGGCAGTCTCATAACTATTGCAGAGAGGTTTTTGGCCCCTGTTTTGGAGACAGACTGCCACAACAGTCTTCAGTTCCGAGCTCTTACTGCTGCTTCCTATCCCCACAGATTACAGAGCAGACGGGTGGATATGAATAGAAATGGCAAAAGAAAAATCTGAGAATGATGCCACAATGTTCGATCCGCAGAGGAGGAACATCCCATCAAAAACAACATCGAGCAGTAATCCTCTTTGGAAGATAAGGTCATATTTGGTCTGTGTATCAGTCCTCCACACAATGAATCATCTTTTACAGGGACCCTAAATGTAAAAAAAAAAAAAGCATAGCTCAGGGGCGATTTAATTAAGAAACAAAAGTAAAGTAGAAGCCTATATCTAATTTGTCCACTGAAGTTAGTGCTAGGGGCTTTTTAAGTGGCGTGCAGAGACGAGGATAGACAAAGGTCCCACTTACAGTAGCTTAACTCTGTCTCACTTAATTGAGTTCATTCCAGGATACAGAAAAAAGTCAAAGCAGATACATACATATTAGTTAGACATAGGAGATGTGGCTCCCGCACTTTTCTTCAGTCGAGTTCTGCTGATCGTTTTGCTCCCTTGCAGCTTGCACGTTAAGAGTTCAAGCAGTTTTAAAATCTGCCAACATGGCAATCTTTCTGTACTGGACCCTTTACAGCGCTTCCAATTACTGTGCTTAGGGTTTCAAGCAATAACTAGACCTTTATCAGAGCTTCACACCTCTCTTTATACAGTACAGTAACAATCCCCTCAGACCCACTCCTGCATGGAGCGCTTGCAGTACAGTATGTGGCGCTGCGTGCTCTTCCTCCTGAACTGGAAAACGGTGTAGAGAAGGACCATCATGCACAGCGCCAGCACACAGGGGATAGCAATGGCCACCGCTTTCTCCGTGCCCCCTGCGCTGTCCAATTTGATGACAACGTCCACATCGCCATTGTCATAGTGGCGCTCCTCCGCCACCGGGGGGCTCCAGTCCCAGTCGGGGTCCGCAGGTAAACCGTCACATCCCATGAAGTCCCTCAGAATGGATCTTGGGTAGCTGGGCTCCACACGAAGCAGCTGGTTGTTGAACTTCCAGTATTCCTTTCCCTTGTAAAAGTAGGTAAAGCCTGGATGGAGGGATTGTGACAAAGTTACTTATTAGATTCATGAACAAACACACCAACTATTTTTCAGTTGCTTGCAACACTTTATAGCACAGTAAAGTAGTTAAATCAGCATTTTACTGTTTTTCAATCTTTGAAATAAAGATTCTGCTGTGCGCTTTTCGTTGCATATAGATAAGGCGCACCAATTTCCGCTTTCACAGCTTTTTACCCATACCCTGATTTTTTAAATGGTGCAGACCAGTCTGTGACAAGAACAGCTCAGTAAATCTTCTGGTAATATAAAATTAAGAGACAAATAGGGAGAAAACAGATTTACTGCTGACTGCAGCAGAGGCGCTAATGAGTCTTTAGAAGGACAAATGTTTACCAAAATTAGGCCATGCAAAACCATTATACTTTGCTAATAACCGCTTGGAGTGTAGTGTATTGCAACAGCAGTTTATGCATTGAGTTTCTGTTTTCCATTGTTTATCACTCTCCTTTTACAACTGCTACTGTATGCTGACCTCTAAGAAAATGAAACCAGAAAATTGCAACACAAGTTGTTGCAATTGCTGTTCTGTCATCTTCTTGTATTCCTTCTGTCATGTCATTGCATTCAGTACTTAAACAATACCGACACATGCTTGACAACAAAATTACATCTCTCTGACAAAGAGCTTTGCCCAATTTGAAGGTGTTGCTCTTGATATGAGTTTCATAAGTATCTAGTATCACATATCTGTGCCTGTGAAACTACTTGGCAGCTGG
The DNA here is from genome assembly GCA_029490765.1 of Euthynnus affinis. Taxonomy (NCBI): domain Eukaryota; kingdom Metazoa; phylum Chordata; class Actinopteri; order Scombriformes; family Scombridae; genus Euthynnus; species Euthynnus affinis. The sequence goes on along the minus strand of CM055849.1, from coordinate 18,470,926 downwards.
TTTTACAGTCAGTGAAGTTGGCATACCATTGGCTTTATCCACAAAAGCCCCCTGTGGAGAGTCAGGGATGCCCTTCCAGATGGTGATGGGTTTGGGATAACCTGGGTCCATGGTCCTCATGTCCTCATTGTATCTCCAGTATCTACAACACAACAGAATGAAATACTACAGTCAATACAGATCAAAGGTTTATGAACACAAGTAGTGACATTAACCACTTCTGAGGCAAACCCATGTATGCACAAGACATATTTGTCATTTTTCTATACAACGGCAATTTTAACTTCCCTGTGCTATCTCATTCAACCATCACCAGCATCAAAATGATTCCTAGCGCTGAGGGACAGTGCCAAAATCAAATATCTTCCATTATCTTTTATACAGCACTTCAGCACAAGACTTGACTTGGATTCTTTTATTGTTCATGTTACTCAGCTAGGAAAGTCAACTAAGCTGAGAAGACTTTATTTCCACACTAGGATACTATTAAAAATGTCAAAATCTGACATTGCACTAGACATCTATACATTGTGTTTACGGTGACAGTCTGCACCTTGGAGCCAGACAATCTTCCCTCTCAATCTGACCGTGTAATTATCAGCAACTGACTTCATTCACATGACCAAAGAAAGCGGTCAATCAATCATCCACATATATGTAGCACAGATCTATTGTTGTGATTGATCTGCTTTTCATACACTGGCGCTTGCACACATAAATCATGCTACACATTGTCATTTCTTTAGATTAGAACAAACACCACCTTGTCACACAGAGGGGGGGAGATAAAATCATGCTTCAGACGATGGACAGAGTGTCCCGTTTGTCATGATGTGCAGCAGCAGGTTGAAGGATGACAGTATCATGACAAAGCATTTTGTCAGCTCTCTCTACAGGGTCCCCTGACCTCTTAGGGTATGATTTATCATGACAGCTGAACAAACATGTGAGTCACACTGGCAAACTTTAAGACTCCGGCGACACACATAGACGCATACACAACAAATTCTTTGATTTAGGTGTTTTGGAAAGAGTTTAAGTTTCAGTTCACTTCCAACAAATAGATGACAAACTACTGTACAACATTGGATAACGCCAACGATTTATACAATGTAATGTAAATACTTGATAGAAAAGCACTTAAACTCTAAAGTAATGTAATCACCATTGCAAACGTTGCTCTAATTTTGGATCATATTGGCTTGAATGCCAATAAGCAGCATTTGTCAGCTGTTAAAGAAGCATTTTCAAAACAACATGTGACAGCTTATAGAGCGTCAAGGATGCCAAAGAATCTATGCCAAACTTAAAGAGGCATTGATCAACAAACCTGTGAAATTATTTAATATCTCAAAAGGGAACAGACCTAAAACAATGTTAAAGACAAGAATTACATTGACTGAGAGGAACAGATGAGAATGAGCATCTAGGAAATTTGGTAAAAAGAAGTCAGTTTGTCAGCAAAACAAAATTAAATATATATTTAAGGCATCTGAGGTTTTCAGAGTACTTGTTTCTGCTCTGAGAGATTCTAGTTCTGCCCAACTGTTTGTTATTAACTTCATAACAGATAAAGTACTAATAATCATTCCGCAGAGACCTGTCTCCTTTGAAGAAGTAGGTTTTAGCGACATCCTCCCACCAGACAGCTGTCTCGATACTCTGAGTGGGCATGCCGCTCCCGAACAGTGAGATATCCTGAGGGTACGAAGGCTGTAGAGTTGTGTCCTTGAAGACCCAGAAACGGTTTCCTAAAATACACACACAAAGTTAGGCGGCTCTGGGACAAAGACATTATCATAAATATGACCTCAAAAATGGGGCTAGGCGAAACACCACTGGCTCTCTGCTCATTCAAGCTTTCTGTGTGGGTTTTTTTTTTTGCCAGTGAGTCTATTTATTTCTCTTCATGTGATATCAAAGGTCAGATGTATCACCTCATTTACAAAATATCTGCACAACAGAAAATCTATGCAGTGTTATCTATAATACAATAAGCAGCAAGATGATGCTCTGAAGGCAACTCCGCTGAGACTTGTTTTGAGTTTTATTGAAGCTATTGTTGCATTTGATTCAGTTTGATCATGAGTGCCTCAGGCAGAGTGAGGAGAGCTGGTGTGGTGGTGTACTTGCAGTAAGTAGCTAGACACACACATACACACACACACATTTACACACAAACACACACACACACAAACACACGCACACAAACACACACACACACACAAACATGCACACACAAACACACACACACACACAAACACACAGTTAAGTCCCCCTGAGTGAATAAATAAAGCATGAGGCACTCTGATCCTACTGGGTGACAGATGTCATGTTAATCTGCCTGATGGACGGATGGCTGTACCGGACCTGCACCCATTCTGTTACCATACAGAACACAAAACAACCTCACAGTCAACCAGTCTATTACAATATGATAAAAGATTATACACTTGTTGTGATGTTATGTAATAAAATGTACTTTTTTTTAAATTAATAAATAAAAGAAAGTATTTTTGGTCACTTGTAATTTAACATAGAATATTACAAATGCTGTAGTAATCAAGGGTAAATGGTTAAATGGTAATTTTTGTTGGAGACTTTTTCTCATTTTTGTTTATGCTTTCAAATTGAAACTTGGAAGAATAGTCTAATATATATTTAAATTTAAAGGTACTGTATGGAATTTACTTGTGACTAAACAAAAGTAATGTTTATATTGTTTTTCATCAAAATACAATGTGTATAAGTTTGCAAAGCCAATTTTTAATAATATTTTCAATCTTGCATTATTTACCTCCATGTTTGCTAGCTTGCAGTCTTCTTCCTTTGCCTTTGTTGGCACATTGCTACATTTCAGCAAGTTACTGCCACCAAATATCTACCGGCAGAATAGAGTGAAGCAAGTGGCAGGCATAAAAACATTGCTCCACAGTGCTACCAGTGGCCAAAAACCCCACAGGGTATCTTAAATAAATAAACAAAAAATGAAAAAAATAAAGCAAATCTTTTGTTTTATTACCTTTGAAAAATACAAACTTCCCTTCACTGTTTTCATAAACAGCATCAATTTTGGGAGGCAAGCCTTTCCAGAAGTAGTTGATCTGCATGGGGTAGCCAGGGACTACTGAGTTGTCCCGTACCCTCCAGAACCACTGGTCCTGTAGAAATGGACAATATACAATCATCATCACTCTCGCCACCGTCAGCATCATCATCATCATCATCATCATCATCATCATCATCATCATCATCATCATCATCATCATCATTTGAAACCTGATCTATTCTACCTTAAACACAAATAGCTCCTGTCGGAGGATGGCCAGGGTGTTGAAGCCTCCGTCACAGATGTTGGGTTTGGAGTTTGGGTTGGAGGGCTTGGCCCCCTGTGGAGGGCGGTGAGGCCTGGCATGGCGGTCATGCTTGCGGGGGTCTGAGGGAAGGTGGAAGCGAGGAGGGGGGGCCGTAGGTGGGGGCCTGGTGGGCTGCGGGGCTCTATCTGGTGGACCTAAAGAGAAAAAAAAAACATAAAGTACTTTTTCTTCCTTCCATTGTCTCTATTTTTATCAAGGCACCTTTCATTTTGGCACCGATGATTTGGCCTATTTGGAGCTCTGTTAGCTGACTCATGCATGCGATTGCCAGGCCTATTTAACAGCTGACAAATGCTGCTTATTGGCATTCAACCCAGTATGATATTGTACTGTAGCAGGATTTCTAATAGAGATTAAATTACTTCAGGGGCCAACTCATTTTCTAAAAGTATAACTTTAAAAAACTGTTGGATCAATAGATTAAGTATGTGGCATTGCTGTAAAGTGTTTTTCTAACCACTGTCTACTAAAATTCACAGAGAAAGATATGAGTTAATTTGTTCAACCAATGTCCTTGGATATAAAGACTTAAGTGAGAGACTAATGTGTGATTGAGGGTTACCATAGATTTTCTGGATGCCCTGTAGGTCATCATGAGGTAGTTTGAAGTTCTCTGTGTCCATGTACTGGTAGAAAGGAGCCATGATAGCAGTGGGGTCATTGGAGTGCTCCAGACCGAGGGCATGACCCAGCTCATGAACGGCAACCAAGAACAGGTCGTTACCTGAAGAGGAGATGAGGACAGCTTCACTGAAAGTGCAAAAACAATCAATCATATATGTCTTGTGGGGTGTTTTTTCACTTTTCTCAGTTTTATGACAATGTACTCTCAGAATTGTCATTTTTTCCCTTTCTTTCCTCTAATAATTAACAAATGATCAGTAGATATATCAACGATGAAAACTGATTATTTTCAGTGTTCTTGTCCAGAGCAAACTAAATCCATGAAGCTATTCTTGTGCAATGCTGTGCAAATAAAGATTACTAGGGGTAAGTTGCCAAGCGTGAGCACTTTTTCTCTTTTGCTCCATAAGAGACGATAAGCCTGATGTGAGCCACAGAGAGCACAGATACACATTCACATTTCTGCCCAAGGCAACAGAGAAAACACACGTTCATACAAAGCACCTGAACGCATACAAATGTCAGCCTTGCACAAGCAAACATTGTGGTTCTAGTCCGTATCACATTCAAACACATGCACAAATGAAAAAGAAAAATGTCACGGTCAGTGTCCATGGTCAGCACTCAGCTCATAGTGTCAACCTGATTTAGAAAGAAGTACAGCATTTACATACAGCTTGTGACTGAAGCTGTCCCCAGGAGATTGTTGCCCTTTAAAACATGATATCCACTCCTGCCAGCAGCACAGTACAGAACAACCACTGACCCTCAGCCAGCAGCTAAAAGGTTACACCTCCCCCTCATCCATTTATCTAACACACCCAGCCTCTTCCACCAAACCAAAAATGTCCCATAAGGACTCCCAGGAGACACACCAGAGCTACCATTAGCGCACATGTCAACATGCAATATTTATAATTACACCGCTGTGAAAACCCATCGAAGGTTGCACAGCTTTCTAGACACATAAGCTGAGACAGGAGCTTTTCAGCAACAGCCTCAGCAGTCCACATGGGTAACTATGGGACACCTCACAAGGGTGAACATGAATTTGACTTGGAGTCTGAGACAATTACCATTGGAGGATGAGAACAAAACAAAGAAAGGGAAGGGAGCTGATGGGTGGTAAGCAGCTTCCAAGAACAAACACAATGTGAGCTATAACCCTCCTCTCCCACTAATGGGTGCATAGAAAGTTAGTGTATGGCACATGGGTATTAGCGAAGCAGCCTGATGGTGCTCTGACAAGCCTGGCGCCCTGTAGGTAGCATAATTAAAGTGTGTTTCGATGCACGCTGAAGAAAGGCAGATCTAATCTCCCTCTCTGGGCGGCTGCAGTGCCCTGCCAGAATCCACACTGGCTGTGTGACCCACATTACATGTCATGTGGGCCACTGTTATGTATTGAAATATAACTTAGAATGACCCACCTAACTTGTAATAACAACATTCAAAATAACATAACATGTAATTCAACATGACATAACCCATAACATAACATAACATAACATAACATAACATAACATAACATAACATAACATAACATAACATAACATAACATAACATAACATAACCACTGAGATAGATCAAACTCATAGAAAAACAGAATAGCCATAATCATGTGATGGCAACCAATGTCTTAAAATAGCAGGGCTTTCTATCCTGTCATCTGAAGAGCTTATTATGCAGAAAAAAACATCAAAATCCTGACAGATGGGGTGATGCGTCTTTACAGAGCACAGCCGGATCAAAGACATTTCTGCATTCTTTGTCTTTGGTTAAGCATCCCTCATGCCCTGCCCTGTGATACCATCTCTGTCATATCGCCCTCCTGCCTAGCCATCCGTATATCCATTATTTGCTTTCCATCATTCCTTATCTTCCTCTACCAATGACCGCCCTTTTTTTCTGTTCTCTACGCTTTCCTCACTCCTTCCAAACCTGTTACTTGTTTACTTACCTCAGCGGTTCTTTTTTCCATTTCTTTCCTTTCTCCCCTGTTCTTAATCTCTTTCTTTAATAGTTTTCTTTTCACTCTGCTGCTCTAGCTTTTCCTTTTTTATGCTTTCTTCGCTCCTTTATTCATGGCACTTTGTCACCTATTATTACTCCTTACGTTCACCACTTTCTCTATCCATGGATTCAAGTTTACGCCTATTTACTCATCCCCTTACCATCATGGTTGGGGTTCCCCAGGGTCCAGGGCTCATCTGAGTCAAAGTGCGTGTCCCCTCCTATGCCTGGGCCTGGGAAATAGGCATGGGCGAGGAACCCCCCCTCCCCGTCGAAGGGTGAGCTGTCTCCGTGAAAACCCGAAGCGAAGATGATGGTGATGTCCACGTCACGCCTGCCTGTCTCCAGGGCGCTGTATGGAACGGCCTCAAAGCGTAGGGGAGTCACACCCTGCCACACGTCAAACGCCCGCCGAATGGCATCGTGAGTCTCCCGGGCGCCCACCTTTGGCGTGACATTTTTTATGCTGTCGAAAGAAAATAAGTGATTGAGATAAACGCTGTCAGGGCTGAGAAAATGCTCTGCGGGTTGAAGTAAAATAAACTGTGGATGTAAATAGTGCAGCACACATACACACAATTTGAAACTGATGTGAACAAAATAAAATAGACAAGCCCATGCATCGTTATCCCATTAATTTCGAGTGAACATTTTTACTTCTCAAAATAAGGAGACACTGAAAAGAAGTTCTACTTGACACAACTATTTCAAGCCCGGCAGCTTTCACTGAACTTTTAACACAGCAGTCGTTATCAGTCCCTGGCAGGCAGAGAGGAATGGGAAATCTTCTCTCTCTCTTGCCACTCATTTTCATGAATAAAGTGCAGTCAGCAGCAGCACTGGCTCAGCACTGATTGACATTCCATTAGGAGAGGTGGCTCATCAATTCAAATTCGGGGAGGAAGGAAGGATTTGAATAAATTGACAGTGTTATCGTCAATTACTGCTGTAACCTGTCAATTTGCAGTTGTGCCGGGGACCCGTTTATCGGTCCTCCTCAGAACCCATTAAAAACTGGAGCTTAATCAGGAGAGATAAGATGAGAGTTTGAATATTTCTGCTGAGATTAGGGACAATTTACTGTCAGGATTTTTAAACAGTTTTATAGGAGCAAGAGGAAAGCCTTCAATCTTCATGCTACTCAGCTAAAACTGCTTGTTTTGCTTTATGAAAAGCAAAGAATAAATGAGAAAAATTGGAAGAAGGTTTAAAAAAAAACCTGATCCCTTTTTCCTTTTGCCAGCAAGCTATTTATGTACTGTAAAGTAAACATACTGACAGCATACATCGGCGAATGTACGTGTTAATTTATGTGTTTCTGGATGTGCGATTTTGACTATGTTTTTGCATGTGTGTATGTGTATGTGTGCTCCCTCATATATGACATATTTGTGCAGTCTCTATGACAACACAGCACATGTGATCCTGGGTGGTGAAAGAGGAGGAGATGAGAGACAGAGAAGAGCTGAGAAAATGATCCCTGGCATATCTGAACTCTACAATAAGTGCCGCTAAACTCAATGGTCGCTATGACAACTACCTCCACCGTCTCTCACCTGTAGGTGATGTGCGTACGCTGCCACTTCTGTCCTGTCAGAGCATATCTCCGCTTCCGTGACCTCGAAGCACTTTTGAATTTGTCCGGAACTCCACAGCGAGGTTTTTGCATCCAACTTAAAACAGTTAAGAAGAGGAAGAGGAAGAGGAAGAGAAGAGAAGAGAAGAGAAGAGAAGAGAAGAGAAGAGAAGAGAAGAGAAGAGAAGAGAAGAGAAGAGAAGAGAAGAGAAGAGAAGAGAGTTTGACTCAACTTTGCTGACTCAAATTTGGGAGGCAAACACCTTCACAAAACAACATAAAGCACTGAAGTGAACTCAGTAGTTCTCTTCCTGACGGGTGCCAAAGTATCACAGCAGAAAAATGAGGGAGTGTTGTGCAGACTACAACTAAACTACAGTCACTGTCAGATGAAGTGTAAGAGCGGCACCTGAATGAGGGTTAAATCAAAAGTTTCTCATTCATACCACATCAGAGTATCACAAATACAAACACACAAACACAGGATACAAAGGCGAAACATTAATTCTCACCTCAGCGTGATATCACTGCATCATCATGCAAAATGAGAAGAAGGAAAAGTGTTAAAACCTTCACCTGAGGTTGTTTCAGGCGAGGTGACGGCGGGAGAAGTTAACATCTTCTATTTCTGTCCTTAACTAATAATTTGAAATATTAATATCCATCTCTTCCGCATTTTAAATAAATCAGTTTGTATGTGTGCTATACGAGGTCAATGGCTTAATGAAAGTGCATGTGCACCTCAGCATGTCCGCAGCACATGTGTGTGTATGTGTGTGTGTGTGTGTGTGTATACTCACTCCTTGGTTCTGTCATCCAGTGTCCCTGTGACATTGAGACCATAGACACGCTGCATGGCAGCAATGGCTGAGTGCATGGTTTGGGCCGAGCGCAGGACGGACATTCCTGGTTCTGTGCGGGGAAGGTAGCCATACCTCTGTAGCCATCCCTAGCAGGAGGAAACAAGGAAAAAGATTTGGAGTTTTAAGTTTTAGCCTTTTTAAGACTTGGGTTAGGGTTAGGGTTAGACTTGTTTTGGACTGTTTGCTTTTATTAGAAAACTCAGAGGAAAGAGAAAGAACCAAACTGTCCCCCTAACCACTAGGATGCACTTGCTTGTTCACGATAAATGAAAAGTTATAATGTAAAGGGATGATTAATTAGTTAATCACTATTAAAACGCACATGTATCATCCAAGCTGCTATATTATATTGTATTACTTCAAAAACAAAAGTCAGTTCCCTTTGCGTCTTTCCATTATCCGTCATTGTCACAATGCATTCTCTGTTTCAACATTTATGTTTCACTTAATGCGAGTGAGCTGTCTAGTAAAAACACAGACACTTCCCCACTGTGCTGGTTAAGGGTGCCTTGCCCAAGGGCATCATAACAGTAACTGTTTGATGAGTTACCCTATCCAGTTCAAACTGGCAAGTGTCCAGACACCAACTTCCCTCTTCAACCTCTCGTCCACTGCTGGTCCCATAATAAAAAAGCAATAAGAATACAGCCATGCATCATTTATTCTACATCTCACAAGAGGCTGAGCAGTCAACTAACAATCGCTATTATCAGCAGAAAACCAACTACACAGAGTATGAGCCGCTGTGTATACATTTATATTTTGAATGTTTAGAAGCTTTAATTTAGTGCTTAATAGACTTGACAGTCAATTGTTTGCATTAATTGTCTATACAGCAGTGGTTCAGGTTTAAATATATCTGTGTTTGTTTGCTCAGAGGCTCTCCGGACATGAGTACAGCCGTTTGCATTTGAATTCCTACTAGTGACCTTAGTCAGTGTTTGTGTCTTGCGGCTGCTGGCCAGTGAACATGTGCAGGACTGTGGCCCTGCCTGTGCTTGCCCTACAAAGCGAGAGAGCGATACAGGGGAGAGAGGTGAGACTGAGCATCATCCAGGGGTCACTGCCAGACTCAATCCTGACGCTGAGGGGCCACGAGGTGCCCACGCTATCCACAGCTGTCCACACGCCAGCCAACTGCCTCTCCATCACCGCAACACAGCCTATGAGATATGCTCCAGCTAGCTAATCTGTCCATCCCTCCCCCTTCTGATTCTATCCCTCTTTCTGCTGAGCTAAACGCCTTGTTTATCCCTTTTTTTCCCCTCCCTCCTCTCTCTCCCGTGGATGTGTTTCCTGTGTGTGTTGTGTTTGTTCAAAGGCACAGATCTCTCAGAGAGATATCGGGCCGATTTCAGTGAGCCATAAAATTGAATAATGATGTGTGTGTGTGTGTGTGACTGTCAGCTTCAACATTTAATGTCTTCAGAGTGGTGGGAGGGGAGCCTGTGGTGAGGATGAAAATGACATCAATTAATAAGGTACAAAAAAGCAAATCCTATTATGCAACTTGTGTCTGTAAATGTTTAATCTCCTCCAACACCATGATGCTGCCAAAGCATGTCTGACTTCATGCTGGCCTGTCACAAAACTATATCTAGCAATGAAAACATTGTGCTGTAAGCCATCTCCGCCTGATGAAATAGACCTCTAAGTGCAATCATATCAGGGTTGCACATTTAGGATCAGTGGGCTGGATCACCTCAGCTCATGGACCGCAGTGTAATAACCTCAAATGAGCATCCTTCTGTTTCAATGCACCTTACAAATGAGGAATGCGCGATATTTTCGCCGTTCAGTGCGTGGGCCGTCCTGATAGGCTTACAATGTCTCCATGTTATGCATTATGGTAATTGTGCCCACGGACAGCGTGGGGAGTCAATATATATGTTTTTCACGCTGAGGCAGATGATGTGGAGGAGAGAGCACGGTCATTTATGACAGCCAGGGAGGGAAGGCCATTTATCTTACCTCAACGCTGAACTGATGATCCTCCTCTCCGGACACGGCACACGAAATCCAAAGCAAAAAATGCAAGCAGAAAGCTGCCGCGTAAAAGCAATCCGATGGTTTTCTTTTACTGGAGGATACTAAGGTCATAATGACCTGTTTTTCCCGAGTGTTTATTAGAAAAAGCCGCCCGTCTGCTTTGGCTCTTGTGTCAAATGAAAACCATCAGGTGAGCTGTCAAGGCAGATTCAGATGAAAACGAGAAAAGGACCCCGCGTTTTTATAAAATCCCGATGGTGGCATAAAATGTTCCGATGTCAAGCAGAGATAACGCGGCATGTTAAACCCGCTGCCCTCGCCATTCTTATTTACATCAGGGGCTACATCTATCCAGCAGCATCAATGGCCATGTACAGTACCCAGTCTGCGCAAGATAGGCTCCCTCCCGACTCGACGCCTGCGCTTTGATTTCTCACACAGCGCAGCGCTGCTTGGCAGCATCATGAGAGCTGCCCTACAGAGTGCATGAGAGATGAAATACAATTCTTAAGAACTGCCTGTACGTTTGACTTTATACATCGCAGAGGACATGGCTCTGTGCAATTTGACGCGCAGAAAGAAAGCTTGATCTTAAATTCCTGATAGTAAACAAAGGCCTAGGTCGGGTCCAGATTATGGACTGATGTAGCCTACATCCCCCTATTGATGCCTTGATAAACCAAATGACCTCAATGCACTGTAAAAAAACAAACAAACAAACAAGCAAAAACAAAACTGCGTAATAGCTCTATAATAAACAAAATATAGCTTCCACCTTGCCAATAACTTATAAATCAGTCATCTAATCTTCATCATCATTGTAGGATGCACCATCAGACATCAGAGTATCAGGACAAAATCTTCCCATTAGCCCAAGTCTAATAACTTATCTTAAAATATCTTTCCCACACTTTACCCCTGTGTTGATCTGTGGCCTGAAGACCCAGAACAGACGACCTGACAGCAAGACATTTATAGCTCCTATATAGCACTTCATAATAGCCCAGATATGAGCTACAACATCCTGCCTCAAGCAAATGAGCCACAAGATGGCGGTGTTTCACTGAAGAATCTGGCCGCCAGCTATTTGCTTGCAAATCTCAGTGGACACAGGACACGCTGAGGAACCTGAATCCACCCCACTAATGAGTCAAGAAACTGATTTGGTATGACAAGCAGAAAGGGCATATGGTAAGGCGTAGAGATGAAGCTCATCACAGAATCTTCATATGGTATCACTGAGGGGCTTTTATGTTTACAGTAATGTAGATGGTGCAGGTGTTTGGGTGATTTGTATGCTTTTTCTCTGTATGTATTTGTGGCACTAATATGCCAAATAAATCAGAATAACATAACACAGGAACATTTATAGCTATTTATCTGTTCGTGTTGAGGTGGCATCAAGGAGAACTGAGCAGCCTGGTGAAGATTTAAGCCCTCCAAGGTGTCCAAGGGTCTTTTGTCAATTGACTTTCCAAAAGGAGCCACTCATTACAGGCATCATGAGTGCCACAGCGATCTCAGTTGTGCAGTGGCATGACTCTCCTCGGACTGTTGAGCTCCTCATCTTGTGACAGAGCGCAACTACCTGTAGAAGAAAATTGAGGTGATTGTATCCATGATTTCATTCTATCAATCACGTGTGCTACAACAAAAGGAGTAAATATGAATATCATCTGCCAGGCTGACAGATTTGTGGCTACGTGCAACTTCTGCACTGCTGCAGCCAGCATGTCCAACAGTCAATCTTTTGATCCCTTTTATTCCCATTTGTGAATGACTCAGAGATTCCTGTAGTTGGGGCCACTTTCTCATCACTGATTTGAATAGGACAGGCCGTGTTTTTACTGTAAGAGAGCCATGGCACCAGCTTTGGGAATGCAGACCCTCAACCAAATCAAATAAGTGCACACTGCTATAGTCAAAGCCCCATGAACCATGAAGACAGCGTGAAAGGGTAGAGATGACACCTTCACAATATCAAACTGAACACTCAGTTGGCCTCGGCGGTGGATTGTTATCCAGTCCAAGACCATCACAAAAGGCACATTTTAGTCTGCACTTATTTTCTCTAAATGTCCAGGGATCAAATGGGTTGCAGCACCAGCAGCCCTGGCAGCTATGATAACTGAAGGAAAATCCATAATGGGCTTTTTAAAAATCCTCAAAACACATGAAGAAAGGTTGGATAAACTGTCAGGACTGCTCTTTTATCTGTAATATTTATAATAATAATTGTGGTTTGATCAAATCAGACTTTTAAATGGCTTCCAAAGACCCAGTGTGATCTTCAGCAATTCTTATCATTACATTTTAACTGGCTAACATATGTAAATTTGTATATGCTAATGAGTGTCTGTATATAATAGTATATTGGAATGTAATTAGTCCATTTTCCACATTTTGTTCTTGCAACTAGATTTAACTGTTTATACTGGTCAAATTTGACCTATTTTTTTTTAACATTTGAGATCAGTAAAAACACCCTAAATATTGTCTTTAAGCCTGACATTTTCTGACATTTCCCAAAGTGACCTAGAATATACAAAATAAAAAAGTGCACCTTTTTCATTCATCATTTTTACACATAGAGGTTGTTCCAGGTTCAATTCAATTTGACCCTTTTTTTTTTTTTTTTTTTAAAAAGTTGAAAAGTCACCATTCAAAAATGTTTCACAATGATTGAAATCATTATTGCTGTTATAGGACCAAAATATAGTGTGATCATTTTCTCTCCATAAATAGCGTAAAACCTAAATAATACACTCTCTCTCCTCTCTGAAAGCCTCATTAAAGATTAATCACCCATTTATTAGTGATTGATAAGCTATTTATGAATGAAAAATAGATTTGTGGTTCAGAAATGTGTAATATGGTCTAAATATGGGGGGATGAATGGTCAGAACATAAAGATTACATTTTTATTGTTCACTTGATGTTTCTTAATGTTTTATTGCTTTATATTTGGTTTTTGTAAAGAACTGACAGATTTTTGATAAACACCATATAAATAAACATGTTTAATATTAATATTTTGACACTAATGTGGCATATACATTAAAAATTGTCAACTAAAATAGCAAAATTACCTTTGAAACCTGAGCACAGAGAACCTTCTGGAAATCATTGACATTACTCATAACTGTGAACAAGGTGTTCCATGTTTTGAAACAGGATGTGACTGGTTGGGACGTTGAGAAAGGGATACCTATTGGATTAAAACAGGTTCATTCATTTACTTTGAGGTGTTTACTGTAACCCAATGGGCTGCCATGGAGACCACATGCTCGGGCAAGTGAACATGGCTTAGAGCCAAAGAGCAGGGGCCTCTTCAAGAAACGGTAAAACACAGCGCAATAAGACATGGTTTATCGTTCTTGAGAAAACAAACAGCACACGTGTGTGTACTCACGATTTAAAAACAACAATGCATTCAGATATTTAAGTTTAGCTGAAGGATAATTTCCTTTCAGTGGGGCAGATGGTGAGATACAAGGTAATCTCACTGGCTCCTCTAATTAAACCTAATTAATTAGTACTTGACAGTTTGTTTTAAATGCCTGAGGCCTTTCAACATGCTGCTGAAAACAGGATTTAGAAAGCTATTATTAAAGCTTTCATGGATTCAGTCACATCTAATCCAAGTCTTATCTTGCATGTCCATGATACTGCAGCAATGACAAGTGCCCCAAATAGTGCAGAGACTCAAAACAACCACTCAGTAATCAGAAATGGAAGACTTAATTTTATGAAAACATTTAGGAAATGTAATATATCTAATGGATTTGCTCTGTGAAGGCATTATCAGTCTGAGAAACCAGATCCAAGCATAATTTCCTGTTATTTTGTATTATTTGTGCACATTAGCAATAAATTCATATTGTTTCTCATCAACTTCCTAGAGAATTATAATAAAATGATTTAACAAAAATGAAATATAATGCAATATGATCTCTAACACAATATTAACTCAGCATAAGTTAAGAGTTTTTTCATAGAAGTTCAGCTCTATTTATTCTCATCATAGCTCCTTTTGAAATGAGGCTTCCTCATGGCTTCACATCTTCACGGCTGTTGGTTATGATCATATTCACGCTCTGAAACATCACCAGTGTGACGTCTGTTTGGGTGGACGCAGCAGATGTTGCGCCTCCGAGTGACAGCGGATCCTATATGATCCCGTGTGTTGTGCTCGTCCTGCCTGTTTCATCATTACACTGCCGTGCACAGTACGACATGCTCCGTGTGATGGGAGAGAGAATAATGGGAAAAAATGGGAACAGCAGCAGCAGAAGCAGCAGCAATGATGGTGGTGCTGGTGTCAGAGGGGGTCGGCACTTTCCTGTGCATGTTTTCCAAAATATACCCATGTTGCTGGTCTATCTGGGCCCTGTCATGCAGATCAGAGATCAGGCATTCAGGATAACGAGTCTCCCTTCACAACACGGTCACATAACCTTTCTGCTTCACTGAACCACTTAATAAGACTCCTTCACATTAGTTAATGAAATGGTCTTAGAAGTAATATTACATGGTTAGGCTTTTACTGTACTTGAAATAACTCAAACCTCAAAAATGTGCTTTATTAATTAACACACACTAATCCATAATGTGCCTCTAGGTACTGAATACCAGGACACACAACTTTCCCTGTCTTTTGAATCCCCAGTGGTATGGCCATTATTCATTGTTTGTTTGGTGTTTCTGCTTGGCTGACAAGCAGCTGTGGTGTTAGGCTCCGAGTAGGCTTGTATAAAACACACAGAGCCTCAGGACAGTGATGGGTGGCGATATGAAAGACTGTAACAACTGGGACTTCTTTCTTTCTTGCTGTGGAACATTTCATAATTGAGACATTGGCTAGTGGTGTAGAAATCAGGCGCTGGTGAGAAGCCAAGGTGATCTCTTTCTTTTTCCTTTCTTTTAACGAGCCTCCATTGTGGCTTGGTATGTGGTGAACCTTAGTTTCTAAACATTTAAAACCAACCTTAGAGTCAGATTCAATTATTTAACACTGAATGAGGCTGAAATTTGATTTTCACAATAAAAAGAGACATATTTGACCTCTCTTGATCCTCTTTATGAGCCTTGGACCATTTAGATTGTATGACCTTGAGAAGCAAATTACTTTCTCACTTAATGGTGCACCTTCAGTTAACATTTGCTTCCCCTGACTGACAGAGAACATGGATTTTTCTTTGTTTCTCAGGCTATAGTCAAACTGACAGTTGTATCAAATCCGCAGCGCATTCAGAATAGCTCGCTGTGCCTTCTCATGTGAAACGTTAGCCTCACATTAAGTAATTTCTCTTGGAGGAGAATGGTCATAATTTCACCCAACACAATAACGTCTTCCTCCGACAGTAAAACCAAAGACGATTTGCTGAGCCATTAGGCTGCGGTAATGAAATAAACACCAGTGTGAAAAATGATTTCTATCACTCCTGTCCCCATAGAGTCTGATCTGTGTACAACAACAAACACATTTAAGCAGCTTGACATCCAATTAGACTCGGCTCCAATGAGACAGACACTCTGTCAACAGTCTAGACATTTTGTCCATTCAACCCCTGTATGACATTGATACTGAGGACTGTTTTTCATTCACTCACATCAACAAATACATGAAATAATGCTGAAGAAATTACCGTGGAGCTTTGCTGTTTTGGGTCAAATTCAATGAAAACTTTGGAAGTTTGACATCTTAGGTGAATCACCCTCACCCTTTTCTCTAACTTTCTATATCCTCAACTAAAATAGCTCCAGAGACAGTTGCATCTAGTTCTGTGTCTTAGTAAAGCAAGTGATAAATATGTAACTAAAAGTAGATATTTGTCTGTAAAATGACCCCCCAGTTACTTTTCTAGATTAATCTGAGATCATTTATCAGTTTATTACATTCATGTTGGTCAGTGAGAATTAATTAAAACATGTTTTATATTCCGTTTTCATTTTTACATGCATACTAAAAGAGCATAGTCACATCAAAGGCATAATTCCTTATTGAAATTTCATCAGAGCCTTATGCTAGCTAGGGGCAACTAAAGACATATCTAATCTCACGCTTACATTTAAGTACTGAGTATCATAGCTGCATGCAAGAGAAAAAGGAGAGGGCAAGCCAGCCAAATACATTTTATCCAACTTTTTAACTGAAGAAAAATGTATTTTTTTTAATATTTATTTGAATTTACTGGTGAACAGCAACTTAAAGTATGCACACTAAACGCACAAAGATGTGAATATCAACTTTGTCTGCACTTAAAAATTGGAAAAAGTGTGTTTAGCAGCCTTCTCTTGTACTTTTATGTGGTGTTGAAATGATCACTTGATTAACTATTAATTAGTAAAGTTTGAAAACACCAAAGTTTGATAATCAATTCATTGTTAAAGCCATTAAACGTCTACAGGATTTGCTGCCTTTCATGTCGTTGTAAATTGAATATATTTGAGGTTTGGACTGTTTGTCAGACAAAACAAACAATTTGAACCTTTGACTCTTGGGGTAAAGTCCTGCTTTTATGGAAGAAGAGAGTAGATTTGTAGTTATCTGCAAGTACTATTTGTTTTCATCTACTGTTGCCAAAATATGCTCATTGACAGGAAGTTTATCCAGCGTTTTATTTATCATTGCATCACTGAGAGAAACTGGTTTGGTCTCAGTAATGCAGAAAAGAAAAAGAAAAGAAACAATCAATGCAGTGTTTTTCCATTATATTACAAATTATGCGTCCTTCACCACACTGCAGACCACTTCCGGAAAATAGTACATTTTGGGATTTGTTTTCTCCCAAAATGCATCCACTCTGCCTCTACCTGAGCCGTTCAGAGTCGCCTCTATCCTCCCTCTTGCTGACGTCAGAGCCAGTGGTTTGTCTTCGCTGCCGTAGCCCGAACTGTTGGAGATATCTGCGAGGAGGAGGAGCTGTCAAAGTTTGAGTTTCCTAGAGAAGGAAAAGTCTTTTCAGTTAACGAGAGAAAATCTCAGGGATTGTTAGGTTTCGATAGAGCGGAATATCGCGTTTTGTTGGCATGGAATGACACCTTCTCACCGGGGGCTTCAAAAACACGATGGCAACGCATTTTCTGAGGTGGATCACTCTCACCTCTTTGCTCTGCTTGGGCTCCTCTGTTCTGGCGGAAAAGAAAGGTATGTCAGGGAGCTGGTTAGGCTACACGTAACGTGGCTGGGTTATAATGGCAAAAGAGGCATTTCGCTTTCTTCTCTGCTCGTCCGGGATTTACATAAATCTCACAGAAATCACTGTCGTGCTCAGAAAGACGCGGAGAAACTTGAGCCAGCGTGGGAGAAAAGTTTCTGTCTCCCAGTCTCGGTGTATTCAAGCTGTGTGACCTGGGAAAAGCCACTGAGAGGCTTTAGTAAAGTTTAACGTTCAGTTTCACTGCGCGATATAGTTTATTGAGAATCACGTTTTAGGTTTTGTCGCGTGCGTGTTGCGCAAAAGTGGGGATTCATTAACCAATTAGTGAACTGCGCAAATTACGCATCTTTCCCACATCCCATGAGAAATGACGATGACCCAAGTATTTGGTGATGATGCTGCAGGGAGGGGATGTGGATTGTGCAATTTACTGGCCTACTTTATTTTCTACTCCCGTAGTAAAAGGTCTTTTTTTTAAAGCAGGATGTGAACATTTTTCTTTTCTTTAAAGGCTGAATTTATATTGAAATTAGGACATGCTGCTGATATATTCTAACCTTTTCTTATACTCAACCTCAAATTGATGGCTGACAAATTTGCCTCTCATGCTCTTTCAGTTCCCTTTCACATTTGTTTTTATATTTGTGTGTGTGTGTGTGTATTTGAGCATCCTCTTGAATGACAAGGCTCTGGTGCGTGAGCGCAGTTTGCATCTGGTTCTCAGAGTAGATTAGATCAAAAATGTGAGGACAGTCATTTACTTGCAGAAATAACATAAAACAGAGAGCCTGGAGGCTGGTGAAAATATGATAACTAGTGCTGAAGTGGCTGGTCTCTTGGATTCTCTTGCTCTGTTTATTTTAATGCTTTCTTTTGGCCCTGAAGTAAAGGTCACAAAAACCTTTTTTTATTATTATTTTTTATAAACAACACTGTTTTGACTATTGTTTCAGCACTCTGTCTAATGTCTTCCTATTCTCATGAATCATCATTGTATGCACGCTTATTGCACTGTTGTTCCTGCTTATAAGCAGATAAGCACAGTGTGTCCAGCGCCAGCAGCACACAGGGAAGTTGCATCTTTCCTGTCTGCTCCAACAAGTAACAACCAGTGCTGGTTTCAAGAAAACCATAACAAATCAAAAGTGTTTGTCAGCCAAAAAGACAGCGTTCCTAAATATTTCTGGGCTTCTAAACAAACTAGACAGCAAACGTTTCATGCAGCAGCAAGTCTCTCACAGTAAATAAGGATTTTAGTATTTTATTAAGACCAGAGAAGATTAGAAATGAGCAGCTGTAATGATGGCCCTGGTATTTGGTACAGTTTTAGTTGTTGTTGTTCCTGTTGGTTTCTGTTTTTGGCCAGTGGCTAAGACCGATGTTTCCATGTGGCACACCGTGTTTTCCAAGAACACTGTGTCCAAACCTGATTTGAACAAGATGTCAAATGCCAATTATGTCCCTATGACATCAAAACTCATAAATGAAAAACAAAAGCTCGGATATGTGGATTGTTTTTCCATCTTGATGATAACACACACATTAATCATTGCTATTGATTAAAGAAAAAGCACCTGGAGGTTAGTACAGTGCATTTGAGGTTGGTTTATCCATTAACCCAGAATAGAACCATAAATGGCAGAGGTTTTTTTTTTCAATAATTGCATGCTGACTACATGAAATATTGTGTTACAAAGCCACTGTGTAATGACTGGATTATAAGACTGTTGCCCAAACAGACATCATATAGCTTTTGTTTTGATAGTCAAAGGTGTATGTTTTCCTGGCATGCTGCGCTACTGTGATATGAGACCACTCTCCAGTGGAAAACAAGTATCTTCATAATATCAAAACAAAAAGAAAGAAAAATAGTCTTGTTGTAAGCTTAGTGACAAAGCATTTCTGAGATAATCCAGTGGGGTTTATAAACCTGAAGAAGAAGGATAATTTTCTCAACCCACAAAGGCGCATAATAATCCTTTGACTTATCACCAAAGCAGGAGATACAAGGTTTTCAGCGATGGTTAACTATCAGATCTAATTTAGAGTCTGTTTGAGCTGAAAGTGTTTGTGTTGCTAAGAAACGAGAGAGAACATCTGGTCAGCTGTTTACACTTGGAAGTGGCAAAAGATTTTCAAGTTGAGAAAAAAAACCCGTCAAATTAATGGAGATCATGGATGAAAAATGAATCATTGGTGCACAATTGTTCTGTGTTTGCGTGTTCTCTAACATAACAATTTCTGAAAAATACAAACATTTTCACTGAACATGGATCAATGAGCTGTAGAGAGAACACCTTACATTAACATTAGTCATGTTACAGTGTTTGCTTAATCACAGACACAGTTGCATTTGAAATGTGTACACACAGACAATTACTTTTCAATCGACCGTTGCCAAAGCCCTTTTATAAAACCCATATCTACGCAAAGCAGGCATTAAAAGAGTTTGGAGGGGTTTGTTTTTAAGTCTTTCCAAAAACCAAAAATGCAAAAGTTAACATGTAAGGAATGGATTAAACTGTGTGTATATCTGCTTCAACTTAACATCTAATCATTAGCATGTCAGACTTACCTAGAGTGGAAAACAAGATGACAGAGAAGCTCTGTTCATGACTGTAATATTTCCACACTGTGTGGAAGCCAGTGGCTGCTAGTGCACAGCTCTACTCTTAATTGGATTTGTCAAAGTTGACACTCTAGCTACCCAACTTACTCAAGATCGCTTTATGTTTGCCAGTTAATACTGTTTGAAAATGAACAATGACCAGGGTTTCGTTTCAAAGAAGTAACATGCTGATCTTTTGTTTCCCCTTGTAACGCTGCTCTGCACTACAATACAAGAACAATGCCGTTTCCTCATTTCGTCATTTTCTTGATTGGTCATCAGCTGGAAAGGATGCTGACTTTTAGTACAATGTCAGGTATGCAACCAGTACATATTTAAGACCCCTTTTAAATTTTAAATGGTGCTTGAGATAACATTTTCAGTCATGGGGTTTAGTACAATACAGCTGATAACATCTGCAACTGTTGTCATTTCAGCCCGCATAATTACCGGCTACTGAGAAACTGAGAGCCTGTTTTTTTTTCTACCTCTATCTGAAATCAAGGGCCCATTGTTTAAAAAATTACCAAGAATTTTGAGTGGTATATCTGCTACTGGTATCACTGTAAACTACATTTGTGCCATGCAAGATTAGAAAGCTTGTCAGTCGTCGTAACAAAAACTAGTGAATGGTCAATTTGTTAATAATGTAACAATTACAACAGTTATGACAAAGTATTTTTAAAAATCCTGTACGCAATGAAATGGAATAAAAAGAAAAAAAGTCCTGTCTCCGATTAAAGATGGATACTCAAGTTATTCAATGATAATCGTGTGTGGGGAAATGAACAAAATCTTAACCAGTTGGCCGCTTAGCTCCGTCTTTCAGCCTCCCTCTTAATGGTGAAGACATTTGAGCCTCATGGAATTGAATTGGAGATCTGTTAATGCACCTGGCAGTGAGCAGCTTCTCCCTCCGGAAGCCCACCTGTCAGTCCTCCGCTCAGTGACATCCTGGCAGGGCGTGATGGCTTCTGTGGGAGTCAGACAGGGACTTGCTGAATAATAGAAAAGCTCCTCGTCCCGCGCTGCTGGCATGCTTGGTTATTAACTGTCATCATCTGTGGGAAGGTTGTAAATAATGCCCACGGCTTTACCCAGAAGCCAACCACAAGTAATAACTGTGATGATTTATTTCCCATATGAAATGCTAAATGGTTTCAGAATCAATTGGACTCCTGTTTGTGACTGGAGCTGTACTGTAGAGGTGATGATTGATTTTTTTTTTTATTGTACGCTTAAATATTTCTAAACTCTTATACCTTTCATTGTTAAATGTCACTTTCCCAAGTGCAGATATGAGGTGAACCTCTCTGAGAGTTCCTCTAAATGGTCTATATGAGAAAACCTGTGAAAGATCAAACTAATCTCAGGGGCATGTTGGTGGCTAAACCCTTAATCTCTAAAGCAAGGCTCCCCAGTTCGCTTTGGGCACAGGATAACCTGCTTATATCAATATGTTTTTTCAGTGTTAATGGATTATTCAAGTTCTCACCAGAATGAGATTGGAAGATAATATGTGGGTTCAGCTCCATCATTTATACATTTAAATGTGCCTGCACAGTGCACACCTGCCACAGTTAAGCTGAATCATGACAAAATTTCAGTCCTGCAGCGCATTTCAGCATCCTGAGTAAGTGCTTTTCCTTCTGCATTGTGTTGGAATCTAACAAGCCAGCTTCTCTCATCAGTCACCTATTTTTTTCCCTATAACTTTCAGAAACCATGCCTTTTCTTTTCATTAAAGCCCACTCTCTTGGACTAGATGGATGTCAGTAGTGAAATATAGGTTATGATACTGTGTAATCCTAGAATCTCTAGTCTGCTTTTTAGAGTCCAGAGTGGCCCTGGTGCTACTACTTGTGCTGCTGTGTTTTGCTGGTCCACTGACGACCTTCCCAGACTTCCATCTGCTGCAGCCATTGTTGCAAATATGGCTTTTGGGTTTTGGGCCGTGGGAGCTGGAGGATCATTTCTCGCCTCCCTCCCTCCCAGCTTTGATAAACTGCATCATGTCTGAGCAGTAGAGATTTTAGAGAGCTTCTGGCGAGGTGCAGGATTTTGGTTTCACTCTGAGACAATAGTGCCTCTGTAGAGGGCAGGTTATCTGGCAGTGCTGATACTTTTGTAGAGCAACCGAGAACTGTGCAGTGCAGCAGACGCACCCGAGGCTAGACATGTATGTCATCAAGGGGGAAGTGAAGCAGCTTTTGTTCTTACTTTTAACCGTAAAAGCACCTCTAAATACAGTAAATCTATTGTGTAGCAAAAAATCAAGTAGTGCTTCTGTTCTATAATTGTTTTCTCCACCAAGCGTAAGCCCGGTGGAGATCATGTGTTTGGTCATGTGTGTCGGTGTGTGTGCATCTGTCCGCAGTTAATCCTGCATACTACTGGACCCATCAGTCTAATACTTTTTGTTCACGTTTATGACTGTATGCTCAAGGATCTGTCATGGTTGCAGTGATCCATAATTGTTGAAAAACCTATTTTATAACGCGTTTTATACCGCCATTGACTGCTGACTCTTCGCTCCTCTTAAACAGCAAATAGGGGCCGCAAGTGATCCACAACTGCAGCAAAAGGCATTTCCGGCAATTGGCTAGGCTACAAACAAGTCTGTTGCAGGCCACATTTTGGCCTTTGTCGTGGCTCAAAAACTGACTTCCATAAAAAAGTTTGGTCTCATCTTAAACAGGAGCATCTGCAGATTAATTTCAAACCCAATATGTTATGATCCACAGAAGCTAGGCATGATATGAGGTGAAGAAACCACTGTTTTTGTTATCTCTGCCGCCATCTTGACTGTAAGGGAGCCAGGAGGGACAATTGAGTGAGATTCAACTCTTCTTTGTTTGGGAGGGGAAAGGTAGGTAAGGAGGGATTTCATTTTGTGTGGTATGTTACAACAAAATGTTCTAAATATATAACAAGGTTTAAATTAAGAAGTTTGGACTTATCGTTACGTTTATTGCTTCCTTATTAAGTTTATTCTGTTAGGCGAACCCAGCATGCTCGGTTATAATACCAGCACACCATTTTATGTATCTTGAAGAAAACAGAGACTATACATACCTCCAGACACACCTGACGGAGATCTGCACTCTACTAGTTCACTCTTCTAGATAATTATATGTCTGGTTCCAGTGCTTTTCAGTCTAAACAAACCACAAACAATAAAGTTTTATGTATTGTTTTCGTGTCTGACATCAATATTTGAAGAGTTAAGAAATGCTGCCTGCTACACCAGTGATTTTAATTATTAACAGATCTTGTTTCGGCTTTTCATTCGAAGTAACCCATCGTTTACTGCGTTGCAACTTCAACTCATAGACATTCTTTAGTTTGTATACATTCACTGAGAGCACAGCATGAATAAGTGAGTGAATGTGGTTACTCATTGAACTGATTTGCATCCTTTGTTTGTACATGGTAACAAAGTCATCCGCTGCATTTATAGCCTTTCCATGATCCAGTGGCTGTGCACAGTGTCTCCAGTGGAAAGAGACCAAGGAATTCAGGCTGGAAAAAAGGCCTTCTGCTATCTTCCCATCTCATCAGGTGGAGTGTCGTGTTAAAAGGGAAAAGAGGCCTCAACTCCATTTGAGTTATTAAGCCTGTGTGTTTCTATCTCTCTCCAACACATCTTGAGGAGTGGTCATAATTTCATATGATTTCATCTTTATGCCTCTTGGGGAAATGCTAAGTCTTTGTTTGAGGGGAAAGTGACCTTATCTGTGGAAAACATGACTCATGACTTAGTCTTTTTTTAAGTTATGGGTTAAAATAAAGAAATCAATGTTCTCTTGTGGTTGGTTAGTATATGTTTGCCAGTGTACTAACTGTTCACGCCCTTTACATGTATACCAGTTGCAGCAGTTTCTCCAGATTTCTCCAGTTTGTTTCTGTTGTGGGTGAGTTTTTCCATTTGTTTGACGAAGCATTTTGTGAATGTCTTGTAACGCTGAAACTGCTGAAACAGTAAGTGCTAGTAGAAAAAGTAAAGATGGAAAGTGGGCACTGAACATGTTTCCATCCTGGCGGCTTTCATCTCGGATGAAAACCATGGCTCCAACACACTGCAAACCCTGCTAAAGAGAATTTTGCAGTTCGGGATGGTGAACAGATGCACTGTAGTCTGAGTCTGAGGCCTTTTTTTCCTTACAGACAAATAACATTTGTACATTTGTATTCAGCGCTTAGCTCTATGGATCTGTCACAATGCAAATGCAAGAGAAGTCAA
Organism: Euthynnus affinis; assembly: GCA_029490765.1. Taxonomy (NCBI): domain Eukaryota; kingdom Metazoa; phylum Chordata; class Actinopteri; order Scombriformes; family Scombridae; genus Euthynnus; species Euthynnus affinis. The sequence goes on along the minus strand of CM055849.1, from coordinate 18,446,470 downwards.
TAGAGATGGACAAGGGTGGCGTACAGATCAAAGGATGGATCACAGCATGGAGGAAAAACAGAAAAGTCGAGGATACACAAACAAACATCAGAAAGACAGGGTGAGATCTTTGGTATTTTTGCCCTGCTGAATCATTCATCAGAGAGGCCTCAATCTGTTCTTTCTATTTGTTATTGCTTCACTTTAGAGTTCAAATTGGAGATGAGAGTCTCTCACCATTATCCTCAAGACCTTATGTAGGTGTGGCATCTTCTCTAGTGACCCACAGGCCATTCTGAGGAGCAATGCTTCAAACACTGCTTGTCCAAAAGAGGAATCGCCTGTAGGGAGGAGAACAATAGCTTCACAAACAAATCCCCATCTCAAAATGTTTCAGAAGAGCTAGTTCAAGGGTGGCGGCTGATCTCTGAAACTTGCTTCCCTAATAGCATTTAGCCTCTTCCTGTGTGGTCTATTAGACAAGTAAACTAAATTGTGTGTTTTTTAAACTCTGACTCACTCTTATCGAGTTTGGACCTTTTGGTACATTATGGGTAATTTATCCGATTTTGTAAATGAACTCCAGCATTTGTCAAAACCTATTGGGGTTTAGATCCAGGATGTATAATTTGTTATCCACATTTGCAGTGTAAAGAGGGGGGCTTCCTGTCTCACATCCTGATTAAAAGGAAGTTGGAGCTCTCCAGCAGCTTTAACCTGAACCATTAGGGTATTTCCCATTGGTTTGCATTGGCTTTGGTCTGCAGTCAATTGATAATAAATGTTTTACTTTTTCCATGCTCACACCTGTAAACAACGGAGAACGTAACAGACATTGACATTAAATTATTCAGCTTGACTTTGCAGCAACTGACTACTTCACTCACGGTGAGGGTGACTATATCAAACTCCATATGCTTAATTTATATTATACATAATTATTTATGCCTCTCAAGGGAATCCTGATCAGGCTTGTCTGATAGTTTTCATCGCTCGACTTCCTCTGAAAAAGAGTGGGTTTTTTTTGCTTGTGTTATTAAGGCATTACACGCTTCATTGCAAAGGCGTGGTAGAGTGTCAATCAAGACCTACAGTATGTAACTTTCCACTATTTATTAATGATGAGTAATAACTAGTCAAACACAAACAGAAGGGGTTTTGCCATGATTAGTCTTTGTAGGCTGCCATATACTTTCAGTAGTCTCTGCAAAGAAAATAAACTCCAGTGATGTTATAACCTTTTTTATCTTGCATTCAGCAGCACTTGGATGCCAGCATGAAGAGAAATGAGGCTTATTACCATGGCAAATTATTTTGCATGTGCACAGGAAAGTCGGAAACTTGCTTTCAAAGAGCAGAGTTTCTAAAGAGCTCAGGAAACATTTACACTTGTTAACTGATACCTGTATCGCCCCAGGTTTCTTCTAGTCTAGACCCCCTGTCACATCTTTGAAAGGGCCTGTTATTGACAATCTGCAGATTGTGAGACTTGAATTCTCAAATTACAGTGTGCCTATTGTGGTCTGCTTCTCCGGGCTTCCTGACAGGAGTATTTCCTACAGAAGTTGAGGCTGAAAATTAGCCTATATACATAGTGTGTGGGTGGTTGGGTACTAAGTAAGATAATGAGAGAGTATGCATAAATGAGAAACATGCACAAAGAAAAAGGAACATGTATGAGACAAATGCATTCAGCCCCTGTGCCTCATGTGTATACCAAACTTGAATGTGCGTCTCCTTTTCTGCAGAAACCCCAAGTCAAGGAAGGACAAAAGGTTCTTTATTTAGGACTTTGTTTTCTTCTTTGACACAGGCTTATCTGTCTTCCTTGACCTTAACTTGCCCTGTAGACACGACTTTATAGCCCTGTGTCAACAGTTGAGAGAAAGGCATCCCAGTTGACTGAAAGTCATGAAGGCTATTGTAAGATAAGCCATTTGAGCTGTATTGGAACTGTATATTGAATCAGAGCATCTCATTCAACATATAAATATTAGTAGTAAAAAGAATGCAATGAAGTGGAAACAAGACTAAGCCATGCTACTGGCTTTGCGAAGCTGTCACAGCAGTGCATTGAACTAAACACTAGTGTTAAACTGAAATTATATTTTCTGCATCCGTGAGGGTCCGCGGGACGTAAATGTCGTCATCATCAGACGGTGTATGTGTTGGCTCTGTGCGGGCCTCCGTGTACCTCCAATTTGTTGCATGGGTCTGCATGGTCGCATCACTGTTTTCCTGTAGACGTTTATCTACTGCGCATGTGTGGAAGGTGTCCTCCATGCGGACTCCAGAAACAGAACTACCACGCATCTCTGGTGTCTGCAGCTATATGTATATGTGTCTGCTCTGGGCTATATCTGTGGCTTCATTATGCTCATGCTCAGCAGGCATAATGTTAAGCATGTTTACTGTCTTTGTTTAGCATGTTAGCATTTGCCCATTAGTGCCACTAGGGAACCGAGAATATTGTTTTTTGTGCTAATCCAGCTAGTAGATGTTGAGATATTTTATTGTAAAAGTGAGAACTTTGACCTGCTGGTGGAACTAGAGGAATTGTCATGGGTTCACTTATGTCATTAGGATTCATCCTCAGGGCACCATGAATGTATGAACGAATTTTATTTACAATCCATCCAATAGTTTTTGAGATATTTCAGTAAGGACCAAAGTGGTAGGGCAACCAACCAGCAATCCCTACAGCCACCTTGTTAGTGTGACTAAAAAAGAGTATTTTAGACCAGGGAGTTTTGTATATGCCTAAATACAGTAAAGAAGTCAGCAACAAGAAGGACACCAACAGGTTATCTCATAGCATAGTAAACTATAATTCTGGCAAGCAAATAACAGACGTTCCTCCTCGTGACAAAGCTCCGTTTGAATTACTGCAACAATGATAATAGGGCTGCTGGCAGTGTATTGCGATGCAGTGTGTTAGATGAGGAAAAGAAGATGTCAGCCCTTCTTCTCACTATGGTTCTAGTATTTTACAGGCCAATATCACCTCTCAGGGATTTCATCAGCATCATAAAATGTATTTCATCCCAGCCATTTCTAGATGAGCTGATAACATTGCTCATAATAATGTAGCTGTGGCAAGACCGTGCTACGGAGTTGATCTGTGATTTGTTTAACTCCCGGAGCACCAAAATGTAATATGCTCTAAACACAACACACCTTCCGTAGTACTTTTTCTAATTTCCTAGTAAGTTTTCAACAGCACCAATGCTTCATTGAGCTTAGAATTAATTTCCTGGTGGGACTTTGAGCGGAACATCTTCATTACCACATGTTTTCATAATTGAAGCCAGAGGCCTGTAAAAATAAAAAGAAGGAATTCAGCTTGCACCGCTTGCAATGTTTCCCTCCATAAAAAAGGTGGAATTGACCCCTGCATGATTGCACACTAAACCATTAGTGAAGGCCGTATATTACAAGCATATACCCATGCAGTGTATCATTTACAGCCCAATGACACTTGAAGCATTTCTGATAAATGATCGATATCTTCTACTCTCTCTCCTTTCATTTTCATAACAAGCCACTTCAGCTTGATAGCTATGTGGCTAGGTAGAGAATGGCTTCCCTGGTAGAAATACCCTGGAGTGCATAGTTGGACTAGTTCCAGGCACTAAGGATTAGCCTTCTTACTGTATAATACATCCATGCAGCGGACTTGCACTATATCCGCCACATCAACAACCTTTTCCTGAGCTGATTAGAAGGTAGTCTGAGATTTTTTAATATGAATCCACTTGTTTAGTTTTTATCCAAGCATTATTCCAATAATCAGGCACGCAGAAGATTTCCAAGAGATTAAAAATACTTAAAACCTAATTGGGTTTTTGGGTCAAAGGACATGTAAACAAGTCACTGACTGATTGTTTTCTTTATAACAGTCAAGCAGGAGGAATTTGAAATATGAATGTTAGACTGGTAGGGGAAATTGCCTTTTCCTTTTCTTCTTCTTGTTATTCTACCGTTGTACGGCAGCATTTTGGATACTTTTATTCACTGACGTCTAATGTTTCCAAGAAGGGGATCTGAACAGTCCAAGATTTCTCTTGGACAGTTATGAATGCCATTGGAAAAACATCCAAAATGAGAGCCAGAATTCAGAGCTAGAAACAACATTACATCCCTCGAGCTATTCATTCAAAGCTGATATTTGACAGCAGTAACGCAGGGATCACATGAGGCATTTCTATCATGTCTAAAATGGAGAAAACAATCCCACCACAAATTCCATTTAGTTTCTGTGCCGGAGCTTTTGATCGTATCACACAGTCTTTCTCATAGAGTTTGCCCAGTTATTATGGAATTGTAGTGTTTTGGTGTTTGAAAGTGCACATTAAGGACTTTCTCACTCATGTTTGCTTAAAAGCAATGGAAGATCATATGGTTGGAAGCTCCAGACAAACTACAGTGCCACATGGCCCTTGTGGTGAGACTGTTGTGTCAACTACTGTTTCCAAGGTCAAGAATGATCTGTCTCATGGTAATGGTTTTGTAAAATGAGCCAAAATGTTTAACCCCAGTATTAAGATAATTATTGTCTTAAAGTTGAAGTTGTATTTTCTATCTATAATACAACAAAGGTGAAATGAAGCAAATTTCTCTCTTTTCTATGGGTTCTTACTAAGATTCTCCCTGGTTTAGACATTGGATAGCATCGGAGAGGTTTTGTGCACTGATAGTCCATTCTCTGGAGTAGTATTGAAAGCTTGTAGTGTGCGTTTCATACACAGCGATTCTGAGCCAGGATCCTCGTGTTCAGCACTGTTGCTGATAGCGAGAAAAGGGTCTAGTCTGCCAAGTCTGATGCCTTTGATGACTGACACAAAGCAGCCAGGCCGTAGGTTGTGCAAAAGCCCCTCTGTGTTTCTAGAGTGAGGGGGTGGCCTTGAAACAACCACCCTTCTCAGTCATAATCATCTTAAACAAGCTAACGCATTGTTTTGGAGCTTGTTAACCATGTGTGATGTGCTTTTTTTTTTGTCAGGAACAGGATAACGCCCAGCATGTTAACAATAGATGAAATGTGAGTCGTGGGCTTGATGAAAAACTAGCACCATTTTCTGTCAGTTGTTTCTGTTCACACTACTATGTTGGAGATGTTTTGAAAATACTCTAAAGATTACTGAGCACTCCGGGACCCCGAGTGCTTGGCAGTGGCACTCCTTTACATTTCAAGGATTTCAGTTTGATGTGTCATCAGGAAGACATTGCTAAAAATTCTTCCGAGCTTCCTTGTGCAAATTAAATTGGTCACGCTTTTGGCGAGTACAACGCAAAATGTAACTGAATACCCTTTCACAGTGTTGAACATTATGAGAGCTCCTCGGCTGTACAAACTAATTCCCTGAGCTCCGTTTGTCCCTGACTCTTGCCCTCTGCCAGTGTGCATGAGGAAGAAACTACTCATCAGTGGATTTAACGGCTTGCTGATGTGTAAAGCAGAGGTTGAGATGGTGAGTAAGTTCTGAGCAACAGAGTAAATCTTACTAACACAAACCCTGGGGCTTTTGTAGAATATTCCTTTTATGGGGTCTCTGTGAAAACTCCAGTGGGGCAGAGTTGTTAGAGACATGACTAAGGCAGTAACAGAGTTGTTGGCAGGCAACGCTGCGAAACAGCGGTTAGACCTACACAGAAACGAGCCTGTCAGCGATCGGTCTAAAAATAAGAAACCCTTAAGTAGAAAGGCTGTGAGGAGTCCAGTGAATGAGAGTTATCTGTCCTCTCTGTTGATGTGCTCCAACCTGAGCCTGCTGTTCTGCTCTGGGAATGCTTAAACCAATAGGGGATTCCCGAATCACAGCTGCTTTCTCCTGCTGGAATGATGTGTGAAATGTGTGGGTTTCTTTGCTTGTGGTTGTTGTTTTTCTTTCTCTCTCTCTCTCTTTTTCTGCCTCTCTTCCTCAGCTCTTCTTTTCCAGGCATGGCTCAGTGACGGTCGGTGGAGGGGGGAGAAAAAGACATTGAGCAGTGAGTTAGCGGCAATGTGCTCACCGCCCACTCCCTCTCCAGTCTTCCTCTCATGCTTCCTGTGGGATTGAAGAGGAGTATGGTTTTAACAGGGAAAGAGAAAGAAAGAAAAAAAAAGGGGTGGGGGGGGGGTTGTCTTGGCTAGAATGGTCTTCAATAGGGAGAATGTCTGGACTTTAAAGAGGAAGTGGGTTGAATGTTGGAACATTTCAGGAGAATGGTGGGTGCATTATTGGAATTTAAATGTGGGCTAGCAGTGGTTGTGTGAGTTTTGGGTAACAGGAATGGGATTGTTTGGTGCCTTTATGGAGGACTAATGGACTTTCCAACAGGGCATGAGCATGGGAGAATTATCTGACTAATTATATGTATTGCTTGATTATTTGGGCCATCATGCTGGGCCCCTCATGTGTTGGTCACAGCTGGAGAGTAATAAGGGTGCAGCTGTGTTTACCAGACTCCAATATGTCAACTTGGTGCTCAGCAATTTATGCCTTTTTAACTCATCTTCTATCATGTATGGTGTATTTATCTCTTCCATAATGGATATTGCTATTGAGTAATGAAGGCATCACTGACTATTGAGATAAATGTGCAGTACGCTGATTATTCACAGCAGTAGCTCAAAGGATAACCAGCATGAATGCAATAAAAGATCCTCTTGTAAGTCAGTTACTATCTAATTAATTAATTAATATTTTTTTCCAAATTAAAGGATTATTTCAACCAAATTAGGAAAATGAAAACATTTTCTCATTTACCTACTTTCTATCCACACAGATAGTTTTGATTTTATCTATATAGTTTTATATTTGTTTTTTATTATGGAGAGGAATTAAATTTTGTTTGTGTCGCCCACATCTTTGAAAACCTGAATTAATAGATCTTTTTCTCTTTTTTGCCATTTGGTGGCACAGCAACAGGCGTTAAACACAACATTAAGATATTATCACCTTATAAAGTTGTTATGGGCGAATGTGTTAGCAAAAAGTTGCCTATTTCGGCAGACACAGAGCAACATTAGCATTTATTGGAGTTGTTTTCTGTGACCTGCAGGGGAATAAAAATCTGATATTTCCTCCCTTTAGCTCTGTTCTGTGCTCTCTCAACACTTGAGGGAAATACCTGGCTCTTTAGCTGCTACAGTAAATGCTCCACTCTGCTAACTTTGCCTGTGTGCTGTGTGGTGTTTGGCAGGTAGTGTACCGTTGGTTTATCAGGGCTTTTTACAAAAAGAAACAGCTGAGGTTTCAAAACAGTAAAAGTTGCAGGTTGTAAAACTAAAACGATGAGCTCAAAATGCTAATAACTGGTAAAGCCTAGATGAACTGCAGAATTGGTGATAATTCGCTGTGGGTTTGTTAACCTTTAAGAAATTCTCTAGGATTACATCACTGGAAACGGGTTTCAGTGGAACTACTATTTACCAAAGATTCGGTTCCTATGAAACCTGTTGACATTGAACTCACATCACTTTGTCATGAAGGAGAAGTTGAGACAGAATCACACTTCTTATTATACTGTGACAAATATAAGGATTTGACAAAGGTTTTCTATAAAAAAAAAAGTCATATATCCTGAATTTATCCACTTCCCTGATCCCTTCCTTGTCATAATCTGAGAGAAAGGAGTTCTGTAGTAAATGTTTCTGTGTGATTATATCTGTAAAAATACATTTCATTATATTGTTGTAAGTTAAAACATGTAGAAAAAGTAGAATCTTTGTATATTCATTTAAACCCAAGAATTGAACGATTAATGGCTCTAAAAGTCAGTGCTGGTTCTGGTTCTCAGATGTGACATTATTAGGGAGACATTAATGTGCCACAAGGTCTAAGAAATGCCAATCACATTATGCAGGACTGTGAGTATACATGCTGTATTCCTGTGTTTGTGCGGAACCTAAATCCACAGTTTCCTCACGCTGAGGTGGAGAGTAAACATTATGATGGACCCAGCCACAGGTATCTGGAGTGTCTCACTCTCTGCTAGAGAGCACTCTTCAGGAGCTGAGAGTAAACATAAGCCTTTTTGGTCTTTATTTGGTCACTTTGCTGAGCTTTTAGTATACCGAACTCCACTGACATGCGCTCAAACTTGAGACAGGGCCAGTCGCAGGAGTTGAACTCTGAAGAGGACATGACGTATTCTGTGGAACGCTTCATTTGCTTGTGTGCTACAGCTGGGCGCTGAAAAAGTTTTTTTTCCCCCTTTGTAAGCCTTCAGAGAAAGGTCAGCAATGTTCGTACATCAAGCGTGAGGCTTTACACGCCCTCTCCGCAGTTTGACCCCTCAGCCAGCCGCTACATCCCATCTACATGTCGGTTAGCTAAACCACAAACCACTCCTGACTCTCCTTTTCTATTTTTTCTCACTTCCTTTCCCTCACGTTCCTTTCTCCAATAGTACATTAAGTTAGTGTTTGAGCGTACTCTTATCCTCCTCCCCTGGAGATGACAATCAGCTACCATCTGTTTCAGCATCGCGGGGTAGCCGTCTGGAACTGACCCTGTGGAAGATCAACTTCCTGAGATGTCAGAGGAGCTTGTGTTGTTGCATTCAATAGGGATGGGGAGGGAGGTGGTGGGGGTATCCTCTAGTCCTTACTGGCTCTCTTTTTCTTTTTAGAGGCCCCAAGATGTTTTCTCTAAGGGATTGATGCATCTCCCACACAAAGGAAGATTGCGTTTCCCCTGTACAGAGGGCAGGATATCATGAATTTATAAACTACAAAGTATGTTTTTTTTTACAAATATAGTACACCATCATAGAGTCTACATGACTATTTGTTCCAATGTTTTTTTTCCCTAATATGACATTTGATACCTCATCTGCTTCTGAATCTCAGCTAGTATATAAGAGGAGGAGCTGAATGCATAGAAAGAATTGAGGAAGTGGGTCCCCCCCCCCCCATTTTCATTTACTGATAGTGGGCTTTGGGAGATTTATGCCTCCCTGAAATGTGAAGGTCTGGAAATCTGAGCCAGTGCAACTCAAAGTAAGGCAGACTGTGGCCAATAAAAGCAGAAAGTGCATTTATTTCCTCTTATCAACATCCTCTTAATATACATCTGCTGAGAAATATGAGGAGGTTAACCATTATTTGCACCTAAATAAGGGAATTAATCTTGGCATTGATTTGTTATCAGCGGAGGAACACTGCTGATTGAGTTACATAAGATACTTTGCCGTAATGCTGTTGACTCAGAGAGAGAGAAATAAACAAGAATGTCAGTTAGCATTGTTCCTTCCCTTTAATTATGTATAAGTTTTCAGATAATGTGATTATCGGACTCTGGATACAGGGTAATTGAATTGCAGGTAACGAATGAGAGGAAGAGAATGCGGCAGGGCCATTTCTGTTGTCTGTAGTAAAGTCTAAAGCAGGATGATTTAAATGTATAGTAGATGGCTCCGTGTGCCAAAGGAAACCATTAGATAGGTTTGGAAAGTTATTGTCCCAGGAAAGTTTGGGTTGCATTTGTGGACTTTCATTATTTCTTCCCATGGCAAGAAAAATACAAAGTTTGACCCCAACATGTAAATGAGACTTCAAAATGTGAATTTATGACACATTTTGACCCTTTTCTTGGATGGTTATTGTTCATTTGATCTTACTGTGTTTAGTCAAAGTGTCTCAAAAGTTTACTGTAACTGTCTCTGCCGTGACTTTGGTTTTTATACCCTGCTTCACTCGTACCCCCTTTTCTGTCAAATACAGTCTGATGCCAATGCTGTTTATGTAATAAAGGAGATGGACATAATTATATTGAAACACTTGTAACATATATTCAATTCAAGGGGTTGGTTTGTAAAAGTATATTTTAAACCTTTTAAAGCACTATATGGTAAGATTTAAGTACATATCCCAGATTTTCCATGCCTTCACTGTAACAGTAGCATGTCAGTTCTCAACTTGAGTGTGTTATTGCTTTGAAAGACGGAGAGGAATGCTTCTATTGTTCATTGTCTTTGTAAGTATACACTTCTTTTGGTCCTGAACAATGAACGAATTATCTCACCTAAGCTTAGACAGTTTCTTTTTCTGTAGTTGCTCAGATATAGCCCCAAGAAACAAATATCTACCTAGACACCCTTGACTTCCAACACTAGTCCACAAGTAAACTTAAAAAGAGCGATATGCGACCGCACATTGCAACAAGCTTAGATGACTAATGATCGGGTTTATCAAGTCTTTTGTCAAAGCTCTGACTGGGTGCTGATCAGCAAAGCGCAATCCAGGGAATGTTTTCTATGGCCTGGTCTCTCAGCAAGAGTGTTGCACATGCCAGAACACACACCCACCCATACACGCACGCACGCACACACATACACACACACAGTACTGAGGCAGAGATACACCAGGACTGCCACTCCTTGGATCTAGAGCAACCTCCTGGACATTTTGTGACGACAATACAGCTGGAGGAAGTGAAGCAATCGGGAATTAGCCTTTGTCAGAGTATCAGTTACGTCACTGCACGTCCCACCCTTACATTAAAGCAGACTGCAGACACCATGTTGTGTTTTTAATATGTTTGATGAGTCAAAATTGATTCAGGTGCTATGGAAAAATTGAGCAACTTCATCTGCATATTCTTTTACCTTCTAGCTGTTGTCTCTCTCCACTAGCAGGAAGGTAGTTTGCAAGTTGCGCAATTTTTTTTATGACTGCATCAAACTCATGTATTAAACAGTTTGCATGTTTAGCAAGTTGTGTTGTTGAAAGAAAGTAAAACTAGCTGAAAATATTCGGTTGGTAATCCTTACTGCATGAAGCTGCTGTATCTCACAGTCATAACTTTTATATTGATACAACCTGACCTTGTTTCTTTATCATGTATAGTCTGATGAGGAAGTCAGTTTATGGTGGTAGAATATCAGGTCATTTTACCACCTGCTATGTTAGTTATTAAATCAAGAACTGGACCAGGATTATCTTTTCTGTGGCTGCAGCTTGCTTGAGCAATCAACTGTTTTTTTTTTTTTTTGGTTCATGTGTGCCACATAAGTCTGAGCCTCTGGTAGAGGAAGTTTGTTGAACCTTTAGTCACTTGCCTCATGCAGCCTTTACTGCTCATCATAAATGTTAACAGAGAAAAACATTCAGACAGGAAGCAGTCTGTGTGCAGCTGATATAGATAGTCGTACTGTATATGGTGTAACAACAAACCAATTAACCATAATCAGCATCCCTATTAGCAAACTGTCATTTGGGATGTCCAAATCAGGTTGATTAATATTCACAGCCGCAGTCATGACAACCTTTTTGTTTATTACAGTTTTGTTTCTCAGTCTGACTAATAATAAGAGGGCTAATTACATCTCACATGGCTCCTCTAATTAAAACAGTCAGCTTGCTTTTGCTAGTCTGCCTCTGTTGCCTAGGCGTGAGACTGGTGGACTGCAGGGTTCATGTCAGGGAGATCCCTCAGGGACAAACTAATGAGGAGGAAGAAGAGGGAGGGTGGGTGACAGCTGTTTGCGCCTAATTCTCACTGATTCGGTGCTTCTCGCTGTTGGTTTGTGTGAACTCGAAAAAAAAAAACCAACAGGAGTAAAACACACTGCAGAGGAGGAAGTTCACAAAATGTTGGCTCCTGATACCAGTCTGACTGACATGAAATACGAGATTTAGCCTTTTTTCTTTAATGTGACGAATTGGAAATGCCAAACTGCAGCTGAATGAACTGTTATGTACGGAGTTGTGAGGTGTGTGTAAGAATCTGGAGCACATGTTTTGGCTTTCTTTGCAGTCAAGAGCAGACAAGTTGTGGAATGTGACCCAAGAGAGATTACACCAACACCATAATTCCTAATAAACAGAAGGAGGAATCTTTTGTTTCTGAAAATCTATTTCTCACATTGAACCTTCACCCACAAGATCCAGACTTGAAACAAAAACAATTAATTGTATTAGTATTGTGTGTGTGTGTGTGTGTGTGTGTGTGTGTGTGTGTGTGTGTGTTGGAGGGGTGTCACAGTGTTCAACACAGTTGACTCTTTTTACCAGTACCAGTCAGAACCTGTCTGACCAGCTTGGGGGTGACTGAACACGCAACACAGGAAGACAAAGTGTCTTTTAAGACATGCATTCTTCCTTTCAAAACTACGTTTATAAAGAAAAAGCCTCTTGTGTCTTCTGTTCTTATCAGTAATACTACCTTCCTTAACACTTAATTGCATAACGCTAGATAGGCTACATTATCAGCCCACCATTATAGTCCTGTGAATCTCTCTGTCAATGGCTTTGTTATTTTTGGAAATGAAAACTCGAGAAAGTGCACGGATCAGAATTTGATTTAAGCCTCTGTTTGTTGTTTAGTCATGTCAAGAACTTGCCCTAAAATCTGATGCTTGAAGTAGGCTAAAGTTATTGAGACCGTTAATTATAATGAGATTTAAAGATCTCAAGTTCCCGCAAGAAATACACTTACAAATCTCATGGAATCTGTGACACACCAAATCTTTTCTCTGAAATGACACAACGGCCTGGAACTGCTGGTCGCGGTGGTTGTTTTAACTAGCCTTCTTAGCAGTGGAAAGATCCAGGCCTTTGCCAGTATAAATACAGCCAGCTCACTTTGACTCATGAGTGTGAACTCGCTCTGTCGTGGAGATTGGATTCCTATTGTAGATGCGTCCCAGATTGGTTATTTTTACATAAAGGCTGGCCAAGTTATGACTGCGCCGACTGAATTCACAAACAGAGACATAGAAAGTCATAAATTAAGTCAGTGGGTTACATAAGCTGACTGATAGCACTGTTGGCGCTGGACTAAGGCAATTGCAGATGATATACAGCGTTTTGTCTGAAGTAACATCCAAATGAATCTGGCAAATTCTCATTTTTTTTCCTTTCTTCCCTTGCAGTATGTCAGGGCATCACCAACCGTTTAAACCTTCTTGGTTCCAAAGACGACCACTACCTGAACATGGTGAAGACCTACAGCAATTGCACTGTGGTCCTGGAGAATCTGGAGGTCACCTACATGGAAGAGCACCGTGACCTGTCCTTCCTCAGGGTAAAGACGGCACTCTATTAGCAGTGGAGGCTAAACATGCACATGACAGATGGGAGAGAGTCCCTTTTATCATTTTTTGTTGTCTCCTTGGTGGTCTGAAGCAATTTTGCCAGACAATCTGTTCTGGATCTTCCCAGGCTTTTCACTGTTCTTATCACTTCGGTACAGATAAGTAAAATCAGTGGAGAATGAGCCCGTATTGAGGCGTGATACAGAGTGTTTATAACTTTCCGGTTGAACCACAGCTGTAATGACCAGGTGGTGAACACTGGGCAGATGTGATTACGGATCTCACACACACTCACAAGCCAGCTTGTACACACAAACACAGAATAGCATACAGTCAGCACATATCATGTATCAGTTCGTTCGCAGAGCGTTTCCGCTGAGGATGGGTATGATGTGCTCCTCACTTTTTTGAAATCCTATTTTTGCCCCCGCAGCTTCAGTTTGATTTTACTCAATAAAATGATAACTCAATAAAATCAGTATTTTTATTTACAGGCAACAGTGTGTATTTATATGTTCTCTAAAAAGGTCGCTAGAAATGTTTACATATAGATTCAGTTTTTTCTTTTTTTTAAGGCTATTCATTGCCAGTTCGTTTAGTCAGCTCAAGCACATCTGCTTCTTCAGTCATCATCACACCAGCTTTTTTCATGTTTTTTTTTTCTCACAGTCAATTGAAGAAGTGGGAGGCTATGTCCTGATTGCCCTCAACACAGCATCTAGGATTCCTCTGGAAAACCTGCGCATTATTCGCGGTCATTCCCTCTATGAGGGGGGGTTTGCCCTCGCTGTGCTTGCTAATAATGACAAAACCACAGGTCAAAGCACCAGTGAGCTTCTTCTGACCAGCCTCACAGGTCAGTGCACCTCTCCATGTTCCCATTTTCTGTGACAGGATTTCTCACAAAGTCTTCTAATAAAATTCAGCTTTTATTTCTTTAATGGTACTACAGTTTTTTTTTAATAATAATGTAAATATTCAAGATTGGTTTGTTTTAAAATGGATTGTGTATATTTATGTGAATTCACGGAGCAGTTTTCCTTCACAGAAATTCTTAAAGGAGGTGTGAAGTTTGGAACCAATCAGCTATGTAATGTGGAGACAATACAGTGGTATGATATTGTTAACCCTGACAGCAAACCCGTCATGGAGCTCCCTGTGGCCAGCAACAACCCAAATTGTAAGTTACACATTTTACAGCAGATTGAGAGTAATTCATTATATCTGCTCATTCCAGGGGTCTTAAGTAAACATTTTTCCCTGTTTCTTGTGATCTGCTTTTATAGGTAAAAAGTGCGACTCAAGCTGCTTCAATGGTTCATGCTGGGCACCTGGTCCTCAAAACTGTCAGATTTGTAAGCTTTCATCTGTGATTTAACTTTATTATGTGAAACAAAAACTCAAGTACATACTGTATGCCGTATTAAAGCTGTAATATGTAATGCTTCTTAGTTAATATATCATTGATTGTGCACTGTATACTGTCGATGTTATATTCTCTAAAAATATATCTATGCTGTCTAACTTCATCACTTCAGAAAAACATTTCACATTACTTGGTTGGTTATTAACATTTTCACTATATACCGACAGCAAAGTGAAAGAACTCGGCACACATGCTTCAATGTATTTACCATAATTTGAACATCGACAATGTTATAGTTTACATCTTTAATATCACCTCAAAATTAAAGAAAAAAATCCACTTGGTACATGTCCTTCCACTAAATTTATCCTGTTCCTGTCTCCAGTAACAAAGCTGAACTGTGCACAGCAGTGCTCTAAGAGATGCAAAGGACCTTCACCCAGCGACTGCTGTAATGAACATTGTGCTGCGGGCTGCACAGGACCCAGGCCTACTGACTGTTTGGTGAGAGAAAGACACACCTTCCTATGGGGGACAAGAGAAATGATGATCAAGGAAGATACTGAATGTTTCTCCATTAAACCTGTATGAGAAGCCTCTATGAAAACAAAGCTCTCACTCAGCAGCATTTGTTTTTTCGTGATTGCAAGTATTGTTATTGAAACATATAAATGCTGATTAAATCTTGCATTTGGCAGAGCCTTGGGTATCAGCTTCTGTTATCCCTCTGTCTCTGTGCAACTCTGAGGATTAGGCCGAGGCTGTGATAGAGGAATGCAGTGTTATCATTAGTGTGGGGCTCTTGTTATGGTCCCAGTATACTGGATGACTGTTGTTTGTGCTGCAGGCCTGTCGGGACTTCCAGGACGACGGGGTGTGTAAGGACTCCTGCCCGGGCCTCATGCGCTATGACCCCAACCTGCACCAACTGGTACCCAACCCACATGGAAAGTACAACTTTGGGGCCACTTGTGTCAAGAGCTGCCCACGTAAGAATGACTATAAACAGAGAAATTTATCCTCCTTTTTTTTTAAAGTTTTAGTAGCCAGAGTTTTGCTTTCACACTGCTTCTAGATATTGATATTTTACTCTCAAACATCAAAAGCATGCACTGTAGTTGTTGTCTTGACAGTCAAGATAAATTAAATAAATCTGGCAGGCCTCGCTTGCCAATATGAAACACTTGATGCATGAATATGAGCTTTTTCACATTGCGGTATGCTGAACAAATGCCCAGGTTGTCCTTCAGGGTTGTTAGACATTCAGTGGTTACAGTTTGTCTCAGTTTAATTATAAACTGTATAAACATGAAAAGAAAATGATTGAGTTTCAGGGCGTGTTAATGCAACAACTGTCCTTTCTTAAATTAACTTGCACAGTTCATGTCCCAGTATTACTGTATGACCTACAGTTATTGCTATGTACCTAAAAGTTATTATTTCTGAAAGGTAAAATTAGATTGTTTTTAATTGTCTTTTTGGGTTTGTGTGCCCAGATTCTTTGTAATAATTACCTTGTAAATGTTCAATATTAAATGATTATGAAGTAAATTTCTTGTATTTTTTGGTATCATCCTAGATAACTATGTGGTGACTGATCATGGAGCATGTGTGCGGACGTGCAGTGGTAACACGTACGAAGTGGACGAGGGAGGAATCAGGAAGTGCTCCAAATGTGACGGACTGTGCCCCAAAGGTATGGCGAAGCTATTCAATGTGCAACCAGGCGACATCCCTCTGACTCATACAGTGAATGCAGTTCGCAGTGGTGGAATGTCACTAAGTACATTTACATATTGCACTTTTCACGCCATTTTATTAATTTGACAGGTACTATAGAGTGTACTTAAATGAGCTATGTGCAACAACATAAGCATAGAGGTTCATTCTTACTGTGATAAAAAATCTAAATTCAAAAGTTTACTTACTAAGATATTCCTGAAACTTTCAGCTGTACGTGAACCTTGAGTTTAGAATTTTTATCACAGAATGGTTCACAATTTGAGAAATATACTCGGTTTCTTGCTGAGAGTTACAGTCACAGACAGACAGATGTATGTCAGTTTGATGCAAAGTTAACTCCGTAAAACCACATCTTGTCATTTTTACACTTTGGTATTTACACAGATTAAACAAATTTTGTGCAGAGCAAAGCTACCTGGCTGCTAGCTGTAGCATCATTACTAGCATACAGACAAGAGAGTGGTAGCAATCTTTTCATCTAACTTGGCAAGAAAGTAACTTTTCTTTACCAGATCCGTATTATAAATAAAAAACCTTATCATCAGTTTATAAAATTGAATTTAGGGAAGTAACTAGGTAAGATAATTAGCTCCACCTCAGCCAACTATAACATTAAAATGCTGCTTACATGTTAGTGCATCGGTAAGCTAAAGGGGACGTACTTCCTGCATGACAAGTTCTTTTACATTTAAAGCACTTTTTACTGATAATGATTGGTACTCTTACTGTTATTGTGTTGTTGTTTCTGAGGGGTATGAATATTTCTTCTATCACAGTTTGATTTCTCTAGAAAGTCTCAGTTGCTAAGTTTGGTTTAGGTATGTTCCCCAAAGTAGAACAAAACCAAGAGCTTTTAAAATTAGTCCTGTACTGATATTTGTTTTCTTAAATGTTTACAGTGTGTAATGGAATTGGAACCGGAGACCTGATTCATGCCCTGTCAATCAATGCCAGCAACATTGACTCATTTAAAAACTGCACGAAAATCAATGGTAACATCGCTATCATGCACACAACATTTTATGGGTAAGTCAATAACATTAACACCATTACAGCCTTCATGCCCATCTATATCAGCTATATTTGCAATACATTACTGGGCACCTTTAGCCATGGCAGATAACACATACATTCTTGTTATTTTTAGTGATAAATTCACCAAAACACCAAAGATGGACCCTGCCCTGCTCGATGTGTTTAAGACAGTTAAAGAAATTACTGGTAAGACTGTGTAAGACCTGAGTAATGCATGACACACTAAATGCACACTGAAGCGTCTCACCATTAACAAAACATTTGTTGCTTTAGGGTACTTGTGGATTCAAACGTGGCCAGAGAACATGACCTCACTCAGTCCTTTTGAGAATCTGGAGATCATTCGAGGACGAACTAAACGGTATGTTCCCTGTAAAGACCCCCCCGTAGATTCACAACCACTGGATCACAAGTTGAGTGTTATTCAAGGCTCTCATAAAACCTTTCCTTCTTTTTCTTCTTCTCTTCCTGTTGAATCTATTCCCTTGATAGTGGAATCCGCAGCATGGTTGTGACTCAGCTCAATATCAACTACCTTGGCCTCCGCTCCCTCAAAGAGATCAGCGATGGAGATGTAGTCATCATTAAGAACCAGAAACTCTGCTACACTACCGCAAGCCACTGGACACGGCTCTTCAAATCAAAAGGCCAAATTGTTACTCTTGAAGACAACGGATCTAATTCCACATGTGGTAAATTGATTTTGTTTCCCACACTGAATGCAGTCAGACCCTTTTCTTGTTTTGTGACTTGTGATTACGCAATGCACAAGCCAGATTTAATTAATGATTTCTAATTTCAAAATTGGATAATTATGCGGGAAAGATCTCTCCCTGAGATTGTATGTTTGTTTTCAGCTCTGAGGAACAACACTTGTGACAGGAAGTGTACCACAATCGGCTGCTGGGGCCCCGGCCCGGACATGTGTTTCGCCTGTCGTGACTACAGTCGTGATGGGAGCTGTGTTGACTCCTGCAACATCCTGGAGGGGTAAGGGAGGACTCTTGGGTTTACTGCCTTTTTTAAGTTCTGAAATGCAGTGTTCCTTATTTTGGACAAACAAATCCTCTCAATATCAGATCTGTTTGCTTTGTAGATAACTCCTTCACAGTCTATTTTCATACAAAGAGCATTTCCAGACCATGATATTAGATGAGTTTGGGGATTTGTTTGTGAAGCAACGCTAAGATCAAATTCAATCCAAGGTATTTTGAAGTTAAACCTCCAGTAGATATAAGACAAACACTGTAGCTAAATGGCACATTCACTCACATCTGTTTATCTTTGCAGATCTCTGTCAAACATTGAATCTCAATGTGCTTACAATTTAACTTCTGCCCTCAACAAAGGGATCAAGAATTTCACTTTACATGTAACTGTTTGAAATGAGGTGTGTCAGCGGTGAGAGTCCGTCAGCTTTGTTTATTGTTTTTGCAGAGAGCCGCGGGAGGCAGTCATGAATAAAACCTGCATGGAATGTCACCCGGAGTGTCAGCGCATGAATGGGACAGCAACCTGCAGTGCTCCTGTACGTGTGCCACCAACAACTGAACTATTATTACAAAATGAACTAATTACGTGGCGTGAAATCTGTTGCAGAAGTGTTGGCGCTACCAATTTCTGCATCAACAGCAGCCTCAGCAGACCACTACAGCGCTGCCTCAAGACATGTTTTGTTTTGAATAAGAGGTGTGGCTGTGTGATCTAGTTGGCTCGCTGTCTTCTTTTATATGCTCATAATCCCATCTTTGATTGAAAACAGCATGTTCAGGCACAATGGCGTAGTTAAATGTAACTCTGGGTAATATATGGTAGCGGAAATAGAAGTAGACAGGCTGAGAAACATGCAAATATAGAGAAAATATTAAATTACAGCTCTTGATTGCAAAAAGTGTCTCAGATTACTGATTTGTTTCGGCCTAAACTAAAAGCACCTGACTATGTGGGTTTTCATTGCCAAATATTTCTGTCTTTATAAGAAAGATGGATGTACCTTGCTCTGAGAAATTATTACTATGAATGCAGTTTACATAATATTTACTACTACTCTCAACAGAGTTGTAAACATAATGAGTCTCTCTTTTTTTCAGGGTTCTGGAAACTGTACCAAGTGTGCCAACTTCAGAGATGGACTGTTCTGTGTGTCTCGCTGTCCTCAAGGCGTGCCAGGAGAGGACGATGCGCTTGTGTGGAAATACGCAGATGAGATGAAAGTGTGCCAGCTATGCCACAAAAACTGCACTCAAGGGTAAAAGCATTGTTCAGCCGACCTGAGAACTGGCAGTACATTTCCACCCTGTTGCAAACATTTATATGTCGTAATGTTGATGCAGAAATGTATTCCAAGCCTGAAGGCTCTTTTGTTGTTGGCTCCAATTGGAGAGTGAGGTTGGCTTTCAACATGAAGCAATTCTTTCTGAGATTAATGATGAAATTGGACAATTTAGGAGAGATGTTGCAGACCATACTTGGGCTTTTGAATTTTTGACTATTCACTACAACTCAGACACACTTTACAGTATTTCTTCTGACCTTTCCAAAGCATACAATATTCTAGAAAATTTCTGAATACTGATTTTGTACCTTCCACTTTGCTATTGGTTTCCATTCATTTCAGTATTCAGCAGTAATACGTCATCCTTGCAGTATAGAACAAAACAATAACTCTGACAGAAATGAAAGCAGACCTAATATTCTCCATGATGGACTATCAACATTCAGCCATGGTGGTATACTGATGAGTGTGGAAGGAAGTGGTTCAGGGATACTAGAATGTCCTTTTAACCACTACAATCTGTCTGGTGCTATTTTTTGTGACAAAAATTAGGATTTATATTTCCACAAGTCAAGCATTTTTCACTAGTTTGGTAGTTTATAGCTACATTGGACTAAATGGAAATAAACAGACCTCAGTTGAACCCTGTGATTGATGCATCCATTTGAGGCATTTACATTTGTAGACTTGTAGCAAATTGCAAAGAACTTGGATGCTTTGACTTGTAGAAATCAGCTTCTCATCTATTTTGCACGCACATGATTGAACCGTTGTTCATGAAATCAGATATTTTGGGAAACATGAAAGTGTGGCAACAGTCATTGTTTTTTTGTGGACACTGATTGCAAAGCATTTTTCTTCATCATTCAGCTTTATAGGAAATCCATGATGGCTAGTTGCATCCAGTGGCAGCTGGTGACTCAAAAAATTAGGGAGGACAACAGGAAAACCAACATGGAATCTTACAACAAACTGCATCAAACAATATGATTGTCCCCCACCTGATGAAATCAGAGGGGTGGGGGCAATTTTATATGCCAATAAAACAATTTGCTTTCAAAAACAAAAACCTTGAGTGGTGTAAAGAGTGCTTCTTTAAAGACATTTAGCATAAACATAATTGTCCCAAACAAGGAAGTGCTCATTTTAGCCATGGAGTGGCTCAAATGTGTCATTTTACCAACAAAGTGAAATTCAAATTTATAGTATTGTTCTGCTAATGCTAATTAACATTAAAGAGCAGGTAAATAACTCAAACGTCACTTTGGACTGTTAGATGCTGGTTTTATCTTTGCTCTTCAAAATCCCCATTAACAACATGTTGTCTGTTCGTGACTTGTACTTACAGCAGTTTGTTTACTTTGTCTTAAATGAGACATTATTTTTGCAATTAACTCGCAGTTCATATGCCTGCCAAACCCTGGGGGGCGATCTGTACGGATCACAGATCAACTACAATCCCTAACACCACTAGTTAACACTTGTTATATTCTAGTTACTTTGAGCTTTTTACTCAATATACGGCTCAGCATAAAAAGGAACTAAAGAAACTGCGAGAGGCAAGCAGCCAGACCTCCTGCACACTAATCACACATCAACAGGTGACTGAACAACCACTAAATTAAAAACCAATGAATGAGTCCAGACAGCTCACTGTAACTTCAACAAGTAAACTAACGTTACCCACAACACATTATATCATCTCTGCTGCATTCTTGTTAAGGAGATGAAATCACAAAAAAAACACACAGAGAAATTTAACCATCAGAGATTAAATTAACGACCAAAGAGACAGAGGGAGAGAAGCTGGATCTGACTCACGTTATGTGACGTCTTCTTCTTTCTTTCATGGAGATGAAGTATTCATGTCATAACGTCCATTGGTAGCTGTTGGTCATCTTGTTTGTTAGTTAATAGAACTTTATGGCTGCTGGTTAATCAGTCTGATATCATTAGCAACAATGACAAACAAGCTAACTCTCTTGGTTGTTTCTCTGGTTGCTTCTCTCTCCAGCCTCCCGCAGTGCCCTGCTGCGCTACACAGTCCACAGTCCATTAGCTTAACAACAGTCCTTAACAGTCCTTCCATCAATATATAAAGACATCTTCAGGCTGCTACAACAAGCCAGCTGTTGCATTGGCTAACAAGGAGCTATCTAAGGCTGCTACTCTGCATTACAGTGGAGAGAAGAAGAAGAAGAAATCTGGAAACTATGATTGGACCAACTAGATGTCAATATTGTATTCTGGCTGTTGATTGGTTAGGGAGGACAGCCTCCCTTGGAGCGTCATTTTACGTGTCATGGCCAATTATAGATTAGCATGAAGAAAAATGAAATACATTGAGTCCAATGTAAGACGTCCCGCCCTGCGGAGGACAGCAGGCACCCTTTTGCCTCAATGGACAAGCCTCCTCTGGTTATATCAAATTCTTTTCACTGATTTGTTTACAGGTGCATTGGGCATGGTCTGGAAGGCTGCCAGAGAAAAAGGTGAGTAAAGAAAAACTGGTTGTTGATGCTGCCTCTGCCCAAAATAGATTCATTCTAATTTCATCTCTTTTTGGTTGATTTAATTCTCAAATGTGCTCTGTTTTTCTAACTGTATTCTTAAATCATCTCTCTCCTCTCTTTCAGCCCTTCCGGTCTCTCCATGATTGCGGCCGGTGTAGTTGGTGGTCTGCTGGCTGTTCTCATTGCAGGCCTGTCTGTCTTTGTGTTGCTACGCCGACGCCACATCAAGAGGAAGAGGACCATGCGCAGACTTCTCCAAGAGAGAGAGGTAAGATGAGAAAACTGAATCACTGAATGCTTGTGGGGAGATATCAAGATGTAAGGATTAATTTGCAGATATACCAATCTGCTATATGCTCTGATAATAATTTTTAGTTTTCTTGTCTGCTTCTGTATCTGGTAGTTTTGTTAAAATTTGTAGTATTGTTCTGCTACATTGCATTGTAAAAGACTCACTAATGCTGTTTGGGAGACAGAATTTGAAACATTCAAGCCTTTTTTTCCAGTTGGTTGAACCTCTTACTCCAAGCGGAGAGGCACCAAACCAGGCTCTGCTGCGAATCCTGAAGGAACCTGAATTCAAGAAAATCAAAGTGCTGGGATCAGGGGCTTTTGGTACGGTTTACAAGGTAATAAATAACACACCTCAGGTTTTTGTCTTAAATACCTTGTTGTCAAACTTTCTCTCCAATGCTGAGCGTTACTGAAGCTGTAGTACTGCATGTGCCAAGTCTTTTTAACCAACACTAGTCAGTTTTTTTTTTTCTCTCATCTACATCTGTTGTCAATTTTTCAATTAAAAGACACATTTCTGACTTGCAAGATCATGCATCATTGACTCCACTCTCAGTTTCAGTGCTCTCAGTGTGTGTACTTGCATTAATTACATTGTGTGGACATCTGTGTACACGCTGACATTATGGGGACTCACTTCCCTTTTTCTACCCTTCTGGTAAGGTTTAGTCAGTGGTGGAAGAAAAGTATTGAGATCTTTTACTTAATTAAAAGTAGCAATACGACACTATGAAAATACTGAAGTGAAAGTGTTGAATTTTACTTAAGAAGAAAATATCAGCAGCAAAATGTACTTAAAGTTTCAAAAGTATAAGTACTCATCAGGTGTGGATTATTATTTGTAAACAGCATTTCAATGTTTTAGCTAATTGAATTGGAGCTAATTTTAACTACTTTATTACTGTTGAATAGTATAACAGTACAGTAAATCATTTTCTATATGCTCATCATATATTTTGTAAAAGTAAGTAAAAAGTAAAATATTTTCCACTGAAATGTAGTGGAGTAGAAGTATAACGTAGTGTTCGAGTAAAGCAGAAGTATCTCAAAATTGTACTTGACTAAGTGTAATTAATTACATTCCCCCTCTGGGTTTAGGGAGTATGGAAATGTCAATGAGGGTCCTCATAAATATAGAATAGAATACAGTAGAATGTGATTCAGGGAAGGCTGCACTCATGCAGTACATGAAGGTCAACATTTTTACAGTATCACAAATGTTACTGTATCACAGTAACATTTGTGTGTACGTGCATGTGTCCAAGCACTAATGTTTGCAGTAATTTAACCTCACTTGATGATTCAGGTGTAATTAAAGCCTATGAAACCACGTATTTGTGTCCATTTAGGGCCTGTGGGTTCCAGAGGGAGAGGATGTGAAGATCCCAGTAGCCATCAAGGTTTTGAGAGAGGCCACATCACCAAAAGCAAACAAAGAAATCTTGGACGTAAGTTCACTGATTTATGTGGTACGTTTTTGGACTTACAGCTTACAGTAATACTGTGTCAGAAGTAAACAGCCATTCATTTGAAATGTTACTTCTCTAGTAAAATATGTGCTGCTGGTGTGAACGGACTATGGCTGTACAGCAAAATATTAAAGTTAGAAAATTTATACACACATTATATTATATTATACTTATTTTGACTTGATTTAAAAGGCTCAGAAGAACCTAATCGTGTTGCACAAAGTGAGTGACAATTATTGCCAGCCAGATGTCAATTTAGCTGTAATGTATCCTGTAATTTGCAGCGCATGCAAATTTATTTCAAACTAATGACTTCTTATTTTCTTTGTAATGGAGAATGTGTCATGTTTCTACATGGTGACCCTCTCATGGGGCTGTAGGAAATAGGATTAATTCATTGGAGGGCCGTGTGTAGGCGTTGGTGTGTAATCCAAGGCTGAGGTGTTCTGGAAAGGAATGCAGCCTGTAGCCACACTGAGAAAGCAGCTTGTTAAAACTGCATTATGCAAACAGCTGAATGTGCATCTTAGATCCTGTGATTTTGTGGTTGTGTTGCTCAGTCACTGTTCATGTGGAAGTTGTGGTGGACACGAACATCCTCTGAACTTCATGGCTTAAGGACAGAGACTCTCTTTGAAGGAAAAAACTAAATTGAATGTGCTTTCAAACCCCATTCTCATCAGACTGTCAGAATTACAACAAGAATTTAAGTGTCTATTCACTGAACAATGTAGTAGGCTTGTAGAAAATATCTTGGATACAATTAATGTACTGTACTCATGATAGTAAACATGCTAAATGAAGCTCAAGTGTTTGCCTGGTTCTCCTTGCTGGAAGCCTGTTGTTGGTGGCCAGTCAATGGGGATTATCCCCTTGTTTTTTTTCTTTTAAGTCGCTTTTCTATTACGATGATGGAGAGTTTCCAAGCAACAAAAAATGAGCGTCTGCTGCTATGGTCCAACCAAACTGGATATCTCTGAAACTGTTATGTTTCTCAAGCTACAGTATCTGCCATGCCATAATAAATGTTTATCTCTACCAATATTTGCTCATTAGAAGATGGCATAAAGGCTGTGAGATGTTTTACTCAAATTTTTTTTGGCCTTGCACCTCCTTTACAATAGATAATAAGGTTGGTTTTTGCTGTTTATATGACCTGACTGCTCCAAAAACATTAATTAACATAAAATGACCAAAAAAAACCCTTTCTGTATCACTACATTCTCTCTCCAGGAGGCTTATGTGATGGCCAGTGTTGAACATCCCCATGTGTGTCGCCTGCTGGGCATCTGCCTGACCTCCACAGTGCAGCTCGTCACCCAGCTGATGCCCTATGGCTGCCTGCTGGACTATGTCAAAGAGAACAAGGACAATATCGGTTCCCAGTACCTGCTCAACTGGTGTGTGCAGATAGCAAAGGTAAGAGAGAAAGCTCATAAAAGCATCAGGGTTACGTGGTGGGTTTTGCTCAATAGATCCAACACTTATGTAGTGGTTTTTACACTCCTGCAGTATGCCGCATTAAGTAATAACTATATATAGTAGTGTCTTTTAGCTGTAATAATAAAATACCTGTGTGGGTTTTCAGTCACTGCTAGAAAGAAAAGTACACACAGGCTTTAAGCGCTATGAAATACTGTTGAATGATGTGACTAATCATTTGATGATGACAAGTCTTTCATGACACTATTCAGCATTTTTAGATCTTTTATCATGTCTGATCAAGCAAAGTTGCTATGTTTTGACACAGTTTAATCCAGCTGCAGTGCATTAGACAGCTACTGAAATAAAGCACCACTCTTATGTAACAGCCTGTATTTCTTTTGTTTGACAAAAGGGTATGAACTACCTGGAGGAGCGCCACCTGGTACACCGTGACTTGGCAGCCAGGAACGTCCTGGTGAAGACTCCTCAACATGTCAAGATCACGGACTTTGGTCTGGCCAAGCTCCTTAACGCAGATGAGAAGGAGTACCATGCAGATGGAGGAAAGGTTGGTTGGAAGTTAATATAGACTCCTGTCTTAAGTGTTTGAAGTGTAAAGCATTCCTCTCTCCCTGTTTGATGTTTCTGGCCTTCCTGCATATTCACATTCTGCTGTGGGTTTGCTGGTCAAAAGTTTTAAATTTAAAAATCACCTCACACCAAAATTCATTTCTTTAGTTTTATCGTCATAGATTGATTTTGTCACAAAACATCCTAAATTAAAAAAAAAAACATATGAACATTATTTGTTTTTCCAGCCTGTTATAATTGAAAAAAACGGTACTTGTTTGACAGATGACTTCCTGAAAGATTTTATTTCTGCATTTGTAGTTTTGTTCTAGATTACATCTTATGTAAGTAATGTGGTATAAATAGTCCCTGTCAGAGAACTGAGCTCTAAGAGAAATGATGAATAAGTTCCTTCTCTCATCAGCGTTTCTTGTGAGCACTATTTTTACTCACAGAAAAATGTGTTTGTGAGAAACTACAGGCTGACCTACACACTCCTCTCTGTAGTACTCATTAATGCAATATCCTCCATGGTATATTAAATATTTGTTAATTTCTCTTGGTTTGGTAAAAAAAAAAATCAGCAAAGCACTTGGTCCTGGAAATAACATTATTTACAGAGTTTTCTTCATATTATACTGTTGGAACTTCATGACATTTTGAGGTTTTCTCCAAACTAGTGATGATGAATGATATTCAAGACATAATGTTCATTTGTAGTCCAGAGATTTATATTGTATTTTATAGCTCGCCCACACCAGAGAGACAGATGTTGACACTGTCCAGTTGTTCCAGTACATCTGGACAAAACAGACGAAAACATCTGCTACAGCTGAGAGTTCCTCCATTCACCACAGTTGCTACACTTCAACATGCTATTAATTAAATATTACAGGACAGTTGCAGCTTAATTTTTGCGCTGAAAACATCACAATAAGCCTTGTCTGATGACTTTAAACTGCTTCTCATACACTGTAAATATAATAAAGGCTACAAATAGCTTAGAGGTAACATTTCTAAACATGAAATCAGTTTTAAAAATTAGCATTTTTAATTCAATTCTGACCCACTAGGTGACAGTACAATTACATTTTATTTGTGGCAGAGACATTCATGAAATTAAACTTTTAATCCGTTGCTACATTGAGTAAAGAAGCCAAATGTGATGAGATGTTATGAAGTTATAATTAATAATGTATATTTTTGGTGTCTGTGGTGCTCAGAGGAAAATAATTTTGTGTTTTTTTCACATTTTTTACTGTGCTAAATGCAAAATTGCTACCTTGTTTAACTTACCAAACTTCCATTTCACAGGTACCAATAAAATGGATGGCTCTTGAATCTATACTGAACAGGACGTACACACACCAGAGTGATGTATGGAGTTATGGTAAGTCTTGTGCTTCATGTTGTGAATGCATGTTGTATGTATAACTCAGTAACGCGTGAATCCTGCACGCAGTGTCCCAGATTGTGCTTGAATCCTTGTGTAACTTCAGATATGTAAAACAGCTGGGTTTCTTTACTCCTGTGAGTATTGGTGACAGTCTCACTGGAGAAATATGTGTTCATTGCTAAATAAAGTGTTTTAACAGCAAGTGAGGCAGAGAGAAGACAGTCGTTTTCAGATAGGATGTTGTTTTTGGATGTCATAGGGATGTAGTTGTCAAAATGTAAGAGCACAAAATGAGAACATCTTGCTTGCATCTGCGATTTTTAGGACACAGGTACAGTAGCACACACACCTACACAGCAGCAGTCTCAGATGGACAATATAACGTCAGAAGAGCTTGTTGCCTCAACCCACATAAACAGTTCTTCAGAAGCACACATATGCACAGATGCCAACACACGCACACACACACACACACATACGCATAGAAACCAAACAGCCTTCTTGAGTGGGCCAGCTTCCAAATCTTCTTTTCCCGGGGGTTTGATCATGCCTTCCGCTCAGTATGGCAAAACTATCAGCAGACCCTGGCAGAAGTGACAGGCTTCCTTTCCTCCTTTTCCCTTTTTCTGTTCCTCCAACACAGAGATGCATCCTGCTAACTCCCACTCCTGCAGGCACAGCCAATTTGTCAACATAGCTATTTTGATACTGTGTGATATTTGCTAAGCTTACATCCTGTCACTCTCATTTCCTCCCTTTTATGGGGAGGGAAACAAAGTTAATGACAGCTCACTGGACTGATATTTACCAACTGTCTTCCTCTCTGTAGGTGTTACAGTTTGGGAACTGATGACATTCGGGACCAAACCGTATGATGGGATTCCAGCCAGTGAAATAGCTGGCGTATTGGAGAAAGGAGAGCGACTACCTCAACCACCAATCTGTACCATTGATGTCTATATGATCATGGTGAAATGTAAGCTCAGTGGAATGCTGGTTTTAGAACATTATCATTATCATCATAATCTGTGTTTCTAAATTACATTTCATGGTAGAACATTGAGTTTACTGTTTTGGCTGCTGCAGCTAATTTCTAATAATTTCCCCAGAGATGATGGTTAAGTCCCTTTTTTTTTTTTTAGATTAATGTTATAAAGTCCCTCTATCTTATGATGACATCTGCTGATGTGTCTACACAGGTTGGATGATTGATGCAGACAGCCGACCTCGTTTCCGGGAATTAATAGCCGAGTTTACAAAAATGGCCCGGGATCCTTCTCGTTATCTTGTCATTCAGGTACCACAAAGTCTGACTAAATTCCTTAAATCTGCAGTTTAATTAACAATTATTTGTAATGACCTATTGGATCTGCAAAGCTGACCAGGCTATTTCTATTTCTATTCAGGGTGATGACCGCATGCACTTGCCGAGTCCCACAGACACTAAATTCTACCGCAGCCTGATTAGCGGGGAGGATATGGAGGACGCTGTCGATGCAGATGAATACCTGGTGCCACAACATGGCTTCTTCAGCAGCCCGAGCGCTTCTCACACCCCGCTGCTGCACTCCACAGTAAGCTTGTTTATATAAATAACACACATGCAATCAGAAGTTTTGGATTGACTATCTGTCCATCAGGTTACATCTGTGGTACCAAGGCTTATATTTTAGCAAACCAAAAATTAAAATTAAATCAAATTGTATATCTCCACTGGTGATATTTGGAAAACTTGAGATTGTGGATTTATCTATCTTTGTTATGATGTGGCATTTCAAACATTTAACAATGAAGAATGCCTTGATTAAAAGATAACATTTCTGATTTGAGAAAGCATAACTGCGACATCAGTGGTCTGATACTGATGAAAGTTGAAGTGAAGATGTGCAAGATTTAATCACTACAAACAAACAATGATATCATCAGACTTGAACGACCAGTGTGTAAGATTTAGTGGCATCTAGTGGTAAGGTTGCAGATTGCAACCAAGTTAATACCACTCCCTTCGAAGCGTGTAGGGGAACCTACGGTGGCTGTGAAATTTGTGGTTTCTGGGCTACTATAGAAACATGGCAATGCAATATGTTGGGCTCTGTGGAAGAGGATATGTTCCCTATATAGACATAAAGGGCTCATTCTAAGGAAATGAAAACACTACAATTATTATTTCCAGGTGATGAAACACTAATTAAAACATAATTATGAGTATTACATTCCATTTCTGCCAAATCCGTTCTGCTGGGCGCCACTAATTTTAACCTTTAACACAGCTGGCCTCTGAGTCACAATGAAGACTGATTACTGGAATTATAAAAAAAAAAAGAGAGAGAGTTAAATAACTAAAATAAGTCTTAAGAAAACCAGGGTATGAGATGTTTGCACAGAGTGTAAAATATCGACTATAGAAATATGAATACACTACAGTATGTATAACAATACTTTTATATCAACAAAAGGTTTATCCCACCCCAAAGTTTGGGAAACATGAGCTACAGTTACGTTTTAAAGTCTACCAGCTGTTGACCTGACCCCCTTCATTTATTTTTAATCATGAAAAGATTTTAAAGAAATCTAAAAGCCAAAGCTAAAATATTACCCCAATGTTTAATGTCATGACTCTTTGCTACTTTACTTAACAGCTGGTATAGCGTGAATCAGTACATGTTCAGTAATGAAGCACAGGTACCTCTACTGCAAAACTTCTCTGTCCAAACAAGAAAAAGAGGAATACCAGCTGGTTTCCCAGAAAAAGCAGCATTAATAGATTAAGAAATTGCACCACACACCAGCAGTGCACTTAACCAACATGCAGTTAACTGTTTGAAAATGTAATTGGGCTATTTTAACCGTGATTTGGGAAATGGGATTTCTGCATAAATCATTACTCTGTGAGTCAGAATGGAATAAATACAGAGTCATTTTTCAGGTTGTTAAAAGCAATTAACTTTAACTTCAAGCAGCAGAACAAAACACTGATTTGAATCAAAGTGTCCAGTCATACCTGGCTTGAACCCTGCTTACCCCATTTGCCCTCAATCTGTTTAATGGTCACCAATGGGACTGTTTCTCCTCTTTCTTATCCCTGCCCACTCGGCCTCGTCATCATCTCTCCCACGTTTCCTCCCAGGTGCCCTTTGATTAATGAGGACTCTTCTACCTCAGGTTCAGTGAAAGTCATGCGTAGGTCTGGCTCTTCTACCCGGGATCTGTGCCGGCCACTGACAGCCTGCTTAGCTCATATGAGCTTTCAAGTTTGATTATGTTTGCAGACAACCATGCATACGTTCAAATCTTTGTCCAATAAAAGCTCAGAGTGAGCCTGTTTTTGTAATATCATCGTTGGGGCATGGCCCAGTATGGGTCAAGAAATTTTTTCACAGATGGCCACTCTTTCAGCGTCTTTAATTTCCTTTTCTTGTTGAAAGTAATTGCATTGCCACAGCTGTCACTCTGTTCTCTTTATTTGCTCGGTTTCCCTGGTTTAACACCATTCACAGCCCTTTGACTGTGAGAGTCTGACAGACACAACAAAGCTTGTCAGATTGTTTGAATTAATATGAATCTGCTTGGTGGACGTTTATTTCGATCCTTATCAGTTTGTACTGAGATGACAGCTATGGCTCTCTGAGTACCATAAAAACACATTACTATCCCTATTAAAAAGGAACTCATTGTCCCCCGAGATACTTTAACATAAATCACAATGGCTAAAAGAAACACACACACTTTTATTGAAAAAAAAAACTAGAAATAAAAGCAGGAAATCAGAATCCACAACAACCGAAGTGGAAGATAATAATACTAAATTAAGGATTTGCCTAAATCCAAAATGGAGCACAGCAGTCCAACTTTCTGTCCTGGACTGCTCTGAAACAGCTTGCTTGGATGTATATTAAACCTTTCCTTAATTACAGTGTCTACATTATCCAAATGGCTTATCCAAATGTGTTACAGCTCTATAAAACACTATTTCCTGCATAGCATCTGCTGTGGCGATATTAACAAAAGTTTACTGTCTGTCTATCTACTTTGCAGAGCCTCAACAGTAGCATTGGAACATGTCATGGCAGAAATGGTTTATTGGTAAGAAAGAATCCTAATCCTTTCATAAACAAGAAATTGGTTTCACTGAGAGTGCAACAGCCTTAAAAGTCTCTGTTCTTTCTTACAGAATGGATTCCCGAGTCGAGATGGAAGCATGGTTCTTCGGTATATTCCTGACCCCACAGACAAACTTTTAGAAGACGCCTTCCAGCCAGCTCCAGGCAAGTGTGCGTTACTTGCTCTGCAGTTTTTCTGTCATCCAAGTTAATCTCAGCAGAGTTCTGCCTTGGTCCCCCTGTTAGATTCAGTGAGTAAGAGGGACATCTAGTGGGCAAGAAGCATATTGCTGTTTCTCTTTTTACAGTCCATTAAGTGTATAAATCTTTAATCCAGGTTGTTTTAATAGGGGATCTAAAAATATAAGATTTTTAAAGACTAATCAGGTGTTTTTCTTTTTTGTTTCTTTTTTTCTTCATGGAAACTTTAACATCAGCCACCTGTTTAATAAGCAAAATCAAAGATGATTGATGATACAGATGATTTTGGATTTTTTAGGAATCAGAGCTCATAAATGCAATGCTTTCTGACAGCAAACAGCTTCCTTGAATGCACCATGAGGAACAGTCCCTCCTTACAACTACATTTCCATGTGACAATAATCACTAGGCAACTTAGTTTTAAATTAAAGCAAATTAAATTAAATTAAATTAAATCCTTGATGGGGTGGTTGTCTAAGGCCCGTTTCAAGTCTGTGTTGATTCTCATCACCTGCTGCCATTTAAGGGGCACTCCACTGATTTAATAGTCCACTTCCAGAAAGTGGGCAGAGACCGATTTATAAAAGATTGGTCAAACTCACAGGCTGAGATATCATGGATTAACGATCCTAGCATGGATCCACAAATGTCAGATCCTACATTTCCTATAATGCATCTTGATAGCATTTTTTTGTTAGATACACCCTACCTGGTAAATGTTCACTGCTTTCAAACTTGATGCCTCTAGGTTATAAGGCTAATGTTTTGTCAAGAATTTTAATTTTCCACAGCAGGACCAAGATATCTCCTATAGCACCATCAGAGTTAGAGTTCCTAGATTTTAAAAATCTCCTCCAGAGACACAGACTACATTTTATTACTGTTCTGACAGACCAAGTATGTGACCTTTATGTGTAAAATTGGTGGAGTACCCCTTTAACTGCCTGGAAGGTTGGAATTTGATCTCCAGACTTGGGGATTTGAGAATGATGAGCATTACAATTATGTTAATTTGTAGTTAAAGGGCTAAAACATGAAAAACCACCATTATAAATGATCTAGTAGTTTCTGTTTAGCTGTGTATACACTAAACTATCCAGTGTCCTTGCTAATGTATCTGTCTTTCTCACAGACTACATGAACCAGAATGGAGTCTCAGACATGATGAATCCCATATACCAGCACCCCGGTCCACCTCGCACCATCCTTCCCACCATCTCTTCAGACGACACGGAGACTGAGTACCTGAACTGCTTTAAGGACGGGACCAACGGACCAGAGTACCTCAATGAGGTCCCATCACCTGCCACCCTCCCGCTCACCTCCAACGGCACGGTCCACAGCATTCAGAAATACCAGCCTCAGAATAGCATAGACAACCCTGATTACCAACAGGATTTCACTCCAACCTTCAAGACCCACACAAATGGACACATCCCAGCAGCCGAGAACACAGAGTATCTGGGCCCAGACTGAGGATTTGTTTTATTGACTTGGATCAACAAACAGTAAATAAGAGATTGTTTCTTGTTCCGTTAAAAAAAAGGACAGTGATGTCTTGGCTTAGACAGCATAGCTAAGTGGTACCATCAATTATCATATACGTCGTTTCCCGTCATAAGGAGTCAGATGACACTTTGTGCAGCTTTCCGTGTTGCTTGCATGCAGTCATACTTGTCATGCAACACTCGTCTCATTCCAAAGAGTCCTTTCTTTACAACCAAACTACAGATGATTTCATGAAAGCTGGACAAAAGCGGACTTACAAAAATGACTCAGTTGACCTGAGAGTTGCTGGACACGTTGTAACCCCTATCAGAAGATGAAAATCTTCTCCTGAAAATATCTCTAAATGTTGTGCATAAAATGCTGCGATCCAAATGTGTCAGTGGAGGAATGCTATTAGAAGGACACAAACGCCTCCATGTTTTGTTTTTTCAGAGGAAGAAGCTCTACTGCAAAGAAAAGAAACTGGCAGCTCAACCCAAAACACAACTTAAGGTACATGTGTTGTAGAATCACACAATCAAGACACAATTGGTAAACAGTATTGATAAGTTGGATTTGAAAGGGTTAGATAGCTATGATGTGGTGCACTCACCTGACGCTGATGTGAAGCCTACAGAACATTTGTTCCATGGTGAAGTCTAGAAGATAAAAGGGGGAGTTCTTCAGAGTACAATGCTGGCTCGACGGCCTGATGACACTCTTCCTGAAGGATGAGTCAATGAGGAAACAAGATGTTGCGATGTCTAGAATGTATAGCCAGTTTAAAGGGGATTACTGGCAAATTGCATTGTTTGAATAGGTTATCTTTATGCTCTAAGATGGTTCAAATTTGTTGCTCTGTTAGATTGGAAGGAGAGAGTAGAGTTTCCTTTATTCCCCTGTGTGTGTCACAAACTATATACATATGTGGATGATGTAATGATAAATATGGCAAATGTGATTGTGGTCATATTCACACTGCTGTTGTTTTTTTTTTGAAAACCTGAAGCACTCTTGTAGCCTGAAGTTCATTTTTTTGGACCCACACAGATAGCTAAAATTTGAGGTCTATCAGAATGGCACATTAGTCTATACCAGGAACCCAGGAAGCTCTTTTACTCTTTACTTCCCACAGATGGTATCTTCCGACTGCACTAAGAGCTTATCAAGTTTTTACTGAGAAGCACATTGACTTTACAGCAAAAACAAAAGATGGGTTTATAACCACCACTTCCAAACGTGTTCCAATAGAGTTTCCGCTATTTTTATGTTTTATCACTTTTTTTAAAAAAAAAGTTGAACTGTCTTAGCCCATGTGAGTAACTTGTTTGATTTTTTTTAAAATAAAAGTAGTACTTCCCTGTAAACATTATGAGTTTTAGAGACTATTTGAATGACTCTGTATCACATCTTTCTGATGTGTGTGTGGTCTAATATATCTTTCCTTGTCTATTTTTTTAAACAAAAGTATAGACTATTGTTTGACACAGGGGGTTGACACCTATGAATCTGCTCCTAGCTTTAAAGTCTTGTAGTATTGCAAGAGCATTAACTTTGCAAATATTATTCCTAGTTTTAAAGGAATATACTATTGTAGCAAACTGTAAGCCTACTTTTGCAGATTTTACACAGGTACATGTACAGATAGCAGTGATTTATGCTGTAATATACCCCAAAATAGTCACCTATAATTTATACTATCAGTACTTGGTTTTGCCACATCATACGTGAATATGCACTTATTCTTGAATTGTGATTCTTTCATTCAAAAGTGAATATGAATAAATCTTTTTTTTCTATGGAAATGAATCTTATGTGTTCTTTTTGTTGTTGTTGTTGCTTTTCCATCATTTCCACAGCTTTGGTAAGTAAAGGGCTATTTACAGGAGGGACACAAAGCCCCTGTTCTCTTAAAGCAAGGATGATTCACTCATCCACTCAGTCTTTTATCTGGATGCCTGCAGCACTTCAAGTTAAGTTTGATGAAGTGCCTTCATCGGATAAGCAGCTGAATGAGAGCTGCATCCACCCTAATGCTTTGCTGTTTCACTAAAACTGATTGAAATCCACATATATCTGTTTGGTGAGTGACTGAGATAAAAGAAGCTTGATTAAGCATTAGAGGACAAAATCATTTCATTGTATATGTTCAATGTAAAGTGCATAGAATAAATCAATTGTGTTTTATCTTAATAGATCAAAGGCAGGCCTAGATTTACAGCAGATACTCCTTAATCTGCCTTTATAGTTCTGAATATACTGTCAAATAGATTCTGAGGGGTCTTACGTCCTAACTAAGGATCCTTTTCAGTAGAGGGAAATTGAGTCATTAAATCAAATAAACGGGGGGTTACTAGGATAAGATACAGTGCAGTCTGCTGTGGTTGGGACAGAAAAAATTGTTGAAACCTATATGTTTACCTGACGTCCATGAAATTATCCTAAAAAATCCAATTAAAATGAGCAAATGACCTACAATTCAGAACAATTAAAGTGATTAACATACCCATCTCTAACAGTTAAGTTAGAGATGGGTATGCTAATTAACTTAATTTATTAAAAACAGTTAATGAAGTAGGTTATGACTAAACCAAACGGATTTTTGGAGTTGATTTGGGTTATGTTTAGCCACTATACAGTCAAGGTTAAATATTTTTATATTAATGTATTTAGGTTAAAGATTAAGTTTGGCTGTAACCCAGATGTTATGTAACAACATAACATTTGGGTTAAATATTTGTAACTATAGATTTAACACTTGAAATCTTGGTTTCAACTTTATGTATTTCTATATAAAATTAGAAAAAAACCCACATGTAATAATTATCTAATGAAGGTTTAACACAAATAATTGACAGTTATATATTCAAACACTGAGCTAATCTGCTTCATCAGGACTGTTTCAGTGTTGTTTGATCTGATTTGATTGACAGTTTCCAAATAAAAAAAAAGCAAAATATCATTATCAATAACAGAGACTGGGCAGATGTCTT
The DNA here is from genome assembly GCA_029490765.1 of Euthynnus affinis. NCBI lineage: Eukaryota > Metazoa > Chordata > Actinopteri > Scombriformes > Scombridae > Euthynnus > Euthynnus affinis. The sequence goes on along the minus strand of CM055849.1, from coordinate 18,410,600 downwards.
TGGATGAAAACATCAAAAAAGAGCACACATCAATTGTTAACAGCCTACTTGTTTGTTCAGTTTACTGTTAGATTTCAAAAATGAATAGTGCTAATGCATAGTGCTTATCTGGAATATTATCATTAAACTAGTTAGATCTTTTAGATTTTTTATCAAAATTGTATATTTCCCATATATTTCTTAATGTTATCAGTTATGAATCTTGTGAAATAATTCCATAAATGACAAAATGAATGTAATATTGTTATATTAAATTATTAATATTTAAGTTTTGATGCATTAAATCACCTTTTTCCATTGCAGCCCTGTCCACTTCAAATCAATAATAAGAGCAAAGACAAACAACACAAATATGCTTCTAACTTTGGCATAGAAAAGTATATTAATCATATTCAGATAAAGTGGTTACAGTTTACAGGATTTTACATGGCAATACTTCTAGCTGCTTTACCGACGGTATTTCAACAAGGTTGGGGAAGTTCATGGTCATAATAACAGAATCAGTGTAGCAAACTTAATAGATTCGAGTCTAAACTGGGCAAGGTTTTCTTCCAGTATGCTGATGCCATGGAGTGGAATAAACTGCCTCCTTTAATTAGGGAAGAGTTGAACACTTCTACCTCTAAGGCAAATCCAAACCCTAACTACTGCTGGATAGTATTCCCTAGTGGAGTATGGACATCTTACTATGTTTGTTTGTTTGTGTGTGTGTGTGTGTGTGTGTGTGTGTGTGTGTGTGTGTGTGTGTGTGTTGGAACATTGATGTTTGCATCAATCTTGTTTATTTGTTTATTTCCGAAGATCCCCATTAGCCATGCCCTAAAATACAGATACTCTTCCACATAAAAAAACGCTGCGAAAACTACAAATCAGCATATGCATGACATCCTACAAATATGATGTTCCTAGGTGTTTCCTTCTTTCCTTTTAAAATATTGATTCCTGTATTAATTTAGTCAGTAACAGAGGTAAAGAACTTGTGTTTTTTATTGCTCTGTATACTACTGTGTATTTAAGGAAATTAGTGTTTGCCTTGGGGAGTGAAAACCAGTCTTCTGTTTCCTGTCTGGTGGCATATGTATATGACTAAATTAAATTGTCATAGCGACCAGATACATTAAATTACAGATGAAAACGGGTACATAAACAGAAATATTTACATATTCAAATACAGTCAAATATTCCAGTATGTAAAGAGCGATAGCTTTCAGGGACTATAAGGTTTGTTATGAAGTTATTATGGTATTCAGGTGTAGTGCGTCACCAGCGTCACTTGGTGGCAGCACTGAAGGAACATTTTGTCTCCGCCCCAAACACACAATCCGACGAAGAAGAAACCAACAACAAAATATGCGAAAGTTTACCTGAGCTGGCACTTCGATTCGGTCTTTTCAGTAAGAGGGATGGGGCTCTTACAAGAGAGAAGCAGTTTATGTGTACTTTTCCTCATTATACTCCTGTCAGAAGGATATTTTCGATGGGTAAGTGTAATTTAACGTCCGTGTTCTCGTGACTAAATCATGACTCAGCTCAGTGTGCCGTTGCTAGTGTGATGTTAATCTGGGGCGGCTAGCGAAATTTAGAGTCAAGTGTAGCTTGATTGTTTCGATTTGATAAAGAGAAAGTCAGTAATCGGTTTAATGGTGGCTCAAACAAGACAGCCAATGCTATCTGGAAACATTAACGTAAGCAGTAACCTGAAATGCATATCATAAGACGTGAGCTTTGACATTTCTCTGAGGCGGGCAGTGCTTCAAGTAACGTACAGGATCTATCGTAGACTCGAAGCTGGGGTCAGAAGAAGTTTCAGTATGCCATTCCTTGACAGATCAAAATTACTTCCCTGTTTTTAGTATTTAAAAAAAGACTAAATGTGTTACTGCTTCTTGATTTTGTGATTGACCCAAGCCAACAATATTACATTAGTTTAACTGGCAATATGCAACGTTATCAGGTTTATTTTTAAGTAGAGATGATTTGGAGCCAAATAAATTGACTATTTTGACTATTTCACTTCCTTCTTGTAATTCTTTTCTTTTTCTTTTTTGGGATTATTGTGTCATTGTAATAAAATGTGGAAGCTGAGTTTTAATGCGTCATTAAACAGTAACTAAGAAGAAGTAAGATTCAGTAGTAACTAATACAAAAACAAGTAAATGCATAACAGAAGAGAGAGTGCATTAAAAGAGAAAAATAATTAATAAAGATGTAAGTATAAAAATTAAATTGCATATGGAAAAAAGCAAAACGTAGTAAGTGCCTGAGCAACACCTCGGAGTGTACTTGATATTCAGTGACAAAAAGATTCACATTAAACAAATAATGGACATAAAGGTGTGATACGATACAAAATCTGACTTTCCCATATCTTCCACTTGTCAATCGTCTATTGATTGGTGAAGATTTCATTTCAAAACAAGCTGGTGTCTGTTTTATGCATTTGATTTGATTTAATCAGATTTAAATAGTGCCCGCTTGTCATCAGTAGCCTCGCAGCTCTTTTGCATTGACTGCATTGTTTATACTCCATCTCATCAGGTTATTCAGTCAAATCACTGAGAAACTATGCTAAAACTTCAGATGTGATTAATCATTACTGTGTTGAGATAAGTTATCAGCTTTCTTGGAAAAGAAGGAAGTGTGATGAGTAAAAAGTATTGATCACTTAAAGGGTGGAGTGGATATACATAAACTTGTGTGGGTGCTGGTTTCTTTTGTGGGTTTCAGGGTGGTGCAACAGGTTTCTGTCATGATTATGTAATTACCCTTACATACTGTTCATGTTCTGACCCTGCATAGTATGGAGCTGGTCATTTTTGACCCGGCTCAAGTATCCCTTTATAATTACTCCCGATAGCAAAGTTTGAACCACAAATATATTTTGCATCCATCTTATCAGTCGTTAATAAATGTATGATTTATCTGTCATTAATGTTTCAGAGAGCAGAGAGAATGTTCTCTTTAGGTTTGACACGGTTTGTTTATAGAAAATACATTCACAATGTTATGATCTCATGTTCTCTAAAACAGGGGAACTAAACAAGCATAATTATTTCTATCCTATTCTGTTTTATTGAAAGTGAAGGCTGGTAGGTTTCATTATAACCATGAAAACCATCACTTCTTTTCTGTCAGTTGTACACAATCAACTCTGCATTGAGATTATTAATCATAAAACACAACAACAAACTGGTTTGCCAATTTCAAACAAACAACACTGCAAAAACATAACTTTTACCTTTGCATCTCCCTCTCTTTTGTCCCCTTGTGAAACTGACTGTGGGACTGCAGATTGATCAGAGCAGGATTCAGTCTACTGCACCTGCTGCTGTGACTGCTGGCGGTGGGGTGTTGCCTTTGCATGAGTGAAATTACAAAGAGGATAACTCTATGTTATCCTCTTCTAATACTTTCTCTTCAACTCTCTGTCTCCTTTTTCATCTTGAAATTACAAATCCACAAAATCACTCCTTCCACTCCACTAAATCACTAAAATAGCAACTACATAGAGGACTATGACCAGCAACCACTATGTTGGTTGTCTGATAATTGATGGGTTTCATTTGTTGCTTTGTACAGACTTGTTAGGTGCAGATACCCAACTGGGTGGGAAATCTGGCAAATGTAGGGTTATGTTGGGAACATGGACACTGTCAAAGTCTGTCTGAGCCCACTGTCCCAGAGACAGGAATACACACACATGCCAATCTATAGTTTCACTGCTGCAAGATTCCCTCTAACCACACTTTACCTTGATTTGACCCCATCTAGAATCTTTAAAATCCCTTTGGATAAATATAGGTCAAATTTGACTTGGAACACACATCTGTCCCAGCAGCACAAAATGATTTTGTAATACTTCTATTTTTGTATATTATGAGCCACTTAGGAAAAGGAAATTCCAGGCTTAAAGAACGTCATTTAAGGTGTTTTTACTGCTTTCAAAGGTCAAGGTGGGTGAAATTTGACCCATACAACAATATGTGAGGGTTTTGGTTCTTATTCAATGTAAACAAATGTCTTTCTTTGAGTTGTGAGCCTTTCAGCTTGGGAAAATAGCTAGTATAGTTACATTTCTCAGTCTGCAGCTGCATAAAGCCCCAACTGAGGAAATAGTGACATCTGAATGTTGTCCTTTAACTCAAAACCACAAGACACAAGTAGGCCAGAGTGTAACACTGGGCTTACTCATGAAACAGTTTGTAGAGTAAGTGAATTAACTTCCCTAAGACAACCCCCCCCCAACCTCCAACAAAAAAACATGTGAGGACTGTGATGCTGAATAGACAGATAATGGAAATGTTGAGCTGCAGAAACTATGAAAGGTAATAAAAATCTATTGAACAATATATTGTTCAATGTATTGTGCACCGTGCATTAAGTGCACGAAAAACTTCATTGTAGCCGTAACAAAAACTGTCCCAGTGTTATTTGCAGTTGCCATAGCAATCTGACCACAGTATGTGTTGGGTTAGTCATATTAACATTGTGCGATATGACTAAACTAAGGGCTGCTGTCTAGTGTCACTCTATACTCTTCACATGCCTGATTTAGTAGGAGACATTTTTGCAGAAGTGAAATTCTTATTTTCAGGCATGTAAAGCACGAGATATTAGAAACACAGGAAATGAAACCTGATCAGAGGTTTAACCTGACAAATATAAAACCTCAAGGTAGAAAGCTTCATCTGCAAATCACAATGGTTACGCCTTTTTGAGTCACCAAAACTAAAGTCACCTGTTCTCATCCTCACAACATAAAAAAAGTAAACTGTCAGGAAAAGGCTATGTAATATCCAGACTATATGAGCTGTATTATGAGGCTAATAAAATTTGTTCTGCAAACACACACATTGCACAAATGATCTTTATGTTTTTGTTGTCTCACTATCAGGTCGAGGCCCAGCACTGTGTGTGGTACGGTGAGTGCGGCGAATCTGAGAAGGTGCCCGGAAAAAAGTACAACTGCAACTACACCGGTCCTCCTTCACCGCTAAAAGATGAGGGTTATGAGCTTCTCACGGTACATATCTTGATGTTTTTGTCCAGTTATGGCTTTCAGATGATCCTCATACCAAAACGTCTGCATCATACTTCTGCTTTCCAGCTGTGCTTTATTTTTACACTGCGGAAAAAGTCTATCAAAGTCTATCAACGTGATGTTAATGCTGTTTCTTTTGTGTTTCTTTTACATGCAGGAGCTTTGTCCTGGATATGACTATGGAAACCGAAGTCTATGCTGTGATGTTGACCAGTTGCGCACTCTCAAAGGGAGTCTCCAGCTTCCCCTTCAGTTCCTGTCTCGGTATGCGCTGTTTTTATAAAATTAACTAATGAGGCGCATGACATGCTTGGGAAGGCATCATCATTCCTCTTCTGAATTTCTGTGCACAGTATTGGTCCTTTGTACCATGACAAATGACTATCATTTGCCAAGGTTGACATGTTTTTACCACCTTGCTTCATTCCTTTGCAACTGTTAAACCCCCTCGCAAAAACCTTAAATTGTTTTATTATTCTGTTATTGTTTTGTTTTTGTTTTTTTTTTTTTGTTTTTTTTTACCATTCTGCATGTGACACTTTATGCATCTGTGTACAGGTGTCCTGCCTGTTTCTTCAATCTGATGAACCTCTTCTGTGAGCTGACATGCAGCCCCCACCAGAGTCAGTTCATGAATGGCACCCAGTTCAATGGTCGCAACGTTTTGGAAGTGCAGTACTACATCGGACAAACGTTTACTAACGGTGAGTTTCACTCAGCGGTAACCAAATGTTTCTTTTTTAAATATGAAAAAACACCATTTTTTCATGGTTTCCCAAAACTCAGCCTCTTGCTATATTTTAAATAAAACAAGAAAAACACGCCAAATAATAAGCAACATGTGGCTGGCATGAGGAAACTGAGTTGAGTTTCAACTTGAACACGAAGTCATGCTCTCAATTGGGTAATTCTGTGGGTAACTAAAAGTCATGACTGTTAAATTTGAGGTCAGATGTAAGAGTGAATGAGTATGTTAATTGAAAGTAAAAAAAGAATTTTTGCCACAAAATAACCAAATGGGACTTTTTCAGCCATGTACAATGCCTGTAAGGACGTCCAGGCCCCGTCTAGCAATGTGAAGGCCTTATCACTGCTGTGCGGCAAGGATGCAAAGGACTGCAACGCTACTAACTGGATCCAGTACATGTTCGATATTAACAATGGACAGACTCCTTTTCCTATCGTTCCGATATTCTCAGGTGAATCTTTTTTTTTTTTACTATTTTTTTTTATTGTACTTCTGCATACTTGCTACAGAATAAAACATCTCTCCTGCTTTATTTACTTAAGTTAAATACATCTACCCTTTAGATGATTAATCCAGCATGCTGTGTTTTTGCTGTTTCTAGATGTCCCAGTTCATGGTTACACTCCTATGAACAACAAGACATATGACTGCACAGAGGGCCTGGAGGACGGTTCAGGTCCCTGCTCCTGTCAGGACTGCACAAAGGCCTGTGGTCCCAAACCTGTCCCTCCCCCTCTCCCCCCGCCCTGGACTATCTTTGGCATGGACGCCATGACTGTCATCATGTGGATCTCTTACATGGCCTTCCTGCTTATCTTTATTGGCGCTGTGCTGGCAGCTTGGTGTTACAGGTAAGGGATTTTTTGGGATTCATATCATATGATCATGACGATAATATTTTGGTTCTGATGCTTGCCTTTTGAAGGGAATATCTAATTGGCTCGTGTGGTTCTTTGTTCATACAGGAAAAGGACAATCATGTCTGAGTATGGTCCCATATTAGACAGCAATAACCCGCTCTCTCTCAACAGTGATAATCCTGACCAAGGTAATTGGCACATTATTTAAATTATTCTTATTGCACTGTGGGTGTAATAACAATCTTTCCTTACTGCCACATGACACAAACTAACTCTCAGTATCTTTCCCTCTGCAGTAAATGCGTCCTGCTGTGAAACGCTCGGTGAACGCTTTGAGAATGCACTGCGGGTTCTCTTTACTTCCTGGGGTTCCTTCTGTGTGCGGCGTCCCTCTCTGGTCATACTGGGGAGCCTGATATTGGTAGCAGCCTCCTCTAGTGGCCTGGTCTATATGAGCATTACCACCAACCCCGTTGAGCTGTGGTCGTCTCCTAGCAGCCAGGCGCGCCAAGAGAAGGACTACTTTGACAGCCACTTTGGACCCTTCTTTAGAACTGCACAGCTCATTATAACCACTCCCCTCACTGACACTTTCATCTACTCCCCCTACTTCGGAGGATCAGATGTCCCATTCGGAGCCATCCTTGGCAAAGATGTCCTGCATCAGGTGGGTTTCGTCGAGAAGATTGGAAGATTGGTTGTGAGCAATATTGCTCGGCCTGCCTCAGCCACTGAGCGTTATGTATATGAGTTTGTGTCTGTTATAGGGATTTAAAGAAACACATCACCACATAAGATAAAAACGGGACATTGGAAGAGCAGCTGCATCTCTTAAACTTTATCGGTTCTCCTTTCTTCTCCTCCTCTTTTTTTCTAATCTTAACCAACCAGGTGCTGGATCTGCAGCTTGCCATTGAAGGCCTTGTAGCAACACATGAGGGGAAAAACGTTACCTTGAAGGACATTTGCTTGGCTCCTTTGGCCCCGTACAACGACAACTGTACCATCTTGAGTGTCCTCAACTACTTCCAGAACAGCCACGCCGTGCTGGACCACAGCATTGGAGACGACTTCTTTGTCTACGCTGACTTTCACAGCCACTTCCTCTACTGTGTCAGGTGATTTTTTTTTTTTTCTTTAAAGTTTGCTTTTTGGCTTTCTTCTTTTTTCATGTGTTCATCAATAAGCTGGCATTCATGCAGTCTTTAGATTTAGCTTTTCCTTGCATTAAATTCTTTTCGTTGCCAGCAAAAATCTGCTGACAGTCGAGGAAAAGCTCAGAACAATAACGGTGTGAAACATCTGCAGCTCACGAGAATCTATTTTCTCCAGACGCAGACATTTACATTTTCTCAGTACCGCTGTGGGTGAAAGTTTCTTCTTAAAATAGCCCAACACTAGTTCCTCATTGGTTGTCATAACGTGCCTCCTATATGAGTTGGTCTTAACTGTACTAGAATGAATTTCAGGTAATGCCTAATGATGGTAGATTGGAATTTTTGTAGGCGTCTAACTATGTTTTTGTTTTTTGTCTTAAAGCGCACCCGCATCCCTCAACGACACCACCCTCCTCCATGATCCCTGTCTTGGCACTTTTGGAGGCCCCGTCTTCCCTTGGCTGGCCCTTGGAGGCTACGACGGTGAGCTGGATAAACATTTGTTGAAAATGGATATTGTTTTTCATTTATGGAGGTTATAAAGTTATATAGTCTGTCTAGAATCTATTTTATTGCATTAAGAGAAATAACCTATGCTCTTTGGTCGCTGAATTTCTACATTAATCTTCTACCTGTGGTTGTGTACATCTGAAGTTGTATCAACAACACTGTTTCTGCAGTTAGTGATGATTTGGAATTGTTGGTGTTACTGAAGTATCTATAATAGCAAATAAGAAGGGTATTTACAGTAAAATCACTTTTGTGCAGCAGTTACAGTTACATGTTTGCTGTTTGAAATATTAATGTTAATAAAAGCGTAAGAACAATTGCTCAGTCATCCCTCAAATGATTAATACTGCTGCTGTAGCCATCACTGCCAATTACCTTATAAGGTAGCAGGTCCATAATATTTGTTATCGTGTTTGATAAAGACAATGGTTTAAGTAATGTAACTGTTTTTTACACACTACAGAAACCAACTACAACAATGCCACGGCTCTAGTGATCACCTTTCCGCTCAACAACTACCTGAACGACTCCACCAGGATGGGCAAAGCTCTGGCATGGGAGAAAGAGTGAGACATCAATCTTTTTCTAAAATAAGTCAGACCTCTTTTAGCGAGGATCGATTAAAGTTACTGTTCTACTTGTGTACTTATTGTGTTTATGTGTATGTGTGTGTGTGTGTGTGTGTGTGTGTGTGCGCTCATTTCAGATTCATCCGCTTCATGAAAAACTTCAATAACCCCAACCTGACCATCGCCTTTAATGCAGAGAGGAGTATTGAGGACGAACTTGACAGAGAGAGCAACAGTGACATCAGCACCATAGTAATCAGCTACGTCATTATGTTCATCTACATCTCCCTGGCCCTGGGTCACATCCACAGCTCCAGGAGATTAATGGTAGAGCACTAATTCATTTTCGTCATTGTTTTCATAGTTTTACACATTACTCAACGGAATTCCTCTTTCGTCCTTGTGACATAAGAGCTTGACACATGTCTGAGTCAACAGAACTTGTAAAACATGTTTGACAACTTCCTGTCATCCGAACGTTAAAGGAAACAGCGAAAGAAAGAAGATGACTGATCCTCTATCTTTTTTTTTTTTTTTTTTTTTGCCTGCACAGGTGGACTCTAAGATTTCTCTGGGTGTAGCAGGTATCCTGATTGTGCTGAGCTCTGTTGCTGCCTCACTGGGCATCTTCAGCTACGCTGGTATCCCACTCACACTCATTGTCATTGAGGTCATTCCCTTCCTGGTGTTGGCCGTTGGAGTGGATAACATCTTTATTATAGTGCAAACATACCAGGTACCTACATATCTTTCAGTCTGTTTGAATAGTATATTATCACCCGGGTACAGAGATTATAATGTCAGTGCCATTATTTTTCTTTTAGATAAAAGATTAACTTGAACGTACTTTTCGGATTTCATTTCTGAACAGAGGGATGAGCGGATGCCTCAGGAAGAACTTCACCAGCAGATAGGTCGCATTCTTGGAGACGTAGCCCCCAGCATGTTACTCTCCTCCTTCTCTGAGACGGTGGCCTTCTTCCTGGGTAAAATGAAATCACTTATGAAATACAATTGCTTATATAAACTATGAAATATGTATTCTTAATAATATTGTTCCAACTCGAATTAAGAAAATCATTTTAGTGGAAAGAATTGACACAGTTGCCACAAAAAGTGCCATCGTGTCACATGCTGATAATACCGTTGACTCTTTCTTCTGCAGGAGCCCTGTCCAACATGCCTGCAGTGAGGACTTTCTCTCTGTTTGCTGGCTTGGCTGTTTTTATTGATTTCCTGTTGCAGATCAGTTGCTTCGTCAGCTTGCTTGGCTTGGACGCCAGAAGACAGGAGGTGAGACTGAGGGGGCAAACGGTGGCAACATTCATGATGATATGTAAGGGTTATAGACGGTCAGGGACTACAGCCTCTGGTGGGATCTGTGCAGTATAAAACCAAACACTACACTAGCTAATTTCACTGATTAGGTTGAAATTAATCAGCACAGTGACTAGAGTGAAAACCTGTTCTTCGGACCTCACTGACACACGGTTGAGAATGTGCTCTAAATAATTACACTTCTCAAATGGTGCGTTGTCCGTTGTGTTTTCAAAAGGGGAATCGCCTTGACGTCCTGTGCTGTCTGAAGCTGCCAGAAGGTCAGGAAACGAAAACGGACGGCTTCCTCTTCCGTTTTTTCAAGAAAATCTATGCTCCATTCATTCTCAAAGAGTGGGTGCGACCGATCATAGTAAGTATCTCATAGACACTTTGTCACGCACATCTTCCTCTAGAGATGTCACCAGATAACATACCCCTCTTTTGTGTTATTCTAATGTGTTGCAAGACATGTTTTTCTACATTAAGGTTTTGTTTTTTTTCATCTCTCATTGTTTAGGTGGCCGTGTTTGTGGGAATACTCTCCTTCAGTATTGCTGTGACGAATAAAGTTGATATTGGACTGGACCAGAAACTCTCCATGCCTGATGTAAGTCTTCACAGTGTCCATCACTTGTGTGTGTTCATGGGTGTTCAGTGGGCGCTGTTTGGACTGGAGCTTCTTATTTAGATGTGGAAACACAATGATTTAGTATCTTTTGTTACTGTGGGGGGGATGTCGCCGCTTCCGTCAGTTGTCAGAGAAGCTAAATCAATCATGCGTCATGTGGTTTGACTTCATGAATTCATTTTAATACATAACATGTGTGTGATATCCTGGCTTGCACTCCTGTGCATGTGGAGATCTATTCTGACAGTCTATCTCTTCATCAAGGACTCTTACGTGTTGGACTACTTTAAGAACATGAGCAAGTATCTCCACACTGGACCTCCAGTGTACTTCGTGGTAGAGGACGGTCTCAACTACAGTAGCCTGGAGGGCCAGAATCTTGTGTGTGGAGGGGTGGGCTGTAACAACAACTCCCTGGTCCAGCAGGTGTACGCCGCCTCGCTCATCAGTGACTAGTAAGTCTCAGATACATGTTCTCAGAATAAAATTAGATCATGGATGGTTTAATTGCATGACACAAACTTATATAAAATATATAAATGAAAAATCACAAATCTGTTTGTCAAACCTTATTTTAAACATACAGCATACTTTTTAATATGTGACAGCCACATACAACAACCTGAAAACTTGTTTAGATCAGACAAAGATCATAAAAGAATTATAGTCACTATCATCCAATCTATGATGACTTTACTACTTTTTCTTTTAGCACAACTGTTGCCTTCACTCCGTCCTCCTGGCTGGATGATTACTTTGACTGGGTGAAGCCTCAGTCCACCTGCTGTCGATACTACAACAGCACAGGGACCTTCTGCAACGCCTCGGGTAAATTTTTTATCCAATGTCAACATGCTTTGAAGCCTTGTACCGTGATCCTAATGTTTGACTTGAGTTACCAGTTAACATTTTGTGCACATTTTATACAGAAAATGCAGTAAAACAACTTTCAGGACATTATTTGAAAAAAAAGCAGAAATAATGCATTGTAAAACTAAATTTTAATGTTATTATAGTTCAAGTATTATGTATTGTATTTTTTTTATAATGCCTATGAGTGACTAATTAATTAAGTGATTAATGCCAGCTTATTGTGATCCTGTTAAACTTGAATTACTTTCAAAGATTGTAATCAATGCAGCAAATTGAAGTATTCCTTTATTAATAGATTCCTAGTTTATAAAATGACTTTTTCTAGAGTTAAAGGTCACCTTGGAGTGTCATCAAAGGAATGTTTATTTGAGGAAGAAGAAAGGAGGAAACAATCAAACCATGAAATTCTTTTCCCACATGGCTTTGGTTTTAAAAACAAATGCAGTTTCAGAATATGTTGATCACCAAAATGTCAAATTCCTTCATGATCCTTCAATATTTAAAAAAAAAAAAAAAAAAAAAGACTTGTTATTCTACTATTGCACTGTTTTATGACTGCACTGCGTTGATATGTTGGCTAACAGTTCTCATTGTGCAGCTTGGAGCTCGTTGTTTATTTGATTCATGTTTCACTAGTCTCACTGTGACTGAAAAGATTTGATTCACAGAAGTCTAAAGGCACGTCGTTTTAAGAGTTGGTGTCGTCTTACAGAGCAGAGTTGAATGATTTCTCACATCCTGTTGGATAATGTTTTCCAGTGGTAAACTCATCCTGTGTTCACTGTCGGCCCATGACTCCCAGCGGAAAGCAGAGGCCCGTTGGAGACGACTTCATGCGGTTTCTACCAATGTTCTTGTCAGACAATCCTAACGTCAAGTGTGGAAAAGGGTAATTTTATAGTTCTTGTTAGTTCTGTTTTCATTATTGAAAACACATGACATGCTATTACATTTAACTTTCACTTCTGTCTCATATGTGTTTTAAAAGCACCGCATTACAGTATACCAGTTTCATTGTGGTTTGTCATTTTCTCTTTCTTTTTTTTTCCCTCTTCTGTATTCACAATGCTCCTCCAGGGGCCATGCTGCCTACGCCACAGCAGTCGATCTGCATCCAAACAATACAGGGGTCGGAGCCACTTACTTTATGACGTATCACACCATCCTCAAAGAGTCCCCAGACTTCATAGAGGCTTTGAAAATGGCTCGAATCCTAGCTGAAAATATCAGTCAGTCCATGGACCACAAAGTTTTTGCCTACAGGTAGATCTCTCTACACTACCTCTAGTGCTCTAGACTTTGCTTTATCTGCTGTATAAGTTAAAGAAATATTACCATTATCTTTTTAGAGCGTCTGTCTGACATTAATGAGTTTCACCTACTGTTTCCTCACATTTGCACATTTTCTATGGTGAAATACTTTCAGCTTAAAGGTTTGCTTGTTTTGCACTCAATGTTCAAGGATACTGAGGGGAGGAAAGTAGGTCATAGATAAGCACACAGCAAAGAAAACATTATAAATGTAACCTTAAGTACTGAAGTAATCGTCCTGTCCCCTCTATCCCATACAACCCAACAGTCACGCCACCACTAATGTAGATCACAACCTCAGATACAGAGGTCGTCCCCAGTATTCAGATACAAAATTAGATTTGTTGCGTCTATTTTTTGTTAGAATCAGTTGATTCATAAATCTCCTTTTGAAATGCATGACTGAATAATATAATAAAAGATCATTTTTGTTGATTGAAAGAACATGTCTCTACTAAAAAGAATGAAAATAATAGTTTACATACCGTAGTATAGACTTCTCTTTTCCAAAATAGCAACTGGATTATTATTATTGTGAATAATGGCTACTCACTTTCTTCACGCTCACTCTCACATCCCGCTAATACGTATACATGTCTTCTTCCTTCCTACAGCGTCTTCTATGTGTTTTACGAGCAGTACCTGACCATCATGTACGACACGGCTCTGAACTTGTGCGTGTCCCTGGCGGCCATATTTGTAGTAACGACGGTGTTGTTGGGCTTCGAGGTGTGGTCAGCCGTTATCGTCTGCATCACCATCGCCATGATCCAGGTCAACATGTTTGGCGTCATGTGGCTGTGGGACATCAGTCTCAATGCAGTATCGCTCGTGAACTTGGTCATGGTGAGAAGAAGCATGCAACACACAAACACATACAAGTATAATGACCAGAATAGGAGAATAACAGCTAGTTTCTCAATTATTTGAAGCACAGATTGTGCCTTTTTTTTTTTTTAAACTGCGGCCTTGTTTACAATCCGTCTGGTTGTCTGACCCTTCCTGTCACTTACCCTAATGGACTCTGCTCTAGCAATGTCACCATGCCCTTAGATGTCATAAGTATGTGCAAAGAAAATGTTGTCACAACCAGCTGGAAAGTAAAACTCACTACAACTTGTCCTTAATCTCACCCATGAAATATTCAACGCAAGCCAGCAAAAACTAACTCCAATAGTTTTGGCTTTCATCCTAGCGTTTCCATGTTTCTGTTGCTGAGTTGTTTCCTGTCTTCTGTCTGTTGCAGAGCTGTGGTATTTCGGTAGAGTTCTGCAGTCATATCGTTCGAGCTTTTTCCATCAGCGTGAAGAAAGACAGAGTGGAGCGGGCTGAGGAGGCCCTGGCTCACATGGGAAGCTCTGTAAGTCCTCACCAAAACCACTAAAAGCAGTTTTTTTTTCCAGTTCAAAGTATCAGCTACATGGTTTTGGAGATGTTAAGCATGAAAAATGATTTTGTATTCTGATATTGTTGATTTCAGGATACAGTAAGTTTCAGAGGAAGCTTTAATTTGCATGTCTGCTTTAGCTGAAAATAGTCTTGTAGTTGTTAATATGAGATATAGAATCTGTCATGAATTTTGGTCCTTAGAACTGAATGAATTTTAACTTTACGGTTTCCTTTTTGCAGGTTTTCAGTGGGATCACATTAACAAAATTCGGAGGTATCCTCATTCTAGCGCTTTCCAAGTCCCAGATCTTCCAGGTCTTCTACTTCAGGATGTACCTGGCCATAGTGCTGCTGGGGGCCACGCACGGTCTCATCTTCCTCCCTGTGCTGCTCAGTTATTTGGGTCAGTAATGTCTTTTCCTTTTTAAATATGTGACAAAATTTAACCATAAATCTAATGCTAGTTCATACTAAATGTAATACTGTATGTTCTGACTCCGACAGGTCCGTCAGTGAACAAAGCGAAGGTGTTTGCCGCTAACAAGCGCTATGCCGGTACAGAAAGGGAGCGCCTCCTCAACTACTAGCAAGCTGTCAGAGACAATGAACAATGAACTAACTATCTGTCTGGGAGAGACTGTGCGGGTGTGCGCGCAAGCCATTTCTGCGATTACTGACACACTCATCATCGCTGCCACTACTATGCATGGATTTAACTCAGGAATATACCCAGGAGTTGGAGTACCAGAGGCCTTTCAGACTGCATACTTTGATTTCCTCAGAAGACTGTGGACCACCATCCAATCCTCCTCCTCACACTACAGAACAGGCCTGACTTCAGCATTTCAAAACACGAGCAGAACGGGAAAAAAAAACATTTTTTAAAAGTGTGGAAGTCGCAGAGACGTCACCCCCCACCCCCACCATCAGTTTACAGACAAACTCTCAGTCAGTTCCATATGCTATGAGTTATTTTTGATTTAGAAAAACTCAAAAGGGTAAAACTGGTCAGTTTTTTTTCATGTTTTTAAAATATATATATACCAGAGAAAACAATGTATAAAAGGAATTTTTTTTTTTTTCTTTTTTTGAAAATGTTGACTTTTGTAGAACTATGTGATGTTATGAATCATTTATCGCCCGGGACAACACACACACACACACACACACATAGGCCCTCATTATACTTGGCATTGACATGAATCTAAGGGTTGTCTACATACTGTATTATAAAGCAGGACAGTCAGTTGTAGCATTTTCAACTAGCAATAATGTGTCTCCTGTTTCACATGAAGAAATTAGGATTTTTCCTTCCAGTTTGTAAGTAGTAGTAATGTTTTTATCGTTTTGACTTCACTCCAACCAACTGAAAACGGAACATTATCTATGAGGGCAAAGTGCTGACTTTGAGCTTACAGTGTTTTTGAGGTTTTCAGTCGTGTTGGAATCATTTCTACACAAGTGTAGATGCAAACACGTTCAAAACCGAAACCTCATAGTCATTGTATTTGAATACAAAGCCAATACTTGGTAGTCCATATATGTGTGCGCACTGCAGTGTAGGTATTGCATGTTGCTCTGCAAATCACATCCAGCCTCGTCTTTTATTTCCGCTTAGGTCGCTATTTACATTATCCTGTGTCACATTTCATTTTTAGAGCTAGGTAATGTGCTTAGTGTCCATTATACTGTAAGTGTTTGCATGACCAGAGTGTTAGTCCATCTTGGGGGCTTTTACAAATGGTCACGGCACAAAAAAAAAAACACTGTGTCCGTCCAGATACATGTTCATGCCAGGTACAAAAGGGTGCTATAATGCTAATGATGGTTTTACTGAAGCATAAATGAGACATTTTAGAGTTACTGAACATGATTTTTGTTGCATTAAGAGATGAGAGAGACAAAGCTTTACATATAACTGTAAATACACAGGACTTACATATTCTTTCATGTAGAGTGTGTTCATACATAAGTCTGTAGAATACAACAGAATACTGTAGAATTAACGGTACAGTCCTGAGATTTTTCATTCCTACACCTTTAAGTTATTATTATTTTTAATTCTGTTAACTATTGGCATTTTGTTGTCATGCGTTGCTGTGTGAAAACCCTCCTCCAGTGTCCTCGCAAATGATTCCTCTAGAGCAATAACTTTTGTTTGACGGAGAACCACAGGTTTTAGCAGTGAAAAGGTCGGGATATCACTGGAAGAGGTTGTTAACATTTTACACAAGGTGTATAAAGATCTGCAGGGA
The DNA here is from genome assembly GCA_029490765.1 of Euthynnus affinis. Lineage (NCBI taxonomy): Eukaryota > Metazoa > Chordata > Actinopteri > Scombriformes > Scombridae > Euthynnus > Euthynnus affinis. Next base: position 18,393,939 of record CM055849.1, on the reverse strand, counting down.
CTTAAAGGAACAGTAACATTCCTTTTGTTTTAGTTTATCTGATGACGCAGTAATGTTTTTTTGGGGGGGAATGTAAGAACGAATAAGAAAATTTGAACCTGGATGTGGAAAATGTTAATGAGCAACTGACAGAGTTGTAACATTAATACTGATAATTGTGCTTGCTAACAGTGCTGTGCATTGATATAGACGAATCATCACTCAACTTGAACATGATTGTAGAAAGAGAGACTAAAACAACCATTGGGATACTTTAGTTTTTAACAATTTTAACACATATTAAAACCTTCTCAGAAAAGTATGTAGTGGAGCCTGATTCACTTTTGTATTTCACTGTTGAGACACCTCTATGGATGACTTTTTTTTTTTGTCCCTAAATATTTGAACTATGCTAATGTTTTTGCAGATGTACATTTACATTTTAAATGATGTAATACTGTCAGTAGAATGAAGTGCCGCTTAAAAGTAAGAAGCTACTGTGAAAGTTTTACTTTAATCACGTGCTGCTTTTCAGCTCCTGTCTGAAGAAAACCTTCTGGAATAAAATCTGCTTTAGTTTTGCTCTTTTTAAAAAAAGAAATTCACTGCAACATACAGTAACTGCAGCTTATGCTTCTGCAGTAAAAATCATACACATGCTGTCATTGAGATTGTTCATACCGACCACAGTGTGGCGCCTGAATCCATTCATGGAGCTTTGCCTGCATCATGCCCTCTGAAGTGTAGTGGGAGTGACCTAATTTTTTATGTCTTGCAGAGAAGCAGCCTTGCAATGTTTTCACAGTGTCAGTGAACTGAATATATGCAGGACTCCAGTATTTTAAAATGCTAAGACAGCAGATTGTATTAATTAAAAAAAAAAAAAATCATCTTACTGTTCTGCATCTAAATCTGAAGCTGTTGGGATATTTACACAAAAACCTGACTGGCCATCAGTCACTCACATCCCAACCGAAAGTGGCTGCCAAACCCTCAGTTGTGCACTTCCTCCCAGCATGTTTTGTTGTGACTGTCTGTCCAGCTCTGTTATCACACAAACCTCCACCTCATGACTTATTTATCCGCTGCCCTGTGAGAGCCGGGACTGTTCTTTGAATCTGGCTGAGAGATTAAAATATTAATTTCCTCTGCAGGTCTGGTGTGCTGTCTGCAGGGGGGAATATACAGGTTGTGAGAGTACTATTATGTAAGATGTGCAGTGCTCGCCTCTCGCTAGACTCTGACCTGAGCCCATCTTTCATTATGACAATACCCTTGCTGTGTGCCACCATTTACCGCAAGGGTATTGTTGATCAGAAAGGCAGGGAAATATTTTGAGAGCTGGAAGAAAAGGGAAAAGGGACATGTCATCTTTTTGGCAAAAACCCAGCGAAACCCTTAAATCAGGCTCGCTGAAAACTGTAATGCTCTTGTGCATTCATTTAAAATATTAGCTTGACATATTTTGGAAGAGGTTTCTAAAATATTAAATGATCTTTGAATGCAAACAAAAAACAAAGTATTATAAGAAAGCCAAAGTGAAAGTAGGAAACCCTGGATGAGAAGTGAAACTAAAGATATTTTGATCAAAACTGAAAGACAAGGTAAGAGTAATTGTGATTCAAGAGTGACATTATAGTTATTATACAAATGGATTTTGTGACTATAGTTTATTGTTGATGCTTATTTTAGATTCAGACTGTTGCATCAAGGTCACAGTTAGCTTTCCTAATAGCATATGCACTCACAGGTTTATTTCTGTTTTTGTTTTTTTTTGTTTTAAATGTAGTACATTGTGTAATTTCCTGCACACAACGTCACTCAGGATGAATTATTACGAAAGAAGTTCTCATTTTATAATTTGTTCTGGTAGGCTGAGTGCCAACTGAATCCCCTGCTGTCCCTGCTGTCTGAATGATGGTGACCCTGGATTATCAATCCCTGGAATTAATTTTTTTTCCCCCCTTCTTAGATAACAGGACTAATATGGAGAATAATCTGCCAATAATCTGTTAACTAATACAGCTCAAGAGCTGTAATTACAACAATCATGTTGTTAAATGTAACAGTTATGTGTGGGATACAAATACTTTCATATATCAAAAGTAGTTATATAAAAGTGATCCGACAACAACTCATACCTACTAACTGTTTAATATAATTAGTGATGTACCATAGTCGCATTTCCTTGATGTTGAAAGAAAAATGATTCCTTCAAGATGGAGTGCACTTTTAGAAAAATTCAACCAAGTCAAATTTAGTGAAATTCCTTCATTTAATCGAAAAACCAAAAACTGCTCATAAAGCAAACACTGCATAAGTTTGAATGTGAGTGCATCAGTCATGCCTCCTAATATAGTTCAGCACAGTTTCTTCAATAATGTGAATCATCACATCTGCTACTAACTAGCAGTAATTTACTCTGACAAACATTTCTCTAACAGGCTTATATAAACCCTCAACACATTCTCTGAACTTCCTCCCACAGTTGTCCTTGAACTCACATTGAAGCCGCCTCTGCCTTAAAAGATGATCTGTTTACATGTTTTTTTTTCACAGATCCATCAATAAGTAAGTGTAAGAAGCGTTTAATGTCCCACTTTGCGTCACTGCTTTGGTTTTCTGTTACAGTGGGTTCAGTTGTCTCTGAAATAGACTCTTGGGGTGGAACAAAAGGGATTAGGTAGCCATGTCAAACATGAAGAGAGGATCAGATTTTCAGGTCCACCCCGCAGTGCTTTTCCCTCCTCACCACCAGCCGGTAGTAGATGAAACACAACATTGCAGTTACAGAAGAGAGGATTCAGTGGATTTTAACAGATAACAGAGACACCTGTTCACATTAGAGACTTGTCTGTGCTTTGTGTAGATAACAAAAAAATGAGCAAGTGTAGTCGATCTTGTAATGTCGCTACTGTACAGAAGATAAGTTAATACACCATGAACCTCGGTGTTCACTACTTCCTTGTTTACAAACCACTGTAAAAGGTGGAAAAGCCCTGAGTCACAGTATCATGACAGGAAAGGGGCAAAATGCCGTTTCAGCCAAATGTTGTTATTTTAAAGGGAAGGGCAATAGACCGCAGCTTGCCCCAAACGATGGTACACATATTTTCACAATGAGGGTCACTTATGTGTGAGCAGGGCTCAGGAAGGGCTGTCAATAGACCCCTTTATGAGGTGGTGAGGGGGGAATTAGGCCGTCAATGGAGGGGACTAAGCCACGTATGCCATGTGTCCACACTCGTGCCCGGCCTGTTTGTTTTGATGGCAGCACGAGACTGGCGTGACTGTGGGCCTTGTTTACGTTGGATTTGTGTCAGGCAATGGAGAGTTCCCACTCGATGAGAAACCGAGCTCTCAGATTGCATCAGAGCCACAGGTGCAATCCATTTCCAGTCAAGGCTCCCGGACTCACACCCGGTTTACTGTATTGAAATGATCGGTTCTGACAGTTTGAAAGCATGAGCTATTAATCGGTGGGGTGTTTCAGTTTGTTCGTCAGCGTAACAAAATGAACCATGATTAAGCTGTTTCATAAAAGCCAACTCGGAGCTGAACTCAAATGTGTTTTAAAGGATGAGTTCACAATGTTTTCAAGTGTCTCTTAAACAATATTCTGGTGCTCATTTGAACATTGAAACTGTAAACATTCCTCCTTCATAACTGACCATCAGAAGATCCCCTCTAGATGCACTTACAATGTAATTAAAAGTTTTTCTGTAGATAATATGAGGCTTCAGCTGTTTGAATTAATCAAATTAAGTGGATATCTTCCACAGTTACACTTCAAATAAACGTTTAAATATATTTTTGCATAGAAGGAAGACTGTGGACTCTGTCCCACATCACTTACATTGAGAGTGCAGTATGAAGGGATCCCTTAATGGCCAGTATTAAAAGGGGGGATGATTGCAGCAAGAAAAAACATGTGTCAATGTTCATTTGGACACATGACTATTGTTTTAAGACTGACTTAAAAAGATTTTGTGAACCCATCCTCCTGGTTCATGAATTTAAAACACAGACATGAGCACAGATCATATTAATTCACAATAAAGAGAACTGTAAAGACAAAACAGTGATGTTTTCCACCACACAGCAGCATATATTAAACATATGATATGGAGAGTAAAATTATGAACCAAAAGCAAAGAAAATCACAGCCATTTACAAAACAAAGAATAACTTTTGGCAGCATGTTGAACAACAGCAGTGAGACTCTGGCATAAACAGAGATGAACTCTGAACTGTTGTAATCTTGGCATCATCAGTTCAAGTCTCATGTGAGTAATGTGCTGGAAAATGCTGGAAAATAGTGCAACATTCAACATGACATTGAACAACTTTGCAAATATAAAAGGACCCCAAACAGATGATTTAATTTTTTGCAATAAAATGAATTAAATAGTATTTTCTAACAAGAACTATTGCTCTTTACAAGTTAAATTTTGATACTTGGTTCTTATAAGTATCAAAATCCATAATGTGAAAATACTGTAAAACGCCTTTAGATCGGTTGTCTGCCCCCCGATTTTAATGCATTTATTTCCAGGTGCCTGTTTCCCTAATTTTAAGAGAGAACCAGTAATGAAAATCTTATTCATCACGATGCTACAGACAGACAAAGTTGATCATTAGTTTTATTTTTATTACAATGAAATGCACATATGTCGACTGCAATACTGTGCAGATACTGAAAAGGACATGAGCTCAGAAGTGCAGCCCATGTCAAAATGTGATAAATGTGACATGTCTGCAAGATGACTTTGACATATACCATAAACTGACTCATGGTCACAGCGCAGCAGTTACGAAAGCCCTTGGAGAGGATCTTTGGAGAAAACACTGTTTCAGTCTGGCAGATTGATTGTAACTCCGGTTCAGCCTGAAGTGAAGCCACAGTAAACCTGAAAACTAGCCTGACCTGTAGCAGGAGATATGTTTCCATGGTAACTTGGGTAGGACTTATTTAAACCTACTTTATAAAAATTAATTTCCTGAAAACAAGTCGGACTCACTGAAGTAAGCCAGGCTTTTACTGGTAATCTTGCATTATGAAACAGCCCGCAGGTTATCTTCAAGCTGCAGAGTTTTACTTCCTGTTTTACTCAATATAGATTCAGGTGAAGGAAGAAAAACATGTCAGAGTCTCGTCTTGATTGAACAAGCAAAGCAATTTATTTACAAACATACACAGGTAATAAGTGTCGCCCATGAGTCTTTCCTCACAGTCTTTAGTGTGCATCATACAGCGAAATCTTTGGGCTTGCAAACAGAAATAAGCTCACTTTTTTTCCCACCTTAAATCAGCATAATCCATGCTTCTCTCATTACAATTTGGTTTAGTCTTTGTGATCATTTTAACTCAAATACCATCAATACTTGGAGCAGCATTAAATACCATTTTTCAAGTAGGCCTGTGCTCCTGATTGGGTGGTCTCTCAGTACTCTGTTGTACTGTGTGAGACTACGCAATTCAGTCCAGAACATTTCAAAGAAATACAGAAAAAAAAGAAAATCAAGTTGAGATACATACATGCCAAATAAATGGAATAATACTTTTAAAAAATTGGTCTCATTGTTAAAGTTGTCAATTTTCAGTGTTTTTCTTTTTGTAGATTTCAAATCAACAAACGCTGATTCACGTTATACACAAATGAGTGATCTCTCATTAATCCCTGATGGGATCTCGTTTTGACTTCCCCTCTCCAGAGAGGTCAGAGGTCAGGATCAGTGCAACAGCAGAGTCCCTGAATCCTGTTGGGACTTGGAGTCTTTCTCTAGGACATGTCAGCAGGGAGAATAATTACTGATACAGGATCTTAACCTGCATCCAACAGGTGAGGGACATTGTCTCTCTCTCTCTCTCAACACTGGAGCACTCTGCTGTTCTAAATACTGAATCCTGATCACTGGTTAATGGCATTTTTGCACTCATGAACAAGAACTACCTTCCTGACCCCATTATAGCACTTTAATGTGCTAGCAATACACTCTAACATAGAGCACAGGGAATTCGACACTGATAAAAGTGGGTCTGGTTGCTGTAAGTCCATAGCAAGCATTCGACTGGTAGAAAATGAATGGAATACTTCAATGAAAATAGGAAGTCCCATCTTGTCTGCAAGTCCCTGTGTACAAACAATACTGATTTTTCATGCGGGTAGTTGTGGCTAGAAAAAAATCGAGAAAAACAAATCAAAATGTCCATTTGAATGATGTGTGTGTGGTGCTTATGAACACAGCTTATTTTTCAGGGTTAGTTCCCAAGCTCATTAAAAGTCTGAAAAAAAGTTTTCCCCCGCCCCCCAGAGTCTCACAACATTGGAAAAAGTGCACTTTTTAAGACGATGACTTGCGAAAAGATGAGTCACTCTGTGGAATAACAGTCCAGCCAAAACCAGCCACTTAAAAAGGCTTTGTTTAAATTTTATGCAGGCCAGGAGGCAACCAATCATACCAAAGTTTACACAAAGGCGATTAATGAAAAGAGATGATAAAAAATGTTACAATCATTGGTTGCTTTTAACAGAAAAAAAAGTCCACCATCAGATTCAAAATAGCTCTCTTAATCAACAAGAGAGGTTTAAAATATACACAGTGAAGGTGAAGAGATGGGAAACATGCAAACTAGAAAAAACAACTTGTTTTGCAGACAGTTTGAACCCTTTCTTTCAGAAGTCTGTGTAGTGATGAATACAGAAGTCAAATAATGGAGAAAAGTTTTGTAAATGTGTGTCCCTTTGGCTGATTTCAGGTCTCTGAGAGGAGGAGAGTGTTGTCGGTAGTGATGATGAGTGGCTACAGCTGAGCGACTGCAGCTGAACGGCAGCCAGCGGTACCTTGAAGCTGTCAGACAGGGACGGGGATGAGGACAGAAGCAGGAGGATGGATACCGTGGGAACCAGAAGATCAGGAGGAGAACCTGGTGGTCGTCCTCCTGATGGGTCACTAATGCTAGGAAGTCTGCAGCAGGCGTCTGTAGTGGGGCATAATCTCATGTTCTGGCAGGTGCAGGTTGAACTCTAGTGCCACCAGGACAGGGAACTCAAATGCTATCAGCTCTCTGCGGTTCACTCTGAACCTCTCCTCCAGTTTCTGCCAAAAAAAAAAAATTGAGTTAAGACTGAACAATAGATACACAGAGTACTGCCTTCCTAATGGCTTCCCCATGACTCACAACCACACCCGTTTATTTTAAGCAGCACTTCATAAGGACTGGTCCTGCATAACTACAAAGCAGATCTGAATTAGACTAGCTAAGAGAGACAGTTGATGACATCCTTGTACTAAGTGAACAATGTAATGGCAGAGGTGAAATGTTGGTTGCGTCCCAGTACCCACGCTTGCACCTAAGTTCAGGTACTGCCAGGTAGTAGGCAAGTGTGTCCCATAGCTTAAATATGTCAACACACTACACTGGGGTGATTTTAACTGTATTTGACTCCAGAAGCTACTATATGTGGGGATAGCCCCTCTCTCACAACACAAAATGCTTTGAGTGTAGGAAAAAAACACAAGCCCAAAGCCAGTTATTTTTTAATGCCATTATCTCGAGATCACAAGATAATTTATCTCATTATCTCAAGAAAACAAAAGGCCGATTTCTTGAGATGATGAGATAATTTATCATGGGTGGAGCTCGTTCTCATTTGTTCATTTCTGTCTTCTCTTTATTTTTCCCTCACATGGATAGCTCAGCTATTTAGAGCAAGAACAAGAAGCCTTCAGGTGGCTCTAAGGACTCTCCATCCAACTTCCCGTTCTCTCATTAAGTCTAATAAAATGAAAAGGTATTGTTAGGTACTTCTTCTGCATGAAACATCCCATCATATTGTGACCAGGAGTTAATCAACCTGCCATTTGGCCATGACACAGATGTCATTAATAAAAGGTGCTGGGTACTCCTTGACTCCTCAACTTAAATCAGTTGCTGCAGTTGTCAAGACGCCATCAATGCATGCTGGCATGGCACTCATTGACATTTCATAAACATTATAAGAAATAAGAAGAAATGACCTTTTGTTTTCTCATGATAATGGGTTGATTATCTCGTTATCTCAAGATAGCGAAGCTCGTTTTCTTGAGATTACGAGTTTAACTTGTGATCTCGAGATAATGGCATTAAAAAAAAACAATTGCAAGCATGGCCACTCTCCGCTTCTGGCCACTCTATTTGGTAATGTATGCAGATGGCATAAACTTGATGCCAAGTGGGGGTGATTGCCTGTTGCCCTGCTTTTATTTGTTTGTCTATTTTTGTTTAGTAACTTTCGTCATTTGCTTGTAGTTAGCGGCTAGCAGCAGTTGCTTTTCTCCTGGAAAGTAACTGCCACTGTGAACAAACTGGATTACCCTCTTAAACACAAATTTGAAACTCTGCCTTTTGAAGAAAAGCATGAGGTTAAACATCTCATTGCACACTAGCTGTGCATCATTGTTATAAACCAAACCACAGGCAAAAATAATCGCAGATTTAATGTGGAGTGGTTCTCAAGCAAAAATGGCTAACTGTTAGCTTGTCCAAGAAAGTGCTCTTTTACTTTCTGTGTGTGTTTTCAGAGGGGATAGCATCTTGTCAAGGGCAAGTTTTTAGGATCTAAAGCATCTTTCTGAGAGGATTACCAAACATGAAAGCAGCAGGAGTCATCTAGATAGTGCGGTAAAGTTGGGCTTACTTGGCCAAGCAAACGGATCTAATGGATACAAACAGCAGCTACAGGATTGTAACACTCAGTCATTGAAAAGTTTGCCCAGAGTAAGAAACGCCATGCCTCCTTTCCCTTCAAGTGAACTTTGAATCGGTGAGTGAAAGAATTATAGTTTATTTTGCTGTTATAGCATGGTATGTATTTGTAATATGATTCCATCAGGTCATTTCACTAATGGTTTTGGCTGGATTTTTTGGTGATGTGTATGTATTGTGCTGCAGAGGTATCTACCTAAGCTCACATGCTAACCAGCTTACCCGTCCCATCCTCTCGTAATACCAGTTTATACCTAAAGAGGCAATGGTGATTCGCTGTAGCATCCAGCATCCACAGCTTCTTCAAAAGGTTAGATGCCTAGTGATATGCTGCCCTCAATTGTTTTGGAGTGTGGAGTATGAATTTGAAATGTGGCTAATTCTTACATATAGCACCTTTAAAACATGCGTTTCCAGCCAATGCCACTCCCCTCCTCCTCCTATTGCTATTCTTCAGCCTGCAAAGCTAGCAGCCTGTATTGACAGTCACATTACCATATTTTATCTAGTCCTGTAGTTGTGCTGTAAAACAGTCAAACTATTACTGTTTCAGGATATGAGGCATTATGTGCATATGCAATTTTCTGGTCATGCTTCTCTCCAAAGTTGTTGCCCCACCATTTTTTCCACCTAAAAATGCTACTGTTCCTAACACGGCTTCCAAGTAATAAAAAGAGCCAATTGTATCCCACAATTCATTATGGTATATTGTCCAGCACCAGTCCAGTCAAAGTGAAAATTAACATGATGGATTCAACATGAATATTATCATGAATGTCCAAACACTACAAAGTTATGGGAGCGCTTCCACAAATAATTATCATGTAATATTAAAAGGCGACATATTATGCACTTCTCCTGGTTTATGTGTTTAATCTGGGGCCCTACTGGAATATCTTTTCATGATTTACAGTTTAAATAACTCCTTATTTATCTTTATGCAGCCCCTCAGTTCAGCCTCTGCCTGAAACAGGCCATTTTAGCTCCTGACTCTTTATGGCCCCCTACCAAGGAGCTCCACACATCTTACACATAAGATCACTCATGATAATTACTCATGATAAGAAGTACTAGTTAGTCTGTGAAAATAGATGTGTTCGATTTGGGTTGAGACTTTAAATTTTTAACAAAATGTCTATGATACAAACTGGTGACATGAAGTTTGAAAAGTAGAGCCTGACAGTGAGAGTCTAGGGAAACATCCCCTGAAAATCTTGTTTTGTTTTGGAAACTGCTCAACTTGCAACATCACATCCTGTTTTTAGATAAATACTAGATCTCACTTACATCTATCAGAAGCTTAACCTCGTGTTTCTTGAGGTCACCACCAATCTTGGCTGCCAAAAGGACACATGCTCCAGCACAGAGTTTACGATTCTGCTTGTTTAGTTTGCCTTGAAGAACGAGTTTTTCAAAATAGACAAAAGCCATGGCCACTGTCGGTTCCTCGTACCCACATTCGTCCTGGGCTAACTTTCTTATCTCCCTTTTCAAGCTGCAAGAAGAGAAACAAAAAGAGAGAATGAGGGAGGGAAAACGGAAAAGGGGTGGAAATAAAGAGAAGAGATAAGTAAAACAGCTCACTTCTACAAGATAAATACATTTAAGTTTAATCACAGAGATTATCTTTATTAATGAATGTGAAACAAGCTTTACATTTAAGCCTGCTTTACCTTCTAATCTTGCTGAGTGTAAGCCTTATGTGGGGGAACTTCTCCTTGAAGGTTTCGTTCATGTCCTTTTTGAGGTCAGAGGGTTTGACGTATTCAATGACTGTTGTCTGGAAAGGAAAACCAGAGAGGGTGTCATAAAATCACCACACTTTCAGCACTGAGCAAGGTGACTGGATCCTCACACACTAGTGTTAGATTCCACTATCTCATAATGAGGCTTTACTGAGCACGTTGGTGTTACCTGTGTCTTAAAAACCAAGAGGACACAAAACGGAGTTGATCATAAGTGCTTTCCACGCCTTAATCAGACTGCTATCGAAGAGCATTTTTTAAAATAATCCTTAGTGCTTGCTATAACATGCTGTGAGTACCAAATGGGTGAGTCACATTAAGGCAATATAATGAGCGGCTGAGAGTTTGGGGATTCAAATCTGCTTGGACAAAGAGCCTTGTCAAACAAGAAGTGCTTTTCCAGCACTTGGTTGAATCCAAGCTTAAATTTAAGCTGTTCTGGAGGGAAAAAAAGACCTTTGCTGTTCGACATCTATTGTCCTTCCTGTTAGTTATAATAACATTGCTGAGATTTGGGAATACTACAGTACAATAGGGAAAAAAACTAAAATGATTATTCCTACTGTCTGTAGTAAACACTCAAATTTTACACACTGATGTCCTGCTTCAATTTTTTTACCTTCCATACTACATTTTATTGCACTTTATTTGACCTCCAAATAAAGTGTTACACATGATTTGGCAAAAGTGTTTTTAAATTTAGTCTTATTTTTCTCTTCCTGCTTCCATTTGTTCTGCCCTCTTTGCATTCTCTCTCTCCTCCCTCGGCTACTTATAAACAGACTGGCAGATCGAAACACGTGCACAGTATATCCATGCATGCCACACATACACCCAATTTTTATCTCAACCAAACACACACACACACACACACACACACACACACACATACATACACACATACACCCTTTGCCCAGTGAGTGAGAGTCACTCTGTGGTAATCTTGTGTTGACCTCCATGTCCAAATGGCACTAAATAAATAAACAATATTAATAATATGTCGGTTTTGTTTACAACCTGTCTGACCTTGATTTTGTGTGTTTTGCCCTTTCGGATTTTGTTGTAGCGATTGCCAGAACGCAGTATTTATGTTACTGTGTATAATGTTATCATAACAGATGGAAATGATAGCCAAAAGTAGGCCAAAGTTGTAGAAGAAAAAAAAAAGAAAAAAAAGAAATTTCACTTTAACATTGTGTCTACCGAGTCTGACCGAACGCCACACATACAGCACATAAAGTGGTGCTAAAAATACGAGGATGACTCTCAGTACGCATGTATGGTATTGCAGGCACTGCATGAAGTGTGAATAATGGCAGTCACCCCGAACACCATGCTACTGATCATGAACCACGAGGGAGAACGAACATGCTTATCAATGGTTGTAGTCCTGAGAAATGAACATGAAACAGTGCAGCAATGATTCTGCATGACAGAAAATCTAGTTTACTATGACCTGCTCCATACTTACTTACTTTATGTCACCACATTAAACACATTATTTAACCTGAGAATACTATTTCATACAAGTAAACACCATTGATTTAAAGTAAAAGCCAAATATACTGTGGGTTTTTTGTGCATAAAGGTTTCCTCAATTGCATGCCATGTTTAAAAAAAAAAAAAAAACCTGCTTGAACTTGAAGGTGTAGTCAGCGAATCATGTCTTCTGAGCAACCAGTTAAACCTATGAAATGCTGAGAATTTACTGGTTCCATTCCTGTAGTAAACACAATAGCCATTGTTGTGAGACACTGGGTTTTGTAATTGGAGGAAGGCAGTAGAAAAAAAAAAAACCCAACATAGCCTGGCCTTGACTGAACATTTCAACTATGTCAGTCCTTGTTGTGTATTCTGCCAGTCTCCGTAACAAAAACAGAGCCCAGGAAAGAATGAGGTGGGAGTCTAGTCAGGGTTTTGTTCTTTTCCGCCAACCACAATAAAACATCCGTTCTTTTCCGGAAAAGTGTGAGAGTGATTAGTGCTGAGACACAAACACTAGCTGTTTCTCTGGTGGAGTGGCTGTTTAAAAAGCTACCGTCCACTAAACAAGGATAAAGTATGTGTATTAATTTGAGCTCCAGAAGGTGGGAGAGACTCTGGGCCAATGACCTTGCTGATTAAAACAGTCTGAAACATCCTCCTGGCTGCTTTTCAAAAACAGCTGATAAAATTCAGGAGAAATTTTTAGAACAAACAGTTGAGGCAGACAAATCTTTCCGGTGTGTTATTGTTCTTGGTCGTGGTGGGAAAACTGAGCACAAAAGATCCATAATAACAAAAATAACCATTGAAAAAGAAAAAGAAAAAAAAACATCGACTTATGGTAGGACATTTCAACAAAACATGACAAAAGAGATAGATCTATTTCAGCGAGTTTTGTCCCAGATAAAAACAACTTTTCCTTTCTACTCTCAAGAGGACAAGGCTGCGGTTGCTGTTGTTGTTGTTGTTGTTGCTGCTGCTGCTGCTGCTGCTGTTGGTGGTGGTAGTGTGTGTGTGTGTGTGTGTGTGTGTTAGACACAGTTAGAGCACTTTCTCACCATATATGAAGGGAAGATGAGGACTCTCTTGTGTTTTCCACAAGGCCACTGGGGGTCATCCAGAAGATTGGGGTCATACTCGCGGAAGTCAACCAAATCATTCCCTGCCATGACAACAAACACAACAATAGAGGTTTCGCCAAGTAAATATTTGCGCAATTTCTTTTCTAATATTAATATACAGGATAATGGAGAAAACAACTGTGGGGAAAGGAAACCGCAACATTTTGTAACGGGTTGACTAACCTGTGTCTAGGCTGCTCTGGTTGCTGTTGGCTCGACCCAAACTGAGGCTGCGGTGGCTGGCGTTGCGAGACTGAGAGAAGGACGACGTGGAGTCGATGGTGTTTCTTCGGCCACCCAGCACATTAGTAGGATATAAGAACTGGGTGTAGGACACCGTCTGAAAAAACACAGGTGTAGATATAATGTCTGTTTTGCCTTCACATTTTTGCTCTGTGACTTACACCTGTTAAGATTAATAGACCTCTTTAACAGCAGACAATTTGACTTACAGCAGTGGAAGCACAGGTTTAACTATTTTTATCAAAACTGCCCCAGTTTCGCCCCATACCAGTGAGCGAGCAAGCACAATACGAGAGCCCTGGAACTGACTCGATTAAAAGGAATGCAGTCGTTATTAATGTATTTAGTTACACCTGTGCTTCTTGCTATGACATGTCAAAGTGCAGCTGTGAAAAAGGCCTATGGCGTTGGGTTCAAAAATGATAAAAAAGTGAGTTGAGTTTTAGAAATGATCTTGCTGCACAACACATACAGAAAAGAGTTTATTTTCTCAATCTATTGAAATCACAGTGTAGTGTTTAAGATTAATAAACAGCATTAGCGTTAGCATTTTAGCATTTAAAGTCACAGTGAAACAGTACTTTGACGTAGTTCCCAGTGAAATGGAATATGTGGGTGCACAGTAATCTTTCTGATAGCTACAATGACACATAAGCATCATTCAAGCATGGTTTTATATGATGGATGTAACAGCTAGACTGATTGATTGATACTTTATTAATCCCCGAAGGGAAATTCAAATGTGTCAAATGTGATTGGATACATCTTTGTATACACCACAGAGTTCAAGATGAGTCATTGAACATATGAACATGTTTCATAGGAAGATGAAAGACAAGGATATTGATACAAAGATACTAAACATATATGGACATATTGGACTTTTGACTTGAGAGAACTGAATAATTAACAAAGGGGGGTGCAGAACTGGGAGAATGTATTTTTTATTTCACTGTAGATTTAAAGTAATGGTTGACTAGATAGCTTATGTTCTACATTTTGTTTCCTCAACACTGAATGTACCTCAGTGGAGAAGTTGGAGAAAACATCACGGTTTTTCCCATTTTTAAATTTTGTAGTAGTATTATATTCACTATAAAAAAAAAGCATTCCCCGTTCCACACAAACAGTTCTGTGTGTTTCTCACCTTTCCATCAGCTCCTAATTCCACTCCCTCCAACCCGATCACCATCTCCTTGGCACTGACGCCTCCTGACGGGTGTCGCTGACGCCCTCCTTCCAGCTTTACATCCCTGATGAGCACAAGACCCTTTAGAGCTTTCACCATACAAACCGTCTGTGCAACTTCTTTAACTCCCGTCCCTTTCCTTAACCATGTTGCTGAGGCCTGTTATAGCTCACCTCCCCATCCCTACCTCACACATAGGCCCTCTATCGATCTGTGCTCATCAGCTGGCCTAGTTTCTTTAATTGCCTGCGTCTTTGGGTGCATTTCAGGGCAATCAGAAATAAAGTGCACCCTTGGGAAGAAGGATGGCAGAGAGTACAGTTTCCTTCTTGCAGGCCAGTCTCTTCAAACTCTTCTGCTGCCTCACCAATGCCTGAAATGCCATACTGCTGTGGGAGATTTGCAGGAGGTCAAATGCTCTGCTGAAGTAGAAAACAGACCGCTGGAGAGTAAAGTGTGTCAGTGGAGCAAACAGTGGAAGGTCCTCGACTGAACAAATTCTGTGCGAGCCAAATATTTCTGTGTTTAACGTCTGCTGCTGAGAGCATACAGACTGGTGCTTTTACATGCAGTGTACACATTGAGTCATATTTAATTGGTTCATTTCAATGTTTGGATATCAGAAAAGTGTAAAATATGAGTCATAGCAGTAATCTGAATAATAAAATTAACTAATTAAACATTGGCTACTGCTATGATTTAACTCCACTTGATGATTTTAGGTCATAGTCAGGAAAGGCTAATGCAGTCTGTGAGCACTGACAGAAAAGATTACACGCCTGCAGTCCACTTTATTCACACTCTGCCATACTGAATAACTGATATCAAAGAGGTTATGGCAAGCTGAGGACTCTAATCCTTTCCAGTAATCTAAAATTTGTCATCAAAAGATTGCTTGAAAACCAAAATGTTCAGAATGGCAGAGTGAACATTTCCAAAATAATAGCTAATAACCAAAGATTTCCAAATTAAATATGAAACTGCTGTTTATAAAATATTAACTTATTAGCCTGATTTTAGCACAACATTTGATCTGAAAGTTTAGAATGACAGCAGACATTAAAATCGTAACACTGTCTTGTTTTCCTACTCTGCGCTTATCTTTCCTGGTTCAGTCTTTCTTTCTGTTCAAAGTGGTGCCCAGATAAATAGAACAAATGACACAGTGGGCCCTCACATGACTCTCCCAGTGTTTTGATGACATGTGGGGCCAAACTGTTAAAATGAAAACAGTGTTATCTGGCAGACAGGCACGTCAGGACACAATGTTGACAGATACATTAGAGACATGGAGATCCCCAGGCAGACGTCTTATAGGACAGTGGAGATAAAATAAAAAAAAAAGGGAAAATATAAGAGACGGAAAGCTTTCAAGGGAGAGAGCTTTTCTATGAAGCCATCCAGAAAATAAAAAAAAGGTTGTGCTTCAGTCGGCTGAGAATAAGGAGAAATGAAAGGAAAGCTGACATTGCTTAGTAACATGCATGAATAGGAATCACTGGTTTCAAACATCTGGATGTTAGTAGTGTTATAATCTATGCAAAGTGCTCATTGTGCCCTGCTGAATGTTTCTAAATCTAGTATCAGGTAAGGGTTGGGTTGACTGGCTGGCAGTAATGTCACAGTCTTGCCCAAGCATCACCCATTACACTATATTATGAGAATTACTACGTTATACTTAAGGAATTCCTGTGAGGAAACTTGTCCTCTGCAATTGACCCAGTCTAACTCTTTTGGTTCTTAGACCAACTTCAGTTTTACTCCACTGCCAGAAGTATTACCTAACATGCAAGTCTTTTATGATCTGAGAAACTAGCATGTACAGAGGAAACCCATGCCAACACAGAGAAAACATGCAAAGTCCACACAAAAAAAGCTACGGTCAATCTTATGAAGCTCAAACCCATGACCTTCTAACTGTGACACAACCGTGCCGCCCCATGAACAGATGTCCAATTAAAGAGTCAGCATAGTTTTCCTTCCCTTCAAAGCAATACTTAAGACGTTTTGAAAAATATGCTTATAAGGGTTGGGTCGGTTTTTGCAATCCGGTCCGGTGTACAAGCTTAAACTGGTTTGATTTTATGCGAACTGACTGAACCGGCATTTGTCATTATGAGACGTTCAAGCGTCTCATACGGAGGCTCTGACACTGACAGGGCGGGCTGCTGCTGTCCACCCATTCGGATGCCAAAGACAAGCTGGAGGAGGTGGGCTGACCTGGGTTAATGGCACAGATCTCACCAATAACCTAGACAAACCTGGCCAGGCTGCTTACAGCTTACAGCAGTCTGTGTTTTAAAAACAACCTGCAGAAGGGACGTGACGGAATATTTTACTAGCCTGTGCAGCGGCTACCATCGTTAGCATAGCATAGCTATGCTGTGTGTGTGCATGGGCTCTCATTATGTTACATTCAGGAGTGGCTGAGTCATGTACAACAACCTATTGATAAATTTTGGTATTACTGGTCTGGTCTGGTATTTAGCTTAATATCAGATTAATTTGAAATTTTATTTTACATTGGCCCAACCCTAATTGTTATTCTTGTCAACTGATGATCCATACCACTCTCATGTTAACATGCTAAATATGAAGCTTAGCATAAAGAGTAGAAGCAAAGGGAAACATCTAGCCTGGCTCAGTCCAAAAGGTAAAAGAAAAACCTGCCTACTAACACATCTAAAGCTCACCAATTAACACATTGCATCTTGTCTGTTTAATCCATAAAAAAAGACGACGTGTAAAAATGTTGCAGTTTTATGGGGTCTATGTGTATTTCTTTACTTCCATGGGTCTTGTTGACACTATGAGCAAAGTCAGTGCACATGGCCAAGATATAGCCCTGAACATAACCCCCCCCCCCCCCCATAAAACCACAAATTGTTATTTTTACTTTAAGATTTTAGCTTTAGATGGGCTGGTAGGCAGAGTTTTTATTTTACTTTTAGACAGAGCTAAGCTATGCGTTTCTCTCTGCTTCTGGTCGTTATGCTAAGCTAAGCTAACTGGCCGTTCATATTTTCAGACAGCAGTACAGAGAGAGGTATCGGTGTTTGAATCTGAATCTTGGCTAAAAAGTATATTTCCCACACAATTACTTTAAATTTGAATATTTACTGTTATACCTGTAGATCCGTCCCCATATTTTAATATATATTATTTAGGAATGTGCCTGTCTGCTATTCAAAATTTGGCAATGTTTGTTCATCGGATGATATTTATAAAGAAAAACAGGAAGAATGAAGCAGCAGGCCATCAGCCGTTTGGGCACAGTCGTCCAACAAACTGTTTTGCAGTTACAACACTTGACTGAGCCAGACTGACTGTAAACTGTCAATTAGCAGCGATCCGCAGTCAAATGTGCATATTGGATAGCCCTGGGGGTTTATTAACCCTTGACCTTGCACTGATTGGCTGGCTTAGGAAATTCCACAAACGGATTGAGCCTTTTATGCTCTTCACTAAGCCCCAGTATAGAGCTTTTCTTTCAGTGCATTGTATTCTCTGGTGTTTATCTGTCCCTTTTCTCTTTGACTTCCTCCAAAACACGCTGTTTCATGTGACTGGGGGGGGGGTGTCAGGACCACGGCTTTACTAGAGCTATCCCCATGTAGACCAGGTAAGAGTTTCTGAGAGCCAGTGTGAACTCTCATTGCAGTCTGGTGTAAAAAAAAAAAAAAGAGGAAGTAAGCGTTGTTTACAGATGAGATGTTATCTGTTCTATCACCAAAAAATGTAAACTCTAAACCGAGGCAAACAAACAAAAAAAATGGTTAATGACAAACTGTCATGGCTGTGAACACAGAGCTGCCAGAATCATTAGACCAGTGAATAACACATGAAAGTAAATTAATGATGAATCCCTGCTGAGGTATAAAAGGGCAAAAATTTCAAAAATCTATAAAGAGCAGGCACCTCAGGAGAGATCAATCTTAAATGCTACATAGCAAAGCCAGCGACAGTTGCAACAGCCAAAAATGGGTTGACCTGAACAAAAAGGATGAGTGCCCAAAAGCCACCAGAGCCATTATGGAAAAAGCAACACAAGCAATAAGCATTAGGCTACAGTGTAGTCTTTATGAAATTAAGCATTTAAAGCCCATTGCAACCCCATGTTTAGTTATTTATTAAACCTTAAAAAGGTAAAAAATGCATCCACCAAAACCAACCCTTAGTGATGTATGCACCAGTCAAAGGAGAGTACATCCATAGAAAAAAGGGATGAGAAAACAAAGGGAAAAGAGGGAGCACAGGCTGGAGGAAGTTACAAAGTTTGGCATGCTGTAGGATACATACCCTGCTTGGCTACAATCTCGATAGGGCAGGACAGAAAATACACTATAGAAGGATCTTCTGCCACTGATAAGGACTATCCTATAAAAACAAAAAATGGTAAACAAGCTAATCAATATCTATCTGACAAGATCCACAAGTTAAAGTTGGAGAGAGTGTGCAGTTAAAAAAAAATTGAGGAGAATGAACTGAGACTTGAGTGTGTGTTGTTTTGTAGTGCATATAGCATGTAGTCAGTGGTTTGGGGGCAATAAATGATGCATTTCTGTTATAATATCTTAGTTTTTTTAAGAGTAAACATGCTATTTTCAAACTAAATTGGCTTTTCCTCATGTAAACAGGAACGCTGTGTCCAATCAGAGATATTTTCCAGTGACCAGATGTCAACAGCACAGTGGGCAGAATAGCTCTGACTTTAAGTAACACTACAACTACCTCAAAACATCATTTAATAGCTGAAGCTCACAGACACATGATGAATTTTACGACTTGGCCAGAATCGGCATCAGGACATAAACAACACATGAGTCACAAAGTGCCAATTAATAAACAAGCATTTCTTAACGGTGTGGAAAATCCAGCTCACCATTCTTCTAATCACATGTGGATCTGGATATAAAAATACATCAGAGGCAAACTATCAGATGACTTAATTTTACTGGAAGTAGCGGAACTTACCAAAACAGTTGACTATTTAAACGAGATGACTGCTTCAAGGGTCAGTCTGGTGCTATCTTCTTATGCTTGTCCATATCAACCAAATATTGAATAATAACAGAATTGAGGACTGGCAAATACATCTATACTTAAAAAAATATTCAACTCAAAAGTGATTCATTACTCAAAAAGCACCAGAACTAGACTCTGCATGACAAAACACCCAGAAGAAAAGCTAACTAGCGAATTATCTTTTAAATCCAAAGAATCCGACAGTGATTATGATGAATAATTACCAGAGTTTCATAGAAACTTCATAGGTCTCCTGGTCTAGACTGCAAAAATCTTTACTTACTTCATGATTATACAGTAAAACATCAACCACTGTGCCAAAATATGTCTGTATTCAGTGATTCGGGGTGTAGATGATTATGTGAACTGTGACAGTAAGATGTGATTTAGCTTTTAGTAGTCAGTGATTTTATGGTGGGATTACAAATCTACAAAAGGTAATCAAATAAAGATTGAAGTAAAATACAACATTTTAAATAGAGATAGTATTCTCAATCAATTAGATATTATTTCTAAATTTGAATGATATGCTGTGTATGGGCCGGGCCCGCTCGTCTGAGATGTGTAATGTGAGAGACATCCAAACTGCAGTTCATTGACTGGGGGCAGCTTGCTATTATCCACTGAGGACTTGTATTGACTAAAGGACAACACTGTTTGCCTCCATACCTTCCATTACGCATATCATGTTGCCTCATGTTCTTTATGAAGTGGACCTTCTTGAAGCTCTTTGGTCGGGGTGAACCCGATAGGGTTCGGCATCTAAAATGTAAAACAAACAAAATATCAGCACGTCAAAAAACTGAGAAAAAGTATGAGATACATTACACTGAACTGAATGGTAAATTTTAGACACAGAAATATAGTAGTAGACAAAGTGTGTGTGTAATACCTGCGTAGAGGAGCATTCTCCTCTATGTCCTCTAGAGTTTCAAGCGAAGAGCGCTGAGAGATGAGTCTTCGTCTAGACAGACAGACAGACAGAGAGACAGACAGAGAGAGAGGAAGTTTTAAGTGAGGGGATGTGAAGAAACATTATTAACACAAGAAACCTTTACAGAAATAACTGTCTACAAAACAGCTCTAAGAATAACTAACTGGTCAAAATAATAAGAATGATGATAATAAAAATAATCCTTGTCATGACTACTTTTTCTTTTGCCATAGCAAACACAATGCAAAGCAATTTCATTAAAAGGTACAACACCAAAGTCAATTCCACAGTAATACCTAAATGGCAAGAGTGGGCACTGAAAATCCATGAGGTCATTACCCTGAAAATTGAGGTCAGTCTAGCTTTTAGAATAAACCAAGGTACCAGCATTCACAAACAGTGGAGGGAATTTTTACCCAAATCTCCATTTACCTACTTAGTGCAAAGCAATGGCTCAATAAGTGGATAAAGCTGCCATCCGCCACACTTGCACAACCACTAAGAAACTGTATGGAACATCACTGATTTTTCAGTGACTAACAGTTTAGGATGGGGTGGCACTTGACAATTATTGATATTTGCACCATTATGATACCTGAGTTTCTACAATAATCATTTTCAAAACCTTAGTTTGAGGAATATAAACATGAAAACAATGTAAAACCAATTCAATTTAACAAAGTATGACAAACTGCTCTATGCAGCAGACCTTTGCCTGAAAAAATGGTTTAAACCAAGATTACTGATTTAGATCAGGAAATATTTGATCAAAGAATAAGTTAACACACCTTAGAATCTCAATGCCAAATTTAGGTATATGGTATTTTTAAATACTTGCTGCTATAGATGTATTTCAGTATAGGGTTTGATACCCAGCTCTAGCAATACGTATGTGTGTGTTCACCTTGAGCCTTGGAACAAAAGTCAAACACCTTGGTTAAATTATCACCTGTCTCTGTGCGTTCTGTGGTTAATTTACAAAAATGAGTCTTGGACGGTCGAGTTATGATCGCCATCCATCAACACCGCCGTGTTGCCTGTGTGGTCCGCGATCACTCCTCAATCTTGCGTAGATCACAGAGAATTTTTCCAGGATCAGAGCTGCTGAGAGGATAACGAGCTGGCTCTGCAAGCACTTTGTGTAACACATTTTTGTCACAGATGGCCTTTATTTCACACTTTGGTTGCACGACTCAACAGGCTAATTCTGCTGCACCACTTTTTATATGATCAGCTGCCAGTTTCAGAAACAAACCCACATGTGATAGTTAAGTATTCCTGAGCTGTTCCAAAATTCAGTTGTAATTGCATGTTTAGTACCACAATAGCAACATAATCCAACTCATTAGTCGACCTTAGAAAGTAGCCACATTTAAACGAGTGAAAATTAACACATTAGTGGTCAAATAACAAAAACATTCTCCCAAAGGGTCTATCCATCATCAAGTACTAAATGAATCTTCAGCAGTTGAGTACTGTTCACACCATGCATACTGTACATCATCTTTGCGCAACCATCTTTTTCCACAATACAACGTGTGATGTAATGCTGTAGGCCCTGCAGCACGAGGACAAACCGATGACACTTGTCCACCCCTCTTCGCTGAGCATTTCAGCTGAGGGGAGAGACAGTGAAGCGTAACGCAGAGTGGCTGGTTAATAAATGACAGACCATGAGGACAGATTAACAAAAGATGACTTTGTCCTTGAGGATCTCCCCGGGTTTAAACTAACATGAGCTGAGTGAACACTGTATACCAGAGGAGATGGGGTGGGATAAATGTTTACATGAGGAGCCAGACTGTTGAAGCAGACAAGAAACCGAGGGCCATTATATCAGCTAACCCTCTGCACTGTATATTATGACCCCAATGATCATAAACTGCTGGGAAGAACATCAAGTTCTGATAAAGAGCATAAACAGTAAAAATTGTCAACCCTAATGAATAGAAGAGTGGGCAGCTGACATCACCGCAGTCTCTGCTAGCTCAAGATGAAAGGGTCATTATGAAGGGGCTGACCTCTGCCTGAAGGTCAGACGTGTGGGATCATGTGATTTATGGTCAGTCTTACATCATCCTCTTCGAGTGACAAGCCTGAGATGGATTGGCTGGATAAGGATCTGCGACTTGGTAATCAAGGACAACAAAGGCTTCAAGTTTTCTCTGATAGTGCATCGCTTCATCTGCAATTTTAGTCAGTTGCTAGAACTACTTCATGCCAAATGAAGCTCTCTGAAAAATTAAGGTCTAAATATAGTGTCTTGCTTCTGTATTTTGATGTATTTCCAGGTAATATTGGATTTTGGCACAGAATATAACACTGTATTTAACTAATGAGAAAGGAGAATAACATTTTTAATCTAAGACTGACTAATATTAAGCTTATTTAAAGCTGCACTAGTTGATATTTTTATATGAACAGTGGTTAAATGACTATGTGTAAATGTGAGAGGGGTCACTAATAGTCACTAATTATCATCCGATTCTGCAGTTCCCCTCAGCCCTACAGTTTCAGTGTCTTTCAGCTCTTTGTTTTGGTTTTAAGGCCCTCAGCTTTACTGTTTTGGTTCACTCTCACTGCTCTCATCAGCTTCAGATAGACTAACTCTATGCCGTCTGCCTAGCACCAAACAACAAACAGACATTGTTAGCATCTTGCTGCTCACACAGTGTAGCATTTAGCAGCTAAAGAGACACATATTTCCTTCAAGAGTTGGTAGAGAACAAAAAGAGCTAAAAGGAGAGAGAATAATAAACTTGTATTCACAGACTGACCAAAATCACTGCTTCAAATGAATGATAAGGTTTCTCCCTGCCAGCTGAATGTGTAAAACAGGCAACTGTTTGCTATCATTGCCATAACTTTATTAGGTGATAATAGGTCAAGTAGTGTTAACAGCTTGTTTCATAACCCCCAAGTGGCCAAAAATGAATTAATACAAGTTTAAAAGAGCATTGGTTTGATTTTTTTCCAAGTCTATATTAACTCACATGCCAATACTGTATGTGTTGTGACTTATACATGCAATCAAAGTCTAAGCTTATAGGATTTATATATAGGCTACGGGCCAATACTAAAAAAAATTATACTCAGTTGGATCAAGGTCACAATTCCAGTTCACGAGGACATGTTAACTGTGCTTGTGAGCACTTTGATCGAGCCACTGTGAATGACCAACAGCAGGACGTGTTTTTAATGCAAAAGATGTTTTCCAGGCCAGTAAAAATCCTGGAAACAATAACACAGGCCAGGCCACTCATTGACTTCAGACACAACGCTAGCAACTAGGGTTAAAAAGGTCCATTTTTTATCCAGTTTGACATGAACAAGGCCCAGTCAGTTGCTTCAAAGAGGCCTCAGTATAAATTAGTGGTAAAAGAGCAACAACAAGCATCTTTCAGTATCTCTGAAACAATTCCTGCTATTGTTGCCTCAAGTTATTTTGTTCAAGTAAATACAACCCATACTGCTTTACCCATTTCTACAGCAAATGTAATACCATCCCCTTACAATGAAAATGTTTCAAAAAGCTATTGATAATCCTGCGTAGTGGTGCCTTGCAATGAAGCTATAAAACTGAAGTGGACTATTTAGATGTGGAGATTAAACAGTTTCACACGTACGCCCTGTTGGCAGCTTGCCACAGGACATAGTCTTCCATTTTGCTGGAGAGCTGCTGAGTGAAAATAAATGTAATGTTCTGGGCTTCTTCACGGAAATGTGATTATTCTGATTTTTTTTTTTTTTTTTTTTTTTTTTTAAATCCAGTCAGGGCAGTTCAGCTTCTTTGCTTCTAATATGCAGTGGAACAACACATGTGGTGAATCAGCAGATTTGAAAAATAAATGGTTTGGGCAAACTTACTGAAACACAGCTGAAACAATTACAACAGCAATATGCTGCACTGTTAGCTGTTCAGGGTGAGAAGCAGGACAACTCTGATGTCCATTCTGACTATATGCATGGACTAAAACACATGCTGACCCTTGTTATTCTGTCAGAAATATGCGTTGGTTTTTGTCATATCCTGTAGGGGGGGCTTTCTGAGCATTTGTTGACAGCTCAGGCATTGAGAAACGCCGTGAAGGAAAATGAAGCATTCTTATATAATCCTGTGATTATGCCAACAATGACTTCACTGAACAACAATCAACCTCATAACCAGAAGAATGTGACCCAATCACATAAAAACTCTAGAGGACCATTATAATGGGTGTGCTGCTTGTTTTCCAGCCACAGCTTCTGCTGCCTCATGCTAAAAAAATGTTGTGAAAATACAGTACATGCTTCTGCACTGTAATAGTGTGATGGAAAGCTAACTGTAACAGGATGTGAGAAGATTTCGCCTGGCTATGTTTTAAGAGAGAAAGGATGAAATGAAGATTGCTCTAGACCTTAGGCAGACAAGGCCAGATGGTAATAGTTTTTTTGTGCTATATTTAAAGCACAGCTCTTGCTGTGCTGATTCATGATGGATGAACGCTGAGGAGTGGAAGGAAAGCTGAGTATGAAATCATCCATCATTTTCATGCATTCGATTCTGATGAGGATATGGTCTAAAACAGCTTTGGCTTCAGAAAGTCTATTTTGGCGGCACATCAGAGGCTTCGCAACTTCCTGAATGGGAGCCGGACTAAAGGCCAAAAAGTCTGAGGGGAGAGTGTGTCTCTGATGCCCCTGGGAGAGGAAGTGGAGGACAGAAAATACAGAGCTGAGAGCCAGACTGCTTCTCAGAAAGCCTGGGCATCCTGCCTCTCCCAGCCAGGAACCTCTGGACACGTTTCCACCAGCTGCCCTCAGAAAACAAACCAGGCACTGTGCAGAACGCTTGTCTGTCTGCACGTTGGTGGAATATGGCCGTGCTCCATCAACAGGTTGCTTACTTCTACACGTTAGAACTCATTTTGTGTGGACAACCTCCAAGCATATTCCAAAAGTAGAGTACAGTGAGGGTTTAACAACCTCATACTGTATTTACTAACAGAACAGAACGGTTGATTAGAAAAGGGATGCCAAACATGTAACATTGTGGTTAGCGCTGGATGCTGAACCCTAATACTTTTATGGTACCAACTACAATGAGTATCAAAGAGTATTAAACTGACATTTAATGCTCAGATTTTCACATTTGAATCCTAACTTTGCCAGATTTCAGTGCTATTCTATTAGTAACATTTCCTGTATGGCTGCTTGTGTTTAACATTTTGTTGAAGAAGAAAACAATTTGGTAGAAAAAGATTTATATTCCTCAAAGAAATCTGTCAAAAAAAAAAAAAAGTATTGTTCTGGGATCAAGACCCGAACTCAAGTATTGCATCAACATTGCATACATACACTGCGCTAACTGTAGTTGAAATTGAGTGTTTCAACTATCCAATGAGTATTGTTGTGAAATACAATATAATGCAATTCAATACCACATGCATATACTATTCACTACCATTCAGTGCCACTATGTGCCCATTTGAGACAAACAATGTTCACTATGAGCCTGAAAGTTGACAGACAGTTCACACCACAACGTCTATTTAGCATCTGTTCCAGAGCTTTTGATGGTATTACACAATCCTCCTTAACAGAAGGAGCTGTTGTGGAAGTACAGATGTCCAAATTTCCGGGGTTTTTTTTTTGGCACTTTAAGGCCAAATTTATTTTGAGACTGTGTATCAATGCAACAGTTTATTTCTAAAGCTGTAGTTTGTGCTGCAGTACTGGACTGTATTATCTGCAATAATGTCCATTTCCTATACATTACGAGTATTCAGAAATGATTAACTTCTTCATTTTGTGTCTTATATAACCGATTCAATGCACTTCATTAAAAAAGTACAGATTAAAGACACTGGCAAGGCTCTTTCCATGAGGTCAGGAAGGGGAACTAGATGCTTACTGAGTGTTTCACCATGAAACGGCTTCCTGAGAAGTCTGGCAGCAACACCAGAGGGAGGAGAGGATTTGGGTAAGTGAAGGGCTCTGAGCGGAAAGCAGAGCAAAAAGGATTTGACAGCAGGTTCTGACAGCGAGAGAACCATGAGACGACTGTTACTGACAGCTGTCTTGTTGCGAGGCAAGACCCTCCGAGCCTCTCGTCCCCCTCAGACGTGAGGACAAAGCAGACAAAGAGGGCGAATTTAAAAAAAGCATCCACATGGAGGAGCAAGCCCCTGTTGACTGTGGAGTTGAACAAGGGTGTAGAGTTACAGGATGTTTACATCACGCAGAGGGAGAATGAGACAGCAGGTGTGTGCTAGGTTTTGGAATGACATTCAATAAAAATAATGTGGGAGCTGGCTAAATGTGACTATATGAGCAAGTAAGTCAGACAGAAACGAAAACAGAAACAAAGAAAGAAACTGATTAGATGTGCTGAGTTTGCTCTCCAGGGAAACTAGGTTACAGGTCCACAGCTGTTGGACCTGTGATCATATGGATGTGTTTCAATCATAAGGCTACAACCACCTGCATGCAGTACATATGCAAACAGCAAACTTTCTCCTCCTGCTGTGTCCAGTGTTGACCAAAGTACCTTTTCAAAACAGCTGACTGTGAAAGAGCTGCAAGAAAACTGTTCAGGTTCATTCATTTCATTCAGGGCCCTGCCAAATAAGTTGCTCATTCAGTCTTTCAACCTTAAAGACCATCTCCAGTCATGTTTTGAGACATAAATGTACATATATAAAAAAAACTCTGTTTGGAATAATAAATTATTTTTGAGATGTTTTTTCCACAATAAAGTTCAATTACCTTGTGAAAAAAATCCTTAAAATGACAACTACTCTTTCTCCCTCGTTAAAAAAAAAAAAAAAATCAAGAATCTATGAATGTGCAAATGTTGTTTATTTCAAAAGTTTAAAAACTAGACACAAAATGTCTCCATTCTCAGTGTATGAGCCCTGGAGGTTTCAAGTTTCCATATCATACCTGTGTACATTGTATACTGGACCATTATTGGTCCTAAACTAGTTGTGATGTCACAAATCACGCTCAAAGATACACCTTAAATTCAGGATTTTGGTAATCTGCTAAAACTTTTCCCTTTCAGCAGATGGATGTGAAAAAAAAACCCTTCTGGGGTCAAACCCTGTGCATACATCCTGCACAGTGAAGCACAAACATTCAAGTGAAGCAACAAGATAAAAACGCTTTTTTGACCGGAAGGGAGCTTTAATAACCGGTTAGTAAGTGCAGCATTTGCCCAGTAATGAAGTGCACAAGAAACTACAGATCCACTAAAATGTAACAAATGACATCATAATCTGGCTGCTTCTATGCTGACAAAATCAAATGCAATCGGGGGCAGTGGCATCTCATTGTAATTAACTGTGGATATGCAACATGATTTTGAAAACATGAAACCTTGACAGTTGTCTGCAGGACTCTTGTGACTTTACTAAACATGCATGAGGACTTGACTGTACCTTTGCATGCTTGCAACGACAGATGGTCTGATTTTTAGAATCTTTGGTAAGGGGAACAGTTTTTGTTTGTTTGCAATGATCAGATCAATGTGCACTTCAGTGACTTGACTGTGCGGATCCTGCACCTCTAGCATTCTCATTTCACCATTTACACTGTACTGCATGTTCTCCAGTTAAGTAAAACCGTTGTTCATACAGTTACCTTGACCTCTGCAGCTCTATGGCAGAGTTGGCTATCTGTCCGCCGTCCAGGGAGTAGTTCTGGGAGGCTTGCCTGGAGTAAGAGGCAGGTAGGATTCCCTGAGTGTACGTCTGCAGCCTCCCTCTAGTCGAGACTGGGACCGCGGAGAAAGGTGAGCTGAACGTCGAGGGCAAGAAAGCGTCGCCCTCTGTGTCTGTACCCACCGGGGCAGCTGCGGGACTCGTCCCTAAACTGGCCCGACTGCTGGCGAGGAGAGCCTGGTTTGCAAAGGCGAGCGCCTGGGCGGCCGTGGTCGCTGCCGCCGCCGCAGCAGCAGCAGCTCCGGCCGCGCCAGAAGCCCCGTACGCCGCCGAGCGCTCCGGAGAAACCAGGCTATGTCTAGTCCTAGCTTCAAGCGAGTTATCCTCTTCATTTTGATTGTCGGCGTCGTCTTGCACGGGTCGTCCATCTAGAGAAATGTTGCTGAGAAAAGACAGCGCCGCTTGCCTCCTCCTCGGGTCTATGCGTTTCCGCGTATGCTCGATACTGGAGTGCTTTATCTGTAGCGTGGCTGTGGATGTGTTGCTGCTCGTAGCAGCCGCCATGGTCCCACTTCCAGTGATCCGAGTCCCCGCAGCAGCGAGCTTACCTTGCTGACATTAATATTGTGTTAATCGTGCTTGTGTTGGTGGTGAATGGTAGTGGCCTGTCTTTTAAGTACATGCGTTTAACTGGGTGAAAACAGGGAGGTCACGTGTGTGCAGTATTGTGGCATCACAGGGAAAATTTGGACCAATAGGCTGTCAGGAATACATGTGTTTTTTTCTTTTTTTTTTTTACCTTTTCCTGACTGCTGAAGCCTCCTCTCGCTTCTCTGACAGGGTATGCCAAAATTACATAAACTGAGCACCACACTGTGTAATCTGAAAAACATAAATCTGCAAATTTGTTGCATGTAATAACTCACAGTTTCTCTTCTTTTGCATTCGTTTGCATAGCGAATCACTAGAAGTATTTTTTTTAACATATAGGCGGGAACTTTTTGTGTAGATTTCACTAAAGCACGGCGATTAAAGAGCTGTCTGCTGCTTCCTCAATCCACAACAAGACGCAGTTGTATGTACAATGATCAATGGGCGCTGACAGAATGGGGCCTGTCTCTATTTGTTTTGAGAAAACATCATTTTCTGAACCGTACAAGTCAGCATCACTGTGGCAATTGCGCCATCTGTCTGTTTGAGGTGGACTGCGTTTGCTGTTTTGGGCCATATAACCCCATTAAATGTGCCATCTAGTGGTTTTTGTGTTGGCAGCCACAGCAGCCTGTACAGAGAGAGAGAGAGAGAGAGAGAGAGAGAGAGAGAGAGAGAGGCAGGGATAGGGGATGATCAGGCTTTGAGGATGTAACAAAGGTGTAAATGAATATTTCCTTATGTGTAACAAATTTTAATCTATGGATGATGACACTTATTCCCCCAAATTAATTATGACTTTGTTTGTGTAAACAGGCATAAAAAAAGAGGACATCCTGCACAAAACATGCTTATTCTTGGCCCTATTCTGCCTTCTCAGGTCTTGAAATTGATTTGTTTTAAAGACTTTATGCCATGGCCAGATTAAATTGTTAGGGGGGCCAGCAGGGAAAATGCTGCTGGAGAACATATATGTCAGCTTCATTATAGACCCAGAAAATAACCAGCACTCCTATACTGAAATACTACCTGAATCAGTTATTCTGTGCGACAATTAGTTTGTGATTAAAGTTTAAACCTTTTCTAAGAATAGGCACCACATGAGCACAAATTTAACTAAACCTTCTACAGGAATACTGTCCACTATAATGCAGAGCCTTGTTAGTTAATACTATATTTCAGTCTTGCTTTCTAAACAAATTAGCTATTCATCAAATTACCACAAACCACCTGACACACAGTAAAGCTCAGACTTTTGGTGCAATTAGTTTGAGCTTTTGCCTGTTTTGGCAGATTGGTAACATAACTTTGCTCCTTGTCATCTCCCAGAAACAGTGTTCCACAATGTGTGATTAAACCTTACCGAACAATGACTCTTCCCCAATCCTTGAAACCATTTTCTTAAGAACTGACATGTTAATAATTGGTTAACAATACTCCTGACTTTGGTGTAGGATAATCACACAGCACCTATCAGAAGAGAGAAGCACAGGCACCTCATCAGCAACATTAGGTACTTTTAATAGCTACAGAAATGACAAATTATCTTTATTTATAGTATGCTTTGCAAGTAAAAATAGCTAATTTCAATTCAATAGATGCATGCAAGGACAGTAAGAACAGTCACAATACTAATCTGAGCTGTCAAAAGCCTATCAAGACTAAGTGTAGTTATGATAATTG
Source organism: Euthynnus affinis (assembly GCA_029490765.1). Taxonomy (NCBI): domain Eukaryota; kingdom Metazoa; phylum Chordata; class Actinopteri; order Scombriformes; family Scombridae; genus Euthynnus; species Euthynnus affinis. Next base: position 18,363,492 of record CM055849.1, on the reverse strand, counting down.
CAGTTATTCTGAAGGACAGAAAGAAGCAAATAAAAGACCTTTTTCACTTGTCATTGTAGAAAAAGCTCAGGTGTTACTTAGAACATGAATGATCACTCTGTTCTGTGTCCCAGAAAGTCACAACAGAGTGACAGTGAGCCAGTATGTGCAAAACCAGGACCCTGAAATTTTATCATTTACACCTGTGCTTTTCCCTTATGCAACATGTCAAAATGTCTTCTGTGAATAAGTCCTGATATTTGATCATATTTAGCTCAAGGGATATGGATATCTCCTAAGGATAGTCTGATTCAAAGAATATCACCAACTCAATGGCTTGTCTGTTAGGACAGAGGAGAAAAAGCAGGGGTTCCAGTCCAGTCCATCTTTTACTGTGGATTTTGATTGATCGTTTATTTATGCACAGTCCATACAGCTTACAAGACACTAGACAAAAATAACCAAGATGGCCACATGACATCATAGTGCACAGTTCCACAAATTCAGAAATAAAGCATTTCGGAACATTTAGTTTACATGGAAGAAATGTCCCGTTATGATGAATACAATGTTCTGTCTTAGCTGCCAAGCATATCCTATAAATCTTACTAAAATAAAAATCTCCATATTAAAAAGCCAACTCAACACATTAGCCTCAGACAAACAAAACAAAATCAGGTTTTTTCCAGTTCTGTCTTTTCAAACGAACAATTCCTCAAGTCATTGTACAAAATTCATCCTCAATAACACCAAGATCACAAAAACACTCAAACGTTTCTCTTCGGGGATAACTTTTTATCGGCCTACCTCAACTGCCAGTAGCAAAATACCAGTTCTTAACTGAGGAATAGCTGAACTGGTTTATCTGATAACAGAAGCAAAAAGGATAACAAAGGATATTAATCTAGACATTAAAATGCGTAATTCAATCATTATTAATCCAATACAGGTAACTTAACTTCAAACACACTTACTATGTAAACCTAAAACATAGAAATAACTTTTCCACTATTTAAACTTAATCAGTACAACAAATAAATAAATTACTAAAGCTGCTAGAAGTGCATTTTAAACCAAAGGAAACTTGCTAATCATATACACAGATCAAACCAGTGGAGGGATGAGGCATCCACATGAGGCCAGCCAGTTTGTTTGTTCTCAAGAGTTTGCTACAGGTGAGCTGGCTGCCTTTATTGATTCTGAGGCCCCACCCATCCAAGGAGTGGTGAGGCAGGTAGAGGAAGGTTAAAGTGGGAGGGGATGTACCACACTGTATGTGTATTAAGAGAGTACATTTTAAACTCCTACAACAGGACACTTGCAGTTGAAATGGACGTCATTTACGTGTGATAAAGAGAAATAGTTGCTGATAGAGTCTGTTTTCAAAGCCACAACACATATCATATCTTAATCTACAAAATGAGTCTTATGAAATATTAAAAAAACATGTTAAATAAGTCTAATTTAAGCTAGTTATTAAAAAATAGGCATTATTGGTGTGTGCTTTGTAGACATGGCATTTTTTTCACCACTGGATGTCGCTGTTGCATCTCAAATCTGCACTGTGCAGCCTGATTCATACAGTCTGCATTACACAAAACAGCACATAGTTACTGGTATAACTCCTGTAAAGCTCCTGTATATGGTGTATGCACATCATAATATCAGTATCTTGAAACCCCTGGTGGTGTGTGTGTGTTCGTGTTTTGTTTTGTTTTTTTAACACTGTAATCCGCACTGGAATTAATGATATTCACTCTGTATGGGTAGTAATTACTCATCCTGAAAGGTTATGGTAATGATATAAACAGTATACTTGCATCACTACTGATGATCAATCTCCATATTGTGCAATTCCTTGTTTTTTTATTTTTGGTAAAATTCACTTGTTCTTCGCATAACACACCCAAGGAACTCTTAATTCTTTCACATGAATTCTTGGTGTACTGAGAAAGCGTCTCCAACATTCAAAACCAGAATGCTACAGAATATACACTATATCTGTATTTAACATTTATCTCTTGTTAACAACACTATACCCTGCAGATCTGCGCTCTGATGCCTTTCTGTAGACAGTCTGGGCAACAATAAAGAGTAGGAACTGCAGATTCTTTGGCCCCAGTTAATCTGAGCGGCCCATCAGTCCCTGCAGCGCCGCGGCAAAGACTCCTGCCCTTGGTGAGAAACACTGAGTTTCCTGTGTTTGTGTGAAGTTTCCTACTCATGAAGTACTTCAGCACCTCATTGTGAGGCTTCATGCACATGACTCTGCTATTACTTTCACAATGATTAAAGACAAACATGCCAGGATGCATCATAAATTCTCCTTCACTGCCCTGAGAGGTAGAAAACACAATACTGTAAGTCTCTTACTGTACAGTAGTGCAACAAGTACGACCCCATTAATGAAAGGAGGGTTTGAAAAACAAATGGGATTAAGGTGAGAGGACAGAATATGGAAGGAAGAAAGCACATATCAGGGACCACAACTGGGAAATAAAATTTTGTCATGCAGGTATTTATTGTTCTATTAAAATGATGGGTTTTAAATCTCACTGAGAAAAACTCCCTGTCAGTGACATATGATACGTGATTTTGGTAATCCTTTGCCTGGGAAAGGTTTCACCCTTTTGTTTTTTTATACCAATAACATTTTGAGCCATAGCAGGGTAAAGCAATTAAAATGCCTGCCAAGCTATTTCAGGGGTGCTAATGTCGCAGCTTGCCTTAGTTGGTCTTGCTGGGGAACACTCTTTACATGCATACGTCACACACACACACAAACACACACACACACACACACACACACACACAGACAGACTGAATAAAGCCTTTGTAGCATGACAGCATCACCTACAGAGTGCCTTAGCTGCTACTGTTCCCAAGCAAGAAAATTATATTATAACGATAACTCAGTGTAGAAAACGCCTCTAAACGCCTCTAATTTAGCAAAGCCATGACACTTAATCATATCTATGTTGGGATAATAAAATGTCTTGTTATTGTTTAATTTCTGACACCAAATTCTCTCATATTCCCCAGTGGAGAATCAAATTTATCAATATTAGCAGCCGTGGTCAGATTAAGTGTGTGTTGATGAAGGATTTAGATAAGAGCGAGCGTGTGAGGCCAGTGCTGAGCTCTCACACAGGGACGGCTAGTCTTAATGGGACCTTAGTCTTATCAGAGGAATCTAAAGAGCTCCCTGAAGTTCACCTCAGTTTAATCGCAGGCTTTCAGAAGACACTTATGAAGCCCATTGTACTCGGCAGCAACGATCATTCACTTTCACAGGAGTGAAATTCATGAGAAGTTCAGTGACATACAGATGAAGAAATAAGGAATGATGATGACTGAATGATTCATCAAGAAATATGCTTTTTTAATCCGTACAAAAAAAACAAAAAACAAACTAAGTGTAAAAACAAGATTGCGTGGTTTTACAGGGATTATGTGCTGAACTAGTAACTTCATGGAATCGTCTTGTCGCCGTGAGGTTGCCTGGCAACTGACTGTCTAAGTCTTGGCAAGAAAGGGAATATGTATTTCTAGAAATGTCAAACTATTCTAAATAAGTGATATATTTTGATTTAGGAATGTGTGTCTGTGTGTCAAAAGCTTGCCGTCCCAGAGTCTGCCTGTTTGTGCCTGACACAGACAGATATGCTTATCCTGATTGAGTGTTAGTTCTCTGTGGTCAAGAGGGCAGGGCTGGTTGTGGCCCGGACACACAGTTAGAGGAGGAGGAGGGGACAGGAGGCGTGGAGAGGCAGTGGGGTCTGCGGTTGTGGCCCTGGGATTGGTGACTTTGTTACAGGTCACGGGGAGAAAGCCCACCCGCGCACCACAGCCCCCCAACATCAAACATGCCGTATTATGTTGATCTATGGAGATGGCTGGGCAGCACTTTCAACTGAGTCAGGCCAGGTCCATCAAAGGATTTATCTCTTCGCAAGATTAAAGGGGGCTAAGGCGTCTGCCAAACAAAGGCTAACTCTGAGGGTCAGCTCGGGTCCTGGCCTGAGAGATTTACACTGAGACAAACTTCAGATCGTAGGAAGATCCAGAAGATGACTTTCAAGCTCTGTGACGTCAGCTTTCCAAATCTGAAAGCTATACGAAAAAATTCTGATACTCATTGTAAATGATAAATACATAAATTTGGTTTTGTAGTCTCTGGTAAATGCTCAGTGATATCATCTAATGCTATAAACACATTAGCACATACTTTGTGTCAGACTGTGAGGCAGGCAGGGTAAAAGTTATTCAAAACCTCCTTTATATTTCTGACATGTTCCTGGCATCTCTCAGGATTCCACAGTAATGACGAAATCACTTTTTGGAAACATAAGGGTAGTTTTTTTTCATATTTCCTTTTAAATAGTAAGCAGGGATCTATAGTTAATCATGTACGTGAAAATCTGAACCTCTTTTGCACAAATTCATGTCACATCCAGTGACTTGTTCCTGTTGCTTTGACCTTTGCACTCCTTCCTATTAGTCACTTTGTAATGTTTTTAGTCTAGGAATGTGGGCTTGTTTCACTTGCACTTATTATAAAATGCTTTCTATAACTCAACAGCTAAACGCATGAATACATAGAATTTCATCTGGACAATGTTAAAATTAATCATTAACCTTCTATCTCATTTTCATGTAAATTGTCTTCCTCATCTTTCTTTGGTCTACGAGTTCTTCGGCTTCTGCAAATGCAGACATGAAAAACAATTTGGCCACAACTTTTTTTTTTTTTTTTTTTGCAAGACTTCCCTGCATTTGTTTTTCTTTTAGACGAGTTTGCTCCTTTTAAGTATGTTTTTGGTAACATACTTTGCTGTTTTCGTTTCTGTCTCACAATGAAAACACTCATTTATATTCATTTGGAATTGAGTGGGTGAGAGACATAAAGTGGACTGGTGGCAAGATACGATCAGTCGCTATAACTGGGGCGACGTGGCCTCTTTCACATGAAGGTGGAGGGTTTTAACCGAGCTCAAAACCTTGGACGAGAAAGCCTTAAATCAGCGTAGAACGTTCGCAGGAATGTACCTTCACATGCCTTACAATTCATTTCACATGGGAATATTTGTCTCACTTATAAAATCAGTGGTCGAGAGTGTTGGTTGATGTTAATGGAGGAGTGAGATGAAGGGGGGGGAGGCTTTTATATGAATTCTTCTGTTCTTCTGAAGCAGTCGCTCTATAATGACTGTAGAGTTGAAGAGAAATGTGACCTGTGCTGACTTTTTTACACCTCGTCATTAATAAAAGCCACTACGTTGTTTTGATTGGCAGCGAGCTAGCCATTGTCTAGTTCATAGATAACAGTGTACACGATGAAAGAATGCAACTGAGCTATTCGCTACATGCTAAAATCAGCAACATTTCAGTAGTGAACAGTTGAAAGCGGACTTCATTTCTGCAGATCCTGAGCTTTGAATGTGTAAATGTGTGCAATGAGTAAATATTGCAGTCTTTATTTTATTAGCGTTCATGTAGGTGTGTGAGTTTGTCTGTCTGTCTGTTGGCTTGTGAGCGTACACGCCTATCTGTGTATTCACATATCAGTATTAGCACAGTGTTGCTACGTGCTGCACCACCAAGCCTCGCCCATAGTAGGAGGAGAGTACAGGGCAGGGTCAACACGGAGGGAGCCAGAAGAGACGCTGTGCCTGGCACCACCTAACACACACATGCACACACACACACACACACACACACACACACACACACACTAGACAGGCAACCTTGGGAATCACAGCCAAAGCAGAACAGAATGTACATTAAGGAGGTCGTGTCTCCTCCCCTCTTCTTCTACTTTATTTCTTTCCCTGCACCCTCCATCCTAACTTCATGGCAATGGTTCAAAAAAGTTCAGTAAATTTAAAATTTTAGGTGGGTAAAGTCAGCCCTTCCTCATTTAAGTTACTTCCTATTTTCTTCACAGGTGTGTCAAGGAAATCAAAGATGATTTAGATCCTGAAAATGTGGCTCCAAGTCACTCCACTACCATTCTACTGCTATGTTTTGTTTCTTAACTTCGAGAGCGTTTAAAGGTTGAAGAGCAGTACGCCATAATCGAGCCCTCGCCCTGCTGCTCCCTTCCTCCTTCAGTCACAACGGTTTTAGCGTTGGAGGTCACATGGCTAAACTCTGCCTTGTAAACACCCGTAGCAGGGTTTTACCTTTGTGTTAAAGGTCCTACTTTAACAGTGGACTCAATGAGTAGCAGATGAGGGGAGTTGTGGTGTGTAAGGTTTATAGGTGAATATGTGTCAGTGTCAGGTGTGCTGTCATGTAGGACTTGGGGGATTTATTGCAGGTCCTGAGACTTAAGGATTAGTATGAGGGAATAATGCTTTGTTTTACAGCCAAAATGTGAAACGTTATCCTTAAAGGTAAGTGACCCACAGACCACAGATGAATCTACAGCCGAGGAAGCCAAAAAAGGTCAATTCTATGGCAAAACAAGCTGCAACGAGTTTAATCAAGTAATTAATTCAGCAGGTTTTTTTTGCTGCATTAAAAGATTATTCTGGTTCATTCTATTTTATAAGTTTGGTGTCATTTCTGTAGTTTTGGTCACCATTCCTATTGGTAATAGTAATGTTGAGCTCACCTAAATAACTGCTGAGATCTGAAAATGTGGTGACATTGTTAAAAAGAAGCCTGATTGGACAAAAAAAAAACCCATGAAAATACAAATTTTAACAGCATCTCCAGGAATTACGTCCATGATTTAGGTCTATGTCCAATTCCAACATTCAGCACCAATGCAGGAAGTTGTGTGCTCTTTAAGTATTTACATTTTTTACGGCAGTTAACAAGAGTGTGGAGGTTGGGGATGTGGATGGGAGTGTAGTGAGTCTGGATGTCATGCAGGAGACTGGAGTTTGAGTCCCATCAAAGACCTTTTTTACTAACCACAACAGCATTCTTTCCCTAACCTTAATTGCCAAGCCCTAACTGTATCATAGTTGCATATGCAGAGATTGTAGAAAGCGAGAATTTTAAAAACGTAGGCATTAGGCATAATGCATCAAGGTTCTGGTTTGGCGATAGGATTGGGTTTTCAACAAAACCTCCAGGTTGGCCAAACTTATTTGGAACAGAAAACAAAGGCAAATGACAATTTCCATTGTCCATTGTAAAAATCCATCACAGTTAACAGGCCAACTTCCTTGTTAAACTTTGACCTGCCGTACTTGCTGTAGTTGTGTGTACACTGTTTTCGTATTTATTAGGGGATTATGGCAGATGTTCTGGGTGGGTTCACTTTTAGTTTAACCTCCAAATAAACCGACTAAACAGGCTTGTTTATGATTTTATGATAACTTTATTGCTTTGTTGTCATATACCCAGCTCTCAGCAATTATTTTTATTATAAGTACAATGCTATCATTATCAATAGAAATACAGGAACAGAAGTAAGAAAATAAGACCCAAGATGCAATAAACTGATTTTTTTTTTAAAAAAAATGGAAATCATGTTGTTTAAAATATATGCAACATAACCACACCCTCCCTGGTTTGATTTTGGATGCAGACCATTGTTATATGTCATACTGCTCTCTCTCTCCCCTTGTGTTTCCTGTTTACTGAATAAAGGAAAAAATAGAAAAACAACAATTAAAATTCCAAAAGATATGTTACAAACATTATAAACATTTTTCTGAATACACAAATTTCAGTCCTGCATAGAGGAAAAACATTAATTGCAAGTTTACCTCCTTGTCACAACAACTGAGGATTGTCAGCCACCAATTCCTGTTATGGATCCCTGCTGCTGTTGATGAGAAAGGGTTGAGGGAGAGAAGAGAAAACACAAGCAGCAGATTTCAGGCATTCTACAACGCATTAGGTCATGAGAATTGGGACTCGTGCTGTTCAAATGATGAAATGGCTCACCAAAGGGACCTCAACTGAGGTCCACACAATTGGTCACCAAGAGGTCATCTCCAACCGAGAGAAGAGAAGGAATGATAAATACACTCAGCTCCACACAATTATTGAATTTCTGCAGGTTTTTTTCCCCCCTGCTCTACAGTAAATGAAGTTGCTCTTGAGGGCTGTTTAGGTTCGAACATGAGCTTGGTCTTTGTGTGGGAATTCCATGTGACAGACACGCAGAGAGCGACGAGGGCCAGAGAACAGAGAGGTCGTAGCCAGACATCAGAGCTATTTTTGTTTGTAGAAATTCAGAAGTGGTCCTGTTACCCTGGAGGCGGCTCGTGTTTTCCATATAGCTCAGCGACTTGGCAGGCCTCTGCAGGAGCAGTTTCACATCGAATCCGCCCCCTCCCTCCCCTCCTTGCCTCACACTCCTCTCTCCCCCCTGCATCTCCCCACCCTCTCCCTTCCTCCCTCTATCCTTCCACCATCCTCCTCTCACCCCAAGCAGGAAAACGCTCGTGGCCCGCAATGGAGACAGCCTGACTGCGCAGGCGGCCCGGCAGATGCACTGGAGATAAGTTTGTGTGCGTAAGCTGGGCCGCGACCCTTGGCGGCAGGACATTGACCAGATCCTGTCAGTGAGAGGGCAAGAGCCGGCCCAGCACCTCCTCTGCTCATTTGCTTGTATGCCCTCCTCCTCCCCATCCTACTGTCTCCATGCATGGCTTCCCCAGCCCAGCAGGGGCCAGAGGGGAGGACAGGCCCCCTGGAGCCAAGACTTTCCTCTGGGATCTGAGACAGCAGCCCCCTGTCTCCCCAACACCTCCTGTATGCACAGTAGAGGTGCCACAAACACACTTACTCACACAGTCAAAACTCCGCCAGGCACACAATAGGTCCCCAAGATAACTTCCCCTGTGCCAGAGAAAGATAATGGATGGCAGTGTGTGACAGGCTTTGTGACAGAGACGCCGAACCACTTATGAAAACACCATCCTTCATGCTACATCAGCACTTTTTGTCCTTGTTTCTTTTGTCCATGAAATGGTTTTGGAGGAAACACCTAGGCTGGAAATGTAAATGATTTGTCATGTGAAAGCGTAGCTGGTGGCACCGAGTAGTGACTATAAGAGAAAGCTGCTGAAGTTTTTGTATAGTCAGGGTTTTTTCCCTAGCAGGGATAATATATAACAGGATTTCTTCTTGTCTTAAGTCATTAATTCAGAGAGTCAGTGAAGCTGAAAAGAAAGTTACCTCTGAGAAAAAGACACCACTAAATCATAAAGCACAGAAACACGGTCTGGCTAAATGCTCCATCAAGGATAATTGTTACTATATACTATACAGCGCTTTACCAGTCCTCCCACATCCTAGAATGCCAAGCAGTACCAATGACTTCCTGACTCCATCTAAGTGCCTGGCCCTCAAGGACCATGGGCAGAGATGAAAGAACTGGCACAACTTGAAATGTCATGGGGAAAGTATTGACAATTTGGCTGCTTTGAAGTAAAGATAATTAAGCTTTCACTCGTTTTTATCTCCTCCAGAGACTATATTTAAACCAGCGTGTACTGGCCAGCGTCATTTAGATCTTGCCAGCAAACCAGTTGCCAGACTTGTGTAAACACAAACCATGTATAGTACACATTATACCAGTATACATACCAGTATTTTTACATGTTCTATATACTTAAAACAAGTATTAGTATAAACATTATATAGTATTCATGTTTTACATTTAATACTTTTATTATACTTCAGCTTGTAATTTTGCAATTATCTTAATCAAATTTTCAATCGACCCTTTCTACAACTCCAGGTTTCCATTGACTTCTGTTCATTTCTGTAAAATCTATTTGAAAACTCACACCTAAAAGATACAGTGAATGTATCATTTTTGTGAAGAAATTCAATGCAGAACTCTCAAAATAAGTGACACAATAACATACAATAACAATATAATCTTAACAAAAAACAATGCAGACTGGATGCTGGATCACATAAACAAGCTCCAAGCATCTGCAAATCGATTTTCATACAATTACACTCATCATACACAAATGGGTTGAAACCAATTGCTGTCTGTAACTGTAAACTGAAAAATGCACCCATAAAACAAAAGTAAGTACAGCATGCATTTGAAAATGGTCAACAGTAATGTTAAGTATAGACGATTTGCTCCTTTCAAGCTGATCCAATCACTTTTTTATATGGATAAAAATGACTCTACAGTTACCCTCAGCTCTAAAGGGCATTTTAGAAATTAGCAGTTACAGTAAAGAGCCTGATATTTCCTTCATGAAACACAAAAGGAGAGTGAATATTGACTTACATTCATTAGGTGGCCAGAAACACGACTCCAATTGGATGCTAATGTAGGCATTTTTTTGCTAACGTTATGTTCATGTTACACAATAATATGTCACCATTGTGTTTTGTCTTCTGCTGCATCCAAGTTCTCCTCACCCAAAAAAACCCTAAAAAAAAATAATCTGGATGCTTTTCCTTTGCTCTCCACCTAGATTTACAGTTAAACGTCTTCAAGTGAGGATTCACATTTATGGTATGCAATTTTTGGACTCCACCAGATAATGAAGAAAACAGGAGAAATCACAGTTTGTCTTGTCCATCCTAATTTCATTTTAATTTGCATAGTCATTCATTTGGGCCTTTCCATTAGTGGCTAACAGCACTTGTGACTCAAATCACAAAAAGCAAGAAGGAGCACTGATCCAAACCTCCTTCTGCCCTGAATCATAACCCACCACGAGAATCCATCTCTCACCAGACAAGCGACTCCTCCACATGGAGCAATAAGAAGCTGAACCCAGTTCCTCATAGCTGGGAGGTTAAACCTAGTTTGTCATCAGATTCCAGTGGGAGGGTTGGGATGAAGACGTTGTGCAAAGAGAAACTAGGCCTGTTCACAGGCAGGATCTGACTCCTACTGACACCTCTTCTAGGAAATCTCATCAGCAATTCCCTTTGAAATCAGATCGTTTCATGTCTTTCAGTACTCTTACTCCTTTCTTGTTGGTTGGCTTCCAAGAATATTGATTGTGTGGCAACTTAAGACCAGCATCTGCCTCCACTCACGATCCACAACTTATCAGGAAAAAACTGAAGTTTTTCGTAGTTTAAATGAACCTATTTTATTTTTGACTCAAGACTTTGGTATCGAGCACAAACAGAACAAACAAAACAATAGCACATGGCATGGTTACAGTACAACAAAAAGGAATAGTTCTGAGATTTTGGGAAATATAGCTACATATTCACTTTCTTTCAAAGAGTTAGATAAGAAGAGTAATACCACTCATATATGTGTCTGTTCAATATGAAGCTGAACCCAGCAGCCAGCTTAGCTTAGTTTAGCACAAACACTGGACACAGGGAACACTGTTTCATACATTGTTTTTACTCCAGATTGAATAAAACTGATACTCTTAATTAGTGAGCTAGGTGTGCTGGGAGGCAGATTTTGTTACTTTTGGATAGAACCTGGCTAGCTGTGTCCCCTTATTTCCAATGTTTATGCTAATCTAAGCTAACTGGCTCCAACTTCAAATTAAATGGACAACTTTTACCAATCTTCTCTAATTCATGGCAAGAAAGCAAATATGTGTATTTCTCAGAATCAAATGCTACATTATCCAGAATGCATGAATTAGTCCTTGACTTCATAGCTTTGCATGTTCTTTGTCTCTATCAGTCACAACAGACAACAATCAAAACAAGACTGGGTCAAAACATAGTATATGGCTAGACCACATGTGTGTGTCAGTGTGTGAAATTGTGGCCAATTTGTTACAGGGATAGTCAGTGGTAGCTTCTACAACATGAATTCCTGGATATTAAATGATCATCTGCAATTTTTTGTAGTGGTCCCAGTAATATTTGCCAGTGAAGTGTACTGAGTAGCATATCATGACATGCCCAAACTATGTTTAAATCAAAAAGAAAAGGTTATGAATGCAGTTGCAAGAACCATATTTTCCACTCATATCTTGGGATGTTTGGTGTGAAAGATAACTCATTTTAATTCTAATTGTAACTATTCAAATTATCGGTTAACTCCTCCCTGCTTGTTCATCTGTTTCACTCTGCGGATGTCTCTCATTTTTCACTCTGTATTGAGTGTTTTGTCAGGGTGATTATTTGAGGTGCTTCAACTGTGTGCCCTCGCTCATGGCTCTATGTGCCTATTTTCATGGAGGCTACATTGGAAATTCAAAATGAAAGTTTTAACTGCATTTTGGGTGCAAATTCAGGCTTTATCTCCACCTGGTTACTGCAGTTACAGTCAAATCAAGTGTACCTGTGGAGCAGCCGCCCCACATTTAACTGATATAACAGCTACATGAGTCACATGTTTTACATGCAAGACTTGTGTTTTAATGCTGCTGTCCATCATTTGTGATGTGCAAATGTCAGAGATATAAAAAGCTTGCATCCTGGTATTGGTTCAGTTATAAAATCCAAACGCGTCATAGAGCATCTCTCCTGCCAGCTCTGCTAGCTGGAGAGTTGATCACACTGGACGTTGGAGGGAAAGACACAGAGATGCATGCACAGATGATGGTTTATGTCTGAGTTTAGCTGCTGTCCTCTGTGTCCTTCATCTCATACCGATTCATTTTGAAGGAGCAACAGCCAATGGGGAAACTCCAACACTCGGCTTGCTGACCAATGGTGTAACTTTATCACTCACTCAGTCACTCACGGACAACTGCAGTTATCGGGATGGTCCATGGCCTGTCCAGCCCACAATGAAAGCAGACCCCCATACATGAGTAATTTATGACTACAATCTCCACAATCTAACAAAGTGACCATTGTTAAAGAAAAAAATATAGAGTAGTCTGATCGCGGCATTAGAAATTTCAGATCAACCGAAGTCAACAGAGATTTGCCTGATACGAAACCATGCAGCACAATCCATGTATTTCAGTTCCATTGTGAACAGTTGTACTGTGAAAGCAAGTCTAATATTTACAGCAGTATTTTCTCAGTCTAGCAATCGTTTTTGAAAGTGACTGCAGTTATGACTCAAGTTGGCAGAATTTTTGGTGAGTCATTTCTTTAATAAACATCACAATCACACACACTGCGTGCCAATGCAAAAGAATTGCTACGTAGGTGGTAGTCATAGAGATAGATAAGCCCACCAGAGGGGACCATGTGGAGGTGACAAAGTCAGTGACGGTGCTCACAAAACAAGAAAATGTCAGATGTAATGTTGTGTGCAGCCACACTCCCTACTGTAGTCCCATGGATTTCCTGTTGCGTTGCACAACATGTGAGAGGCTGTGATCCAGAGTAAATATTGTCATAACATGATTCACCCTCAAATTCTGTAGTGCACTGGCGGTGTTGCGGCTAAAAAGCACAGCTTCATCATCAGCTGTCACTGTGACACTAGGAGAAGACATTCAATTTGTTTTATCATTCCTTCTTAATGTCTTCATAGGAGTGTAACAAATGCTTTATATAGTCTGGTGTCAGGATCCAGATGATGTTCGATATAGTTTTGTTGGGAATTAGCTTAGCCTAGCATAAAGACTGGAAGCAGGGGGAGACAGCTAGCCCCGCTCTGCTTGAAGTTAAACAATCTGCCTACCACTACCTCTAAAGCTGGTTGTCTGGCAACCTTGCAGTCATAACTCCTCCCAGCTGTTGTTCTTTTTTTTATTCCTCCTGATTTTTTACATTCATATGTTTGTATTTTTTATTTAGGCTTATCTTTTAACTTTGGACTGAGCTAGGCTAGCCGTTTCTCCCTGCTTCTTTATGCTAAGCTTATCTAAAGTACAAAGTACAATACAAATTTGAAGTATTTGTACTGTACTTGAGTATTTTCATTTTCAACTGGGGGAACATCTTACATTTTAATCCACAACATTAATCTGACAGTTATATTTACAAGAGACTTTACATATTAAGATATTTTTTATGAAGCATCATCATAGGTTTAACTATCCACCCTGTGACTGACTGGCGACCTGTCCAGGGTGTACCCCACCTCTCGCACAGTGTCAGCTGTGATTGGCTACAGTTCCCTGCAACCCTCTAAAAGATAAGCAGTAAAGAAAATGAGAGGATGCATGGACTATACAACAGTACAAGGCAGTTAAAATGAACTCCATGTTAACCAGCTACAGCATTAAAATGTTGCTTACATGTTTATGCAAAATATATAACACACTGAACACAGATATTGAGCATAATGAGGACTTTTCCGTTTGATACTTTAAGTTAAATTTACTTTTTTTTTTTTTTTTTTTACTTTTTCCATTTTGGTAAAATTATATCTTAAGCAAAGTATCTGAATACTCCCTCCACCACTGATGGTGGTCTGCATCGAGAAGAGCACTGATTAACTATCTTCTATAATCAGCTCGTCTTTGGGGTTATGCATTTGTCACTCATTCCTTGTATGTGCTGCAGATATCTTCCCAAGAGATATCTACTGTTTTAGTTTGTTTTCTGCTGTCACAAAAATTAATGATGCTATGTATGAGAAATTGTTATGCTATAACTCATGTGCTTCAGTTTCAATTAGAATGTGAATGACCATGTTCTTAAGGGAGTGTCATGTTACAATTAACATGTAAACAGCGTCATTCCTGAGCATAGCAATCAACGATCGAGGGAATATGTTTTCTGTACTTAGGAACTTGTCTTTCAGCATGAGCCAGTTTTTGCAACAAATCTAAAAGATTGAATGAATATTACAAAAATGTTGGGCTACTTCCCAGATTTGAAGATCAATGATCTTGGTTGTTGTTTTTTTCCCCCAAAACTCTTCTGAGACTGAGAAAGGAACAGTAGATGTTGCATGTTTGCTGTGGTTATGGCTAAGCTATAGGTTTCACTGAAATACATCTTTGTTTCATTTGGATAAAAGGTTACCTTAAATGGCTGATAACCCCTGCCATTGTTTGTGATGACTCTCAGTATGTTAATCGTGTGAGGTGTGATCAAGAACATTGTTATACTTTCTTATGCAGAGTTTAAAAGGATTAAAAGTCCTCCATTATTGTTTTAATTAGTTTTCAATGTATCTATGATGATTGTTTTGTGATTGTGATGTGAATGAACCATCTTTTTGTGATCCTCTGTATATGTAACCTGTTCTCTGGTCTCGTCTTGCAGGAGAGATATTGGTCTTAATGAGATTTCTTGAATAAATGAATCTTGTCTATCTTATGTATCTATTTTACACCTGAAATTGACAACGAGGAACAAATAAACTGGATACACACAGTCCTGGCAGCCACCAGTCTTTCAAAAAAAAAACTAAACATAGTAGAAAGAAAGTTGACTGACATCAACATCCGCTGACTAAACGTGGAGTGGGTAAAATATTGTTCTCTGCTGTTTACCTCACACACTGGCTGCTCTTTAATCTCTAATCCCTCTTTTAGCCCTCAGACAACACAGGCCAAGGGACCCATTGTATGGAATTCCACGTCACTCTCCCAAGGTGTGTGATTAACCCTACTGTACATAAGAGTAAACACTACATCAAAGGCGAGCACGGAGGGTGTCTGCAGGTGACAGGTCAGCTGTAGGTGAGGGGTCGGTCGCAGGCTGGCAGAACAGCCGGCCTGAGAAGGAATGGAGAAAACATCCAGTGAGGAAAACTGGTTGGCTGAGTGGATGAGTAGAGTAAAAGTTTCTACCATTGACCCCCCTCTACCTCAGCTGAAATTAAACCATTGCCCTTTACAACCAAATATTCCCTCTGTGGCTGAAGAAAAATGATCCAGCAAACACCACTGCTGCTCATTATGAGATAAAGTAGACGAGACATATTCTTAATGGGTTTGGTTGTGTAATCTACAGGGCTGAGATAGACATATTAATGTTGAGATGCTGGTCTCGTAACATATTTGTATAACTTACAAGAGTCTCCACTACATTATAATGTATATACACACTATAAAGTATGTAAACCTTATCCAATATCAATATGAATTGTCTGTAATGCTGAGAACATTACAATGAACAGACTAACATAACAAGTCATGTTACATGTGTTTTCTTTTCCCATAACACTCCTGCAAGTTTCATACAACTCCAGCTCTTTTAATTTTTGTGCTTTATTTTAAATTACACGTATCTCACATGAATTTTTTAAAATCCTGTTTTCCCAATCTAGATTATAAAGGATTATTATGGTTTGTTACACTTTGAGTCTTATTTTTTATAGTGGTAAATAGAGTCCAGTGGTCTGCAACTTAAATGATCAGTGTATAGAATTTAGTGGCATCTAGCAGAACAGACTTGGCAGAAATGGAATATAATATTTATATGTATGATTTAGTGAATTAGTGTATAATCACCTGAAAATAAGAATCACTGTGTTTTCGTTACCTTAGCATGAGCTCTTTATATCTACATTGGGAGCTGCTCTTCTTCCACGCAGTCCACCATATCGCATCACCATGTTTCTATTGAAGCCCAGAACGGACAAACCAAACACTGGCTCTAGAGAAGGACTTTCACATTTTTTGCGAGTTTCATAGATTCTCTTACACACTTGGAATGAGAGGGAGAAGGGGAGGGGTATTCAGTTGGTTGCAATCTGCAGCTTCAGAGATAGATGCCACTAAATCTTACATAATGGTCTTTTAAGATACATACGCAAATGGACAAAACATAAGGAAATGAAAGAAACAGCTTCCCCATTTTGATGACAAAACACTACATTTAGGAGGAAAAGGCTGCAAATAAGTAAAACACAAGAAAATTAAGAAGCACAGTCACCAATTTGATAACATAAAAATGCTCTGCGGAAACCCTGGGGAAATTTCACAGTTTTAGCAATCATCAGAGCAGAGACGTCAAGATAAAGAGCAGTCAACAAAGCTCCAGACTAGCCAAATTTTGTATTAGAATAGAAAACAAAGGTGAACTATGAAATAGTTTAAAATAGTTTTGCACACAGTTTTCCTGTGCAATGAGTGATTACTGGGGCGCTCGTTTTCATTTTTACCTCCCAAAACGTGGCATAGATAATCTGGCTAAACTTTTGACTTTGTTTGCAACTTCTCTGATCATCTGACTGCTTAGGTTTCTTGCACTTTCAGGCTTTGTTGTAATGATGGTGCAATGTTCCCAGATCTCAATAATTACTGTGTTTAGTACAAAGTTACCATAAATCATAATACAAGACTCAAATTGTAATAAAAAATGAAAATATCGTTTGAATATTCAAAATTCTGAAATGGCTGCAATAACTGATTCTAGCCTTAATCTGGTAGATATGTTAGTCCAGTACTGTACTCTACTACAACTGACAACTGAGCAAACTTTTGCTGATGAAGAGATGTCAAATGGAAAAAAGCATGCGAAAATTATTTCATCACACATACTGTATATTTTGGGTCTTTTTATCGTCATCAATTTACACGTAAAGGAAAACTTTGGTATTTTTCAAACTAGACCCTATTTTCCGATCTTTTTGTGGCTATGTGACTAATAGGAGCAGCAATTTTTGAAAGTGATCCGGTATTGAGTGAGAGCGGTGCAGCTAGCAGCCGTGAAACAGGCTGTAACCTAATCCGATGTTGCAATAGCTCCTGTCAAACTTTTTTCGTACCTTTTGCTTGATCTGTTTGTTATTGTGTCTAACAAAGGCTCACATAAGAGAAGTCTGAAATCACACAAGTTTTCGAAATTAGCTAAATATTCAGCCATGGCTTTGAAAATCTTTAAGATAACACTAAACTACGCATTCTGTTTTCCAGCACAAAAAACTCTTCCTGACACTCCTCTCTCCAACTCTGTCATGGCTGAGTTCGACAACAACTCAACTCGCACAAGATTTCAGAATGAGACTTCTCATCGAGGGAGACTTGGTTAGACACAACAAACTGACCAAATCGAGCAAAAAGTAAAGAAAAACATTTTATTTCTCTGTATGATCCTTTCCATAATGTTGTCAGACACATAATAGCAATCTGAGCCTGTCAGTGGCAAAAACAAGCACTTTTAGTGGACGTTCATTGACACGGCGCTATTGCCCTGTCAGATTACATTACAGCCTGTTTCCCAGCTGCTGGCTGCAGCACCCTCAATACTGGACCAATTTCAAAAATTGTTGTTCCCATTAGTCACTTAGCCACAAAAAGATGGGAAAGTAGGAGCCTGGTTGAAAAATATTTCCCTTTAAGGGAGCATACATTATTTATCATTAATCATCATTCTTCATCAACTATTCTTGTAACTAAAAAAGAAAAAAATGTTAACTTAGTGTACAGTACATGCAATTGGATATTACAATACCATAAACTGTTATAAACATTATTTCCATGCAATAATCTTAACTTTCCATTGCTAGAATTAAATGCATATTTTCCCAAATTTATTCCTGACATGCAAATAAAGTCACACGTATTTTTAAATTCATAGTTGGGTGATAGATATATTTAGCAGGTGTTGGCACCTATGTGGGGGTCAAGTTGTGAAGAGATGTTACTCTCCATAAACAGTAGGAGAGTCTGCACGAACACAGACAAACAACCTCACACCTCTTCCCACCAACAGAGAATTCACCACAAGACCACACAAACTGTATTTACCCCTTGCATTTCTCTGCATAAACACTGCTGCTATTAATTGGGCTCACACTGTTTGTGTACTGCTCTGTGTTGCTAGTGTGGCTTTTGTTGAACAAAGAGATTTCAGATCTCTCCTCCTCCTCCTCTTCCTCCTCCTCCTCCTGCCGTTGCACTAATTGAGTGATTCAGAACAGGGCTCAGACACGCCGCCCCTGCGACTCTATCTGACTTGGATATTATCGGAGTGGCTGTCAGACGAGGGTCCAGAGCGGCTTGAGTGGAATGCAGCTTACAACTGCGGGCCAGCAACAGACCCTCTACTGCAACTGCAGACCCTCAACCCCCCCTAAACCCCCCAAACCTCAGGCCAATCAGTCAACAGGACCCCAGGGGCCATTTTCAAAAACAATCACTCTCTCTAAGTAGTCAAGAGGTGCCAGGGCTAATTATAAACAAACTATTGATGTTCGAGCAAAGGATTGTGCTAGACTGTGCCAGTGCAGTAAATGTTTGTGTGTGTGTGTGTGTGTCTGTGTGTGT
Source organism: Euthynnus affinis (assembly GCA_029490765.1). NCBI lineage: Eukaryota > Metazoa > Chordata > Actinopteri > Scombriformes > Scombridae > Euthynnus > Euthynnus affinis. The sequence goes on along the minus strand of CM055849.1, from coordinate 18,344,512 downwards.
GTGTGTGTGTGTGTGTGTGTGTGTGTGTGTGTGTGTGTGTGTGTGCGTGTGCGTGTCTGTGGTGCGTGTGTGTGCATGTGCATGTGTGTGTGTTTGTTAGGGTCACAGGAAGGTTCTGCTTGACAGAGTGTTCAATTGGCCATTTAACAGACCTCACCCGAAGCGAATAATCCATGAAGACAGCTACAGGCTCCTAATAACAAGTGCTTGGGTTTGTCTGAAATTAATAGCAAGAAACTGTAGTCTAAATAAGAATAAAATAATTGCCTAAGCCCTGATCTTAGTTTTTGTCAGCTTTGAGAAAACTGAAAGCAACAGTTTTTAATTTAAATGTACTCTATGCTAAGGTCATTGAAGAATGAGAGAAATTTTGTGTCATATGCACACACAGTAGTTGAGAAATACAATATAATAAAGTTTTTTTTTTTCAAATATCATGGACAATTATACCTAAATAGGCAAATATGCCATAGATTACTATTAAAACTGAGGCTGGAAATTATAATATTCAGAAGTAACAATGAGAAATGTTGCATTTTATGAATATTTGCCCTCTAACAATATTAGTCTACAGCCATGCTAGCAGCTCTGCAAGGCTGTACTAACGGGAACAGCAGTGTTTTGAGCTACATGCTAACTCTAGCATGGCAATATGCTCTTCATGACAATACAAACACATTGGTTTTAACCGATTGTAATGTTTACCATGTGCATCGTAGTTCAGCGTGTTAGCATGCTAACATTTGGTAGAAGCACTAAACACAATGTAGCTGAAGCTGATTTGAATGTCTTTAGTTTTGCAGGAATTTGATGATAAACTTAAGTATTGGAAAGTTAGATATCCTGACCTGTTGATGAAGCTAGATGTAAAATTAAAGATCCTCTGAAGAAATGTTTTAAAATGTGTATAAAATTCTCTACTTTGAATAATAAGTAGTGCCTAATGTGTTTTTTCAACAAAAAAGTTCATTAACACTCATCCTTCAGTGAAAACCCAGAATGTAATTATTTTTTTTAGCAAATATCTTTCATTTCAAAAGTGTAACTGCTGGACAACATGTGTCCTGCTTCACTGAAAAGTTGATCCTCCGTGCATGTGCACCAGAGGCTTCAAGTTTCAACATCACATTTGCGTAAGTTGAATACTGGACCATGATTGGCCCCAAACTACTTGTGATACCACGAATTATGCTTGTAAGTAAACATCTTAAAATCACATTGAAGGTAACTATAGATAAATTTTCCCTGTTCAGCAGATGAATGTGAAAACAAACTCTGCATATACATCATTTTGCACAGTGGAGCTCAAACATCCAAGTGAAGTAGCAAGAAGAACAAAAATTTGAGTGCAGGGGATTTGAAAAAATCACCAAAGTTGTTACAATTCATCCCATGGGGGACATGGATGTTTGTTTCAAATTTCAAGGCAATCCATCAAATAGTTGCAGAGATACTCACTAAAGACCACAGAACTAGAGGAAAAGTCAGGAGATCAACAAAGTCATTAGGATACATGATCTGGGAACTACAAAATGTTGTGCAATACTGTGAGAATCAGTGGATCACCTTCTGGGGACCATGAATGTACAAAATTTAACTGCAATCCACCCAATAGTTTTTTGAGATAGTTCAGTGTGGACCAGAGTGGTGCAGCAACTGACTGACTTTCTGTTTGACAGACCAACATACCAAGCAGCGCTAAAAGGCTAAAAATGGCAAAAAAAAAAATTGTATTAAGGATATAAAAATGACTGCAAAAGACTTCCAGCTTAGGCTCAGCTCATTAAGTGCAGAGTGACACCCTGTGAATCTGTTTTCACTGCTGAGCATTGCGGCTGCAGGCCGCCCACTTAAAAATAATGTATTTAAGTCTAAATCGTGCGATAAGAGTGCGCGCTGAGAGTCTGTGATGTGTGACGGAGACAGAGAGCAGAGCGACAGACGCTCTGCAGAGCCAGAGAGTTCCATCCTCCTCCGGTTAAAACAACAGCCTTTTCTGAGGAGCTATCGCACTATGACACATGGTCTGATCCAAGAGAGCCATATTTATTTTGGTATGGGCTACATTTCTTTCCTTTAAGTAATGAATTAAGAAAACACATGGCCTGGCTCTAGGATGTGGAGATGTGTGGGAGAGAGCTGCACGCACTGTCTCACTGCAAACGGGAAAGGAATGGAGTTGGGGGCGGCTGGGCGTGAAGTATCCAAGGATAGGAGCGTTCCCCTCATCCTCTCATCCTCATCCTTTCATTTCTTGACCCCTAAAAGGCTTTCGCACTGGTGAAGTCATGTTTTCAACCCTCTGTCCCAGAGAGACAGCCAAACTTGGGAGGACTGGATGAAGTGGGAGACGGAGAGAAGTGGAGTTCAAGGGAGTAAGGGGATGTCTTGAGAGCAGTCTGAAACACATAATGGCGGAAAGAAGACAGCAACTATGTGCCTCTACACTACATTTTATTATATAAGTCTGCGAAGGCTGTATCGTATGAGCTTGTGCGTGTCTTTACCCATGTTTAGGATATCAGTTAAGGTTGGTAACAGGTCAGCCAAAGAAACTTGGGTACAGCTCCCTCCCCTGCACACTCTCTAACAGAACACCTTCTGCAGAGGGGTTAAATAAATGTTAGTGATGTGATAACCAGTCTGTTTATTGAGGGGCCTCTAGCAGGACATCAAGTAGGGCTGCTTGGGTTTCCTCTTTGGTGATGTCATACTGCCAGCACACCAAATCAGAAATCACTTTTCGGAGGCATTATCATGTACATCACTACATTTGGGAAAATATTTCTTTTTAAAAAAACACATTTTTTAAGACCTTTTACTTCTATGGTACTAAATTCAGGTCAACTATTGCGTTTTAGACTGGTGAAGGGTCGAGATTTACCAATACATACATATTAAGAATCTGACTGCAATTCAATACTTGATTTATGCTTAATTCAAGGACAGGATCCCACTAATCTTGCCAAACATGTAAAAAATCAGCAGGCCTGTTTCCTTTTTGTTTCAATTAACAAATTACTACAAGTACGTTTTTGTTTTCTTCAGACCTATAAGAATGAGAGGAATTCAGCCACTTGAGGAACAATGTGAAACAAAAAAAAAAAAAATTTGGCTGCAATATTTTTTGTCTACTTGGCGTTACATTAATATAGCAGCCAAATGTAGTCACGCCAGAGCTCACTGATCTATATGGAACAAAACTGTTAACTAGAAATAAAATATTTTTTCTACAACCTGGGTTTTGGTTGGAATTTTGCACCATCATTGCAGAAAGCACAAAGCACCCCAAAACAGAGCTCAGAAGGGCCAAAAAAAATGAGCTTGAAACAAAAAAGCTTTCATGCGCTTAATTTAGACCGTCAACATGACCTCTCATTTTCAAAAGCGCAGTCATATGCCACTGTAAACAAACCAGCACTGTGCATGGATATGGTACATGGTGATAAGTGGATCATTTGGGTCGACCTGTAGAAGCAGCTCTACAATGCCAAAGGCAGCTGTAATCAAAATGAATGAGTAATATAAGTTATATTGGTCACCTTTGTTTAGACTTCCAAATATCTTTTGATAGTTGTGTTTAGATTGGGGTTCTTGAAAAGTTCTCATTTTCTAAGTCCTCACCAGACTCCTTTTTTAGAGCCGTTTTGCAGTTGAAGACTCTTTCATGTTCTCTACAATGAGGCTTGTGAGAACAATGCTATGTGTATGTAATCTATGAGTATATAGGTAAGCTTGGCTAGAACTGTGTCAGTACCACCCAGTTTGCAAAAAAACAACAACAACAAAAAAAAACCCCAGGGGTTTCCTTTAAGGAAATCGCCTTATAATCATATCTCCTACAATAATAATAGAATATTTGTATGTGGAAAGGAAAAGAAAGAAATACATGACATTGAATTCCTTATTCATGCAATTTAATTAGAGACTTTAAGTCCCAAATAATCAAATAATCAACAAATATCCCACTTCCAGAAATAATTTCCAAACAAAAAGTATATATTTTTATTTTGTCATATTCATATACCATCATTTAGAATATACAGTATTATCGTATTCTTCACATTCAAAATTAATTATGAATTACACAAATAAACTCACAGTAGATCCACCTACAACCTCACTAATCTGACACAAAAATACCACAGCAAAGAACAATAGAAGTTATTCACCTGACATAGTTTATGAAAGAATTTGTCACTTCCCACTGTGCTCTATTCTGAATTTAGGCAAAACTCCAGATTTTTCTAAAGAAAACCTCCATGTTAAAACAATTTTCCCCTTTTAAAATGTTCCAGCCATGCTTTTGCGTCCACGTACGTCTTCACTTTCTCCTCCTTTTTCCTGTTTCCTAGTGAAAAACACAGAGGGTGAGGCCTGGAGGTGAGTTTCAGTTCAAAGTTGAAAAGGGCACTGCTGAAAAACACTGGCAGGTATTCAACAAGTGTGGTACATTTATGATAACAGTCAAATTGACTTGGTGCTCATGAACACTGGCTATGGATTTAGAGTAACTGAAAAAAGAAAGCAGAAAAAGAGATATGGAGTGTGTCTGCTGTCAAGATCTGTTTGCACGTTTATGTGCAGACTTTTACTCAGCTTACGTGGCAGTAGAAAAGCTATACAATTAAGTTGCACCCAACAGCACAACATCTGTGTATGTTATGTGGCCAGCCAGTTGAATTGTGCAGTGCAAGTGAAAGCTTGACCTCATAACTGCTTAGTATTAATACGGCAGGAATTCACTGGAATTTTGTTTTCATAAATGAGGACAGGAAAGAGTAACAGTGGAGGCATAAATCAAGGATTTTTTTTTCACTTTCCTCAGAATAAGTGACCGCATGAGTGTAATAATAAACATCTCAGGCAGAGATTGATGTTGGATGGTCCTGACTGAAGGCACGTAGTTGCTAATCCATGAGCGGGCTGTGCCCACCTCGGGCACCGACTCTCCTCACAATTCCCACATTATTCGGGGCGAAGCAGGAAGAAATGACAGACATAATTTCCCTGTGATCAAACATTGTTGATCTGTGCATTAACACGACCGATGCAATCTGCGCTGGGCACAAAATAATTGAATGTGCTGAAATTGGGAACTATTTTGAGGTATTTCCTCTCTTTAGAGCAGCAGGGCAGATTGGCTTAATTAAGGAGGGAAAAACAGGAAGTTTTAAAGTCACGTCTATAATTAATTGGTCGCCTCAGCCAAAGGGTCTGCCTGGTCAGGGGAGCACAAGGAAGCAGCTCTGTTGTTGAGCTCAGTCACTGGGTTCACATAAGACTTCAGTCTATAATGTGGAAAAGGAAGACTACAACATATTACAACTTGGGAGACAGTCTGTCTGAATCAGATGTTCTATAATATCAGCTTTACTTTGTGAAAGAGGGCACTTCACTTGACTACAAACATAAGTCATTCCAGGGCCACTTGATGAAAGGACTTATTCTGTGGTTTTACTTAGGAAGACAGTCTCAGGAAAACATTAAATAATGAGGAGGAAACAGCTCAATGCTGTTGTAGTAGGCAGACAAAAAAGTCCTTTTCATATCAATTCCTACTGAAATATATTTATTGTAACAAAAACAAACAAACACATAAAACAACAGTGTCTAGACCACAGCCAGCGTGGTCTGTTACAGAACATTTTAATACTAGCTTGTAATGCAATGTTATGATCTGCTAGCAGGAAAAATGCTAACAGATTAGCTTTATTGTGGTAGTGCTAGATCAGCAATAGTGATGTGATACCTTGCATAGGTTGTAACAGTCACTGGAGAGTCTACCATAAGCTGTGGTGGATGTTCACAAAGGACAGTTTGGGTTGTAATTTTACTAAATTTGACTAACCTGGGGGGGGGGGGGTGTTTGCCACCTGTAAGATCATGTGATTACTTGTCTTTGTTGCCTTGTTGGATCTATTTTTAGCAGTACTGTTGCTTCCCTGGATGAACCTGGCGAGTACAGTGTTATCATAATCAATAGAAAATAAATTCAAGGTTGTAACAAACAGTTTTTCTTCTTCTTTTCAGATTCTGGCTTTATATATTCAGTTTAAAATTAATATATAAAACACAACTCTATCTTTTTAGATAGGTAGTTGGAAAAAAAATCTAGTTTGACTATGACTGGTGAGATTTTAATGAGAGGCTGTATCTTCTGTTTGGGAGCCTGCCATGCGTCAGCCTGTTATTTATTTAAGATGCTCATTTGGTTATCAGGAGTGTTCATAAGAGGTCTCAACGGGGCGCCGTCCAATCAGCAGTCAAGAGGAGCCTCACTGGACTCTTCTGTCAGCCTGCCTTCAGCATCCTGCAATTTATCCCCCGTCCTCACTATGTAGTGGCTCTGCTGCTATCTTGAGCTCTAGATGAAAATTTATTACATTTCAAGACTTCAGTGAGCCAAATGGTGTTTACACAAGCATATCTCGCTCTGAGAGAGTATGGGTCCTAAAGTCTGAGACACCGTGTTGCATTCTGGGTAGAATCAAGCCAAGGAGGGGCTGGTAAAAATCCCACCAAACTTCATATTCCTCAGCTGACCCAAATGACTAAAGCTATGACTCCATGATTCTCTAGAAGGCTGGAGAGCCGAACAACTGATACCAGTCAGGAGGGCACGGTTTCCCCCTACCTCTTCTTCCAAGTCAAACACAGACACACAAACATAAACATACATCATGAGGCATGGGAACCACCCCTCTCTGACTCGCTTTATTGTTCTGTCTCCTTCACACCACATCTGAAAAATAAAGATAACAGCAATGAAACAATCAAGAAAGATTCATAACAACTATTTTCACAAATCTTAATTCACATGATTCATTTTCTCAATTACGTCTGTCCTCTCAAAATCATGATTGACTTCTGATCATACATCACCAGGAGAGAATTTGCTCTCCCTGTCGAGGCAATGATCAGCATATTGCTTGTTGACATATGTTTAATTGATTAAAACAGGCCTGCTGTGATTTCACTGTGTTTTGTTTTTAAAGGCCGAGGTTCTGACAGAAATACTCCGGGAAGTATTGCATTTGGCGGCAATCTCAGGTTCCCATACGCGAGAGCGCTGAGCTTAATTCAAAACGCCTTGGGACACAAGGCTGACTGTCTCCTAGTAGGAGAGGAGAGATAGTCATAACCTTGCTCTGAACTCCCAAGAATCTCAGCGTACTGCTTGGATCACGGCAGCAGAGAATACTTACACGAGTTACATGATTTAGTGGCTGCGTTTCAAAGCCCAGACCTCTTTCGGCAGAGAGCTTGGTAATGAAATAACTTTTCCATTAAAGAGTAACAGAGCTCAACCTGACAAAACTGGCATTGCATTGTCTAGAATTAGGATTTGATAGTCAAATTATGCTGTATTTTTTACATGCATCACATACTTCACACCGGTTGAGAAGAAACATTTCTACCGTTAAGGGAGTTTACTGGAGAGTTGGCAAGACCAGAGGAGAGCAGCAACATAGTTTTATAATCAGAATATCAGCCACTTTTGCAATTTTGGTGTTGAATATCCATGTATTATTATTTTAAGGTATCATTTTCTGATTGAAACATGTCTCAATCTGCATGTGTGAATTATGCTAGTGGCATGGCTCAGTCAAGTCTGGACTGAAATATCTCAAAAATTATTAGATGGATCGCCATGAAATGTTTGTACGGACACTCATGGTCCCCAGACAATAATTCATAACGACTTTGGTGATCTCATAATGTTTCCTCAAGCACCACCTTGGGGTTTAAATGTGTTGGTTGAGAGAAATGTCTCAACAACATCTGGAAGGATTGCCATGAAATGTGATCCACACATTCACATAACATCATTTTAATTACTCCAGTAGCCTTTTTTGGTTTATGACTTCCTGCAAAACTACATGACAGGACATTCCGATCAGCCTCAGCTGCACATTGTGTCTAGTGCTAATTAGCTAATGTGTCTATTTTAACAAGCTTAACTGATGGTGATTGTGGCAATGATTATCTCTGCTAAACAAGTTAGCATCATCATTGTCATCTTGAAATAGATGTCGAATGCTAAAAGTAGAGCCTCCTAGCTGCTAGCATGGCTGTTGACTCACTCTTGTTAACAAATAGAAAAAGAACTTTAGCATGAGCAGCATTAGTGAACACACAAGCAAAAGAGCATCACCCACACATATCTAAACCACATATACAAGAAATCAAATGACAATGGGCTTTTGGGAAGTGCACTAAAGGTAGGGGTTTCATTTAAGTTTTGTTAATAAAAAAGTTTTTGCAAAAATTGTTTTGTGTAATGTAAGGACTCTAGAAGTAAAATGTATTGTTGTTTTAATCAACTTTTGTTAAGAATTCATCATAAAACGAAAAGAAAATGTTTTCACTTAACTTTTTAGTCATCAACCCTTCGCAATGACCAAGCATGTGTGTGTGTGCGTGAGTGTGCGTGTGTGTGTTTCTGTATGCACAAGTGCAAGTGTACATTATTCATTGCAGTAAGTTCCCAGTAGTCGGCACCTTTAGACGGAACAACAGATTGAACAAACACAAAATGTGACCAGCTTTTTCACTGCTGTGCCAGGAATTAATCACAACATCATTTTATTTGTCTTCAGTGTTTGCAGATCAAGCGGAACCTTATTTACTGAGCTCGCTGTACCAGATGCCAAAATATTCAATTACAGGAATATTTTTTTTTACCAATAATGGATGGAAGACATATGGGTTGCTTTCTAGATTTCTAGTTTTAAAAAATATCAGTGAGTCTCAACTCAGTCATCCAGCCTTTTGAAGAGGTCCTTTGCTACTTTACTTTGTTAATCACTCAGTTGAATTCAGTGTCTTAATTCATATGCAGTCTACTGGTTGAATGCTGGCTATGACTTTCTTTTGTGTTACTTTTACAGGTAGGAAGCCTGTAAAAATCTGTTCAACATAAATAGTGGCAAGTAAATTGCAAGCTATACATTCAACTGCCTCCATCAGCCTCAAATTGTCAGGTCAAGTTAAGTGAGATTGTAATGTTTTTTAAGTGACTGAGGTTTTAATACACTAAGGTCTTTGTCATTTGTTTTTTCTTGTACGACTATATAGTAGTCCATGATGTGTAGTGTCTGTTCTTGTATAGTTCTGGCCATCATGTGTGTTTGTCTGCTCTGTAATGGTTTTAATTAGGTTTCTTTTTCATTCGTGCATCCTACTATATGTGCTCTGATGTTGTTTTTTCTGCTTTTTGTGTGTCTTGTTTGTCCATTTTTATGGATGATATCAACCTGCCCAGCCAAGGACTGCAAATGAAAATGATCCTTTTGGCCAAATCTGACACATTTGCATCATATTAATGTTGTATGTTATCCCTGTTTGGTAAATGATGTAAAGTAAATAAAGTACATTTCTAACCAGACATTAGATATCAGGCCCGCATTTTATATTTAAGGTTGACCGGTTCCTTAATGTCAAATTAAAGAGGGCAACAGGCATCATACGTGATGTGATATTTTATTGATCATGAAATGTAGCTGATAGACTGTAGCATAATATACATTATATCAATCATCAAAATTTACTGAGAAACTCTTAATGGGTGAAAAATTACCACACAGGAATGACTAATCCAGCAAATTACCTGACAAATTGAGATCACATTGACATAAAAATCATATAAAAATCCAACATTTCCATGAAATAGTCTGTCTCATTAATCTACATCCTCGGATACAAAAGAGATGCTGATACATACTGATAGATAAGTGGATCAGCCTTAATGTGACTGATCCACATTAAGTATAGTTTCTGTATTTACATGTTTAATGTGTTATTTAAAAAAAACAGTTTCTGTTTTAATGTCAGTATAAAATTCATCGTTTACACTGTTAGTTGTATTATTTAGTCACAGCGACTCATGACTCTTAGTGCATTAGCAATCCCTGGTCTCATGTTATCTTTACATGAGAATTATTCTAATAAGTTGTACACAGTGAGGTACAGAATTTAAATTTTGGTCAAACAGGGCACTGATATAAGATCAAAGTAGGACAGTAGAGAAATTTACATCATATATCAATTATTACTAACAGTTGAATTTAATGAAAAAAAACATCAAATCTAATCAAGTATTTGAATAATAAACTGTCGTCTCAAAACATTTCTTTTATTTTGACAACTATCTGAGAGCTTGACCACTTATTTCCATGAAACTGGTTCAGCTTCTGATTCACCGTCAGGTTAAAGGTTTATAAGTTGTCAAGGAACTTTTCCGTTTCCAACATAACAAGTGCTTTGTCATTTTGTCCTTTCCTCCACTTTCAACTTTCAATCAAATATCCCCCATTAGATCCCATTCAATATACAACTTCCTGGCATTCCTTACAAAACACACACACACACATACACTCATTTTACACTCAGAGTCAGGCTGTTGACTTGTGTCCCACCCAGTGATTTTCACTCTTCTCCACCAGAAGTGTCATTCTCTCCAACACCCAACCTTCCCTGAACCCACTCCCACGGTTTCTATGATTACTGAACCTGACTATACATAGCGATATGATGTCATCACTACACTGTGTGGAGCCAAGCATTTCATATGATTTCAGTTTTAAAAACAGTGTTCTTACTGCTGTTTTATTATTAGAGAGAGAGGAGTTACACTACTACTTATTATTTTGAACTGAACTTTGCCCTTGCGTGTTACTTCCTGTGAGTAAGACTATTAGAGTTTACGACAGGGGTGGAGGAGGTGCTTTTATTCTTTCCTATACAGTTATTGTATGTTTGCTAAATGGAGAAGGTGAAACACTCTGTGGACAAAGCTTTGAAAGCACGGTTTGGCTTTCTGTGAAACTGACAAGGTGAATAAATCAAAGAATAATAATCCAGAACGATAAAAAGTTAAACATACAAAAACTCTTAACTTTCCATTAGTGAAATCTTTTGATGGTACTCCAAATCTAAAAAGTCTCCACAAGCAGGACCGGCTATCATGTTTTTAAATGTTTTTTTTCTCCCAGAATGTGCCCCCGTGTCTGTCGAGGAAACCCAAAAGGGCTGAGTCAGAGATCCCATCTCTTCCGGAGGCAGGGCCAGCGGTGTTCTCCTTTGAAAGGAAGCATGGAAAGATCAACGGGCATCTCCTGAGGGAGCCGCTGGGCTATACTATGCTGCTACCCCATGGTCAAACAGCCCTGGGGCCTGTAGTCTGCTGCTGCTGTTGCTGCTGCCGCTGCTGCTGAGCTAGTCTGTGTTGTTTACTTTCAGAGGACTTTCAACCCTGCACAGCCATCAAGATCTCTGTATGCTCCCTCTTTCTCTGCTCTGTCTGTCTCTATATCTTTCCCCCCTTTTTCCAGCTTTTGATCACCTATCCCATTCTATCCCGAGGCTGCAACTCTGTGACAAAACATCACTAACCCTCACTTTCCATCACTCTCACAGATAATAACTGTATAGCTTGTCATTTGCATCCCTTTGTGCGAACGTGGTTGTTGATGTGACCCTCACCTCGGCGCACATCTATCCAGATGAGAGCGCAGGGAGGATTTCTGCAATGTTGTGTTTATATTTCCTCCCTCGCTGCACCATGGATACCAGTCAGACAGTGCCAAGGTAGGACCACCTCATAAATTCAGCAAGCTATAAATATTTGCTCATGTTTTGAGTTCAACACTAGTTTGCATTTACATATCTAAAGGTGGTTGTGTGATTTATCCACTTGGAAGCTCAAGGAGTTATGCCCGGTGGTCTTTGTGTCGAATCGGGTTTTACATAACCAGAGGAGCAAATGAACACATACCAAATGTTTCCATTTCACTACTAACACCACTAAAAACGAAAAATAAAACGTTTGTGGCCGCATCTTTCCATGTCAAAAAGAATATTGATCTTCTGTTTAAAAAAAAAGAGAAAGAAATGCAATAACAACGTTCATCTCCAAAGCGTTGATGTGGCTGTTGTGCAGTGTGGCGCATTCCTCAACACTCAATAAACTCAGTTAAATCAATATGTCAAAGAGCAGACAGATAACGTTAAGCCCAGACATAAATCGTAACCATCTCCAAAATCTTTTCATGTGGTATTACTCATAGGCCATATTCGCTTAAGTACAGTAAACATTGTGACAGGTACTTTGAGCTGCTGGTTCAAGAGGACACAGGAAAGTGGATTGTGCTTTGAGCATTTGTGGGGCCGGCAGAAAAGAAAAACTCTTAAGTAAAAAAAGCTGTCAGAAAGAGTAAAGGCTTGCTTTAATGAAACATAAGCAGAAGCAAACCACCCAGAAAAAGCATCATTTTTTTGTCTCGATTTGAGATGCAATATTTTGATGATTTGATTTTTTTTTTTCTTCATGTCCTTCCCTCACAGCCATTAAAACATCTGAGCACAAAGTGATTCAGTCTTTGTTCGGCAAGAGGAATGGGGAGGTTAAGCTATGATTGCCACATACAGAATTACGCCTGAGTAATATTATCATTATGCAAGATCATCAGTTCTTACCACAACCTCAAAAATACTGATGCTCTTTCTTTAAAACACAGGGTAACTGTAAATTCATTTGCATCACCAGGATAATTTATTGGACTGCATTTAAATAAAAATAATTTCTTATAATGTTTTAGGGAAAAAAACAAAGTATTCAAACAAAACAATGCTAAAATAAACATGATATTTCAAAGAAATATATATAAATAAGGCCAGAAGAATGAATGACATGCCCTTTTTTGGATGAAGCATGTTAAATATAAGCATTTGTGAAGCCCAGAATATTGAAATGGCTTTTAGCAATGAGACTCCACCCACACCGCTTACTGCTACACATGGAGACGTACAGTGTGAAGAATTAAACACACCACACAAATTTTTATATCACCCATTCAGCTGTGAATTCAGATCGTCACCACAATGAAGGGATGGGAAAAAATGTAAAAAAAAAAAAAAATGTATTGGGATTGGTTTGGTTTCAACTACTAATCACTTTAATGCCTCATCATGTTGAACGACGGGGCCATTACACTCCCTTTAATCCTTACATGGATGAGTCAAAAGTCATCAACGCAACATGCATTTGTTCAGAGGTGACCTCACACTTCCCTTTGCTCTAATTTCAGTGTTAAAATGATGCAACAGAATACATGCAATGTGAAAGGTTTATAGTCATTCAGGTAAAGCAGCCAACAGTCTTCTTTTGCAGTTTATGTCTTGTAACATAAAGGTCAGTATGTGTAGGCCCACAGCTATTCTGGGTGTGCTTTGTTCAAACAAGCCATTGAACTGCTTTACGTGTAAAAGAGTTTTTGTAGCTCTGCTTAAGAGTCCACCGTCATGTTGAGTATAGTACCTTAAAGGATAGGTTCCCACTTTTTCAAGTTTGTCCTAAAACAACAGTCATGTGCCCAAATGAACAGTGACACATTTTGTTTTTCATGTAATCATTCCTACTGTTCATACTGGCCATTAGAGGATCCCTTCATTATGCGCTTTCAATGTAAGTTTATTTGACGCTCATATGAGGCTTTAGTCATCCAAATTAAAGTCAAATCAAGTCAGAATTTTCAAAGTTACAGTGTTTTTTGTGCCAAATTCCCTCTTTTGGTGTTTTTCTTTCACTGTAGTTCAACAGAAAAACACTGCCTGATAAAACACAGGGTTTTTTTTTTTTTTTTTTTTTTTACTAAAAACACTATCTGAGGATGATATCCGCTTTACTGAGAAGGATGAACCCTCATATTATCTTAAGATAAACTTTCAAATATTTTTCAAATATTTTAAAATAGATTTTTTCTCAAAGCAAGGACTGTTAATTTTGTCCGCCATCACTTACGTTGTAAGTACGTTTGGAGGCGATCTTCTTTTGGTCAGCATGAACGGGAGGAATGATTAAAGCAAGCAAAGCCCGTTCCACCGTTCATTCAGGCACCTGACTGTTGTTTTAAGATACACTTGAAAAATTGTGAACCTCTCCTTTAATGTTACCCAACAGCCGACAATGTTTTAATATTAAAATTATTCAGAAAGAGTTGATTATTTGCATTTTTTTGTAAATAATTAAACAAAAACATTAGATGACATAGTCATTGATACCCTGTTTAAACCAAACTAGTTTTCAGTAAAATACAGTAAGAGCTTTCAGTGGAAAACATGTGCAGATTCATCACTACTGTTCTACTTAAAAACAACCACTTAAAAGAAAAAAATTAGAAAAGAAGACATCAGAATGGTTTAACTTCTACTCTATAATGATATCTTTATTAACAATCATAGCCATGTTTTCAACAATGGAAGATTTATAAATATTTTTTTTCTTTTGATTCATAAAAGTTGTCTTGGCACTTGTGGCATGATTCCAGTTGTGGAAAAGAAAAAAACAAAAATCTTAAAGTCCTTATAGAATATAGCGCTTTATGAAGCACCGGGATCCAATCAACACCTTTTTCTTCAGAGAGGAAATCCATTATGTACACAATGGCTTTCTTTTGAGAACCAACATCTGGTTCTGTGCCATGGATGGGAGAGATATCGAGTGCACGACAGGTCCAGAAACCATCCACAGCCCAGCCACCTGATTGATCATCTGGCCTCGTCCCAGGAGTTTCCCTTTGTGTTTTTTTAAGGCAACAAGATCCCCCACACCAATCTGAAACCCAGATATTCCACACTTGGTTCAAGCTTGCAGTGTGACTGAAGGTCACCCTTCTTTTCCCTCTGACTGTCTGACTCTTCTTGCATCAGCTGTGAGGAAGGAAACAAACACTGCGCCGAATACTTCCACACTATATAACATCCAGACAGAGGGTCCAGGGAAATGCTGTCCTCTCAAAGATTTTAGATGTTCAAGCTAAAGCCATGGGGCACCAGGCTTCACCCCTCACTGAAGCTACATCTGAAGCCTGGGACAGACCCACGCTGGTGTACAGGCCGTCCTGTCCGGGGTACTTCACCGCAGATCCAGACCCTGTTCCCTCCCCCGAGCTGGACAGCACAGATGAACTGACCTGCAGCACCAGGACAGATTATTAGTCTCAAACTGTGTTTGCAAAGCATAACATTGCTCGTATACTGTAAAATAAGCATTTAGCCTTATTTGGAATGTGAATCATGGTTGGTGCTGGGAATGAGATGCCACTTGCATTACACAGCTGGAAAAAGCACCACATCCTGAGCAATGTGAAAGTCATTTTACTGTGATAAATTATGGTGACACATTCCTCATTATAGCAACACTCATAATGACAGAGCATCACTCAGCTATTGTGAGGTATTTTTAGCAAAGCACCTGCTGTAGCAAAGGCTACATGAGGTAATATATTGAAAATACATTGAAATACATGGAAATTGAAATTGAATACATGGAAAAAAAGTTTCACATGTAAAAAATAAAAATAAAAAAGTGCAAGAATTGGGTTTTCAAATTATAAATGCTGACTTTTTTTTATTTATCTGTGTCAAATTAGACAAATGCATGGGCTAAGTTGAATGTATTTGATGCTCTAATTCAAATAGAGCAGGAGACATTTTGAATCTTACCCCTGACACCTGCGCGGAGGGAGAGCTGGTTTTCGAGCAGTCCTCAGAATTGGATGAAGAGGTGGACGTGGGAGTCATAGAGACAGCGTTGTTATTTCCTTTAAAAAATATATGAAAAGGGCTGTTGAGATATGACCATAAAAGCAACATTGTGATAATAATTAATCACACTTATAGCTGCAGTAACTCACCAGAGGACCCCTTCGTTTTATTCAAGGTTTTTGGTTTTCTTTTTCTTGTCTGGATTCCCTCTTTCTTCATGGCGAGCGGCCGAGGTACCTACAGAAACAAATGGATCATTTTTTTTTTTTGTGATGCTTCGATTAATTGAAATGATAATTACATTTGAATGGAATATGAAATGAAATTTTAGACTCACTCCATGTAATTTTGTGTAGAGTCCGCATGCGTTGCACACCGGCTCTCCCTCCGCGTTTCTGCGCCACAAAGTAGTCGTGCTGGTTTGACAGTTAGCGCAGGACAGGCCGATCCTTCTGGACGTTGACTGGTGACATATGTGACATAGAAATTAATCATTATAATCAGATCATAAATGGAGCGCAGATCTGTCAAGCTGACGTGACTTGGAATACTTTAATCTCCTTTTCTTTGTTTTTATGTTTTGTTTTAAATGAAAGTCACACTCCACTAATTTAATCTTAATCCGGCCATTCACACTCTATTTCCTACCAATAACACATTCCCTATTATGATATCCATTTAACTGCCATTTACGCACGGTATATTTAAAACAGGATGTTAATTTTCATGGGGTCAATACGTGACATCAGATTTCCCAGTAAAAAAAAAAAAAAAAAACTGTGCGTAATGTTGAGCGTAATGGTACCGGGAAAAGATTTACTCTCATTGTCAGTTCACTCAACAGTCACAGAGTGACAGAAATGAAGTGAATGATTAATTAGGTGAGTGAACGCCCTCCATTTAGTGATGGTTCTGGTCCAATTAAATCAGAGCCCTCAATGCACTTAAAAACCAAACTGCATCTGCAGAAAGTGGCTGCATCTAAAAGTCTTCTTTGCCACCAAAATTCCCAAACCTGTATCCACCTAATTTATATTACTGTTGACTAATAAATTCTTATTAATATTGATCATTGTGCTGAATAATTGGACGTACTACGTGTCACCATTTTGCACAGAAAAGCTCTGATCCTAAACGTCAATGTGATATGTACAAATACATTTTTGCACATTTTGCAGCATAAATCACAGACATGGTGAAACAAAAAATATTGTTGAAAATGAAGTAGGAAATACTGACTGATAAATGGCCTAAGGGTCAACTCTTTTTGTGTAAGCATTGAGTACTATGAATATAGTCAGTGATAACCTCTCCAGCCTGTTGTTTGAAATAATTAGGCAGGAAACTGAGCGGTTAAGTGGTCCCCTGCTTACCGTCCGTTTCTGTGGTTTAATTAATGGCCGGCTCAGCCCATTCATTTTGCTGTAAAGGCCGCAGGCGTTGCAGAGAAAGTGGCCCGTGCCGTCGCGCCTCCAGAGCGGCGTGGAGATGGAGCCGCAGTTGACGCACTCTCTGCTCTCCGCCATCTCGTCCAGAATATCTGAAACTGAAAAGAAAAGGGAAAAAAAACGCACAACTTTTTTTTAAACATGAAAACAACCATAAGGGAGTTTGCTTCAGAGGACATAGATGTGTCAGGTGAAGCTGTTTAAACAGACACACAGATTTAATGTAGTAAAATATGATTTAAAGAGTACAGACAGTCTGTTAAATTAAAATGAAGAATATTGAACCTGATACTTTCAGTATCTTCATACTTTTGTGAAATGTTTACGACAATTTATATTTTTAAAGTTTGACATATTTAGGGCAGTTAGGCCTGCTTGCGCACACAAAATAGGCCGATTTTTTTATAGGAATGACACACACGGTCTCTCGGGCGAAATTAATCATCATTTTAGAATATTTTTATGGTAGACTACTTTATTTTTAAATCCTTTTAAAAAAACAAGTTTTAGCTATGACCTCAACAGGGAGATCATGTTCTGGATCTTCAGTGGATGTTGGCCTTTAATCATAATGCCTCCACCCCAGATAGTGAGACTATTATGTTGCATTTTTTTTCTTACCTCCGTTTGGTCCTCGAATCAAGGGCGCACCTCTGCTCTGCAAGGTGTGCAGCATCGTGTTATCAAAAGGTCCCCCGGTCCAAGGCGAGGGTAGCTGGGACAGCTGTGGCGCCACATAAGGAGAGTATGGACTCGGGTAGGCCCCGTTTAGGGGCCGAGAGAGGCCGTACTGGTCTCTGCTGCTCACATTCAGCGTGTTACTGTAGCCGGTGTCCCTGGGCGTCCCGTTATTCATGGGCGGGCTTGGAGGGTAGGGGAACCGGCTGGAGGTGTGCGGGCTCCCGGTGCTGTACGAAGGGCTCTCCGGGGTGGACTGCGACCAGACCGAGTGGCTGGAGACGCCGTGGCTGGGCTGCGCAGAGCCGCTGGCTTGCAGATAAGAGAGGCTGGGTATCATGGGGCCCACCCGGGAGCTGGGCACATACACGGGAGAGTTGGGGTTGGAGTGCATATAACCACCAGAGGAGGAATCATATCCAGTCTGGCTCTGGGCAGCGGCGATGGCCAGTGTTTGATACATGTCGGACGGGTCCACCAGCAAGCTCGCCTTATGCGCTCCGCTGGAGAGGACGAGTTTGCTGCCCTGGTCTAAATCCGTAAACAGCGGGATGTCCTCGGTGGTCAGGGTGTTGTTATGGTGTCCGAAGTGAACGTAGGAGTGTAGTGATCTGCCGTCGGAGCGGCGGTGCCCCAGTGCGTCAAGGTCGCTCGGAGGCGCCGGTGTCCTCAACTCATCCGGGGTGGGACCGTCCCTCCTGCTGTCACCGGGCAGGTAGGTCTGTTCAGCCGGTGACCCTGGGCTGCTGGATACTTCTCGCTTCACCATGGACCAGCTGTTTTCGCCCAGGTCCATCCAGGAGCACTTTCCATACACCGTAGGGGTTAATAAAAAT
The DNA here is from genome assembly GCA_029490765.1 of Euthynnus affinis. Classification (NCBI taxonomy): domain Eukaryota; kingdom Metazoa; phylum Chordata; class Actinopteri; order Scombriformes; family Scombridae; genus Euthynnus; species Euthynnus affinis. Next base: position 18,326,001 of record CM055849.1, on the reverse strand, counting down.
GGTTTGGGAGTCGTCTACCCTGAAACAAAAAAGATTGGGAACCGTTAGGTTAATATAAAGTCAGAGGAAAGTGAGTTTTACTCGTGTGGCGAAAAAGTTATGGACACCAAAACATCTCAATAGAAACTCAACAAGTTTCTAGAAAAACGCAAACCCACCACTGATGTACCGCTTGTTTTCATCTTTAAACGCGCAGCTTACATTTCTATAATAAAAAAAACTAATAAACTGTGAAGCTGATTATGAATTTCACGGCGTGTATCATCTCTTAACTCCAATAAAACGCATCCAAACCACAGTGACTGCCATACTCCCATCAAGCGCTCTTAAGAGGCACTGAATCCATCCGTGTCAAATCCCTGTCCTCCCACACACACACACACAAACACACACACACACATACACACATACGCACACACACACATACACACAGGCACACACACAACAGATAGGAAACAAAACGCAATATGTCTTCACAGCAAAAGAGATAACCGTTTGATAAGACCCAAAACAGATAAGGGCCGAGAGGCAGGCTGAAGCGATAAAACAATAATACCCCGAAATGATGATTTAGATCCTGCTGCGCACACCGCCAGATGTTCATAGCAGCTGTGTAGTGCCACGAGAAAGAAGGAAAAAGACAGCGAGTGAAGGGGAGAAAAAAGAAGAGACATTAGACGCGTTTCATTACATACCTGTTGGTTAGTTGTGTGCCATAAGTCGCACGCAAAGTCCGCAATAGTGAGCCGCTGCTTCTCCTGGAAGTCTAAATGGGAAACGTTGCTGCGCTCTGACGAGGTTTATGAGAGGAGGCGCTTCTGGTGGCTGCGGCCGAAGGAGGCGGACCAATCATATTGGGAGCGTGAGCTGCTGGAAATACGATGAGGGTGCCAGCCTATGAACTCCTCCAATCAATCACAACGCCGAGAGAAACGGGAGAGAAAGATCCCGACTGAAAAGTCTTACAACACTTTGCAAAATGCAATCATGTTTCAGAAGGTTTTTGATCAAGCTTAGTTTGGACAGAGATGGAGCTCCGCCTCTCTCAGCTGTCAAATGTTGTAATTAATAACTAATAATAATTCTCGTGAGTCTGAGTACTTATGTGTAAAAGTCCAGATTTATATGTTGTTGTTGTTTTAAATATTTTATAGTATTGTGCTGTTTTGGTTGATAATGCCGGATTAAAAGTGACTAACATTTAAAAACCTGCTGTGACAGTGGGGGAATACTAAAAATGACTTTATTTAACTTCAATATTGAGGTACTTGTACTTTACATGAGTGCTCCCATTTTATTTTACAGCCTACTTACACTGAATTACATTACAGAGGGAATTACTGTGCGTTTTATTCCCTACATTTGTCTGACAGCTGTAATTATTTACTTTGCTGCTTGATTTTTTACAAACAAAACACGTGATCAGTTAATACAATATGACAAATTTAACAGTATTAATGTGATTAAGATGAAATCCAACCGGACCAACTGCAACAATACAATGAATGCGTAATTAACAGTAACCCAATAATATAATATACAACAATATAACAATCATGTTTTTCTTAAAAACAAATACTTTTGTAAAAAAGTACATTTTACAGAAAATACTTCTGTATGATCCCCATTTGAAATAAATACTTAAATTGAGTATTTTTTTTACAGTACAGTGCTGCTTTAATTGTACTTTTTTGCATGTACTTTTTTATTATTGGACCTTATTCGAATAAAATGTTATATCTAAACAAATTATGATTATTTTGATGCGTAACTGCAGATTAAACTCATAATTAGACCAAGATAATATGGATCATTGTATGGAAAGATGTTAATCAATGAATACAATACATTTTCTCAAAGGTTAAAGTGAAAATTTTAATTAATCCTTATTTATTGCTGTTCCATGACGATCTTTATCCAAGGCCTGTCTTGATCATGAGCTTTCTTTCTTTGTTTATTCTCTACATTCACCGCAGTGATCAATAAACCGCCTCCTAATTAGTTTATTTAAGTCAGACGCTTCCATTCAGGATTAAATGGCTTCAACTTGTGTAGAAGCACAAACTCGCAGCACGCCTCCGCTGCCCGTGAATACCTGTGAGAAAGAGACTCACTTTGAACTGCAATGATTCGTTCAAGACAGAATATACATCGCGGTGCGTGAAGTGATCAAAAGTAGCGAGGTGTCAATTGAATCATTCACTCGTTCACAGGTCTCCTCGTGCGTGTTCACAGAGCTTAACAAATAACTCTCTCGGTTCATCACACTCACGAGCATTCAGCAGGTATTTGTGTCTATTTACATTTTGTCTGGATGGGAGATAACTGAAGACTGAACTGAGGACTCCACCATTTACAACTAATATTACTACTAATATACTACTACACTACTAGCAGACTATAGCGAGGCATATCTGGACTTCACCGTTTACTTATATACGATTATTATTTCACTCCATGTCTTCTATGTAAAGCTCTTTACATTGTCTCTGTGTTTGAATGCTGTTATACAAATAAACTTGCCCTACTTCTACTTCTACTTCTACTACCGCCAGTAGTCCAGTAATGCTACAATACAGTATACACTAAAAGCTGCATAGACTCCATGATTTACAGCAAAATGACTGCACGTGTGTTTTTATCAATATAATACTAAATGACTAATATTACTACCACTAACAAAACAATAATACTATTAATACTACTACCACCAAAACTACATTAGTCTGAACTGGAAGCTACTAATATTGCTAATATTGCTAATATATAATATTATATTCTGCTAGAAGTTCTACTACCACTATTAGTACGACTACTACTGTTTTTATGACTACTATCTCTGCTACTAGCCTACTACCACGAACGTTACTGCTTATAAAAATACTTTTATCAATATTGCTATTGCAAATTCTGTCAGTACCTCTACTTCTACTAATATTATTATTGTTACTGCCATCACTGCTACAATAATAGAATAACTTTGCTAGCTCCTCTGAAATGCTGCTGTGACGCAGCAAATGTATTTAGCATGTATTTAGTTTTTCTTCTCTGTATGTGTAAATACGTTCACTGATGGTTGAATGAAGTCTTTGTGGAAATCATAGCATTGAATCTACTAGGAGGCCTAATTAAGATACTATTTGTAGGATGATCCAGCTGCAGCTGCTGCACACTAAACTATACAAGCTTGCAGTAGGCCTTCTCTAAAAGCTAACACTGCCACTAATATTGAAACTACAGTACTTTTTTCCCCGTTCTGAGTGTCTTAATTTAAATGCACTGGAGTTGTTGTGTTTGCGTGCTGGAGATAAGTCCCTTCTTCTGATAGCATGTACTATAGCTCCACAGTCCCACATAGCTTTATATGCTTATAAAATCTTTTATAAGCTACATTTTAAGCAGCTTCACCGCGCTTCCCTGTAGGTCTCCAGACTCCTGCTTGCTTGCTTGCTCACTTATAAAACAGGATCAGGAACAGTCTGGGTAAACGGAGAGGTTTGGGAAGATGTGATTTTATCAGAGGGGAGTAAACCAAACCCTGCAGCTACTGTCTCCCATCACATCATCCCGGGTAGTGAACAGTTGTCAGAGAAGTGCGAGAATACAAAATCCTGTTGTTGTTTTTTTCTTTCTTTCTTACTTTTCTTCTGCGGCGCCTCAAGTTGATGAATGAGGTGTTTTCGCAGTGATGTCAAAGTGTGCTGCCGTGACACACGGAGCCTGTGAGGAGAAGTGGCAGGACGCCGCCCTGTCTCCACATTATCGGTCAAACAGCGCGGGCCTGCAGGAACAGCTGATGGCCGATAATCCAATTACAATAATACGTTCAACAGAAAACGCCTTTTGAAATGTATGTATAGTAAATGAGTCCCACTAATGACTAAATAATTAAATAATAATAAGTTAAATATTGAATTCTTAATTTGAATCTTAATCTGAAAAAAAATACAAATAAAAAGTATTCGTTTCGTTATAGAGAAAAAAGACAACAGCGTCAAAAATAATAACAACAGCATAATGGAGGCAGTACTACTGCTACGAATAATAATTGTAGTAGCAGCAGCAGTAGTAGGCTAATGATAATAATAATAATAATAATAATAATAATAATAATAATAATAATAATAATAATAGGAAGGCAAAATTCGATAAGTGCTCATATTAGTTTGTATTTTAAAGCCCCCACGTGATCTCAGTTTCGTTTATTTTTATTTATTTATTTATTGTTTGTTTGTTTGGTCGGGAGGAGTTTTTTTTATACTGAGAAGATGATGTCCACAGTTTTATCTGAATACTGTTTGTTTCTTTCAGCAGGTGTGCAAGCTAATGGCCGCTGCTGCTCTTCAGGTGTCAGAGTCTTATGTACCGACTTGATAATGATTATCTCCAGCACTCCAGCACTTGTTACAGCCCGCTTCTCTGTCCCTGATTAGCCAATACTGCTGCAATATGCATGATGTTACGGAGATAACGAGGAGCAGGAATAATGTTGAGGTTAGAAACTCATCATCATCATCAGTGAGGCTGCAGGTTGTTGTGCAGCTGTTTTAAATCTCACCTCTGGCCTGCACGGTGACTTTGTCAGTGTACATGTGTCTCGGCCATAGAGGGTCGAAATGCAGTTTTGATTTTGTGCAGAGTCAGTTGCAACTGATACAGCTTAATAGATACACGCTTAATATACAGTATGAGGATTATTTGGTGTCGTAATTGTGGTTAATGAGAAGCAATTGTAGCTACATGTATAAAACATGCAGGAAAAATCAATCATTTTCTAATATTATCTTGTGGTGATGCTGTATTTCATACATAACGTCTGGCAATCATGTTGTAACAGGCTATTAATTATAATGACTTATCAATAATATGTTTTTTTTGTTTGTTTGTTTTTTGTTTGTTTGTTTGTTTGTTTTTACCACCGATGTGGGAAGTTTGCACTACAATCGAAATTGTAATCTATTTTTCCACTAAAAAGCTGTTTTCGCTATAATGCTGCAGATTTTCTGTAAATTTCTGTACATTTTTACTGACATTTAAATTACATGTGAATTTAATTATTAAAAATATTTTTTGCAGCATTGTGTAGCAATACGAGGAGCCTGGTGATCTTTAGTGCTTCTTGTTTTTTCATAAAGAAAATGTTCAATTCAGGTGGATCAGTGTGTAACTACACAAGAAAGTCCCACTGTAAAATAAGATATAAATACTTGTACTGAATTGAACAGTTAATAATTATCCAAGGTGTGACAGCTCTTTTTACATTACATTATTAAATTACGTTATTTTCATTTTGTGGTTATGGTAAGTGACACAAATCATTGGTGGGTCAAGTGTATTTTACAGATATGACATCAGTTTCAGGTGATGGATGATTATTTTCTAAAAGAGACAATGAAACACTCAGTTTCAAAATAAAATAAGCACATCAACAGGCTGCACTTGATTTCCCTGCTGTTATGTAAATTATACACATGTGAGCTGTTAAATAGGAAGTCCTCTTAAAATATTAATTCATGAAAAACTACTTTTGAAAAAGGTTTCAGAATTAAGTTTTCTACCATAAGCTATCAATAATTATATTTCATTTGATATTGTATATTTTGATATTTAATATTAGCCAATACTATGCAGTGTCAACTTGAAAAAACCTGATCTTAACCAAGATGAATGAAGCAGTTGGATTACAACACTATTTTCCCCTTTGTCCTAATGTGTAAATCCACGCTGGGTGAGTTCAATTCAATCTAAATCAATTTAAAGGAAATGTCCACAGTTAAATTTGTCCTTGCACCTGTGAAAGCCATTTCCTGTATATATTACCTCCACGCCCTTGCTGAACTATTTGCTGTTATTTTTATGGAAGACAGCAGTTAAGTTTTATACCTGCACAGGTCTGTTTCTCTCTGGCTTCTACTGAATGGCAGCCTGTCTAGAGCTGCTGCCACAGCAAAGGCTTCTGGGAGGCCATGAGCGTCAGACTCTTGTGTTTGAAGTGGTAGATGATTAAACGAGGCCATGACAGGTGTAAAAGCAACCTTTGTCATGTTGGACATGGACCGTCCTTGCTTCCTCGGCTCGCCCACAACGGAACGCCCTGCTCACCTGCCTAGTTATACTGAACGTGTGTGAGTGTGTTTGTTTCTGTGTGTGTCTAAGTGAGTGTTGGATTATCTGGAGGGGATTGGAGGCTGCTAATGATCCTGCGCCATTACACTCCCTTTCCAGTGCATGTGAATGAGTGAAAAATATATTCCTCCTCATTTGAGAGGCACAATCATTGTCTGTGTATTTATGGGACAGTGCTGCTTGGCAAACTTAAACGTAAAGAACAAGACGATGACATGTCACAAATCATGGTACACACACTCTTAGGAAAGGGACTTTGGAGAAATATGGAGGCACATTTATCTGTGTTATTGTGGACTGTTATTTGTGTCTCCAGCAGCTCCAGTTTATCACTTCAGTGTCATGTTGTCATATCAGCTTGACACAGGCTTCAGGGTTCATTTGACCTCTTAAGTTTAGCTCCATGCATCAACCATATATGTGTTATTATATCATGAACTCTTTTTTATCATTTGTACTGCTCTTGTCTTTTTCCCATGAAAAAGCCATGATATCAGTGGGAATATGAAGATAAAACAGGTCAAACTTCACTTTAAACTTTGGTTGTAATTAATTTAAGATTTGATATAAGATACAGAGTTTGTCCTGGTATCATACAGAGTTAAAATTTCAAACAAAGCTTATAAGACAAGCTGAGGCTAAGCACATTTCTCTGTAATATGAAGGATTAAGGGGATTAGTAGAGCAAAGTCATGCTGCATGTTAATTATAATATTAATTTGCACATTTTCAGGTTGTGCTTAGTCATATTGGATGTGGGATTAAGTGGATAAGGGAGAAGGATCTGTTGCCGCAAGGGATAATGAAATGAGTTTGTACAGTTTTTAAGCTGTGCTTCAATGAATTGGAAGTTGATTTTTCAGCTTTACGAGGCATGAAGCCTCTTCAGCAACTAAAACCAAAGTCCATTTGTCTTTGACTTACTATTTTTAGATATTCTATGATGTGGATCAATGACAGAAAGCTCCATTGATGATTTGTGGTTGCAGAAAAGTGAATGCTTACACTTTGGAAATGAAATATTCTTGTTTTTCTGAATTAAAGCACAATAGATTGAGAGAGAGAAAAACCTTCAAGTCTTCAGTTTCATTTCCATGACATTTCTGAGATAGACAGGTTCTGACTCATGTTTTTTTTTGAGGGGGGGGGGCAAATGATAAGTGTATAAGTGAAGTTCTAAGGAGATTGGGTTGGGCAAGCCCTTGACTAAGCACATGAAAGTTCCTGTTTTTGGGAGCTGAGGGGAGCTGCGATCATTTCTGCCATTCTGCCATTTCAGTCCCACATCAAAACAAACCCCGCCTGGAAAGAGCCAGCAGTAAGATAAACCCAACATCCATCACCTATAAAACTTAAGTGTTTAAAAAGCCGTTAAAACAAGATAAGACAGGTGTACGATTTAACTTTCAGCCTCTAATTCCATTTAAACTCCAACCATTACAGTGGAATTCAGTTAAAAGGAAATGATGACCATGGGCAACATTCCCGGTCCATAGTCATCCAGTAAAAAGAAAAAAAAAAAACAACAAAAAAAACATTATGATTAGAGTTTGTTTTAGGCAGGAAAGGTCTGTTCTAAAGAAAAAACTTGATTCATAATACAACATTTGCTGTATTTCAGTTTCGTTTTTAGTCTTTTACATTCATTGGATCTTCATCATCACTGTTAATTATCATTCACTGTGTGTATTGATAACTAATACTCATTTGCAAGTAGTTATCAATAACGAAAAGTGTTTTTGGCTCATTAAGTGTATTGATAACTAATAGAATTCATGCCTAGCATTACATGAGAATATTCATACCACCCTCATGTCTGTACACTATATATGAAGCTATAGCCAGCAACCAGTTGGCGTAGTTTAGCGTAAAGACTGGAAGCACAGGGAAAATTCTAGCGTGGATCTGTACAGATTAATTGTCAAGCTTTAGATTTTTTTTTCAGGCTAGCTCTTTCCACCTGTTTCCAGTCTTTATGCTAAGTTATGCTAACCATCTCCTGGCTCACACAGTATTAGACATGAGAGTGGTATTGATCTTCTCATCTACCTCTCAGCAAGAAAGTAAGTGTATTTCCCAAGTGTATTCCTTTAAAAAACATATTTAGGCTACACAAAATTTCGCTCATTTTTTCTGGCATTGCTTTTATTTAAAGGTGTCCCAAGCAAGAAAGTTTGGGGCCCACTTAGCAAAACCAGCCCTGCACAAAAGATGTGAGATCAAAGAGGCACTAAGCATGGATGCCAAGTTTCATCTATACTCGAAGACGCCTTCTTTCTGTGTCCGTCTCTGGAAAACCGAGCCTCATCTCTTGTGTAGATTCAGAGGCTGTGTTATTGTTTCCACGCTAACGTCTCCATCCTGTGGAGTCAGCCCCACTCTATGTGTTTTGTCTCAAGAGAGAAGGTCAGGTCCCCAGTACACGTTGTGACTTTCCCTGAATCAGCTGTTTGGCGCCCTAGCCTGAGAGAAAACAGCCTTGGGCAGAGGTGACGTCACTGATAGCAAAACGGAGACAGTTTGGAGATGGCGGTGGAGGGGTGGCAGGGCTGGTGTAAGGGTGGGTGTGGTGGTGGTGGTGGTAGTGGTGGTGGTGGTGGTGGTGGGGAGGCACAGAGGGATACAGTACTTGGTCCTGGCACTGCAGTGGAGTTTGGACGGGGCAGCTGGTAGACCTTGCAAGCCCACTCACGCTCTCAAGGTCTACACAGTCTCAGCTACTTGTTAGAGAGATATGAGAGGAGTGTATGGAACTGAAACAATCACCAGTTGTTAAAATCCAAATTGGGGGACAGACAAGGTATTGAAGGAGCCAGCAGTTTTGGATTGTGACCAGGAATAGGCCGTTTTATGGAAGACATTTCAAGATGTCACAGTAGAAAAAGCACATTTGTAAATAATAAAATGAATGATGACTGAATTCCATTTAGCCGCTTTAATTTCATGGTCCACTGTCACACAGTCATGGTTTAGTGGGACACTTAAATAGAACAGAGACGCCGTTAATGTTATTAGTCACACCTGTGTTTTTCCTACTATGACAAATCAAAATGCCTGCAGTGGGAAAAAAAACCTCCAATTGTTCAAGATCAGACCTTTCGTTCTTAAATATTCACCTTTCTAAGAGAACAGAATTTCTGTGTCAGTACACCCAAACTGCAAAAAAAGACATTTTGTTCACTTACATCTAGCAGTATCTCATCGTGCATATACTTTGGTTTTATTTTCACAGGTTTTGAGATATCTGTCTCTGAGATTTCTGCCTCCGCCCCCAATACAGAGGATGTGAATAGAATTTGTGGTGCATGCTGAAAAAAAAGTTACATTAAAGAAAGAGTCATCAGCAACATTTCTTTCTAAAGGAGGCATATCATGCTTTTCGTGATTTTCTACTATTTTTATACTGTTATGATGCCGGACATCTATGTTAAACATGATCAAAAGTCAAAGAAGGAAGGCCTTAAAGAGACTAAAATGGCCAGATTCAAACAGGCTGAACTGAGGGGCTGCATAAAGGGCCAGTATAAGATAAATAAATAGTTTTCTGAACTGTAAATCATGCAAAGATATACCAGTAGAGCCCCAGAATATAAATATAGACCTGGAAATGTGCACGATGTACATCCCCTTTTAGAGGGTATTTATAGATACAGTGTAGTCTAGTATACACGTAGCCACTGTAGGGCTATGTGCCGTAGCTGAAAAATGTAACATGTCAGGACTACGCTATAAAAATTCCTCATGGAGAGTGCATGAACTGGTCATTGTAGAAAACTTTTTTTCTCTTACAAATTTCCAATGCCTGTGGAGATTGCTGAGGGAAGACTTAATAGTGTTTTCTTTTGAGTGACAGCTACACCGTCTCCACTGCAAACCTTCCGCACTTGCACAGAAATAACGCTCTGCTCAGGAATGACATGACCTGAACCTTTTGATTGTCGCTCTATAGAACAAAGTGAATGAAAGATGAAGTACAGTTACTGCGGGGTACATAATTAAAACATGATACAGCCTGTTCATGTACAAAACATTTATCAAGTGACGCAACAATCAAATCAAAACCTTCACTGTAGGTGTTTACAGTGGGATTGCAATCCAAGCTTTAATTGCCAGGCTACCAGTTCTTTGGGAGAAAGTAAAAGTAATTCATGTGAAAACAAATTGTAGAGATAGAAACCTCATCGCCAGATATATTTAAACCTGAGCAAACAAAACCAAAAACTATCTGCATGGCTTGATACCATAAGAGGCAAGTGTGCAGATCTTTTAAAAGTTGCAACAAGGTGCTAAACAATGTTTCCACATAACTGCCTTTCCAAGTAGGAAGTTTCGGCCTTGACCTTCTGTAAATACAGTTAAACTTTCTTTCCAGGGGAAAATGTGTTCAAATGTGTCTATAGCTTTTCAGTCAGAAGAACAAATAAGCCTTCTGAAGATCTGATAAGATTTGAGCTTCAGTCAAAGGGGTCTGGAGCTCCACCAGACATGGCTGACTTTGCACAGCACTTGTCCTTCCATGACCTTACAACTTCGCCTCGTCTCAGCCTCTCACACATGCAGACAAACACACTCTCAGGCTCACAAAGCTCCCCTCCACACACATTAAACACACTCTCAGTCCGACTTGCAGGTTTCTGTCGCCCTCTCCTTCACTTTAGTCAGTTGCCAGACAATGAAAACATTGAGAAGCAGTTTCTATGGCGTGACCAGGGCTTTTGTTTGACTGAAAAACATATGCATTCTACATGCTCCAATTATGGTTTTATCAGATCGCTGTCAAACACACCAATCATGCGCCTTCCTTTGTGCCCTCTCTAACAGTGTGTACTGTACCATGCGGAGCAGTGGCTCGGTGTGTTTGCATGTTTGCCCATGGTGGGAGTATAATATCTCAGCCTGGTTTGTGTCCCTGTGGCGGAAAACACACGGCTTAGTCGAAAAACAATGTGTCACAATCCCTTCTACTTCACAGTAACAGATTGGTTTCAAATGCAGAACTTCCTTGTGTGAATATTACAGCAAAATTAAACACAAGTCCTTCTGCTGGTATCTAACAAACACCTCCAGTTTCAGCTCCAACTGCCAGCCCCTGGTCTCCTATTTAAAAGAAAAAAAAGGAAGCCATATCAGTGTGATCTACAGCACGTACAGTTAAATCCCTTATTGTGACTTGTACTGTATGCCTCAACAAAAGAGGGCAAGAAAGACATGGCTGATCTGACTTACTACTGGTTCAGTTTTTGATTGGCCTGACTTCCATTCAGTGTCAAAGTCACGTCCACATTGCCAGTTATTTCTCAAGAATGTTGCTATCATAACTGAGGTTGTATAACCATAATTTAAATATATAAATGCCTGTACGGCGCACCTGCAGCTGGAAAATGTTTGAAACATAAATTTACGAACTTTACTTCAGCATCAACAACATTTAGAGGGACCAAGACGCAAATAAATCCTATTCTGAACTTCAAAAGCAGACATGCAGTAGTTTGACCCCTTGCCATTATCCTCATCGACACAAAGGCAAACCCTGGCCAGTGTGTGTGGTTTGTTTTGATAGAAGCCGGTCAGCGGCGTAGGTGCTTAGGCTCCAGTAAGCCCAATGTTTACAGATCTGCTAGCTAGAACACAGCCTTGTAGCTCCAAGATGATGCATCCAGGGAGGCGGACATTACTGAGGTTTGAGGTCTGGACTGGCTGATATAATCCATGGAACGAGATTAAGACAACATGATAACGCCGGCGAAAATGGAGCAGTTGTCATATCTCCAACACAACTCAATGACAGAAAACGAATTGGCTAATTGTAAAATAATGGTAATGATGACAGAACATAATGACACCTAGATTTTGTCTTTTGTATATATACTTCTGCATGCTGAAAAAAAGATGAAATGTGGCTTTTTTAAAGAGTCAGTTCACCAGAATTACAAAAAGAACACAATCTCTCACTTAACTCCAGTGGTATGCAGGTAGTTTTGGTTTTATTTGCCAAGGTTTTGTAATAACAGTTTCCTAAGATTCCTGTCTTTATTTCAATATAAGGAAGGGAATCTCCACAATCTGTCCCTAATTATTCTGGATAATTCACAAAATATCACTGTGGGTTTTCATGGGGATCATTTCTTATATAACTTTTTTATTTATTTTTTTAACATTATTTATGATTTATTTTGCCATAGATAAGTGGGGCTACAAAGGTTAAACTACTATGAATTATTTTTTGATAGATACTCTGCACAGAATTCTTGGTGGATGGATAAGGTGTTGTTTGTCAAATACTGTAGTTTGAGCATATAACTCCCCTTAAACCACAATTTTTTTTAACATATCTTTTTGTGTACATATTAAACAAACAAGATAAAAACATGTTAGTGAGCTTTAGAGATGCTGCTACACATATTTCTGACCTATGGAGAGAGATCACCTGATTTCAACTCCATACTTCTACAAATATAAGAGTGGCATCAATCTTCTCTTCTAACCTCAGAAAGAAAATTAATGAGCATATTTCCTTTTTACTTTAAAAACACAACAGTGTCCTCATATGGGTCATCTTAAAACTGCATCACTTTGAAAAGAATAAGCATTTTTTTTAATATTACAAAGTCACAATGTATTATGAGCAGTTCTTATCACAACTTGTCATTTCCTCATCTAACAGTCTTGCTGTACATGTGCCGTGAGTCATTCATCAGTGTCCTCTACACCTTACACTCTTTCCCCAGAGTAAAGTACCTGGAGTGCTACATGTCAAGCATGGCTCCTCTTGACTTTGTACAAGACGTATTTACGTCGTGGCCGTTTTACGGCAGAAAGGATAAAGGTCATCATGAAGGTTGTTGAAAAGATCAAACTGTATGAGCCAGCCTGCGTGTGGTAGAGAAGGAAGCAAAAAGGGATGAATGGAGGGAGGGAGAGGAAGAAAAAGAAAGAATTATGGGCAAGAGGGAGGCTGCTTTCCAACACCACGCGTTGTGAAGGCCAACCACACCATGCTATAGGAGCGTGCACACAAAAACTACAAATACACACCTAGTGGGACTCCTACCTGTGACTCAGGTCAGTGGGAGTCTCAAGAACGAGAGGCGGTAATGAGTAACAGTGTTATATGGCTGTGTTAATAGTTAACATGGCCCCTAGACACTGTGCCCCTAGCCCAAGCACCTGCAGCCCCTTTTACAGGCATCATCTATGGACAGAACAAATACTCTGAATGCTTGTTGGGCACATCAGCTTTACATGAACCTTCTCACCTGACGTGCCAACAGGTGTTTTGGTGAAAAACTCTTCAGAAAAAGATTCATTCCTGGTTGACAGGGTTAATAATTAGACCTCGAACTTGGTTATTAGCACCATAAAAGCTTCCAGTACCGTGTACAACTTTATTGCCCAAATTTTGTTTTTCTTCTCTTCTCTTTCTCTTTCTCTTTTCTTCTTTTCTTTGGCTATCCTTCCAGGGTCATAGCACCAGAAGTGTGTGTTATCCGCCTGCCTAACTCCCCCAGATGGCCTTCTGGCTTCATACACACAAGCATGTCTTTGACAAACACCTTTGTCAAAATCTTGTAGCACCTTCTATATTATCCCCTGCTTTTCTGCGTCTCTCTGTCTCTCTCTCTCTCTCTCTGCACATGGATACACAAACATGCATTGGCAAGCACACATTTGTACAAAAAAGCAGCACACATACACAAATACATGCCTCCCTAAGATACAGTCAGCAAAAAATCTAGTTCAGGTCAGGGTAACTTCATGGTGACCCACCCGCTCCATCTCCAGTGGTGACCTCTTTCACCAGCTGGCCTGCTGGCCCATCCCTGCTGCCATGTTAGCCACAGACACTTGTGCATAGAGGTACACACACATACCTGTACTTCCAAAAACTTTACAGCCTTCAGCTCTCTTCTCCTCTTTCAACTACCTTTTTTTCAGTATTCCACATCCAAACAGAATTGATCAAGTCTCAAAGTCCAAGAGCTTGATGCGAACGTAATGGCAGTGACATCAAGAGAGCACTAAGGCAATGTTAATGCTTCTCTATCCAGGCAGATGGAGGTGTGTATATGTGTGTGTGTGTGTGCACAGTGTAAACAGACCCTTGCACCGGGGAGGCTAAGCTGGAGCACTCAGCAGTGTAAAAAAATCTGGGCTAATGTCTCTTTCTCTCACTAAATTGTTTTTTGATAAGGGAATATCTGGAGATAAGTGTTGTCACTATCCTATCTGCAAACCGGAAGCAGGTTCGATAAATCTCCTCCGTAATCTAATGGGAGTCATGGGCAGTAGCTGCGATCGAGGGAATACTGTGTGCTGCACTGTGCTGGGCTCAAGTGAAGACTTACTCTTATTAAGAGACAGGGCAGACTTTGCCAGCTTGTAAAAATTGATAACATCTTTACATTAAACAAATGACTATCACTATTCATTCAGGATTACTTTGGATTTGTTGACATATTGAAGTAATACTGATAGCCTTTGTCAGTTGCCTGGTGACAGTGAATCTGTTACAGCACACAGAGCCAAAAAGTGAAACAAAGTGTAAAGTGTGGCATTTGTATTACATCCATTGTATCTGGGGCAGAGCTGAGATTGTGACCCACATCAAGCATGTAAATGTCAAATATAATTATACAACTATTAATTATCATTTTTCAAGCTGCTATATAGCTTCTTTTTTGAGTAAAGTTGATCAAAAACACTCAAGAATTACGGTCCTAATAGGTGCTATCAAGACACTTATAAAATGAGCCATTATGGATATTTGTTTTCTTTGAAAATAAAAAGTCTACATTATTATATTGTAAATACTTATATAATCACAGATAATGGTTTTGGATTTTGGACTTTTAACAATCACCAGTCTAAATCTTTACCCTTGCATACTGTTCGGGTCAAATTTGTCCTGTTTTTTACATTTTAGAGCAGTAAAAACACTCTAAACACCATTCATTCAGCCTCATATTATATGATTTTTCCTAAATTGATACAGAATATACAAAAATGTAAACACTTCATCTTTTTTAATTTTTGTGCAGTGTTAAATCTGACCCATATTTAATCAAAAATTCATGAATCAGCATTCAAAAATGATGTTGCATTCTTCACATTCAGTGACTTTCTCTGAAATGATTGTGGCTGTTTTAGGTAACAGAGACCATAATGTAGTTTGATTTTGAATGTTTTTTCTTCATAAACAAAGAGCATAAAACCTAAAGAATACACTCACTTGGGAAGCTTAATTAGGGATTAAACATATAAGATATTTATGAATGAAAAATAGATTTGTGGTTTTGTTTAGAGACAAACTATGAGGTTGATACTGTGAAGAGTCAGAATATAAACATGATTTAATTGACATTTTGGGCGTAACTTTTTTTTTTTTTCACTTTTGTTAGACAGAATTCACTTTCAGCAGTTCTCTGCCTCTCAGTCACACACATTGAAACCACAGTGCTGCTCAGCACAGCCACGGTGTTGCACTGGTGGTCACTATGCTGCTCCTTCAATATCATGGAGGCCTGATTTGATCCTCCTTTCTTGCACAGAGGTTAACATTTGATTGGAGTTACGCTGATCCAGTGCTTCTGATATTACTGATTTCACACTTGCAAGTAATCACGTTGCGTAAAATTAAAAGGGACACAAAGCCAAAGTGATAAGGTAATTAGTGAGGTCACCCCTAAGCAAAAAGGATTTAGAAGGCTTTACAATGTGGCTAACCATCAGCCTGAAGATTTTTTAGCAACAGACCTCATAAAGTTAATGAGTAAAGTAATTATGAACAGCAACTGTGATTTTAAAGGATCACACTAAACCTTTGAAGATTAAGACTGACTACTATTGTTTTCAGTTATTTTCTACCTTTTCAGACAGGAATTAGAAATTAGTTTCACACAATAAACTTTCAGACACTTAAATCAATTAAGTTTGCTCTAAATTTTTTTTTTTCATTACCACAGTGAGATTAGTGGGAAGCTTTTTTGAAAAACACTTCCTTATAGGTGTGTTTAACTGTGAGAACTGTAGGAAACTCCAACATCTGAGAAGTGAAAGTCAGCAGCATAAAAGCATTGCATTTATTTGCATGAGCTATGTTGTCAGGATGTCAAAATCGGGATGGCAATCATTATAGGTGTGGATTTACTTGCAACTCATTAATCACTGTGTGTAACAGAAATTAACTGACTAAATGTTGAGTCAGATGCATTATCCATCTGAAGCTTTAAATGCTGTATTAATGTCAATGTAAGCCAGTAGCTGGTAAGGAAATCAGTGTAAAACCTATTAATTGAACCAGTAAACTTGTCTCTTTTAGAACCACCAGTCCTCACAGTCCTCCAGATCTTTTCCTGCTCTCTGAGCTCCAACGTGTGTGAGGATCCTCCTCCCCTCCCCGGTGACCTGGGCTCCCAGGGGGTTGGTGTTAAGTAAACTTTGTCAGCCACACAACGATCTCCAGCAGAGAACTGTCTCTCTGCTCATCAGGAGACCTTCTCCATGACCCCCAGCTCTCTGCCTTGGCATTCCTCCACCACACCACCTCCCTGACCCACCTTGTCTTCATCTCTCCTGCCCTCCCCCCGTCAGCCCCACCGTTTGTCCGTCGCCTCAGGTCCTGCTCTCTGTCCCAGCAGCCCATGCGGCCGGCTGGTGTCTCCTCCATTGGAGACAGCCTATCAGGGGCCTCACGTCATCTGTCTCCAAGACCTGACTGACAGGTCGACCTCAGAGATTACCAGCTACTATCAGAGGAGGGGGGGGGGGGGGTTGCTGCCTAAGTGGATGCTCCTTTCTCTCACCATAACACTGGTTGGGGGCTGGAACCTGATTTAGGCCTCTGAAAGTCTGATGTGGCATTTTATCTGTCTGGGAGCTGCTCTGTTGATTCACTACAAGGTCTGCAGGGACGGAGTACCAGACAGTGACAGATATCAACTATCTCAACCAGTGTAGACGCAGAGAGGAGAGAAAACTTCAAGCTTGTTGGTCTTTGCTGTAAACATCCAGCTACTTTCTGCTGTCCATCCAGAGGTTTGGAATAACAGCACGGAAAAGTGCTGGTCTGCTATCAAGGTCCAGATGGTGCATTCCCAGGCTGCACACTGAGACCTTCAACCCTAATATTTAACAGGGGGGGATTTTTTTGTGTGAAAATTCTTCCAGAGCAGGTTGAAAATATTCCATGAAAATCAATCTCTTCTTGAGTCGAGCACAAAGCAAAAACTAACACATCATAACAACAAAACTGATAATCATAGCAGCATGTTAGCTTAAAGACTGGAAACAGCTAGCCTGTCTTTGTCCAAAGGTAACAGAATCCGTTGACCAACATCACAAAAGTTCTCTAATTAACATATATCTATGTAGCATATATCTTGTTATATCTTGTTTTTTGACCCATGCAAAAAGCGAAGTGTAAAAAAACTTAAAGTCGCAGTTTTATTAGGGTTTGTCTGTGCAAGCTTCCAGTCTTAATGCTAAGCTAAGCTAACTGGCTGCTAGCTGCAGTTTATGATCAAACTGGGTCCCTGTCAGTGTCTGAGCTCTGAATGTTTCACTGTCATCACTGTGTTAACGTGGGCACAATTATAATGTTAAACAGACACAATCCCAGATAGCAGCAGGTGGCGTTAGCATCAGCAGCTAGCAGCCTGAATGTATCTCATATTCTTATTAACATTTTGGCTTTCATGCTGTCATTTTTTAAGTAGTCAGAGTAACTTAAGTCACTAATAATAACATTAATTATTCTAACAATCATGCTGTGTAAACTTAGAAAGCTATCTGACTAGCATGATAGCTAAAGATAAAAAAACTGATTTTATCTGGTGTTCACATCATTGTCAGAATGATTATGGTAAAATAATGAATTTGGAGGTTTCAAAGCAAAATGAGCAAAATTTCATGATATTTTAGCCTTTAGCCACAGAGCAGTGAGGTCACATGGTAAAGAGGCAGAGCCTGATTGGTCCTCCTGTCTACAATCTAAACACTGATTGGTTCTTTGCAGTTGGAACCTTATAGCACCAAGTTTTTGAAATGGAACCTTTTCTCAAATTTTAGGGCCAATAATGCAGAAACCAAAACAAAAAATAAACTGACACAAAATGTTAATAACTTGTCAAATAATAGTTTCGTGTGAATAATTGATTTTTGTATGAAAAGTCAGATAGAATCTTATAATTCTACACAAGTAGTATTTAGCTTCTCATCTAACAAGTAAACAAGTGTAAAAACAAATGTCACACTCAAACATTTGGTAGGCCTACATCCTTCAAATTGTCAAAACATGCAACATTTCTAGCAGCACTGCTAAATAATCTGGCCTCACTCTCTCTACATCGACTCTACCAGAGGCTTCTGGCCTTTTAAGAAAAAGACCTACTCTTTGCCAGGTGGTTTGAAGCTGGCTAACTCTCAAGCCCTCGTCATCGCTCTCTGTCTAGAACATGGAGCCCTGGGATATTTGTGTATCACGTATTGATTTGGAGGTACAACCCTTGGCTGTAAAACAAAGATAAAGAAGTTAGGCATTAACTATTATTTTCCAGGGGGCACTCTGAGCCTGTTTCACATAGTTGGAACCCACCTGGAAAAAAAAGAGAGAAAAAAACACTAAAATGCCTGCTCGTGTGATGGACTCTGGAATATTGATTTTTCTCTCTGAACAAAAAAAGGCCTTCGCAGTCAGTATTTCCCTCTGAGCTCAGATAGGGCTGCTACATTCCTGTCTACTCCCTCCAAGGTTACTGCCTGCACGGTGGAGGCGAGCACCTGTCAGATGTACACTTGTTTTGTTATACAATGTGTCTTTGTAGCATTTGCTGCCTCCATAAAACCTCCCTATTTCCAGTATTGGTAAGAAATTGTAAGAAACAAAAAAGGATTGCTCTGGGGAATTCAACAACTCTGGGTTAGGGAGTTTCCTTGTTGTTGTCTGTCTATCTGAGTTCACAAGGATTACAAACTGTTGAACTCTCTTCTCACATGTGGCTTAAATACTGATCCCGAAGCCAGCCTTGTTTAGAAACCCTCACCTGACACCATGCAGTAGGAGGACAGTGTCATCAACACTGCTTTGTTTGCTTTAGTTGAGAGTTAAATGTGATGAAGTTTGCACTTGTTGATTAAGTATGTCTACCCCATTGTTCTGCATACTTGTAGTGGTGTGAAACTAATCACATGTAAAGAGAGCTCTAGTGCCACTACTGGTTAATCATTTGGAGAATTTACTAGTTATCCTGATTTGACAGATTAATATCGGTAGTAATTAGTGTTTTATTTTCACAGAAATTAATCAAAAATGTAAAAAAAAAATATATACTAGTTATAATCTGTGTGTTAGTTAAGAAAATTAACCACTAATTATTTATGTATTTTTATTTTATTATATCCAATAAAATTAATGTTGCTGCATTTCTAACCCTGTCAGGAATCTTTTCAATCTCAGCATCAAAAGCACTTGACAGTTTACAGCCCAGGCAAAGGTTGAACCTCCACAGTTTTATAGAATTATTAAGTAAGCAATTATGATAACCCACTGTTTTAAAGATAATAGGATGATAAGGTTCTGCCAAACTCACACTGTAGTTTGCCCCGAAGCTGCTCTTCCTGAGGAAAAAATCAGTATCTTTTGCACTTAGGCCACTTTGTACTCTCAGTGTTTATTTTACCTGTTGAGCATTAAAAGTTCCAGATGTTCCGTAGGGAATTATAATAATAATTATAATCTAAAAAATAACAACACCTCATAGCTGCACATTGTAATGACCCTGCCTGGCTAGTGGCATTTTATCAAAGCTCATAAACCTTGAATGACTATATATTGATAAAGACTGTTTAAAGTGTCATTGGAACGATAACATTTGCACTGTAAATGTGGCTCACAGGCTCCAGTCTCCAATCACGCTGCGATGATAAGGACAAGCACCTAGTGGGCTACGACCAATAGGTCAAAAGCCACAGAATATTTGGTTTGTGGATGTTGAAAGCCAACGTTTACTTTGCTAAAAATCATTTAAATTAATATGATTAAATTAACTGAGGATCAAAGCTGTGGGCCTCTTAAACTAAATGAGCTGTGATAGTAAATGATGTCTGGCTATTGTGAGTATTTGCATGCAATTTGTCCATAAACACTGAAGATGAATATAATTATTATTATATAAGGAATACTGGCTGTGACATAGTCCACAATTTCAACCCCTTCCCCACTCCTCCAATTTCATCCAGGTACAATACAATTAATACAAGTAAAATAAAATAATAGAAATATATTTCAATAGAAATATATTGATTAGCAATACAAAAAAAGTATCAAATAATGAAAAAAGATGAAGTGTTGCAAAAAATGAGCACTAAATATCTCATTTTACTCAAAGTTCTCAAAGTTACTCCTTGTTTGTTTTACATAAGGGTATTTTATAGCCTCATATATAGCTTTATTGGGTGTTGTTTTTGTTAACCTTCTCACTCCGCACGCATGAATAACAATTACCCACCGCTGGGAGAGAGATGGACGAGTGCTTTGACACTTTGCCCTGATCAATATCAATAAAGCAATCAGCGTTTCAGGAGCCTATATGTTTTGAGGAGGGACCTGTGGGAGAGGATAACTGAGTTTATTGCTTTACTGTGGAGGTGGGGCTAATGCTTTCAGGTACACCACCCCCCCCCCCCCCATCCCTGCACATGCACATGTCTTACCCCAACTGTAAACTAAACTAAATAAAGACGGATAAAGTTTTTTTTTTTTTAGCTATTTGCTGAATATAACTGCAATGAAAACAAACCTTAACTATAATAATCTGGCTTAAAGGCCAAAAATCAGTCCCTAAATATGGCACGCACGAAATCCTCAGGCCCTATACCAGGCCCTCCCTTCTTCTCAGGTCCTCCAAGAGTCAGCCCAGACAGCCAGGTTGAACTTTGCCCAGCTCGACCATAAAGTGAGACAATAAACTCAACCAGACTTCTGAACTGCATGACATGAGAGCGAAAGAGAGGGGAAAGGACCTTCAGACTGTCAGAGATCAATTCCTCCAACATGGCAGGAAAGCCCAAGTGGCCAAACGGATGGAGAGAAAGAGAAAAAAAACAAGTATTTCTTCCCCTTCTTTTTATCTGTGTGGTCTGACTGAATTTAGGGAAGAATTGATTTCTGCAGCACCGGGTTTTCAAAAAACACTGGCGTTGAGAATTGGAATTCTCCAATTTTCCAAATAACGTTGTGTTGTAAGAAATGTGTTGCAGATGGTCTACAACGCTGACTCTTCCCTGTTTTTTCTGCTGGTCAAAACTATCTCGATATCCCAAGAATTAATTTCCCACTGATATGTCCTTTATTAACAAAGTGAATTCAGAAAATTGTATTTTATTTTCATTAAGCAAACATTTTTTCATAGTTTGATGCTGAGACCTTGAATGATCTTCCTCTTCCTTGGCCTGGACTTGAGTTTTGCACGTTGGGTTTAATGATGCTGTTTCAAAAGCCCACCTGGGATCATAATATGTTAAGTTCAAGTTCTGTATCAAGATGAGGTGGTAGATTTAAACCGTCGTGAACCCAGCGGGAGGTCAGGGTGGGGATTAACAACCCATAGCGAGCCTTTGAAACACTTAAAAGATTCACCTCTGGATGAATGATGGTGTTAATATAAAGGGCTATTACACCAAAATAGAACGCATGATTGAGTTTCTTGTAAATTTAGTTGATTTGTCTTCTGCACCACATGACAGGAGAGACATACAGTATTTAGTCAGTGGATGTACTGCCACCTTGTGATGTGCTCTGAAACCTGCATGTCAAAATCATCACTTCACAGTAAATGTGGAGAGAATATATTAAATTCTGTCAGGTCATAACTTCAGAGCCAGTGCCAAGGGCAAAGTGTGGGAGGTGGGGGAGGGGAAGGGGATGGAGGGGGCACTGGCTGCTGTCCTCCCCTGCCGCATGCTGACTCCACCGGCAGATGGATGTCACTGACCCTTCTCAGTGATCACAGCAGAGAGACTTGAAGCAGGGTTACAGTCATTTTCCTGATCGTGTGTCGCCTGCTCTCCTCTCCGGGGGGTTCAAGTCATCTCTATCTGCTGCTCAGTCAAGCCTGCAGTGCCTGAGCCACCATCACTCACGCTCTGCAGGACAGCCTGTGGATTATCTGACCCCCTGGTGTGGGAGTAACAACCCCTGCAGTCCAGTCAGCAAACACTGCAGTCTTCAAGCAGCTGAGACCGGCAGGCGTGGCGGTCAGGGATCCTCCCCAGGATCAAGTCGTGGCCGGGGGGGGGGGGAGATAGCGGCGTCTCCGGCACCCTGACAGTCAAACGGCGAGGCGTGGTGTGTCTGCAGTCAGTCAGAGTGATGTACAAGCTGGCTGCTCTATCAGCCACCTGACATTCAGTCTGCAGAAAAGTTTATAGCTGAATGTCATGGCTATTATGATTTTGACACACACTACATGGCTAAAAGGTTAAAAAATATATATATATTAAATTTAGGACAACCAGGCATCACACTCATATTTGATTAGTGAACATCTTCCAGAACTATGGGCATTAATCTGCTGCTATCACAGCCCGTACTCCTCTGGGAAAGCTTTTCGCAAGATTTGGAACCTGGCAGCACTGCAGCAGGGATTTGCTGATATTCAGCATTATTGAGGGTTGGCCTCTGATTCTGGGCGATAAGGCCTGTGCTCAGGGTTCTGTGTAGGTCAGTCAAGTACTTCC
Source organism: Euthynnus affinis (assembly GCA_029490765.1). NCBI lineage: Eukaryota > Metazoa > Chordata > Actinopteri > Scombriformes > Scombridae > Euthynnus > Euthynnus affinis. Next base: position 18,303,141 of record CM055849.1, on the reverse strand, counting down.
TCACCAAACTTAGAAAATCAATTCTTTATGGATCTCAATTTGTGCGCAAAAAGCACTGGCCATTACCCAACTACAAAGTTTGGAAGCAGACTGTTCAAAAGAAAAAATATTCAAGGCTGCTTTCTCTTTCCTGTAACTGTTAACTAGATTGTTACAACTACTTTGGGGTCATGGGTAAAGTAAAAAACGCGATGACAGCTTCAGCAGGGTACACTTTACTGCATTAAAAACGACAGCACAACTCTGGCAATAGACGTCGTACACTTATTTAACCATAGAAAAGACATTGAAGATAAGAATAAAACAAAGAAATTAAATGAGGTGTGGAAGTATTTTTTATGATGCCCTTTAAGACATAAAAACAACTTGAGGCTGAGTTGGGAAGGAGGGACTCCAGTAGGGAACACAGTAGAGAAGAACTAATGTGAAGTGTGTGTGTATTTGTGTTTGTAGAGGGTAGGGGGTGGAGATGAAAGGTGTATATGTCAAGTATAAAATGAATGATTGCGGTAATACTCGGAAATGTGAATGTACATGTGTCTTGTGTATGTGAGTGTATCTACATTTCATGAAACACTATCCTAGGGTATGCATATATACACCATATAGTGTATGAAGGTATTATTATTTATATTGGTTACTAAGAGATTGTAAACAAAACCTCATGGTGGAAAGCAGGAAATTAAACTTAAAAAGCTATAGATTACATCGTCTTTTTGTGAATCACTCCACCATGTTAAACCATTGCTAACATTCTGTGTCTACATAAAATTAAATCATTGTGTGCTGCAGCATCAAAATGTTTGAAACTAAAAGACTCAAACGATGAAAAACAGCTGCCGAACAAAACATGTCCAAATGACACTTTTGGCCATATGGTGTATATATACAGTATGCATAAATATATTCTCCATGGTGACAAAGCCTCTAGCCACACCTGCCATTCACTCACTGTTTAACGCTGTAAAATGAGTAAACCACATGAGAGCCGGTTGTTTTAAAGACTTGACTATAAAACGACAAAGCGCCACAGACATGACACCAGACTATACACCGACTGTCTAGGCCTCGTGCCAAATCACAGAGACCTCAGAGGGTATAAAAAGGTGTCAGAGTCTTCCCTACAGTGTGCAGTGATGAGAGTGAGAGGATGACAGCATGATGAATGTCTTGTTATGAGGAGTCGCTGCATGTGAGGCGAGCCCGAAGATGTCCAGGTTATGAATGGACTAGTCAATGAGCTAGAACATAAATGGCCTTTGGTCATAATTTCTTAGTGCCAGGGAGATGCCTTGTGAGATGTCCCGCTGTCACACCGCTCACTGGAGAAGATACATCACTCTATTTGGTTCTCTGTCATCTCTCTCGAATGCTTTTCTTTCTCCTTGCTCTTCTCTTCTCTCTTTTTCTGATTAGCATAGCTGACCTATCACACGCTGGTGCTGAGTCATTATTAGGTGTTAGCATTTTCAATTACCCCACACCTCCCATCTCTGCCAACCTGTCTCCACTGTGAGGCAGACGCTGCACAGCAGGATAAAAGCAACAAAATGCTAATTTTGGCTTATAAGAAGCTAGCTACATCTGAGCTTGACTTGGAAAAACAACAAAAAGAAGCTAATTAACAATTCAGTGAAAGAATTTGGAAAAAACAAACACCACTTCTCATGTCCCCATGGTTCATTTGGAACTTTATTTCAGCTATATGGTTGTTTTAAAAGCACTTATTAGCAATACAGACCGAACGGTTTTTCATGATACATGTCGTACTGCATGTCAAACATTCATGCCAAAGAAAATACTACTGATACATTTTCAACAGGACAGTTACAAAATAAAGTACAAAATAGGCTTTTTCATAACAACCATAACAAGACAACACTACCATAAAGCGTATTAGTGCTTCTAGCTTTTAGTGTTATCATGATCAGTGAAAAGAGTCAAAACTGTACGCAAAAAAAAAAGTTGCTTTCAGTCCTGAAAAGAACAAAAACAAAAAAAACAACAACAACAACAACAAAAAAGAGAGATGCTTGTATGCGGTTGCACATTCCCACATAGCGGAGCGAGCTGGCCACCTTGCAGAGTCTCTACATGGGCAACTGCCTTTTAAAAGAGGTAAGGCAAGTTCTGTCTTAAAAACCATTAGCTTTCCTCCCAAAGAAACACTGGTGGAAAGATACTCGACACTTTTGACAACAAAATGTCCCCCCCCCCCCGTTTCACAAAATGAACAAGTTAGGCTTACAGAGACCTATTTCAGAGAAAAAAAAAAAAATGCTTCTACCGATGATTGCTAGAAAGCTATTGCAAAACAAACAAAAAGAAGCAAACAAAAAAACATCACAAATGTATCTCAACATTAATATTAAAGCAGAATGTTTGAGAGATTTTGAGGCTACATATTAGGAAGGCAGTGATACCTATAAATCCTATTTTTTTTTGGGCAGCAATACAAAATAATTTACTCTACATTTTTCCGTCTTAGTGTTCTAATAGATTGTACTCTCTAGCTCAATAAATGCTGATTTTGAGAAAGGAAATACACTTAAATTAAAAAAAAAAAAGTTAATACAAGATAAAGAGCACCTTATCCCCCATACAAGTTATTTAACAAGTAGATTTTTGGAAGCAAATGGCACAGAGTCATAAATGGTAAATTAGCAATGCTAATTGAATTGTACAGTTGTTGTTTTTTTTGTCAGACAATACCACCAAGTCTTGAAACAGTTTTACGTCAAGTCGTGACAAGATACTTATAAATGTTTGCATCGTGTGGGTTTTGTGTGTACAACAAATAGGTCAAACAGGGGTTGTTCACTGGACAGAAGCTGAATGAGTTTGTGTGTTTGTCTTGAACGCTTGACTGGCTGCTCTGGTATCCGCAGCCAAAAAAGGGTGTTGCAACACTGCTGTCGTTCTCGGTACAGCTTGGTAAATAAAGTACGGGTGTGGCGTGCTACCTGGCAGTCAGACTACTCTTATCTTTGTTTTATCGCTGAGCTGAAGTGGACTTCCAAAGTCAGTGCGGAAAAGCGCTTTTACCCTGACTCAGCTTTTCTTACCCCCACCTCAGGACATGTGCTAGTGCAAAACTGCCAACATCTGGTCTTCTGCTGCAAGGACAGTTGGCTTAAAGCGTAGAGTCACAACAGCCAAGCTGAACACTGACATGAAGCTAAAACACTCACTGAACCTTTAAGTTGTGCATACAGTAATGTGTCATTAACTTGCCATACTGTCATGACACAATTAAGAATTTAAAATCCACATCAGGAGCTTCCGATACCAATACACTTGCATAAAGGATTTACAATTACAATAAAAGGTGACTGCAGCTGGCATCAGAAGGCCTGCAGCAGATTTATGAGAACTTTACAACAAAGGGAACAGATCCCACCTCACACTTCTGAATTTTTTTTTTTTTTTTCAGTGATTCCAGAGTGAGATCCAGAGATAGGATCCTTTCGTATCCAAGACACTGAGTCTGAAGGAGCCAACCTCCGACTCAAAAGAGAGGAAAGAAGTTTCACATATCAAGTAAAAACACAGAAAGCGGTACAGAAAAAGGAGGATGAAGAGGGGATGGTGGAAAAGAGGCATAGAGTGAATAACACAACAAGAAAAAAGGCGACGTCCGTGAAACAAACATCTTTCCAGCTGCAGTTAGGACACGCGATGACAGAACCGCAGAATAAATGTCAATTCATTTTTTTTTCTCCTCCTTGTTTTGTAACAGAAATTCCATCAGAGCAACAATCAAAACCATTAAGAGAGCATTTGTTGTGTTGAATAAGACATCTGAGGACGCCCTTGGCTGGCTGGCTCGAGTGCTTTGAGGATGGTCGAGCAGCAGCAGCAGCAGCTGGTGTGGTTGTGGCATTGCGAGCGTGGTCAGGGTGGGCTTAAAGAGAGAGAGAGAGTGAGGAAAACAAAAAAAAAAGAAAAAAAAAAACAGTCTTGGGAGCTCTAGTAGAGGAGGATGCGGCGCTCGATGGCCTTGCGGCAGATGGGGCACTCGCTCATTCGGTCCCCGCACAGCTGGCAGGTGCCATGGCCGCACATGAAGATCATGTTCTTCAGCCGGTCCAGGCACACCGGACACATGGTCTGGAGACAGATGAAGAGAAGTAACACAGTTCATATGTTTTGTTGCGGTACAGTCATTTCAACTCTTTGAGAGAGAGAATCATGAACTGAGCCAAGCCCTGGATGAAACGTCTATGACACAGACGTCCGTTTGATTACACAACATTTTACAGCAGGTGGCAATAAGGTGTCGCGACCTGCCCGGTTCAATTCAATTTCATTTCTTGGTAGTTCATGAGTCACATGCGCTTTGTTTCTATGTGAGATTGATGTGTTCAGCTCAGACAGTGTGGCATATAAAGGACCAGTCAAATTTAAGGCACCTTAGATTAGAGCCCACATCAGGGCTTCCCAGAGTTCAAGTAGCAGACACATCTAAACAGCAACTGTTTGGAGGAGACTGTGTGAAGCAGGCCTTTATGGTCAAACTGTTGCAGGGAAAGCACTACTGAAGGAGACCAGTAAGAAGAAGGGAACTGCGTGGGCTGAGAAACACAAGAGGAGTGGGCATCAGACCAGTGGAAATCTGTATCTGTACTTTGGTCTAATGAGTTCAAATTTGGGATTTTTGGTTCCAACCGCTGTGTTTTTGTGAGACACAGAGAAGGTGAACAGATGGTGTGTGCATGTGTAGTTCCCACTGTGAAGCATGGGGGAGGAGGTGTGATAGTGTGAGTGTGTGGAGGGGTGGGGGTGGGGGGGCTTTGCTGGTGACACTGTCGGCGATTTATTCAGAATTCAAGGCATATTTAACCAGCATGGCTACCACGATATTCTGCAGCGACACGCCATCCCATCAGGTTTGCGCTTAGTGGGATCATTATTTGTTTTTTTTTTCCTACAGGACAATGACCCAAAACACACCTCCAGCCTGTTTAAGGACTGTTTAACCAAGGAGAGTGATGGAGGGGCAGTGCCTGTAGTTGTAGGGGTGTGTGCCTGTGTAGACGGGTGTGTGTGTGTGTGTGTGTGTGTGTGTCACCAGGGCATGGAGGCAGTAATTAATATCACCCGCACCTGCTTGTTATCAGTTTTGTTTGTAACAGAGAGGGGGTGAGTCGGGAACCGTCATTTTCTGTTGACCGCTAACCTTTTCATCTGGTTTTGCCACAACATCGATGCAGAACATCTTATATCGCAAAAGTTTTTTTTTTTTTTTTTTTAAAATATTTGTGTTAACCAACTATAACGCAGCTACAGACTCTTGCTCTTGATTGGACACAGTGTGTTGGACAGACCTCCCTACATTAGCCCTCTCAGCAGCTAATTGTTACATTTTGATAGTCGCTACAAAACCATATTATTTTATAGTTTTAATGTCTTCAGTATTGTTCTACAATATATAAAAAATAGCAAAAATAAAGAAAAACCCTTGAATGAGTAGATATGTCCAAACTTTTGACTGGTACTACTTATTACTAAAGCAGCTAATGCAGTTCATTGTGTCGTCTTAAAAATTGTCGAGTGAAGTGAATTATAGAGCGAAAATGATTAGTCCATTTAGCTGATATTAATTGGTGACAATTTTCATAATGGAAAAGTCATTTAAGTCATTCATCAAGACAAAATTGCCACAGATTTACTGGTTCAAGCTTCTAAAAATCTGCTTTTATCATTTTTATATCCTCGAAGATTCATTAACTTAAAAGTTTTTGACTATTGATTGGACAAAACAGCCAATTCTAGACAACCTTTTGGCTGTGAACTTGTGATTTTTCACTATATTCTGCCATTTTCTTGACTAAACAATGAGTAATTCTCAGATTAAATCTTTATAGATATGTTTACTAATACACACTTTGCACTATGACGCTTTAATATTTGCACATGTCACTGCTCACCAATTTTCACCCTCGACACATCCACTAAATGGGATGCAACATTTTCACGCAGCCCGGAGCTCAGGTGGGGATTATCAACTTCAGAGGAAGTATCATCTGACCAAAAACCTGGTCTACACTTCAGTTTGTTCTTACCTGTTCCTTGATGTCCTGAAGCTGTTGCTGTAGCTTCTGTACATCAGCGTTGACGTTGGTGTTGTCTTTGTCTCTCTGCAGGGCTGGAATGTTTCCGCTAGCTGTTTTGACACAATATAACAACACAAAAACAGGTTGAAGAGAAAAAAAAATGCTTAAAAAAAAAAAACAGTTTGCATTAGTGGCCACATCAAACTTCACCTCCTTATAATGACAACTTTATTGCCAATCAAACACAAATGCAGACACTTTAACACTGCCAGTCCTATTATAGTTAAAACATGAGCATGGATTGCAAACACATGCACTCTGAGTTTTATTATGTTTGGCAGATTGAACTTGGGCTCTAGCAGCCTATGCTGGCATTGCACTCACTTTTAAATGACTTGATTTCAGAAAAGCATATGCTGTTGTAATTATTTGAAACATAAACTGGCACAGAGCGAAACATCATGCAAATGTTTTTTTGGCATCTTACAATCCACAGGATATATAATGATATGAGTGGAAAAGTGCCTGAATGGATCATTTGAGCACTCAACAAGAATTAGCTGGACTGGGGCCCTGCTGGGGACTCCGGCTCATACTAGCTGCTTGTCAACAGCCAAATATCTGCCAGAAATAGCGACTACTGGTGTGATTCTTGGCATATGCATCGTGTATATATATATACACAAATATATGTATCAGCATCTACTTATTATGGTGTGTGTATCACTGAAAGAAAAACGAGGATTTTAAGGGTAAGGGGAGGGGAGAGGGGCGAGGGGCGAGGGGCGAGGGCAGCACTCTGCGGAGCTCTTTTGAAAAAAAAAAAAAAAAAAAAGGGCTCTGATAAGGGAGGGGATCATGGAGGCATACTTACACCAACTTAGTGCCAGATTGTTGGGCTGGAGAAGATCCTGCGATCCCCCTGCCATAGTGTTAGAGCTCCCTGCTGGGAATAACCAGTCACATTGTTATAGCAGGAGCCGTCCTCACCAGCTCAACAGTTGGCCTGAGGACCAAAAACTACTCACTACAGCCTCTAAGGGAGGTTCAGAAAAATAAAAGAATTTGAAGAGGAAGCCAGCAAGTTGGAAAACAATGATCGGGCAAAGAGAGGGAAATAAGAGTCTCATCTATATAGAATTGATAGTTAAAAAGGCGTAGCGGCAAGTGATTCTTTCTCTTTTTGCCATCAGTCAATGCTTAAGCATGAGGTAAAAAAAAAAAGTCTAAAGCCTGTGATCACTGCGTTAGAGGCACATTAAAATCAACAGATGAATTTCGTGCACTAGATTTCCTTTCATTAAAAAAAAAAAAAAAAAGAGACACCAACAGTCGGGGATGAAGGGAAAGGAGATAAACAATAAATGCTGCCCCTTGCATGAGTGTATGTGTGTGTGGACCTGCATTGGTAAGTGAACTTACAACAGTTTCCCTTTTAACTCAACATAAAAATGTAGAACAACACGATAGAAGTAACCACCGGTGAGATGCACCACTAAAAAAAAGGGACGATAAAACACTGTGTTTCACTTGGAGACAAGAAGATGGATTGTGGATGCAACCAAAAATAAATACATTAATGCACTTCATTACAAGCCAGTTACAATATTTTGACTACATTCAAGGCTGCTGTCCAGGAGAGGTGTTGTATCTAAAATATCTAAAACTGTTTATATCCTTCGGAAATTCACTACTAGGAAGGATTTTATAATTCAGTTGACTTGATATACGTGTATAATAAAGGCTGCAGGACCTTTAACATATGCTTATTGCTTACACATAACTTTGCCCATTTTATGCAAATGTGAATAGTCAAACTTTTAGAGGCCACACAAACATGAATAAAGTAATCAGGTTGTCTGCATACTTTTGCTTGATATTATTGCATTATTCAGTGCAGGTCAGTAAAACTCATCTCCAAATGGCTTCTGAGATCCCACCTATAAATAGATTATGATATGATCTATTTGAAACATAAAATCCTTTCTTAGGGAAGAGTAGAGTATGTGGCGAAGCATTATTGAGGTCGCTGTCCACTATAGTCAATATCTAAAAAGAAGCTAGTACAAAATGACAAGATTAAAATGAATGATTAAAACAGTGCTGGAAGAGTTTTTTTTTTTATCAATTTTAAAAAGTAACGATAGCTGATTCAAATCTCTGACTAAACCTGTACAGTTCTACATGATGGAAAACAGACAACAAAACAACATATCAATGATGAAAAACATAAGAATAAAATGCATAAGCAAGGCAGCAACAAAGCAAAGAAAATGAATAAAAGGCTAAAGAAGATATTTTTTTAAAAGAGTGGAGACTTAAAAAGTGAAAAGAAAGAAAAAGAAGGAAAGAAAGAATAAAAAAAGGGGAATTAAAAGGGAACGTGTGGAAGATTCACTCACTAAGGTCATCATCATCATCATCATCATCATCATCATTCTCATCATCAGCGGCATCATCCTCCATACCTTTCCCTCCGCAGCAAAGAACGAAGGGGGTGCGGCGTTCCACCACAGCCCGGCACTGTACGCACTTCTTCATGAGGCTGGCACAGTCTGGAGACAAAGAAACATAGTGTTTAGAGCTGAATGCTGAGTTTATATATATATATATATATATATATATATATATATATATATATATATATACACACATATACACACACACACACACACACACAGTATGTTAATTTATAGAAAAAAAGGGCAGCAAAGGTCAAAGTTATGATGTTGAAATATGTGCAACTTACTCTCACAAGCGCACATGTGACCACAGGGCTGGAACAACACTGCTGCCTTTTTGTCAGAGCAGACTACGCACTCCTCAATCTGTGGAAGGACAAAAATATACAAAAATAAAAGTGTCTATTCATGCTGCGTCATGTTTATTTCCGTGTAGGATAGACTGTGGTAACTTTTAATACCTTAGTTCTTGACTGGACCTGATCTTTGCAGATGAGACACTTCTTGACACGTGGCGAGCAGAGGGAGCAGGTGGCGATGTGTCCGCAGGGCCCGAACAGAGTGTCTCTCTTCATGTCTGAACACACCATACACTCCTCCAGCGACTCGATGTTGCTGTTCAGAGACGGGCTGCGGGTGCCCACCTGGCCGCTGGAACAGAGAAGAAGAGAATTTAAAAAAAAAAAAAACACACACACACACACACAAAAAAAAAAAAAAACGGTGAGAGTGAGAACAGAGGAGATTATCTGTAAGAGAGGCTGACAGAGAACAAAGAAAATAGTGGGAGACGGAGAGACACTAAAAAGGAACAGAGGGAGGAAAAGAGAAAGAAGGAAACAAAAGCCCTACATGAAACATTCTTTGCAAAGAAAGGAAATCAATAGGATTGTCTGATGATTTTCCTGAGATGGCGCTCGCTTCCGTTCTCTCTATCAGGTGTTGTTACAGTGTCTGTTGCTACATGAGCATACTTTTAAACACCTACTCCTCTAAGTTCCTTTTCATCGCTGTATGGAACAAGGGTTTCTGGGAGTTGGATGACAAAATTGATACACTTTTACATCTGTCTGTTAAATATGAAGCCAGACCATTTAGTGTAAAACTAGAAGCACCTTTAAAGCTCACGAATTAATGTGCTATATCTTGGCCAGGTGCCGCTTCTTTCAGAACATTTCTCCGGCAACATAACTGGTCATAAATCACAACTTGTCATCTTAAAACTTTGGTTTTCGTACAGATAAAACACAGAAGATATAACATGTTTATCAGTAGCTTGAAAGTTGCTGGAAGAAGCTAGATGTTTCCCCTTGTTCTCAGTTTTTATGTGAATGTCAAGCTAAACATCTCTGGGCTCCGGCTTCGTTTGTTACGAGCAGATAATGAGAGCAGTATCAACGTTCGTCTAACTCTCAGCAAAGCAAAGCAAATAATGTCAATCCACTCCTTTAAAGAGATGTTTACCTGCTCTTCTCTTTGTGGCATTTGGCCAGAGCCTTGCAGAGGCTGGGGTCAGGACACAGGTCTAGAGGGGACTGGCCCTTCTTGTTACGAATGGTCAAGTCCGCTCCGTTGGCAGCCAGGAAGCAGGCGATGGATGCTGCACTCTTCTTTTCTGCCCCCTGGGTGCCTAAGCCCATGATTAACTGCAGAAAAAACACACAAAAAACAGATTTTGTGTGAAAAATATTTTGACTTTTGACACAAAAGACAGTTCTCAAGTTGAAGCCAGTGAGGATACACACACTTGCACTTAAACCCCTTATGCACAGGAGGACTCCAGATTTTAATATTATTCAGAGTTAAATTCAGATGATCCATGTCAAAGTACTATCAGATCATCACTAATTAGCCAATCAAAGATAGGCCTTAAGATGTCTCTCAGGCAGTGTAACCCTCTCACCCCCGCCTAAAATCCCATTAACTGTCCCGGCTCTCTCTCTCTCTCTCTCCCCTTCCTCAGTGCGACTTGCCCAACTCATAGCCGCTCTCTCTTTCTAGCAATTTGGGCCTTCCATGTCTGATCGTCTTCAACCAGTAGCTTTTACATCTCTGCTGATGGAGCCATCGGGCCGGCTAATTCAATTCTCATCTTGGAGGGGGTGGGGTGGGGGGGAGCTATGGGAGAGTGACCCAACTGCATATATCTCAATTAGGCCCACTGTCTGTCTGTTCCGCTCCTCCGCTAGGGAACCAGAGAGGGCAGGAAGGGGGTTAGACGAGAGGAGGCGGATGCGGACATGAGAAAGAAGTGGGAGAAAGACAGAAGGTGACAGGTAAGGAAAGTCTGTCAACTGAAGGTAGGCCCCTCTAGCCTTAAACTTATCTCTGTAGGGATTTAGTGATGTGGTGTTAACATGGGAGGAGGTTCTGGCCTGACATGCCCTCTACAGAAGGATGAACTCATTCAGGCTGGTCAAGAGGCGGCAGCGAGCTGGTTGACTGCTCTGTGCTCGTGTCAGGCTGCTGTCTGAATGATGGGACGAGGAGACCGGGCTGTCCAGTGATGCGGATGACGGGGGGAACTGAGGAGCACTGAGCTTGCTGTCTAAGTGTGATCTGTCATCATTTTTCACACATTGGGTAGTGGGTCACATAGTGATCTTCATACAGGTGTGTTTAAAGTTCCTGCAGTATACTGACAAAACAAGTCTAAAGGCAACCTCCCAGAATTATGAACACCAAATATAGAAGATGGTTATACTTCTCTATGATCACTGGTGGTGTTGTTGTAAGAGACAAGCATCCAATTGTTGACATGGAAACCATGAAGGTAACTGCACACTGGACCTGACCTGTCTATTTTTCTTATAGAGCACGGTTTATATGTTAGCTTAATGTTCATACAGGTTTCCTGTGGGAGCTCTGATTTCTTCTCACAGAGACAAAGACATACAGCGTATATGGACGGCAAATTGTAATATGTCATATATATCTGATTATACTCGTATTATAAATAATTACCCGACCATTATCTTGTTCGAAGAGAGTAATAAGATTATTGTAACAGAACAGTATTGGTGATGACTTCAGGCCCTCTCAACCATACATATTTTTTTTTACTCCGTTACAGATGTTACAGCAAGGTGAAACGGGTGCATTATTCTACCTCACACACAGGGTTTATGTGCGAGAGTGGCTTAAACAGTCTCTAAGTGTGAATATGTTTCTCTGTGCACCAGCACTGCAATATACTGCCAACTTGTCTGGAGTGTTTCCAGTATTCTGGCCAATGCATGCTGGGTAAGACTCAAGAGTCCCTGTGACCCTGAATAGGAAAAAGTAGTCATGAGTCATGAGTAACGCATCTTAAAGAGACATGAGTGGTCGCAGATAGTGTTATTACATTTGGTTACCTTCTATCTTAAGTACTGTATTAATGAGGCTGGTGCTTCTAGAAAGTTATATTTGGGAATATTCAGTTGAATATTGTCAGCCCATTTACATCAAATACATTATCTTAGCTCATGAGTGTGCAGTTACAGCCATATTTCAGTCACATTTTCTCAGTCTGTTGAGATTTCCTTGTTGTTACTTGCACTTCTTGACTATTAGACTCTGCACAAAGTCATTTAGCCTTTTACATGCAAACACTTCTGTGGTTTGATATATCAAAATAAAACCTTGGATCAGAGTAAATTTGGTAAGGAACAAGGTTTTAAATGAAATATATATTTACTGTGTTCTTGGAGGGTTCCCAGGGCTCCACTTTGCTGACATCCTGCATATCTTGGAGTTGTCGCAATTGGGACAGTGTGTGGTGACGCAGTGCCTCGTGGAGTGGTGTGTCCCCGTCCTTGTCCTGCACATCGAGTTTGGCCTCTGCCCGTACCAGCAACTGTTAAAAAGAAGCACAAATAAAACAGTCAGACAAACAGGCAGTCAACCAGAAACTCTTGCAACAACCATAAAGCAACTTTAATTATATGCCACAATGCAAATACCTCAGTGCTGTGTTATAGCACTGCTTACAATGCTGGATGGACTGCATTTTTTCTCGAGACCACAAGATGGCAACGTGGCAATCTCAATCCAACACTACACCAAATGACTGTAACCAAACTGCCTTAGAAAGCATTTTCCTCTACACAGCATCAATCTGAAACCAGGTCCTGATTCATCTGCAGGACATCCACTACTTTAAAATTAAATGTAGGGTTGCATTGTTTTTGTTTGATTCTCTTTTGTGTATAGTCCAGAATGAAGGACCGATAAGGAGATAATTAAAGACAAGATCAGTTAGTTGCAGAGGTGAAAAGGAGACAAACAGAAAAGAGAAATGATAAGGAAGAAGAGCGACTACTAACCCGGACTATCTGGGTGTGTTGACGCTCAACCGCCAGGTGTAAGGCTGTCTGCTGGTTGACGTTCTGGATGTCTAAGCTGGCGTTGCCCTGGGAAGTGAGACAAGAGAGGAGCAAACACACATCATAAAAAAAGGGCATTTTTTCTTGTTATATTAACAAGAAACCATAATTAATTACTCATACATATGCACACACAGACATGTCAGATAAGTGATAATGTAGACAAATAAGATAAGATAGGCTTTATTGTCCCTTTAAGGAATTTTTTCTTGGGATCAGCTGCTGCATCACAAAGCAAATACAAACAAACACAAAAAAGGGAGGAAGTAGTGTTAAAATGTTTAAAATGTTGCTCAGCATATGAAAGATTTTGCTGAACAATCTGACTTTCTGTATCATGACAGAACATTGCTTCCTTCAACCCTGCCGACCAACAAAGTATCACCTGGGGGGCTGGGGAGAAAAAAAAAAAACGCATCCAACAATAACGCTGCATGTGATTGTCATTTCCAATTGCGAACACCTCAGCTGAGGAGATGTGGAGCGAAGATAAGCATTGTAATCAGGCAGTGTGTGAAATCCCCAAGTAATAAGACTGACTGACTGGCTGGCTGGCAGAGAATCTGCAGTGCACCTTGTAGTGTGGCGCAATTTCTGAATAGAAAGCTGAGCCATCACTGCGAACAAGCCCATTGCAGAGACTTTGGGAAAAAAAAAAAGGCCGTCCCCTTCTGAAAGGTAGCTAGCACAGCAGACATTCACACGTTGGGACATTGCAGCTACGTTGCTGCCTTGCACCATATCCTAATTAACCCAGTTCCCGCTTGGTCAGGTGACTTTTGCTGTATACTCCTGTATGTCAAGTCTTCAGGGAGCTAAAACTGCAATCTCAGAGGGGAAAAAGGAGCATGAACCTGTGATTGCAGGAGGAGGAGGAGGATATAAGGCCCAGCAGCACTAAAGAATACCCCTCGAGGCCCTGTGAACTGTATGGATTCAATAAAAAAAAAAAAAAAATATGGCAGTTATAGCAGCTTCAACTGGTCTACAGCTTGCTCGCTGCAGGGAGTGCAGTAGATGCTGCTTTTAACGGTGTGTAGTCAGAAAGAGCCAGGAGTGCAGAATGGGCTGCTGCAGCTCTGCTACAGGCCAATAAAGTGTGTGTGAATAGAGGGGGTATGAATGAATAACTGCATTTGTTGTCCGGTTAAGTGATTATATGTGCATTAAAATGAGCTATTTGTATGCTTGGAAAGTATTTGTGTGTTTGTCCGTATTGTTACCTGGTGGACCAACAGCTCAGCCACCTCCACATGATTGTTGAGGGCAGCCAGGTGCAGTGCGGTGTAACCGTCATCTTTTTTCTCATCTACAATCCAGGGCCTTGGCAGTTTGGATAGCAGCACACGCATGGCACTGTGAAGAGAGGAAAAAAAAAAAAAAAAAATGAGGCAGAGAAGTGAGTGTTTGACTGGACATTAGAAAAAGGTCAAGACAATACACTCAATTTGATGAAAGGTTTAAATTTGTGATGTAAAATGCCAAAATTCATCTATCTGTGACTAAATGTGTCACACTGGATGGTAGCTTGGGGCCAGACACAAGCTTTTGTAAGCAAACATATCACTGTGTCTGTACTGCTGATACACAGCATACTCCAATATACTTTTTTTTTTCTTTTTACAGCAGAGCATATCCCATTTTCACACATGGGGACAAGAATACTAAATCAACTTAGGGAGGAGTAGCTTTCCCAAGCAGTGTTATTTACATCAGTCTTTGAGCAGTACAAGTGCTGCGTGTTATTTTAAAGTACCGTCCCGCTACCATCTCTTCAGTTAAAAAAAGGAAGACACTTTTCCCTTGATGATGCGCAAAAGAGCCTATCATTGGGAGGCAAAATGGTAATTACACAAGATTTAGCTGCATTCACTCAGGTCTCCTCCCGGGGAAGAAACAGACAGGGTGGGAAGGAGGAAAATAAAACATTGTTTAAACAGCGCTGTTTAACAGAAGTGGCCTGGCGTGGCGAAGACAGCCAGTCAGTTCTGTTCCACTGAAGGTCATTTAGAGGATGTGTGCCACAGAGAGATGTGGCTGCAAAAGGCAACTGTACAAGAGGAAGGCTGTGAAAGAGTCACAGTGTCACAGTGGGGATAAGGAGGGAAAATTGACTGTCACTCCCCGCAGCGTCATTGAAGAAAAGACACTTCAGTTTCAACAGTAAAAGGAAGCCACGCATAGAGAGAATTTACATTTCTTATTAAATACAATGATCGCAAAAAAAAAAAAAAAAGACAGCAGGGGAAAAATGAGAATTTTTTTAAAAAAAGAGGCAGATTTTGCTGTAATAAAGTTGTAATTGGAAATAAATAGATGTGAGTGAACACCCTCCATCCTGTTACATCAACTACGTTTCATTGCATGGCAGCTTAACTTTATGTTTGAATTCATACATTATCTCGTTGTTTCGCTCTTCCTACTCTATTTGCTTTAGCTCATATGTAAACATCCAGGCATACGGGACCATGTGAACACTGAAATGAGACTTATTCCTATTGTAGTGTATAAATCAATCAGGCATATGTGATGAGAAACAAGACAGCAAACACAATTATTCAATTTGTGCAAATACTATGGAATATGAAACGAGAAACTTAAAAGCCATATCCCCGAACTGTTCTTGTATCTCATCTGTAGTTAGGTACACACTGTACCTTCAATAAGCATTAAAGCAGCAAAGCTGGAAGGAACACTTCTGACCTTGATTAACCCTGAATAATCATGCAGGGCATATCTTTGAACTGCGACAAAAGCAGGCAGCCGATTTAACTCTGACTTGGATATGGCAGAGCAGCCCCATGTGAGCACTGAAGTGTTTACGTCCACAAAAGTGAGGTAAATAGGCTCTGGAGCAGTGCAGGGAGGAAATGGGCTCCAGCGCAAGGCGGGAGGGCCACAGCCTGCACAATCAATGAAAAGCTTTAACTACTGAGACAGAGCAAAGAAAGAAATGCAAACGAACATGCTGGCAGGCTTTTACGCTGAAGGTAATCAGGATGGCTGGTTCCCTGCAGGTTTTTGCTAAACTTACAGCTTGTCTCCCTCCTTCTGGAGTAATGAAAGAGAGCATCATCAGCACACCCTCTTGAGGAAAGCAGAGAAAGAGGGGCAGAGAGGCAGGGGGGCAGGCATTCAGCACCTCTGTGCGGACAGAGATCCAGAGCTGGTGTACTGCTGCAGTGATGAACAGCGCAGCACACTGATCCCAGGCTCTCTCGCTCTCTCTCTACCTCTCATTGTACAGAGGCTTACGCACACACTCACTCACACACACACACACACACCTGCATTGCTTGCAGCCATCTTCAACCACTTAATGCAGAGGAGCACTGCTTAAATGTGATCAACCGCACCCCTTCTGCCTAATCTCACATTCATAATGTGTCGCCTTTGTTACAAAGAACTATATGCTTGCGTACCGTAGATCTACCCTCTCACTGGGAACTTTTGAGTAATTTCATCCGTTGAGCTCCCACTGAGAAGAAGTTGAGACTTAAAACAAATAAATTATTCAAAAAAGGACCTTGCCACATCAGATTCTTGCCTGAAGCTATAACATAAAACTTATTCCCAGTGGTTAAACATAACCCTCTTTTATCTTTGGGCTGATAGACAATACAGAAATGCTTTTTTTTTTTTTTTTTAACTTCCAACAGAATCAAGGGCAATTGTCCCACATAAAGCCTTTGTTCCTTTTGTGCTCATTTTCTTCCACCTATTGGTGCAATACACAACATTTGTGCGATCTGGATTGGCTGGAGATATCTCCTATATGTAGAACAACTAGCCAATGAATCCACGCTTGCTGCACTACAGGGGCAGATTGGCGCCTTCTAGTGTCAGTATGAGGCACTGGAGTGCAGGGCAGGTGTTTGCTGGGGTAGGGAGCCCCTCCAATAGAAGTCTCGATTGACAGGCTCCCTGCCACGCTGGGTGAAATGGGCGGACATTAATATTAATGCCCCATACTGGCACTACTGCATTGCAGTTAATCTATTTGCTGTAAAGGCAGAAAAAAAGAGTGAATTAAGAACCAAGAAATAAATCCTAGTTGTTTTTTATCTCTTGGGGTAAGTGATGTTAGCGGTGACTGAAGGGGGTATGAGAGAAACTGGGTTGGCCCATGAGCATACGATGTTGAATAAAAAGGGAGAGTGAAGAGGAGAGTGAGTCTGGCCAGCTCAGGCTGCAGACCTTTTACTGAGTTGAAGGCATTGACTCGACCTGAGAGTGAACATTCAGACCATTGGGGTTATCTGCTATGTGAAGGGGACAGTCATTTACAAGGAAGCGAGGATCTCCTCATAACCAACGCTACGGTCTCTGTGATTGCAGGAGGACTTGCAGCTGAGGAAAAGGGAATGGTAGAGGAGAGAAGGAGAAGGGGAGACATGATGGAACTGGGTCACCCTGTGAGAGATATCAAGAGTCCCTCAGGAGAGCTACACCGGGGCCTGTTGTCTTGGACTGCAATTTGTCATTGACCGCGACGTTCTCTGACGCCCTCAGCTTGGTGTGTGTTGGCGTTTGTCACTGTGTGTAAGACAGTGAACTAAATGTATGTGTGTGTGTGTGTGTGTGAGTGTGTTTGCGTGTGTGAGTGTAGGGGTCGACAGGGCCCTTCTGCTGCCCTCGCCTGGCTGACAGCCATCTGTGTGGTGGTCAGTAGCCGTTATTACAACAGGAAGTGGGAGTCGGGGGACAATAACTTGGGTAGGACAGGGCAAAACGGGAACAGTCAACATCCAGTCTGAGATTAATGGCTGCGCACAAACATATGGTTACTCTGATGTAGGAGACGTGTTTGGCATACTTTCATCCATTAACTAAGGCCTCAAGCTCAACAGAGGAGATCCAAATTCTGCATCAGAGATTAGTCACCAAGAGGTGAGGCAAGGTATTAAGGTACTGAAAACCTTAACACCTTAACCGACATTAATTTAACAATCAAAGTTTATTCTTGACCTTGGAAGTAGAAGTTTGACAAAACAATTCTAACCCCACTTTTACCAGCTGTATCACACACTTCATTAGTGGGTGAATATATGATTTTTTTTTATCCATAGCAGTTACAAGACTTTGTATGAAATATGGAAAGTGCTACAGAGAAATCATTACAACTACTCAGATAGTTGTCTCCAAGACAAACAGTTGAATCAGTTGAAGAAGACAACAATTTAATACGCTTGAAAGTAAGTGGACCCTGAGTTGAGATTGTTTTGTCAAAAATGTTTTTAGTTGCGTAACTGTATCCATTTTGCCTTCAGGGAGCTTGGCTGTCACATAGTTCCATGTGGTCTGTCCATATATTTCTCGCCCAATACCTTCTTCTGATGCTGAGACCTTATTGAAACAGCCTTTTCGAGATGAGACGACCTCAGACGATACATGAGGTGTCAGCTCATCGGGGACAGGATCAATACTTTCAGGTCCTTTGAAATAGTGAACCCTGTTCCCAACAAATCATTCACAAATGCAACACACCAACTCCAAATGGACTGCCCGCCCCCCCCCCACTCCTTCCCACTCTGGGCAGGGAGGCCCTCTTCATCATGTGTGAGAGGTTTGGAAGGCACCGAGTGCCTAAGTCACTGGCAGCTGGGAGGGTAAGAGTGATAAAACTGTTCAGGATTTCAGTGATTTTAGCAGTCATGCTGTTTTGAATGGGAATGCAGGCTAACATATTGCTTATTTTTGATAATGTGTGTGTAAAAAATGAAACTGGAAAGGTCCCATCTCAAATAAAAGGGAAATTATTGTCAATTCCACAGCTGTCACTAAATACACAATAGATATAGGAAGTGGCAAATTATGCAAGTAGTATATTATTATATACTCTATTTTATTAAAATATAACTGCTTGAACTCCAGATCACTCCAAGTTCATCCTGGCCATAACTCTACCCCTAGAAGCAATTAGCTAACAGTCCACTTTGTCAGAGCCATCCCACAGCTATTGGCCGTCCTGCTGTGGACAGAGTAAATAAACACAGGTAGCGTCCAGGCCAGCAGTGCAGCAGAGAGCTGAGGACAAGAACCTAACTGGCTCTGCTCGATAAAAAAAAAAAGGCTTTCATTACCATGCCGTGAAGAGAATAATTTCCCCTACAATGTGACCTTCCCCTGCCTGCCTGTACCTGAGGCCCTGAGTGAGCATGCTTTTATTAAGGACTATTTGCATAAACCAGGAAGGGGAAAGACGGGAGAGGGGTGCATTTCTATGGTGTTTTGGTTATCACTTTAGCCATTGCTGATGCCTTAAAGGTTGTTTAGAAGACAGCAGGTGCATTTTCAAGCATCTCAGGTACAGTTGTCTGTCCATTTGTGAAGTAGGTGGGGGCCTGTAAATGCTTAGCTTTAATTAGCCTTAAATCATCTGGTATTATGGGGTGTCCTGATTCATTTATGAAGAAGGAGGCAGCAAGACAGTCAGAGAAGCCCAATAGCGTGTTAATGTCCCATTGGTTCAAGATGACCCAATTATTTTCCCATGCTGCTCTTCCTTTGCACTTTATTCTGCTCAGCACCTTGAACAAAAAACCTCATTCTCATTTCTGCACGCACCAGCTGTAATAGTCATAATATACATCTGTGCACCCAAAAAGCGAAAAACGACATAAAAAAGAGCCAAGGACATGCAGATTATATTAGAATGAAGAGACTCCTAAATTCCATAATATAGTGAACAATTGCTCAATAGCATCATTACCTATAAAACAACCATATCTGCAAATCTGAGGACAGTTAAATACATATTAATAAAAATGAATTGAAATGAACCTGCTGTATGAAAATGACTTAGAAGTAGCTGACCTAAGACTGACTTCAAGAGGAGTAAATACACTTTGACAATGTGCAAATAACAAACTTGAAAGGTGACAAAAGCACATGACAGGATTTGGTAATAGCATTTTGAATGGTTGACTTGACATAAGATAAAAACCAAAGGAAAGAAAATTGAAAATCTCATTCAAATCAGTGACTTGTCATTTTCTAAACGTTTTGAAACAGCACTTTGAGTGAAAGCTAAAAACAGACATGAGTGCAGCGTTACCAGAGCATCCCAAAACCTACTGGCCTCTCTTTCCTATCATTACAGTCATTGCACCTCAAACAACCTGCTAACAGAGCAAAGAAAATCATCTCTGACCCCTTCACCCGGTTCGCTCCCTTTTCTATAACAGCCCTCTGGTAAATGCTACAGCCCGCTCAAACAATCTGCTTTAAATACAGCTTTTCTCTTACTGTATTTAAAAATGAATCCTTCTTGTCAGCTGCACAGCTTTGCACTCTGATATGTCTGTTGTGGGAACTGAGCTCATTACTATGCTGCTCTGAAGGAAAATTGTGGCTTTTGTCCACCCTTGGATTTTATGGCCTTAGCAATTGTTAACATGGTTGCAAGAGCTCAAATCCAGGCTTCCAAACACTAGGGGTGGGTGACAAAAATCCATTCACATAAGAATCACCATTCTTATCCCCTATGATTCTGAATTGATTCAAGAATGTCAAAAGTCGATTTTCTAAATGTTACTTAATAACGTGATGTTGACGGAGCAAAAAAGGAGGAACTCAACTGCGAGGGCATTGCAGCACCCAGACAGTCTACAGCGTACACTGGAGTTATCTTGTAATTCATCTTCAAAAAAAGGCAGCGGTTGCAACCATCTTTTGATTTAGTGACTAAATAATTACCTTTGCAAGACAAACATGGGAGTATGTTATGAACTTTCTACACCGTCACTCAGAGACTAACATTAGCGGAGCGGCGATCAGCAGTAACAAACGAGCCTTGCTGACCGAGACACACTGAGGCACTTAAACAAACTAGGAGGTGAAGAAAATAACTCGATGCTCAGTCCATTTCACCACAAAAACAGCTGGCTCAGTGTCTTGGACAGCGATGACTTTCCTTGGGGCCAAAAGTGCAACACAGAGGCTGCTCTCTACTGCTGGAGACATTAGTAACAACACAGCAGAGCAGTCTTCCTCCCCCTTATTTTTGTTATTCTCAACCAGCCAGGAAATTGTAAGATGCTTTCAATTCATTAACGCAGTTAACTTTTTAAAATAAAAAGGGACGATTATGTTTCATATTGTTTCATTTTTTATTTCAGTAGACTATGGACACCAGTGAATGGTTTGGCGCACGGTATACTGGAGCAAGAGACTGAAAATAGAGCCTCCGTTTCTATTCATTCAATCGAGAATCAGTTTTGAATCACCACTCTGAATTGGATTGGTAACCAAGTATCATGATAGTATTGAATCGGGAGATTCACAGGCCTACAAAACACTCCTTCAGAAAGCTTTGGGTAACATCACACATCCTCCATCTGTGCTTTTCTACAGTCAAAGGTGAAGAAGATGTTAGTCAATATTTTGTGGAGGCATTTCACAATGAAAGCCTGACTATCATCACCAAAGCCTCAACGATGGAAAACTCAACTTAATTTTTTTCTCGCTTGCTTTCTAGCAGTAAAACTCATCAGTATTCTTTGTGTTGGGCCAGCATGTCATTGTCATTTGAATCATTTTCAGGTTTTTAGCCATAAGCTCACCCGTCCAACAGCATCTAAATGACTTTTTATCTGTGAAGCCAATGGTTCATTTATGACCGTCAATGACTCTTTTTTTTTTTTTTTCTGAAGGAGATACTGGCCTTTTGTGATTATTAAGTTCCTGTCACTTTCTTTGGAACAAAATCAGACTTACTCCTGCCTGGTGAAATTAACTGCAAGTGTTCCCATACAGAGGTACAAAGCGGTAAATAGAACCGAGGGATTGACTGGGGGTTTTGCAGAGTGGTGGAGAATTCAGCCGCTCTGAAGGTCCTTCGATCGACGGCCACTCAGCAGCCTGCCACACTGTCACCATATGGGCAGACAGTCTGAGAGGCTCCCGTGATATACAGTCTCACGGCAAATCTAGCACTTTAAATCACCCCTCACTCCCCTGGCCCACCTCCAACCTTTCTACCCCCACAAATACATTACACTCACCCTCACACTTCCCCTGAAACGTTCATCTCTGTATGCTGTAACCTACGAGGGTCCCTTTACACACAAAAAGCCAGCAGTAACAGTATCAACCCTTAAACACGATGGGAAGAAAAACAAGGATAACACACCATCAAATTCTCTGCCACAGTAATTGGCAGAGCAGATCCAAAGAGACACAAACAAGCTGCCATATTGCAGCTGATGAGTCTCACTTCTTCAGCAGTTGCACTTTCTAGGCACACATACAGAGGAACAGGCAGTGGCTGAAAGAGCCGTTTGGTAATTAAAATCTATTGTTTGCCATGGGAAATAATGGAGATCAAAGGGCCTTGTATCGGCTACTGCCTCCCCTAAGCACTGAGACAACAGGCCAAATGCCCCAGAGCAGCACACAAAATGTCTAAACAGCCAACTTGTTAATGGTGGAGGAATGGAGCCTGTATGAACGTACTGTACAATGTGCAGATAAGCCTCCATAGAAACTTGAAAGCATTTCACAATGATCCATGATTCTACAGATAGTAGCCTACGTTGAAGCTTTTCATCCCGAATTTTACACATAATCCATTCTGCCAAATACATAAATGATTATTTTTTAAGTGCTGTGCCATTACCAGTATTCTTCAGTATTCTTTGCATGTTCGCACAGAAACATACACACACACACAACACACCAAAAGACACAAACAAACACAAATCCTTTTCCTCTCCGGCCTGTCATACTGCATTTACATGGGAGCCATTGACTTTGGTGTCCGTACGGGTTACCAAGGTAACATGGCCTGCATTATTCAACAGCTTAGCTTGGTTTAGATGTGAACATCGGCCTGACTGGACATGGGGAACTGAGTGTGGTTTCAGCCCACATTTGACCAGCACACTGGTAAAAACCAGTTGGAAGCTGTTCATGCAAGACTCAGGTCTGCAAAGTTGGTTCCCTATATATCACTGCTAAACAGGTTTGTAGCAGTTTCACCTTGTTAAAAAAAGGTTTGCTGCATTGTGGCCAGGCACTGGGGATACAAAAGCATGATGGAGACATCCCTAACTAGAATCCAGGATGTTTATATCATCTCTTAACATCAGTATCTATGAAGTACGAAGCAGGAAGAAATACAAAAAATAAATGCAATCTTCACATCAGGTAACCTGCTGGTTAAAAATAGACATAGTGACATGTTTTTTTGAGTGTTGTGGGGTGTGAAACTATATCTAATATCCTGCTAGGTTTATGCTGATGCTTTAACATGCATTCACTCACCAAGAAATAAATACAGAACAAGCTTCTTACTGTTACATAAAAACACAAACCAAAGTGCCATCACTGGTGTTGAAGTACCATCAAATGCACTAATAAATTATATTACTTATTCCAATACATCAAGTAAATAGATAAACTACATTTGTTTGTAAATGGGGGGTAGAAAATATTAAAGATGTCTGACAGCTGTGCTGTGGAAGTATATCACCTTGCTCTGTCATATTTATTACCTGCATTGCTGAGGCACTTAAAGTGCCACAAATAAATCCTGCTCTTTCTAGGTTTGGCAAGTGGGCAAAATACATACCATCAGTGCGTATAGTGGCTTCACAATGCAAGCTTTTCTCTTTGCATGCTATAGTCACTTTCCCAAAAGCTCTTTATGTCCTTGAGTCCCTTCAGTAAGGGATGCACCCCTCCCTCCCTTTCTCCCTCCCTCCATCCATCCCTCGATCCCTTGTTTCCTCTCTTTTCCCCTCTATCCATCCATCCTTCCCTCCCCCTGCTACCCCCACCCCTCCCTCTCCCAACATGTGCTATAGCAACATAGCAGCCAGGACTCAATGTTTCAGCATGCCACAGGACAGACAGAGCATTACAGCATGGCTGAGCCTATCTATTGGCTCAGAGCCACTGTTGGCCCAGCCCTAGGAGGAAGTGTGGGCGTTCTGATTGGTCACAGGGGGATTGGGGCTTGTATCAGCTTGTCCTCTGGCTGATCTGTTGGACTGGTCCCAGCTCATGGAGAGGTGGACACTGGGAGGGCTTCTAGGATTGGGGGACTTTTCAATTAAGTCACAGTGCATGCTGCATCTAACTGGTACGCAGACTCACTGAATGTACTCGTCACTGCACTGCATCTTTAATGGGTGCATTCTTCAGTGTGCGATCTAACTGGAATAAGCTACAGCAGCATAATGCAGAGTCTACTTCATCTACTAGAAATAATAACAGTCAGATACGGAGATATATGGATCAATCTCTCTAGACTACATAAAATATGTTATGATAGTTCTCCCTACATAAGGATATTACCTCCCATTGTGGGCTTTGAGAACTCAGTAAGTGCAGTTCATCTGGATTCAAAAGGTTACTTTGACATATCTCTGCAATCACTTATCTTTTAATGAATTACAGCTGAGCACCTGTGCATACCCTTTCCTCTGGACAAGTCTATTCCCTCAACCATCCCGCCATCAGGAAATATATTACATATCTATATATATTACATGTAAACATGGCAAGATCATTTACATAGAAGCTAAGCACATAAAAACAAATTACTACGCCTAAGTGACACCCTTCCTTGGTTTTACCACGCACATCACTGACAGTCTAATATTATGTGGATGTGATGCATATCTGCATATGAGCACATAGTGATAAGGAGGAAGTCATACACTGGCCTCAGCAGCTGCATCACCTCTCTTTATTGCATCGATAGGGCAGTTTTCTGGTGCATCTGACCTGTCTTCACTTGTACTAGCTTCTAGAATCTGGAAAAATTAAAACTTCCCATTACGTAAGACTAATACAGGTCAGGCATAACAATGTGCCTGTGCATGAATGTTTAAATAAACATAGATAGTAAGCTCTAAATTGTAGGTGTGTATGGGTGTGCCCGTGAGAAAATGGCCTTGCGCACATATGCAACCCAGTAGTGCATAGGTATTTGTGCAGTTTGCGAGTCACTTAACGGTTACATGCGGTGCCAGTAAAGCATGGTAAAAGATCAGAGGCAGAGGAGCTTCCCCTGCAGTGAGACTGGAGGGAACAATGGGCTGCTGGATCAGAAAGCCTGACTGCCACTGGCTTCCCCCTCCAGCACCCAGGTAGGTTGGCCCATTCATAAATCACTTTTATTCCTCCAAGCGCTCAACAGCCTCACCTCTTCAAATGATGCACTGTGTAAAGGGATGAGGAGGGAAGGGGGGGGTGGAGGATGGGACGGGGGACAGAGGAGGGGGTGTGGAGGAGGGAGGGGAGAGGAACTGACGAGAGAGATAAAGTAAGCACGAGAGCCGGGCTGATGGAAGGGGAGCATGGAGATTTACTCAAAAAGCACAAACTGGACTCATTAGAAGCAGCTCTAATCCCTCCATGATGTTGACTGGTGGGCAGGCACACAGAAAGGAGGAATTAAGACAAGCTGAGAGACTGACCGAGACCTCACCAGCAGACTTGAAGTCAAAAGAAAGAAAAAAGCGACTTCGTCGTCGTCTGAAACTATCCAAAACTCCAAGTACAAAACTTTTCGATCTGAGAGGAGACCACCTGCCTCTTATGTTACTAAACTCAGAATCCAATCTGGACTGTTCATCATATGAAATATATAAAACAAAAAAATACAAATAATATCTATTAAAATATATTCAGCACCCCTGCCACCCATGTATTATATATTGAGTCAGAGTGGATGCACACGGGCCTTTTATCAAAAGAAAACTGATGTCAAAGTGAAACAAATCTCTACAAATTCATCTTAATTAAGTACTAATAAAAAAAAAAAAAGATTGTATTCAATCCCTCAAGTCAATATTTACTAGAGGCTCCTCTGGTAGCCTTGAGTCTATATGACTTTGCACTTATGAACACTGCATTTCTCCCTATTCTTTGCAAAAATGCAGAATCTCTGTTATTTTGCATGAGGTCCTCATGTAAAAGGGCATTTTAAAGTCCTGCCAATAATTCTTGATCACAAGTCTCATCACAAGAATCCTCACACAAGACAGCACGTGGCTTTCCATGTATTTGGTCAACTTTGGTAAAATTGCAAAGCAGTGATGTCCAATCTACCATTTGATGCAACTTCTAAAAAACAACTGGCTTCAACACTGATAGACTCAAAAACTATGTGGGGGAATTCTCCTGCAATAAGTTTGATGTTGGTATTAAATCAGATCAATTTGTAGAGATTTATTTGGTTTGCCCTTTTTCTGTTTATTGTTAAATATCCTAAGTACATCAATCCAGTTTTCAAATATAGATGTATGTAAAGTTTTTTAATGATGTGTTTTCTTTTCTTTAAGATGCATAGAATAGTGTGCTGGTATTGTAACTGAGCGGCCTCCTGGGTTCATCTAACTGTATAAACTTAATAAGGAAACAATAAACAGGACAATAAGTCCAAACTTCTCCATTTAAATATTGTTATTCATTTAGAACATTTTGTTGTAACACACCACAAAAAAATGAAACCCTTTCTCACCTCCCTCTCCCCTCCCAAACAAAAAAAAAAAAAAAAAAAAAAAAAGAGTTGAATCTCAGTCAATTGTCCCTCCTGGCTCCCTTACAGTCAAGATGGCGGCAGAGATAACAAAATGGAGATTTACTCATCTCGTATCGTGCCTAACTTAAGTGGATTATAACATATCAGGAATGGAATTAATCTGCAGATGTTCTGCTTCATGATGAGACCAAACTTTTCTATGGATGTCAGTGTTTTGAGCCGCAATGTCTCCTGCAACAGACTTGTTTTTAGCCTAGACGTTAGCAGGAAATGCCCTCTGCTATGTTGTAACGCATATCGTAAAACAGCGAGCACTACTGAAAAGACGAAAGTCTAAGTTTCAGTATAGGCACATAAGGAATCGTGTTATAAAGTAGATTTATCAAGAGATCCTTGAGCATGCAGTCATAAACGTACACAAAAAAAATATTAGTTTGATATGTCCAGTGGTGTGTGAGATTAGCTGCAGACAGATACACATGGACACACACACACACGACCAAACACATGATCCCCTCCAGGCTTATGCCTAGCGGAGATAAAAAGCTTTAAATATTACAAGTTACTACAACTAACTTGTAATCAGCTAATTAAATATTGCCTTTTTTTCTTTTATTTGTTTTCACAATGCATCTTCTGGACAATGTAAAGTCTCATTAAAACATGAAAACTGTTGATCTCCCACCACTGTGTTTCATTCATTCATTTTTTTTTTACTGTTTTGAGTGGAGTTAAGCGGCGCTCGTAGGAAGAACAACCCATCCCACCCCTTCATCCAGTGAAACAAAGCACATCCATTAGTAGACCCTTTTCTTATTGATCGATTAACTGCTCAGCTAAACATTCAGCCTCGTGCAATTCATCATGGATGGAAGATGTAAGCCATGCTGCTGAGTTTCAGGGGCAGATGGGATGTCGGGATGTAATTGAGATTAAAATGGTGGGTTGGGTGGCTGGAACAGTCAGGGTGGAGACCCACAGAGGGGATAGACAAAACACACAAGGGCATCATCAACAGAAACTGTTATAGGCCACAAAAGCCTGAATCCACCGTGTTGAGAATAAATGCACGCCATCGCCTTCTAATGCACATATATAAAGCGTCTACAAGCAGTTCCTCACAGTAAGTGTGTGTGCTGTGTGTGTGTGTCGACATGGAAATTTCCTATATGAGGAAATTATAGCTGCCTGGAAAATTATTACTGGTTCAATTTTAAGTGGTGTGCAAACGCTGAGACTGCAGGGCACTAACAGGTGGACATTCACAGTTGCCATTTACGCAGCTGCAATCCTGCACTTTGATTGGCCTTGTAAGGTCAAGTTTTGAGCAGACACATTAGCTTGGAATCCATTTTGCCTCGCAAATGGTCAATTCTTGTAACAGCCGTAAAGATAATGTAATCGAAAAGCTATAAATTGCAGTGACAATACATTAAATTGCACACTTAAATCTATGCAGAATTATCCCCACCATGAAAAAAAAGGCTTGAGATATAACAGAGTGAGGGCAGTATGACTGGGAGCTTGTTAAAAGGCTTATCAAATCAACAGAAGACCAGAGAAATGCATGACTTTTCTGTCTCATGAAAATACACTTTTGATAAATGTTCTCGCTGCATTTAAGCTGTTTGTGGTATTTTCACAACTGAAACGCCACAGTCTGGTTTCAATAGGATTCCTTTAAAGAGCGTACTGGTGTGGAGAAAAAAAAAAAATTGGCTTACACATCCTGAGCATTCTGCAGTTTAAATGCAGGTGGGGCAAGTCAGAGGACTTGTGTGCTGTCACTGAGGTATAAGAGGAGAGAAGAGGAGCGAGTGAAAAAGAGAAGAGGGCACAGAGGACGTTTCTTCCGTATAGTATAGATGTGCCCCGTGATGAGACCAACTAATTAAACAGATTCTTCAGTGGCCGCGCCTCGGGAAAGCTTGAAAAAGACACTTGAAAATTAATGAGAGCTCAAAAAGGAGAGAAAGCAGCCCAAACTTTTCAGTGCCTCAGAGGTGGAGCTGCCACTTGTCTCCCTGCATTGCCAAAAGCAGTGTAAATAAATAAATAAATGGGAAAACAATAATATTTCCTACTGTCTAACCACCCCCCCCCCCCTCCCCCCAATGCTTCTCTGCGCTACATATTCACCCTCACTCTCTCCTCCATTTCTCGAATATGCAGTTATTCTAAGTATAGAGGTGAGCAGACGGAAGCTCAACCATAAGCAGAGTGTTCCAGCTCTATTTAAAAAGAAGAATGATAGAGACTGTGGGGGGGGGGGGGGTGGTCGGGAACGGGGGGGTGGGGGGGCTGGAGGGTCAAAAGGACACATAGAGTGAGGGGGTGGTATCAGAGGAGGCGGTAGAGTTGGCGGTGGTGGTGAAGGATGTAAAACAGGGGAGGGGGGTAAAGTATCAAGAATACACAAGTGGAAGCATGAGAGACCACTTTATTTGGAGCTACTAAAAATAGCGCAGCAAATGGTAGCAGGGGCTAGCTGGCCTAACGCTCCTCTCTCCTTCCAGGCCGGTGGAATCAATAGGCAGGGAGCTGTAGGGGAGGCTTCCCGGAGCCTGCAGCCAACAGTTGCTGAGGGGGGGATATGGAGGAGGGGGGAGGGGAGGGGGATGAGGCAAGGAGAGGAGCAGAGTGGAGCGGAGCGGGAACTATTTTTTGCACTGCTTGACTAAATATGGTCAGGGAGGTGGTGAGACAAGACACAGGAGCAGCCCGGCAACAGGGGCCGAGGCATGTTTCAAATGCTTGGCTTCCCACAAAGTGCTAACCGTTTAGCTTAGCCCTCCGCAATGTGGGGTAGGAAGCTGCTGGCTGGTTGGCCTCCGTCCCTAATTTGCTGCCACTCTGTTCTACCTGCGCTTCCTGCCCTCTGAAACTGCTCTTATCCTAGTAAAAAAAAAAAAAAGGTGACCCTTGAGATAAACTGTCAGGAATGGAAAAGCTGCATATTGCAGTTTTTACAAGTCCAAAAAAAAAAAAAAAAAAAAAAAGCTAAAACACAAAAAAATATCAAAAAGATATTGCGATATCCTTCATCTCTAGTCTCTGACATTGGTAATCAAATTTGCATGGATTGCGAAGGGACTATTAAAAGTACAGCTGTCATCTACCGCAGAGGCACAGCCACCCCCCCCCCTTTTTTTTTTTTTTTTTTAAATACCTCTATCACAATTCGCCTCTCAAACATTCAGTAAACTCCCTCTTCTAAGCTGCTGTATAAAGTTCCACTGAATAATAAAAGCGCATTTTAGGAGCAGGATAAAGCTCTGGGGTTGCGTGTGTGTGTCGATGGAATAAGAAAAAGGCAGGGTGGGAGGATGGTTGGTACACTTTCTGCCTCCTCCACCGACCAGGGCATCCTCCCAGCTCTCTGCCTCAGAATGCACATGATGGAGAGGAGAGTGCTGCAGATTTTTTTTCACCCCTCCTTTCCCTCTTCTCTCCCTGCCTCCTCTCTCACTCTCTTTTTTTTTTTTCTCAAATGGCAGCTCTTCATGTCAGCTCTACGTCTTCCTCTTCTAAAGGTATGACTTTTGTTTGTGTGGGAATGTGTGCGCATGTGAGTTTGCGTGCGTGTATGCCCGCTTTCTCTCCTTTCCCCCCCTCCTCCCCTCCTTGACTCTGGCACTCAACCCACCCGCCACCACCCTCCCCTCCCCTCCCTTCCCCTCCCTCCCTCCCCCCAATCATAGAAGCTGATTCAGCGAGTCAGGCGTGCACCCGGCACACACGATGGCTGCAGCAGCTGGAGCGCTCTCTAGGTCATTATGGCTCTCTTCACTACGGGAAGAGCAGGAGAGGAGGGGAAGAGAGGAGGAGCAGCTCAGATAAGAAACTGATCTGACAGGTAATATATGCTCTTCCTTCGCTTTCGGACGGAGTTTACCCCTGACAGGCCTTGACGTCTCCTGTCCTGTCTCTTCCCTCTCTCTTCTTCGGATGCTATCAGTTATTAACTGCATGGTTTGCCTGTGAGTCGCGTAGTCGAGAGGGGGAGTGGAATGTACTGTTCTGCAGCAGCAGCAGCAGCAACAGCACTGGGACAGAACTTAACCAGAGAACACCTTTGGGTTTTTTTTTCTCCTTTTCTTGTTCCTTTTGTCTTAGAAAAGGGGAAGAAATAAAGGCTTTATAAAAAGAAAAAAGAAAAGTATGGAGAGGAAGAGGATGCAGGAGGTGAAACAGGGAGAAGGGAGGCTGGGGAGTTGCTTTAGTCCACATGGATTTTAGCCCTTTTTTGCACTCTTCACTGTATCTCTCTCATCTTGTTCTTTCTCCCTCCCTCCCTCTCTTGTCTTGCTCTCTCTCTCTGTCTCTCTCGCTCTCTCTCTCTCTCTCTCTCTCTCTCTCGTGTTCCTGGCACTGGCCGGACATGCTGCAGCAGCAGAGCTCTTTGGCTCATTAGGCTTCATGGTTGCAGCCCTGCCGCTATCTAATGACGGACTCGTTAACTCAGACCTGCACTGGTGTGGAGAGACATCCCCTTATGCACAACTCGCCCTCTGCGTCCGACACCTTCCAAGATGTTTTTGTCACTGTGACTAAGGATACTATAATTACTTGGACTTTTAATGTGTTATTTTTGTCTTTTTTAAAAAAAATATCTTTTTGGTTCTTTCTTGGTGGTCTTACCAGACCACATTTCAATTAAACTGAGGGGCAGGGGAGGTCACTGCCGTTCTTAATTGATGGGAGGTAAGTTTGAGGACACGTCGCACTTTTAAGTCCAAGGTTGGCTGATTGGGGCGGAAAGATGGAATGTGGCGACCAGAGGGATGACGAAGCATCAGAATAATGAACAGCGGGCAGGTCGGGCGTTCTGAACAGGGGGAAAAGCGGATTGACGGCACACAGCTGTGAGAAGTGTATTAACACAGATGTGGGGGGTGGGGGGGTGAGGATGGGTGGGAGGGGATATTGGGCAGCAATGGTTGGCTGAGTAGATGTGTGTCACTGGCTGAACCCACAGCACTTAGGGTAGTAACCCAGTTTCTTCTCTCTCTCTCTGTCTCTATAATGGTTTGCTATAGGCTAGGCAGGGCATGCAGGGCACACAGTACTGCAGTGCTATCGCCCAAACCAGAACAGACACAACAACTACCAGGCTAATTCGCTGGTTCATGTTCTCCAACCTCCATCCTGCTGTGTGTAGGAAGGAATTTCACCCCCTCTCTCTCCTATTTGCTCACCCTCTCGGGTGGCTGTGACATTTCCTAAACAGGACGTCACACCTTTAGGACCAGGCTCATCCACCTGCCCAACCCTATCTTTGCGCTGAGAACAACTGTCACCTCCAGTTCAACCTCCCCTCATTGCTATTCCAAACCCTTCCACTGCAAAAACATTGCACCACTTTTCCCATTTATTCAGTTCTCTGCTACCCAGTCTCCAAACTCAAACCTAAGCTGGTCTCCCCTAATCCATTTTCGTTTTTACACCCATTGCCTCAGCATTCAGCCTGCTGGCTGCGTGCTTAGCGTGGTTGGGGGCAGTGTCGACTTGTGGAATGTGTTGGTCTGGGGCAAAGATTCATTAGAGACCTGCTGAACAATTCTCGCCACCATGCAAATGGCTATTGATCTGTTCCACCCCCCCCGGCCCCCCTCTGCAGAACAGAACAGCTGGCTTCAACTGTAAACACAGACAGGTGAGGCTCGATCAGAGGAGAAAGGAAGTGAGAAAAAGATGACCATAAAAAACAGGGGGTCTATGTGTGGGAAGAGAGAGAGAGAGAGAGAGAGAGAGAGAGAACGAGGTAGAGAGAGAGAGGGAGGGGGAGAGATAGAGAGAGAGAGAGAGAGAGAGAGAGAGAGAGAGAGAGAGAGGTGGTGGTGGTGGTGGTGGGTGGGGAGGGGGGGGGGGGTATAACCAGGACCAATCCACAAGTGCTGAGTGGGCATTAGCGCCTTCATGTGACCTATGGCCTGCCTCTGCGCCTAAAGCCCAAATCCTGCTCACAATAGCTTCCTGTTCCACTTGGATCACCCTCGTTTTCAAACATCAGCAAGCGCTCCAGCTAGCCACTGGGGACGTCGCTGACACAAGAGAGACAAGGGACAGGCAAGAGAGGGGTACGTTATTGGTGCAAGTGAGAGGTGAGAAAAGGAGGGCCAATACAGAAGAGTGGCGGTGATGTTAGAGGAGAACGAGATGGCGGGGAGGGAGACAGGCTGAAAGAGAAGTGGGAGGGGAGAAGTGAAAATGTTAAGTATGTCAGTGGCCATTGAGCTTATAGGTGCAACCCTGCTCCCAGGACATCGTCATATAAGACAAGGTGCACACACAGGCGCCTTACCACCACGGACTTTTCTATCAAGGAGACAACTCTTCTCTTCTTTGCTGCGTTTTTTTTTTTTTTTTTTTCCAACCCCTTAATCTACCTCCTCAACATTTTTTCCTGGAAAGAGAAAAAGACCACCTTTTAACTGCTGTTAAAAAAAAAGAAAGAGGAAAAAAAAAAAAAAAAAAAAAACGGGAGCCGTGTTCCGCCCCCCTGATCCTCCTGGTTTCTCACAGTTGTCTGGAGGACAGCGGGGGGGCTATGGTATGGACTGCAAAACTTCTGTTATGTTCAGGGGCGGGGGGACTGGCTGTTCAGCCTTACATGGCAACCAAAGGAAAGCCTTGAGTGTTGAACTGAATTTACACTCAAAGTCACCTTACAGTGCAGACTACCATACTTGGGAGAGAGAACGGTGAGGAAAACTGTTCTGCTCAGAACTTCCTGACCTTGGCAAAAGGTGAGAAAATTTCATACCTAAGATTACCTCCTTGGTGTACATACTTCTTTATGTACCCATATGAACATATGATAGCTATGGAATGTAAAGAAGTATGTATTCTTGGTGAGGTGCAAGTCCTCGTTCTAGGAAAATGATGTTTGGGCAGATCTGTCTGAGAATATGTCTTGTGCTTTGCAGATTGTTCATGTGGCTGTGATCGCGGTGTGAGGAAAAAATAGAAAGCAAAGTATAGAGAAAGGGGGGGAGGGTGGAGGGTGGTGGTGGGGGGGGGGAGAGAGTTTGAATGTGATAGGTAAGGCTCATACATTAGCTATACTGTCTCTGGGCAGTCTCACTGCAGCAATAATCGCTGTAGGGAACTCACTGCTTTCTCAAACTGGCTGACTTAGCCAATAAAAATCCCTCATCCAGGATATGCCAAGAGTTCATTGGACAATTATGTAAGTTAGCTTAAAAAAAGATAGCAATCATGTTTTGTGTTTCTTCTGACAGCAGTGTCAGTTTAGTGCACTACTTTAGCCCATCTACACAAACTAAGGGCAAACAGGCGCCTTGTGACATCGCAATATGAACTGGGCCTCCTTTCATGATTGGGTGATTTTACTGCATTACAGCCCTTGAAATTCAGCCAGCTGCAACTTAGCACCAACTTCAGCAACCAGTCAGTGGTATGCTAGAGCTGCTCCTTAATACCATAATCTTTTCCAGTGGTCCCACACATGGCTCAAGGGGAAAAGAGAGCAAGGTGAAATCAGACCAAAACTCTGCCATTGTTGGCTTTTTTATTTTTTTTTTTGTTGTTGTTTAAAACATGCAAACTGAAAGAGCAGGAAATAGTTGCTGAGGCGGCAGATTGGAAAGGCACCGAGGCTGCTGCTGCTGCTGCCACAAGCTGGCCCTATCCTATTGCTGTATCATATGGCTTCCGTGTTAACAATCTTGTGTGTTTAACTATGACTGCCCTCCCTTTATGCCGCTGCCCTTACCCGCACCCCCACCCCACATCAACCCGACTGCCCCGTGCTCCCCTCCCTTCCCCTGATTCCTGCTCTCATTGTTCATGTTTGCTATGCTTGCCAAATGCTTTGCTGGGCTGCATGGCAGTCAGATTAGACCATCAAAAAGTGACAATGCAGGATCAGGGTCAACTCTGGCCTGTCAGCTGATTCCAATTGTAGACTGCTTCAAACAAATAAAGGCAACAGAATATGGACAGAGGCACGGAGAGAAATGAAGCGAGGGGGGGAGGTGGGGAGCAGTTTGCATGGCGAGCTATTCATATCTAGCACTCTCACCTATTCTGACCCCCTCTCTGGCCTGTGCCTGGATCATAGACATGGCCTGCAACAGTTTTAGCACAGGTTTTTACCTCTCCATTACACCTCTTTAATGTAGACGCACCACTCTGCTAAAGGCAATTTTTCCACTTCATTCTGTCTCCAGTTTGAAAAAAAGCAGATAAAATAAAATAGAAATGGAACAAATAAAACTGTTAATACAACTAAATAACCCACCTATGCAATATGATAACTATTTGAGGCCTGATCATCAAACTAATGGCTCAGCATTACTGAATATAAATTTACACTACTAACATTAAACCTTATAGGGATAATCTATGAATCTGTACAACTAAAACACAAACAGTGTCTGCTTAAAGTGCTCCTTGATCAAATTAGTTTCTTTTCTTAAATTACAATGTTGTTAGAGGATGCAGGCTGGGTGTATCCATACCTACCAAATTTCTCCCGCAGTGGAGCAATGAAAAAGCTTTATTCTAATGACATAAAAGACACTTAATTCTGAACTGATTAATATTCAAAATGTAAGGCTGACATACTCAATTTCCTATGAATAACTGAGATTATTGAAGGTTAAAAATACATATAAAATATATATAAATATAAAGCTGTAAACAAAAAAATGTTCATAACCTATAAATTTCTTTCTGTTCCATTTTTGTTCTCAGATCATATTTGATGTATTAAGAATCAAAGAAAAGCGCTACTCAACATTTCTGAAGGGAAAGACTTTGAACTTAAATGCAGGACTTACATTAAATTCATAAGAATTTACATTTTAATTGATGAATTATTGATAATGTTAATACAATAAATCAGTTTATAATTATTCAGCTGGAAAACTAGCAGAACTAGTTCACAGAGAAAAGGTCACCACAGTCCACCACATCCAAAATTTTTAAATCCCTTTTTTTAAAATTTGAAAACATAAGAATGAAACTGCCTTTTCAGGTTTTGGTTCTTTCCATTTTTTACCATTTGGACCCTTCAGTACGATGGTGTTTGTTTAGCACTCTTTTCTGTCAAGACATCAGTGGCTTGTAGGAGTGCATGGCTTGCACTACGTGTTTCTCTCAGGCCCTCAATAGCAACGACCTGCTGTCTGAGTGACAAACACAGCAGATGCTGACATTATCAAATGCTCAGTGCCTGTCATCCCCCCTGCTTTTGCCCTGTTATGGCCCTTAGACGAGGTGAGCAGCCGGGCCACCTGACTCTGAGAGACTGTGTGTGTGTATGTGTGTGTGTGTGTGTGTGTGGGTAAGTGAGCAAGCATGAATGTGCATGTGTATGTTACAAATAGAACTGCCTCTGGTGTGCCATATCAAGCTGGCCCTATGTTGACCTCCATCCTGTCTACAAGCCGTGCAGTATATCCCTCAGCTGTCGCTGCCCACTCTGAGAAACTCATTCGTGTCTTGGCAAAAAAAAAAAAAGTCAATAATTATAACAGCTGACTATGTTTTACATTCTGCTTACAAAATAGTGTCCAAAAAAACAGTTATTATGATTAATGACAAAGAATTGGAACCAAATAAATGTCACTTAACAGTATATAAATGCAAAGATCAGGCTACACAACTTTTTGGGAAGTAGCATAAATGCTAGAGAAGTAAAAAAAAATTGTAGTGCAAATATAAAAAAAATATTGCAGTGGCAGGGTTTAAAAAAAAGGCTAAAAAGAAGAAAAAAAATTGTTATAACATGGGAAATGTTGTTTGATGTTTCTCTAATAGTTTTCATGATTGATCCTCAACAACCATAAGCCTTAGGCAGCGCACACATACAAAAAAAGACCATGACAAAGTTCTTCATGTAGGCGATACTGTGATCATTTTTGTATTAGCACAGGGATGGATTTTTAGTAGCAAATGTTACAATATTGTACTACCGTAGAGGCCTGAAAGAGACATCAAATAATCTGCCCTTAGTCACTGTTCAAACAGTACCCTCTACACTACAAATCAGTCTCTAGGACTTAAATGACTGCTTTAAATTAATGTTTTGACTCGACACCCCAGAGTGCTGCTGTAGGAGCATGAGTGAGAGAGCTTGTGTATGTGGTTATGCCTCTGCATTTGTCTGTTGGCCGTCTCGGTGACCGGAGCAGCAGCGCGCTTTGCAGCAGGGCCCATCTGTCAGAGCCTGTAATTGCTTCATGACTCCAGGACATTTGACTCAAGTGCACTGCCACAGATTATTATTATCCTTTTCTCAGGGAACAATTTTTCTCACTCTCTGGGTAGGGGGGGCAGCATAAAACTTAAAAAGATAGCAAAGAGGATAAATGGTCTGCCTGGGAGACAGCAAAGGAGAAAGTTAGGTAAGGTTGATCAACTGTACCTATGTGTTATTGGTGTGGTGGTAAATGGGGTGTAGTGTGCTAAATGTACCTGTGTGTCACACAGAGCGGGTGAAGGTGAATAGGCAAGAGAGAAAGAGAGAGAGACATAATGTAGCAAAGTCCATTTCAGCTAGTGGGTGAACACTGCGATGAGCCACATATTGGGGGGGGTTTTAATAAGATATTCAAATGCAACATAGCTTTTTCTCTGCTCGTGGTGTTAATCTGGTTCTGTTGGACACATTTTTTTTTTTTTTACTGCAGTAGAGCTTTTGAAACAGTTCACTTCACTTTACAGCACTTCTCATGTCTGTCGCTGCAACAGAGATTCCACAATGCTTTGCTAAAGCTGGTAAAATGGAACCAAATCACCTCTTGAATGGATTTGGTCCCCTTCAACCAGCTGTAGCTATGCTTTGATGACTACAAGAATTCCCCTTTTTTGTGACGCCTTCAACACAATCTCTGTAACGAAAGCGTGCCACTTCTTGATGATGACTGGCTCACGACGTACCTCTAACCAAGAAACCTCTGGAGTGTCTGTTTGTCGATGTTCAATGCTAAAACTGTCTCATTTTTGATGAATAAAGTAACCAATCCCACCTTCAAAACCTTTGGTATGGTCCCCTTTCCTGACTGAGTGTTGCCTCTTTGCCTGGACAGAGATTGGTATTCTGACCGCACTATCAGTAGCTGTTTCAAAAATAGCAGGGGGTAGACGTGTGGCGCGCGCTATTTCAGAAACACGGCAGTCACACGTCTGAGAATTTACGGCTGTCTTGCTAAGACACCTCCTAAACTGACTGTCACTGGATGCTAACAGTCAATTACACTGTGGGTGGGAACAGGCTAAAGGAAAAGAAATAAAGGAGACAGCTAATGCAGCACAGCGGGGGGTACAACAGCACTGTAAAGAGATCTAAAGAAGAAATAGAAAATAAGAGTGCAAGAAATAAAGAAGGGGCTAAATACAGTTGTTTAGAGAGTGTGTGGTTCAATACACGCAAACACACACACACACGTACACACTCTCACACACTCTTTGGCCTCCTTCCTCCGAAGCATCCTGCAGTGATGTTGAACAAGCTGGGCTAGATGAGAGCGAGATGCTCTAGAGGACAGCACACATCACAGAAGCACACCACACGCAAACAGTTACAGTTGCAACACATTGGCTCGCTGTTACTGCAGAGCAGGCAGGCAGATTACAATAAACTCTGTTTGCACTGTGCCTCCCGCAATCCCTTCTTTTTCTTTTTTCCTCTCCAGCTCGATTTCTTTTGCCCTAATTTAGCTGATATTCAAATATATGTCACAGTTACTCCCGTTCTCACAAAACATAACCACAGGACACATAAATCACTGTAAGATTTGTATCAAAATCTGTTTTTTGTTTTTTTTTTTATCTGAAACTGATGTGAGGACAGGGTGTAGGACTATCTACAGCATACAGAGATCAAGAGCTTAAATCACTGTAAATAGCTGCTGCTCTGCTCTCCTTTTCTCTTGAATTAAAAGTGGTTTCCGTTGGACCGATAACCCTTAAAATCTACATGTGTAATGAAGGCAGAGTTGATTGGCCTAGGCTGAAATGCAGAGGGTGGAAAAATCATTTAATCCGATCGAAGGCAGCCATGAAGAATGAGTGAATATAACGACAATAAAACACCCAAAAAACATTTCACAGATTTGTCTCTATGGGCCCACAACACTCTTTTCTATCCAATTGTAATCCCTGTTAAAATACTACCATTATAGTACTGGCACGCTGTCTATTAGTTCCCACAGAGTGAACCATTATATTAGCAATACTTCTTGCCTGCATTTTGGAGCACAGTAGGAAAAAGCTTGCAGAACCCCAAATATCCTCAGGTGAGGCAATTACCATATGGGGTTTGCCTGTATGTTGCCATATTAAAAGAAAGCTGAGCACTATAGGGGAGAGGGAGGAGGGCAAATATTACAAGGAGGTGACACGTAAAAGGGTACAGCCCGCCGCTGCAGGGCTTGTTTGGAGCCCGTTTATGAGTCATGGGCTATTAATCGTATTGTTTACAGTATTGTAGCAGCTACTGGCTTCAAGCTGCCCGAGGGAAAGACACAGAGACGAGCCAGGCTCCCGTTGCAGGCTGAGGGCTGCGGTAAACACACACACACATATATATATATATATATATATATATATATATATATATATATACACACACACACACACACACACACACACACACACACACACACACACACACACACACACACACACACACACACACACACAGTGAGAACACACGATGCTGATGTCCGAGAAAATCCTCTCTCGAACACGTTACTACTGGTTATACCGCCAGTTTCAATTTACTAGCAATTGTAAAACTTAACAACCAGGTCTAATTTATGAGGAAATGCATTTACACTCTGCAGTGGTGTATGTGTGAGTAATGAACGAGGTGAAATACAGCGAAACTCCCCAGTTCCTGCCGCACCCCCTATTGGTAGAGTTGATTTGTTTCAGTATTTGAGACTTCTGAGCTGAAAGATTCTTCCGTCACCCACTGGGTTCCTCCTCTGTGTCTTCCTCCATCTTCTTTCCACCGCTGGAATTCCCACCCGCACTCTTCCAACACCCAGGCAGCACATAACACACATTACACACACACATACACACACTCCAGGGTCTGACGCACTCTCTACTTGAATCCAAAAACAAGCATTTGACGTTGAGAACTCGCATCACATTACAAAGAGAGGACGGGATTGAACAGAAAGTGGAAGCCAGTTTTTTTTTTTTTGTTTTTTTTTTCTTCTATCTTTTACAGGAGTTGCACTGTGATAACAGTTGATGGGAAATTATAGATTAGACTTGTTTAATCCATGTATGCCAGAACATTCTGTACTGTTTCTCAATCTAAACATGAGGAGATAGAGTGGACTCGATGCTGAAAGTTGCTATCAGAGAAGAAATAATAACAATCAATCATTATCCAGAGGGAGTTTTTCATATCTTTCATGTCAGGGCTCTCTGATCAGCTTCCAAACTACAAGCACTTCTTCATGACATTCATCGAGGGTAATTTTTTAGGAATATGATTCTATGGTAAGAATTCCTCTAAGCACTCAATCGAAACAACTGCCTCTCCACTAAAAAACACACCAGACAAGGTACTTTCACTTCAACCTAGGGAGAGATTTTCGAGGGCTTTAGGACTTGTGGACTGTCTCCCTGATATTGCAGGAGCTCGAGCGTGAAATAAAAGTAAATGGGCAGACTGGAGAAGGCGACATATATCTTCGTTTCTCTGAAGGCAAGGGGACAGAGTGTGTAGTCAAGCAAGCAACACACACACACATACATACATACACATAACATGGCAGGGGCCCTGATACAGAAAATACTGTTCTCTAGCACTTTTTTGCCTCTAAGTCAATGAGTCTTACAGTAGACAAGCTTCCTACTCCTTTCTGAATCCTGGTTTATATATATGTACACTCTCTCACACACACACACACACACACACACACACTTCTTTATGGTGCTGACGTGCTGCTGATGTGCTGCTGACATGCTGCGGTAAGCGTATTGTCTCATTTCCGGTTGCCGGCTGTGTTACTGAAAGCATTTTTGCTGCTCTCAACTCAGTTCATTTAGCTGTATTCTTCATTAGTGCGCATAATTACCCAGCGTACATTTAAAATTACACTAGTATTTTAATATTTATAATGCAAGCTAAATAGTTTCAACTCTGCCAGTCTGTGACCTTTCTTAAATAAGTTCACTATTATCCATTTAAGTATAAAACTGTACAATAAAAAAAAAAATTAAGAGCAGCTTTGTAATATTTTCCTTCCTCAGACATAAAAAAAAATCCAACTGCAACTGCTGATCATCCGGCCAATTCATTCTGTGTGGTCTGTTATTGATTTTTATTCATTACTGTCATTTATTGGACATAGTTTGAAAAAGATTTAACATGTGGATGTTTATCGATAGACCTACATCTATATAATTACATTTAATTATAGAATTTCAGGGATCATTAACTCTGGAATGACCTGCCGAAGGAGATCAGGAAAGCGAGATCTGTAGCTTTTTAAAACAAATAAAATAAAAACACATTACTGTAGACTTATCTTTATTTTTTTTATATATATATATATATATATATATTAAATATTTTTTTATATTTTATTCTCTGCTTGTCTATACCTTTTCTGATTTTTTTAAAAGCAGAAATTAACTGTGTAAAAAATCCCATATAAATAACCATTATTGTCATTACTATCATCATCACTTGCAAAAGAACATTGACCCATTGTCTCAAGGTTACTTGAATCAACTCACCGATCAATTTGAAAAAAAAAACTTTAACCTCTTGATCTCTAATTTCTGCCTTGATATGCAATGTGATTATCCTTTATGTCTTAATCAATCTGTTGATCGATGGATCAGTTGACCACTCAGGAAACAGTTGCTGGCATTAGACAGTCTATTCTAGCGGTGTGCCAGAGGTGGAGGGCCGGGTCTGAGCCGGCCTTGTGGCAGGTGGCAGGTGTTCCACGGCCCTCTGACCTCAATTCAATTTGTCCTCACGCCAATGGAATAAATGCCAGTGAAGGGGAATGACACATAGCCCGGGATAACCACGCTCATGCACAAACAAACACTCATACACACCAAAAGAGCTCAGCAAAGGGAAACAGCTGTTAACTTTTCTAGAAATCGCTCCGCTCTATAACCCTGACTCTGTAACATCAACGTCCACCACCTTAAAAGACCCTGGATGATCAACATGATAGAAGCCATCTTTATATATAAACAGCCAAAGAGTGAAGCAGCAACCTACTGGAACCAGAAATAACTATGGCCAAGGACGAGGCAAACTGCTGTTGCTGTACAGGCCAGACTCTGCTCACAACACACAGCAAGACAGTGAAAAGAAACAACAAATTAACTTCTATGGCTATTAGCTACACTTTCAAAAAA
Source organism: Euthynnus affinis (assembly GCA_029490765.1). Taxonomy (NCBI): domain Eukaryota; kingdom Metazoa; phylum Chordata; class Actinopteri; order Scombriformes; family Scombridae; genus Euthynnus; species Euthynnus affinis. Next base: position 18,261,383 of record CM055849.1, on the reverse strand, counting down.
AAAATCTACATAAGACAGATGTTTTCAAGGCCTCAAAGGTAGTCTAATGTCAGTTTGAGACCATACCATCTGTTGGGGAGATGGATGAAGCCTATAGGCCTGCTTCAAACTTCAATCAATGTCAAACTAAATTGAGATTCCAGAGTAAACATTATCGTAGGATTAAATGTGATCAGTGAAGTACTGGCATCAAACCCGCTTTTGTTTTCACGGCTTGAAACTACTTTTAAATGTAAGTGAAATCTGTGGAAGAATTCCAAATAAGGTGGTCGATTCATTTTAGACAGATAACTGTTTTTAACATTTGACTGCAGTGAGTGTGTAACTGTATATAACAAGATCAGGAGATGTTGAGTGAAAGCTGTGAGTTTGATTTATAGATTCTGAATATTTTATTCAATATTTAAAGATTTTGAGGGGATGTTGGAAATATAGAAATCATTAAACTACGCCATAATAAAGTAATAGTTTTGTCTTATGTGATTACATGTGACAAACCGGATTGACTGAATAACTCGTTGAATTTTCTTTTTTAAAACAAATTCAACAATTTTGTGAAATAAACACATTCTAAAAGGTTTAGTGCTTTGTCTCCTCAATAAGATGCTGTGTCACAAAATGTGTTTGTCCACATTTTATCTCCTCATTTAGGCCCGTAGGTCGTGTTGTTTCATATCAACAGAGGATGATTAAGTAACGGATTACAGAGTAATAACAGATGAGCGCTTCTGACATGGTTTCTGTCCTCTAAACTGCTCAGAAGCAGAACATAAGTGCTCTAATGGTTGTAGTTTTAACCAATATATTCAAAAGTTTGATAAGATTTGATAATTGTGATGCTCTGAAATGCACCTTTTTCCCCTTTCACCAAAACTGTTTCAGTTGTGCTGTGTCAGTACTGAAGAAAATATGGCTTCAGATATTATTTAACACTCATGCATGAGTACTAACATGAGTACTGAAAATGTGTGTGGTATGACCGCCACACATGCAGCATAACAAAAGTAGTCTAGGGTCCATTCAATTCATACGGCTGAGAATCTCTAGGTACCTCAAATGGGATTATGATTGAATATGATTCTCAATGCTGTTCATTTGTTAATTTCCATACTTTTTGTTACCATCAGCCTGCGAACCTTCTGAAATCCAATTAAAGAGTTTTGTGCATCAGTGCTGAATCATTCAAGAAAGAATCAAACTATATCCAAGAAACAATTATTTTTTTTCTCCACTGCTATTCATTATCTGTGAATTTAGTGTGGACAGCAAAAATGTACAAGGCTTTTGAGGTAGGAGTTTAAGATTCAGCATGTCTGTATCTAATCTAGGCTTTACTGAAAGCTTTATTGAGATTCAGAGGATCTGCTTCCACAAATCCCACCTAAACATTATCAGGTCCCTAGTAGATGCCAAGCAGGTGTGACAGCAAGAGGTGGCAGGGACGTGTCTCATACCTGGGGTTTCCTCGCAGGGCAGCGTGATGCAAGGCGTTGAAGCCATTATTGTTGGTGATGGTGACGTCAGCGCCAGCCTCCAGCAGCACTGACAGCATGTCATCTCTTTTCTTGCTGATAGCGTCGTGCAGGGGTGTGTCCCCCTCTGAATCCTAAAAAGGGAAACTTTTTGTCTTACTTCTTTTCTAGCTCCTCTTTTATTTCAACCATTTATACAAAATAAAACAAGCTCTCTACTACAGCATCATAACGAGCACACTGTCAAAACCATGTAGTGTATGACAATTCATGTAAAGCCAACTCATATTTAACAGGGCTGTTGTATATAATTGTTTCTCTATTGCTTTTCTAGGATGACACAAGCCATACCTTGAAGCATTTCTCAAAATGTAAATATGTCATAGTGATAGATACCTGGAGGCTTGGGTGGCAGCCAAAGTCCAGCAGGGTTTTGACCACCTGCAGGTGGCCCTTGTTGACAGCTATGTGTAATGGAGTCTGCCTTCGCTTGTTCCTGGCATTCAAGTCAGCACCGCCCCTTTGCAGCACCTCAATGACAGAGCCCTCATCGCCAAAGGCTGCATGGTGCACCGCCCGGTCTCCATCTTTGTCCTGAGTGCAGTGACACACCCGCATTAAGACTCAATGTTGTGTCGGTAAGTGGATTTTCACCCCCTTTTTTCTTTTCCTATTATGTGACATGCTTTAAAATGAGCTGTGATGAATTTGTGAAAAAGGGAGAACAGATTTTTATTTTAATTATACCAACCTCAGCCTCCAGGTCCACGTTGTGTTTAAGCAGCAGCTTTAGAACATCCACATGACCGTTCTGACTGGCTGCCTGCATAGCAGTGTGTCCTGCACACTGCCCGTTCACCTGCGAAAAAACATCAAGATTCAGGTTAAGAATGAGTGTGCATGTCAACGTCATGTCTCGCGTTTAGATGCGTGTCTACTGAATTAGCTGTTCACCAGAGACACTAAGAGATGGGTGAGGGTGTGTTGCGCACGCATGGCTATGTGTGCATGTTTCATCACCAACTGCAGCACAGCAAAAACTCAGAGCATAAATATTAATGTGGACTCCTTTGGGAGTCTCGAGACGTCTCTTGTCCTGGCAGGCGGATCACTTGGCCGGGCTCAGTGTGCTCAGCTTTAAGCAAACAATTCCACTGAAAGGCAGTAGGGCATCTGGCCAGCCTTCACCACTGACACACACATACACACACACACACACACACACACACACACACACTCTCTTGCTTTGAGTGAAGACAATATTGCAGACTTGACGTAACTAGTACTTATAACCTATACAGGGCACATGCTTCTGTCCTCTGATAAACGGGTGTTTCCCCCGGCCTGAAGTCTGTGTCAGGACGCATTCTGCAACCGCATGGGGTTTGCAGATCTCAACTTGTTTCTGAGAGTGAATCGGGTCTGTGCTGCAGTGCACACCAATGCTCTTTGGTGCCTCCTCTGGGCCCAGCCTTAATGCTTTTCAGATTGAGAGAGGTGCAGGAGTGGGAGGATCTCAGAGCCCTTTCCTAGGAGACTCTCAGCCTCCTTAATATACTGAGAGCAGAGCAGAGCACAGCCAGGGGTATTCCAGCTCCAACTGTCAGTCTACTCAGATCTTTTGTATATGTTTAATGACACAATTATTTGATCTTCATCAAAATCTTAATTTAGAAATACAGCAACCGTTAATACAAAATTTTTATTGAAGCACTTACATCCACATCAGGTCTCTTTAGAATATCCTCCACCTTGGCCAGGTCTCCATTAGCTGCTGCTTTGACAAGCTCCTCGTTGATGTCTCCGGACTCCTGTGTCTCAAATAGTTTCTTCAGCAACTGAGACAGACGCTCTGGTCGAACAAGGGGAGAAAACAGCAGAAAGTGATAGTTGTCAGAAAACAGGAAGCAGTGAGGATAAAGAATAAAGATAACACTCTGCTCAATGTCAGTAGCGCATGTTGGCACATACCTCCAGAGGCGTTGCTAACAGCAGACCCAGAGGGAGCAATCTTGGTGACAGCGGCTGGATTGTACGTCCAAGAGGTTCCGCAAACCTCGACCTTGAGGTCACTGTCAGAGTAGATCTGCTGCACACGGCCCACCTTGCCCAGGGTCTGTTGATAAACGGGGCGACAAATTCATTAGTATATGGACTGTTGTTGTCTTTGTGTGCTATTTAACGGAGTCTGTTAGTGGTAAAAGACAGGCCATAAGGAATGATGGAGAGAGAGATTGTGAAAAAGAGCTTATAAATAAGAGGTGGGAGGAAAGGATAAAGAGAAGGAAATACCACCTCAACAGAGCAATTGTCCTACATGGAGCAGAAATAAAGCTCTTTGCAAAAATAAAAATTGACAGAAAAAACATATTAGAGATTTAAGCTGAGTTCTCATTATTCAGAGAGAGATTTACTTGTATGAGAAAGAAGATGGATATAAAAGAGAGACCCTTCTACTTGCTAGACTATTCCTCATCTATACAGCCTGTACAAAGAGGACAGAGCAAAACGCTTTCCAATTTTGAATCATATCATCTCGATCCAGGCTATATGAGAAAGAGGCACTTTGAGTCTGTCGTGCCGGGTCTGGGACTGTCCTGGAGGATGCCATCAATAACGCAGACTGCTGCAGTAGAAGCAGCAGCGGGCGGCAAACAGCCGTGGTTAGTGATCAAAGCTACAACCCATCTCAGGGTTTTTAAGGCTCATTAGCTACTGAGGGGGGCCAGTTTGGCAGGGACAAGTGGCATATTGGAGTAGACTGCCGTTACATAACCTCGGGCGTGCTGGGCAGCAATGAATAAACTTCATAAAGGGAAGAATAAATTCTTGTTGAGACAGAAAAAAATTAAAATAAAATAAAGAAAAAGGCAGCAAAACAGCCACAGTGATTTGAGGGGAGGGATCATGTGTCTGCATGTCAATAATACTGCAAATTCCTACAGAGAAGATGAAGGAGCGGTACTGCCAAGAGTGAGAGGAAAAAGCAAAAAATTACACAGACGGTTAGAAGCGCTGAGCCTAATTTATAGATTCTTGCATACAAATTTAAAGTCTCAGATGAAGTCAAAGTCAAATTGAGATTTAAAAAAAAAAATTACTGGCGCCAATATCAATAGCAATAATATTTTCCAATTTTCAGTGTCAAAAGACAACTTCTCTCATCAAGCTGAAATGAAACTATCTACTGGAGTGTAATTTAGTGTAATTTAGATATGAGGATGTTCGGCGAATCGTTCGAGAGGCTTCATCAGGATGAGTGATCTTCAACTTTGCAACTTTACAATTACAGTCCAGTGGATCATTTTATTTTCAACCTTCTATGTCGCAGTACCCGGATGAATGAGATGAATCCATACAGACGTGCATTTCGAATATCCGTGATTCTAATACTCTGAAACTCATTAATTATAAAACCACCATATGATCAAATCAGACACACGTGATAGCATTTCATTTCAATCTATATTTAAACATCGATTGTCTTTCATGAGGGGTTTATATTCGCACACATCAAATGAAAGCACTTCCAAACTCTTACAGGCAACATGGCCTCAGCCCACTCTCCATGGCCTCGTTGTAGGAGCTTGATGCGGTCGATGTCATAGCAAATCTGGACCAGGTCTCCCACTAGGAACTGGGAACTGCCTCCCTCCGCCCCAGCTGCCACTTCACCGCTGCGCACTACATTGGCCTTTGTCAGCACTGCTGGGTTGAATGTCCACCTGAGGATACGGAAATGAATGCATTCAAAGAAACAAGGACTAAATCATCATTCATAAAACATGACATCTACCAAGTATAGATTCTGAGCAGTCACATGGAATATTTGAGCATCTGCAAATCTACAGTTAAGTGAAAAAATATGTATGTAGAAAAAAGCATGGTTAAAATATCCAAAGAGTATTCTTGATTATTGTGTGATGAAATAAATTAGTTTTTATAAATACTAGCAGCAGTCTAAAAATTTAGTTTGTGTGTAAATATGTATTTTGTAAGTATGTTTACATTTAGAATTCATTTTCAGAACCACTTTTATTATATATTTCCATACAAATGTAGCATCTTCTCTAAAGTGTTACAAATGATGATTAGATCTCGCAGTGAAGATGTACTGTACTGCACTGATGAAGTGATGCAGTCCCAATCGCTGGGATTTATTAAATCTGAGCCGATCCATCTGTGGACTCACCTGTTCCCACTGGGGTACTGAACCACAATGTCATGATCTTCATCGATGCCACATACTGTGCCGGTGGTGGTGAGGGTCTCGAACATGCCATCAGTCCACCCCCCGTGACCGTGTTGGAGAGACTGGACAATCTCTAGGTCCAGGTCGATGTTGACCAGGTCTCCGATCTGAAGACCGCCAGGATTTCTGTTGCCATTCTGTTCACCTAAGACATAAAGGTTGTGTTAGGCCTGTTCATAGTGAAACCACGGTGTTAAAAGTGTGTCAAAAACGGCACTATTTGCACATCAAGTTTTAGAGTCTGCGAGTGATTCGCGAGAGAAGTATCGAGATATAAATAGGGAAACACTTTTTTAGAAACAGAAGTCATGAATAATCTGTGAGAAAACATTTACATAAATACATATGAGGCCCCACTGTGGTAACAACAAAACAAAGGTTAAGTTTCACTGCATGAAATACACATAAAAATCCCTCCCATAGGAATGATGACACTAATAAACTTAATTAGAGGCTTATATCCTGTGCTAATAAGGTACCAGAGAGAACATTTCATTTGTGGAGCATCGTATCTGCATGACCTGAGCCTGTACCTGCTTTTGGTAGTCAGGTGACAATGTAGTGCCGCCATCTAGTGGCCAAACAAAATTAACTGCAAGTGAAACTCCCCTAATGCCCTTGAATTCACTGCACCAGAACGATGGGTGAGAGAAGTGGTGCAATAATGACGGTGGACACAGATCACTGGCTCACTTACCTAAAACGGGACAGTGGTCTCTGTAAAACGAGCCTCCTTTGGCATCCTGAACACATTTCAGATCCGACTGTCAGAAAGAAAAAAAAGAGGGAAAAAGAAGGGTCAGATAATTAGCCAGGGTAATTCCATTAGAGGAGGGGGGGGGGGGGGGGGGGGCGCAGTCATGAATAATGAAGCTGAGATTTTGCACACTTCAAGCCGCAGTGGCAGCGTAGTTAGCTAGAATACCAGCAATAGCTGTTGCCCTAAGGGTAAGAGAGGACAGTAAAACACTACATTTCTATGGAGAGAAAGCATCATATCATTTGTGATGACTCAGATGCGCAGCCACTGTGGCATAGTTAGAGGGCAGAGATGATTGTAAGGCAGAGCAAAACATTCCTCTGTTGTGATGGAGCACTCAACCCTTGGATACAACAAGTCTCAACAAATTAATAAGTCGGGTCTATCTTACTGCATCCTGCCAGCAGGTCACGTTTGATCTGATGATTCTATGCGCATTGAGTAGACATTACAAAACAGGAAAAAGGTGTTGGCCACAAATACTGCATTTGGAACATACGCTAATCTGCAGTCCCTCTATATTTGTTTGCAGGATTTGCCACACTGTCTCAATAAAAAGACAAATTAAAACTGTCTAGATGGGGGGTCTAATCCAACGATTTATTCAATCCACAAGCAGATGCCATCTCCCTTCCTCTCCAAAGCATTTAAACCTATTAGAATGACAAAGGACAAATCTGTTATGCAACGGAGAAACCCGATTGGCCTCTTTCATAAAAAAGGCAAGGCCAGTCTCCACCAATAAGGAAGATGCTTTTCATTTGAGACGCGTGTGTAGCTGCACCCCGCGACAACCCCGAGAGAATGTCTCCCCCTTTCCTCTAAAGTTGACCTCCATGTTCACTCTCTCCCCCCAAAAAAAGCAGAAAGAACAGATTGCCTTTATCATGCAGATACCTTCCCCTTCCAGCTGCCTGTACAATGGCGCCTTACTCATGCTGGCTGCGTGGCTCTCACAAAGGCCTGGCAGCAAAAGAAAGGGCCTCAGCCCTGCGGTCAAACACAAAAGGCACCTGACAGCTGATCTTTTGTGTGTGTGTGTGTGTGTGTGTGTGTGTGTGTGTGTGAGGAACTGAGGATGTGGGTCAGACTGGAAGTTTGCTTACCATTCCCTCAAAGCCAACTCTGTACAGGTTCTTGGCCCCATTGTCCCACAGTACGTAGGCAGCACTGTGAGGGCTGGCTGCACTCCAGTCCTGGATCTCTGTCACCTGTGGAGGAAGAGGAGGGATGAGATGGGAAACACAGGAGGAAAAAAAAAGGAAACATGGAAAGCAGATTGTTTTGAGTTTTAATTATAATGTCACCACGGTTTTTATTGAACAAAGTTTTTGGCATATTGTATGTGAAAACTGAATCTGTTGAAAAGAAGAAGATTGTTTTTTTTTCAGTGGGAGGCTTCAAAGCAGGTGTTTTTTGTCTTAAAACCTCATAATGATAGCAAATCTGATACTTCATTGATTCCTTTAGGGAAATGATCTTTTTGCTGGCTGCCTTCAAATAGAAGGTCACAGTGAAGGTTGAACTGCAGAATTACAACCCTGGAGACGAGTAAGCATTCGTTGGCTCAGCTAGTGTCTGCTGACACAAGTTGAACTTTGGGTTCCTCTGATTGAAGGGACCGATGTCTTCTGGCCAGTCACAATTTGCTTCTGCAGCTCCTAAAAAAAATCAATATCTATGTATGTTTCCATCAAGTAAGATAATGGGAGCATATTCTAGAGCAGCTGACTGGCTGGACAGGAACCCAGAGATGCTCAGATAATGTCAATACAAACAATAAAACTTTACTGTTACATGAATATGGCCTTGTACTACTTGTTCCAAGAGGGAAAAGGGTACAAATCTGCAGAAAAGGGTTAAAATCTGCACATTTACAAAATGACTCGGTAGAAGTGAGTCAGTCAATTTTTTAATCAAGAGTTGATCAAAACTGCCGCCAAGGACCTTGACAAACACTCACATTTTTTGCTGATGCTTTTCTTGATTTGGCACTTAGTGTATTACATTATGACTAATGTTACACCTGACTATTGAGGTGAGAACCAGCTCACAACTGTTTTTTTGGCAAAAGCATTTTGAAGGGCACTGTAAGCCAAGGAAAATTATGTCTGTTACAATCATAAATAAGCAATGAGCTATGAATGGAGGACTGCAAAATCAATTCATATTTTGGAGCATAAGGTCAGGATTTTCACATGAGACAATTCTCTCTCTCCATCACAAGCAGCACAACACTTTCATAAGATTGAGAAAGTGTCAGAGCCGCAGTGGAGTAAATTAATTCTTTAATTAAAAGCTGTGCCTTAAGTAAATACAGAAATCAAATCGTTAATTTTCAGGTCCCTTCCAGAGGTAATAGATTAATGGGCCTTAGGAGGTAATATTCTTGCTAAACTAACAGAACATCTAAGCTGCAGGACATGTAATAGCAGTTTTCTGGAGAGCATATTGCTTACAGCATCATAAAACAGTAATGAGATATGCCATTAAATAACACAGCAGAATGAAGTCTTAAATTGCCTGGAGGGACTCTTAAATTGAATACTCTGAGGGTCTGGACCAGAGTCAAAATACAAGCACTTTACAGCACAGTTACAGTATGAATCTAAATAGATTGTGCTAAACAAATTCAACCTCATCTGACATTGTATTACTTTCTAATGATGTATTTAATCCTGGAATAACCTGCAGCAAGGAAATATGTTTATAGCCCCAGTAAAGATGAATAGGAATCAGTGGAATGAAACTAAGCAATAAAGGCACATCCTACTAGTTCCTACTATCATTTCTATTAGAACTTATTAATTATAATTTTGAGTTCAGAAAAGATTAAAGACATCAGCATAGATTTTCCATTTAATCTGGATTACTGACTATAGCTGCTGATGAACAGCGTTAATATTTTATTATTTCTTTCACTTATGAGAAATTATGCTGACTTTACACTGTCATTTTTTCATTTTGGTTTTTGGCAGCCACAAGAGAAAAACACATTTTCACTGATTTCTCACTCTCTACTCCAGCTACAGGTGGGTGACGCCAACATAATCTTGACACAGTTATATAATACAAATATTGATTTTTGTTTATTGTAGTTTGCATTACGATGGAGAGTGACAGAAATTTGAATGTAGAAAAGACTTCATGACAAATACAGTCAGTATTATCTTGATTATTTGAGGGTTACAGCAGTAACTTCAAATACAGCATAATGTTGTACACCTAGCTAGACACCATAAGACTGGTCTGTTTGTGTAGCTGTTTGTCTATAATACCTCCACGCTACTCACATGTTGAGTCAGGCCGTGCCCTTCCTGTTTTCACTGAGGCTTCTGCACTTTTCGAATCGAATCATATCCTGGGATGCAAGTTTGTTTTTCCTCCCTAGGATTGTTTTGTACAAGGGTTTTTTGTTTTTTTTGCTTATATGCAACCCTTACGGGTGGTCATGCTCCCTTCAGTGGCACACATGTGGTTTTGATTGCCTCTGGCAGGCTCAGTGCCTTTAAGCAGCCTTGTCATTCAGCAAAAAATAGAAGGGTATCTGCACACTCAAAACTCACTTGTGAAACTAGTTTTCTTTTTTTAATCCATTGATATTTGTACAAGGCACCTTTTGCATTACTGAAGACACCTGTTTTGTCCAATACAGCAAACTCTAAGTGACTTGGACACCGACAAGCTCTCAGCTGATCGAGATAATGACAAAATTATTTTTAAAAAAAAAGTGTCAAAGATCATGCAGGTTTTCAACCTGCCAAATGCAGGTAGATTTTCCATTTGGTGAATAAATCTCAAAAGTCTATCCGCCACTCTGGCGGCTAAATGTTTGTATCAAAATAGTAATGTAATAAATATCTGACATGATGGCTCTGAGGAAACTCATGTTTGCTGTCACTAAACAGTGTAGTCATGCACATATGTTTTTTTTTGCATGTATCTAAACAGAGCCACAAAACTGTAAGAACCCTCAAAACGGCCTGAGGCTACAGTTGTTTTTAAATGTGCTCTACAAATAAACTTGATTTCATTTGATTAACTGTTGATCAATACATTAAAATAACTGCTTCAAATTTTGCTCTGGCCTCTTCTTTAAGTTTGTATTCAACACACCTTATTATCGCAATGAAACGTACTGAAACAAATGTATATGTGACATAAAAAAGGCAATTTATTATTTTGGCCGGTAACAAATATGCTTGGCTGTTGGATTTTTTTTCATCTGCCAGTCCCCTTGGCAGGTGAGTCAAAAGTTAATTTCCAACACTGCGTATGGAAAACAGTGAAGCCAGAGGCGTCCTTGCAGGCACTGGCCCAACTGTGTAACCGACTACCCGTTCACTTACTGTGAAACAGTCTGCATCTAATTGGCTTCAGTGCTTTACTGTGGAGCCTTTTTCTTCTCTCTGTATTGCACATGTTTACAGGTCAAAACTACACGGTTTGGCTTGAGGAGGAAAGAAAATTGCATACAGTTAAAGGCTCTACTTTTCTAGCTGGTACGCTACCTTTCCTCTCCTCCCGTTGCCTCCGTCCTGGTCCTCCCACTGCCAGTCCACTCCTCTCACCACTCGTCCACCAGTGAAGATCCCTCTGGCTGTGATTTTCTTTGACTTGCGACGTGACTCCAAAAGTACTCTGCACAGATTAAAAAAAAAAAGTTTCCACAAAGACACAATTATTTTCATTTGGGCTCAGCTTTAGCGACTTAAATGACACAGTCAGACCTTGTATTCAACAGCAGGTATTTATAGGGCCTCTGTTTAAACAGAGCAATTCACTCTCATTTTTAACTAATATCAAATATGGATTGCAGAAGGGATGCCAGTTCCTGCCCTGCTCCACAATATTTTTTTAATTAAATAGATTAAAAACTATCCCCTTGTCACCCTCCCTCCAGCTATCCTGCGTCCTTAACTAACCTTTCCCTGTGTGCCTACTGCTCTGGAATCATTGTATAAATTACACTCAGCAAACTGGACTTGGCTTCAGATGGAAAAATCACATTACAGTGAGAGTTTGGCAGTAACAGCATCTAATTTGCTGTATCAACCATGCAGTCTCTGACAATCACTATTATAACTGTCTCACGATATGTTTGATGATAGCATCAGAAAAATGGAAGGCCGAATCAAACCAGAAACACGTGTGTAAGCAACATACTCTTACTGACACCGGCCTATCTCTCTGGTCGTTTCAAATCAAAAACACACCATTACTCAGAACTTTATAATGGATTTTGACAGAGCTGCTCCCTCAAAGTCCATAAGTCAAATCATCTGCTGGAGATCCTTCAGTCGACTGAGATTCTTCAAGTCAGGCAGTCGATTATTGTTTTTGTTTTTTTGTCAGTCAAATCATAAACTACATCTATTAAATTTCATCTAGAAAAAATTTCAATCTTAAATAATTTAATTTGTTAATTTATTCTGGTTTGATTTATTATTGTTATTTGATTATTATTGTTTTTATGTTCAAAGAGAAACAAAGAAGTAGGTTTATCCTCTTGAAGAGGAGATGTCAGATATTTTAATTCACTGTTTAACTTAACGGTTTCATTTGTTTATTCATTGACACGTTGTTTTTAATGTTTAAAGTGAAACAGGCTATAAGAGGCTGTATGATTTGAACAGAAATAGATGTGTGCTGCCTGTCTCATTATTCTGACAAACCCATATGGTAGCCCAACATTATATATGAGCAATGCAAATCATCATATGCGGGTGTCTTTTATTGATTTTTAACGGCCCAAAGATATGTTCCCATGACTCTGTTGCATCTGACAATGTTTATGTGGTCGAAATCAACACTAAAATTCATGCCAATGCATTTTCTGATTGCCAGATAGCCCATATGGAAAAAAAAGGAATGAATAGTCAAATCTTCATATTGAGTACTGAGTCGCCCTTGATTTTGACTTTTCCTTGTTTCAGTAAAATTCAAGAAACACAATGTGTGCAATTGAGCATCAGGTGTCAAGTTGTAACATTATGAATAACAGTCATTTTTGTACTGGCACAGCATTCCCACCTTACTGACAATTACTTCCCTTTTCACCCATAATCAACAATAATAGCACTGCAAATAGAAAACCAGCAGTTAAGTAGTCAATGCTATTTTTTTTTTGACATCCAGACATTAATTTACAATAATGCTTTGAGCTGCAGTCTAAACTCCAGCATAGCTACAAGCCCAAAGCAATAAAAAAGGCAATAGCAAATAAAAGATCCAGATGAGCTCAGACCATCAAACAACAACGTGAACCTTGATGGCAGACATGGCAGCTGGACAGTGCAGGTCTAACCAGCGCAAATAGCTTTTGGCCTCTAACCACTCCCTCTTCAGCAGTTAGTGAAAGAATCTAATGTGGTGTAACAAAACACCCCATCATGCTGGCAGAGCGGTGTGAGTTGGGGAGACCTCCAGCACCCATTGTGCATTATGCAATGTCTGTCTCGGGGGAAATGAAGTCGTACTCAGTTGAAAAGGCTGCCAGCTGTTGAGCCATGTGTTCGTCTACTAAACGACGGTGTTTGGCTGAAATGGCCTTGAAATAGATGAAGTGTCATCACGGTACTGAGAGTAGATGTGATAATACAATCTAATGCAAGTTGAGGAATGTACAATACTAAACTTACGTCTCAAATAAGTGACTGCTCGTTATTCCAACTCGTGAGCTGCCTTCGTCTCTCTAACGAGCATCTCTGAACGCACAGAATGAAGATGTCTTCAACAATTTCACTTGATCTTGTCTGTACAAGAATTAATTGGTAATAATCTTCTCCACTACCCACACGTACGCACACACACACCACGCCTGAAATAAAGTTTCCACTTGAAATTCTTTCAGGCACAGCGATGAGGGGGAGGATGGATCTTTTTATGTGTTTGACTTTAATTTAAAGTTCTGATAATAATGAAAGACAATATGAGTTGCCACGTGTAAGTAGAACCACCTGGAAACACCTGCTGTGGAACTTCAGTTCCATTTTAGTCTTTTTTTTTTGACCTGAGGATAGAGAAACATCACATTGAACTACTCACACGTGTATGAACGCACACTTTTTAATGTCTGATTACCACTGATCATGTCCGTGCTTGAAAAGCTTCTGCATCAACTTTTCAATGCCCAGACAAAAAGTGCAGATAAATGTATTTGTGTATAAACTTTTATAAAGGCAACTTTTGGTAACGTTAGCTAAACTAGCTGGCATTGTCATTTCTTCCTGAGGTGGCGTCACAGCAAATCTAACACTGTCTTTACAGTATAACAGCTTCACATCAAATACTATTCATTGTGAGGCATGTGCTGGAAGTGCTGAGTTCATATAAATTTTAACCTCAACATTAGCTCACAGCTACATATAAAGAGCAAAGGAGAAAGAAAAGACTGCAGCTCCCACTTCAACAGCACCATTTGAGTGACAGAATGACTGCCGGCAAATTATGATAAAGTAATATTAAGCGCAAGAGACTGCTGTAGCACTAAAAACGTAGGTGAGGCGATCAACTGCGATTGAATGAAAAGTCAAAACACTTGACTGTGCACGTCTAGTGTTATTCTTTCATATTGTTACATCACTGAGTAACTTCTGGGACATTTATTACACACTTAGATTAGCCTTTTCTACTTAACAGGGAGCTGCCTTACAAAATAATGTAGTGAAAAGTTTTCATTATCTCTACTCAGCAAGTGCACCTACGTTTCCTGCACAGTCAAAGCTTTAAATTCTGACGTTTGAAAGTCAGCAGCAAAACAGATTTTTAGATTAATCTGGACTTAACATTTCCTTGGAGCCTTCTGAAGACATCCAAAAATTAAAAAAAAAAAACATGGGAAATCTGCTCAAATAAATTGTATATATGGGAAACACTGCCTTAATATCATTTTTAAAAAAGGTCTGACTGAATCCTAAAACGAGGCTGAGTTGTTGCCTGGCAACTGAGGGCTGGGAGCATCGTGATATGATTCTGTCTGCCCGAGAGGCAGGGCACACAAAAAGATTTCTCATATGTCACACAAACGCACACAAAGCCAAACTAAGGGAGTAACAACGGAGGCCAACCAATCACAGTGAAGCGCTAGGGATTACTTGACTACCTTGTTTCTCTTCATAATAGGTGGGTCTAAGGTGAACCATAACACCGGCAAATGCTGCTGGGTAAACTCACCTCTCACTGCCTGGGGTGGTGATCCTGTAGAACCGATGTCTCAGGTGGTGCTTGTCTCCATGGTAACAGGTTGTGCAGAGGTCGTAATTGGTGCACTCAGCACATTTCCAGCGAATACCAATGATGGGTTGTTGACGGCAGGTGTCACACATGGTTCCATCATGCTTGATGCCTGAGAGAGGGGGGGGAAGTGTTCATCGGTTTAGTAACTGCAATGTTTACACTATCTGTGCAGGGGGGAAAAAAAATACTAGTAAGTTGTTGAAAATGGACCACTTTTTCTATATACACAACCCAAACTGATAATGTAAACACACATCTAGACTACTTTTGCACTTAAGGCCTCTAATCCTTTCTTTTCAGGATATACTTGATATTTCAGAATTATGAACATTTTAATAACTTGTTCCACAAATGCGTAATTAGGTGGATATTTAGGAAGATAACTGAAGTTGGCCTATGTGATGCATACTGAAATGTTATGCAGCAGATATGTCATTTTATCACAGGTACAGAGAGATGAAGTTGCACAATAGAGAAGCAGTCCTTTTACATTTCTGAATATGCCAGTACCATACACCCTACTGAGGTAATTTTACAAATCATACTTAACATCTTGTGGGAAAGAAATGTGCATTTTCTTGTTTGGCTATGCATACAATTAAGTCGAAAGTGTTATACTGAAGCAGTATTGACAGTGGACATGTTTGTGTATCTTGTAAATCATGCATAACTTATTTGCATGTCTGGCACACAGAGACGTCCGTGACATTTCTACTCAGACAGGATATCTATAAATACTCATCTTGTGCTTTTATAAGTCGGGATAGACAAGAAGACGTTGTCTGCCTTCAACAGAAATAGAATAAATGAACTACAACTAAGTCCCTCTGAGAATTTCCAGAGCGCAAGTTTTCTTCAACAAGCTCTCCTTCCCCCATTTTTACTATCATGATCACAGCCTTTTAATGAAAGATGCACTTTTGTTATGTGGTTGTCTAGTCACACTCATGCTCTGCATCCACAAAGGACCAATGTCTTGTATGTTGTCGTGCATAACTCTGCTGCATATAGGTAGACACTTGAAAGAGTTGGCAAACAAAAATCAACTGATGTAAAGTTACCTGTGGGAGCACTGTCTAATATCCTCACGTCGTATGCTCCAGAACAACGGTAGTTAGCAGCCGTCCCATTATCCCAGACAACCACCACCTCCTCTGGACTTTCAAAACTCCTGACGGTGCCAACATGTCCCTCTCCTCCATCCTGCTTCCCCCACTTCCAGTCGGGTCCGCGGACCACTCTGGCTCCGACTCCTTCCATCATCGCCCGGTTATTTCTGCCGGTGGTCATTTAAGAAAAGATCTCAAAAATGCCACAGTAAAACCCTTAGAAGTTAGCAAGCTAGCACTATATGCTAGCCAGCTTTCGGTGCACTGGTGGACAGTTTCCAAACGCCAAGTGGAGAGCAAGTCCTAACAGGAAAGACACTGGAACAATCCACAAAGATAGCCAGCAAGCTAAGTTAGCTACCTAAGGAGCCACCAAAATATATTCTCACAAGCTAACCGTGAGCCTCCTCAGTGTTGCCTCTGAGAATGAGAAACTAATTACCCTCTGAACCTATTAAGTGGCCACATTGCTGGCTACCCCTCTCCTCCTCTCCACACACAAGAATGCCACCTCTTCAACTTAGCAAGCTAGCGAGCCCGAGTTGCTAGCTAACGCAATGCTAGCGAAATAAACCTATCCTGGCTAGCAAGTCCTTCTCGTTGAGGCAAATGTAGTCCTTAAAGGGAGTTGTTTATCCTTGTTGATGTGTACGGTGCTCAAAATCCATCCAAGATGTTCCCCTTTATCAGCCAGAGATGGTTCCCTGGAGTCAACTCAGAATAAACGCGTCGCCATTATTGTCAATCATCGTCCAGACCTCAGACGAGCAACAACTAGCTACGGAGGGAGACGACAAAGTACGAAGACGCGAAGCTCGGAAAACAAGCACGAGTCCGGCCTACGATGCGCATGCGCAACTGCAACATGCAAAAACATCTCCAGCTCCTGTTGATGCAGAAAGATAGTTGTGAATTTCCTATTAAATGCTTTTACACGAGAATTTTTCCAATAAGAACAATAATTTAAATGAACCTACCTCTTACAAATGTTCTAAAATGTGCAAGGATTATTTAATATGTATGTAAAGCAGTGTCTCTTTTACCATTTAAAGTCCCCCTCCACTCAAAAATATGTTGTTCTTCTTGTTCCCTCAAGTGGATATTTTAGCTTCACTGCACATAATGATGTATGTGCACAGTTTGACACTCGAAGGCTGTTTTTACATTCATCTCCTGAATGTGGGAAGTTTCTTTGTGCTCACTGACAATCCAGTTTTAAGCAGTGGACCTACAAGCCTACAAGACCTACCAATCCTGGTCCAGTATTCAACTTACATAAGTGTGATGTAAAAAACCTGAAGCCACCAGTGTACATACACTATGAATAGACTTTTCACTGAGGTAGGGAACATCTTGTGTCTGGCAGTTAAACTTCTGACATGAAATATAGTTACATATTTATAGATTATTTTAAATGAGGGAGAAGTAGAACATTTCAAAGATTTTAATAGGGTAATTATACTTTTTTGTGGAAAAACCATATCTGGCACAAATTATTATTCGAAGTAGAGTATTTTATATACATCTTAAAACATGTCTGGAGGGGATCTTTAATATTTATCTCAGCACTCCATGGACTCTTCACTTCTTTGCACTTTTTCTATTCTGTTTATAGTCCGGACATGTTTTCACCTGTATATAGTCATTTCTTCCGAATATTTCTGAAGATTGTTATGTTGTTATTTTGTGTAAGCATACACTGAGAGCCACTAAACTGGATTTAAATTCCTTGTATGTGTAAACATATTTGGCCAATACAGAAGATAAAGATGATTCTGATTAATCAAAATCATTGAAAATTCAATGTTTTAGTCTTAATTCCTTACTGTCCAGACAGGCGTCTTAGATCTGCTGGATTAGACCTGGTAGCTGTTCCAGAGTCCAGGTTAAGGTCACCTCTTTTTTGGAACAGTCTTCCAGGTAGGATTCAGTGTGCTGAAACAGTTTCTGCCTTTAAATCCTGTCTTAAGACACGATTTTATAGACTTGCCTTCTCATCTGATAACTAGTCTTATTTGCTTACATAATATAGTTCTGTTGTGCACCTGATTTTAACTTTATTTTAATAGTTTCACTTGTTTTACCTTTTTGGATGATTTATGTAAATGTTATTTATACAGTCTTCTAATTGTGTTCTTGTATTTTGCTGTTCTTGTGTTTTTCTTTTTTTTCTTCAGTTGCGATCGTCTTATATGCTGTCAATGGGAAGCACTTTGTTTTATTTTTAATTATCTCCATAGAAATTATTTTAAAAGGCATATTTTGTTTATTGAAATAAATCAGGAAATGAGATGTGGATAATATATAAACGAAAACTGAATAACCATATAAATACATATTTAATAACTATAAATTAAATTAAAATATAACCTTACTTATACATAAGAATTTATATAATTATGCATGAATCCATCCACGCATACATACTTGCAATGTTGTCTATAGTGTATATTATTAAAAATGTTATTAAAAAATTAAAATTAATATATTATTATAATATTTTTATATTAAAAAAATAAAAATAACTAAAAGTAAGATAAAATTAATCAGATTTTATTCTAGTGACTTTGTGAAACACAAACAACTTTTGATGTGTCTTGGGTCTGGAGGGAGCATTTTCCAGGCAGAAGATTTGAAGCACATTCACTTCATTGTCTGTCTTGACTCCAAAAATTCAGAAGATGAGGCAAACCAGACTTGTATTTTCATTTGTGACCTTGCAAGAGGGACCTTGACAATTATCCTAACCTGTGCAAAATTACATTCACTGTTACCTCCCAGTCCCAAATTGCTCCTCACCAGACACTGCAGGTAATATGAATATGTTACCTCCATGTCTCCCTGTGCATTGTGTATCTGTTAAGCCCAAATCTATTTAGTTAAATGTACCACGTAAGCAGAATATAAACAGAAATAATAAATGCCTTAAAACTACAATTCAACTCAGAGCCCCTTTACAAGAAAGGGCCCCAAGATGAAATAATAATACAGGTGTTATTTCCTTATTATACCAGTTTGTAACCTTGACGAATCCACATTTTATCATTTGATCTTCTCATATACAAAAATAATCTTGCTTTTGTCAAGCATACATTTGTCATTTCTAGTTAACATTGTGAGTGTGTGTGATGTGCTACAGTGTGTAACCATGTATTATGTCTCCTGTGCGTGTTTTGGCTGTGTACTGTTTTTGTTATTGTGCTGTTACATATCTTAATTGTGACCAGCTGAAGGGACTGTAGATGAAAATCAGTTGCAAGCTAACTCTGGTACAGTACATCAAATGTTAACATTATATTTAACACTGTACACAGTCCCTTACAAACAAAATAAATAAAGCAAGAAAGAAAATAATTTCAGTTTATAATGTCCTGTAGTGGAGCACACAGTACGAACAAGCACATTTTCAGTTAATTAAATTACCACACACTAATTGCCACATAGTGAACCTGGGGCCTCGGGCCCCCCTGTGGATTTGAAGCCCTGGGGCCAGTTTGCCTGCTTTGCCTAGCTGGTAATCCAGTTTTATTGTTGACTTCCACACCAGTAAATCCATAATAATTTTTCAGAAGCTGCGGGTGTTTAATGATGCTCATGCTGTCTTTGCAAATATTACAGAGCCTATTCAGTGTACATTTTTGGGGGGAAAGGCCTGCAGGCTCATTTATGCCAGTACAGCTATAATGGTGCACATCAGCTGTGGTGACTGCAGGGGGCGACTGACTGTCTGACTGACTGTGCCTGGTTGCATTGATAGCCGGTCAAAGAGCGCCACCGCTCGCTGATACATATATACATACATACATCAGGTCCCCTTGACTGTCTCCTTCACAGTGGGATCGCAGGCAGGCAGACACAGCTGAAATCCAACCGAGCTGGCCGCTGTCCTTGCATCACGGGGGGAAAAAACAGGGACCTTGCAATGATCTCGCTGGACTTCAATTTCAACATTTTGACAAGGGATCTGTCGCATTATCTGGAAAATCAAGTGAAAGTTGGGCTGTTCGGCTCGGGAGTAGGGCTGTCTCTGGTGCTGGGCTTTAGCGCAGCGTACACCTGCTACTATTTGCTTTCGGTAGCGAAGGTAACATCAACTTATGGTTTATAACCTGACCGGCTTCTTTAAAGGGACCCTTTGGGCTTTAGCTTTTACCTTATGTGTGTATGCGTGTGTGTCTGTGTTCAATATAACCGGCGTTTGTGTTTTCCATAGAGGAGCATCATCACCTCCATGCGAGTGATGATAGTCGACCGGTGCGTTTGCTGATGGAGGTTTCGATTAGCTGGCATCTGTCGACCGGTGTGCTAACATTACGCGCCTGCACATGTGGGGATGCATCTCATGGCATCAAGACGCGCGTTTTTAATTGGCACATATATACACCCGAAATGAATGTTATCTGCATCCATGTGCAGTACAAATGTGCATTAAATCAATCCATAGCTAGACAGTTACAGTTAACTAGATGTCTGCACTGGCTAAGCTAGGCCAACGTTACTGTACGTTAGCCAGACATGCCGGGAGAAGGTTTCATGTAATGCAAGTTTCCACTATTAACTGGATGTGTAAAGAGGGACTCACTGTGTTTATATTACGCAGCGTAAACACAGAGTAAGTTTATAATGTGCATTGAAATATTATAACAGTTTAAGTTAGCATAAATTAAATTGGAAGTGAAATAGACTTGATTGAAACCTGCATGTACAGTCAGACCCGTAAAATAACTGAGATAATAGTCCAAATTATGCAACAAATATATATATTGTTGAATTTAAAAAAAAAAAAAAAAGGTATAATATGTAGAAGGATATTCATTTTGATTATGCAGGGCTAATGCATGTCTAATGTTTATTACCAGTCTGTTCAAGTGTAATTAAGGCTTTTAATGAATGCAGCTGTGCTTTGTTTATCTCATTACCCTCTGTGGTCAGTAGGCTATAGGGTGTCCTCAGTGACAACCTTTCTATAATAATCATTTTATTTTAAAATAAAACAGATACAAAGTCCTTCACATATAAAATAAAAGACACACATACATGCATACCCACATACTGTGATACATAAACAAGAATTAAACACACAACCAAAATAAACAAAACTAAAGGCAAACGTAACAAAAAGTATTTATAAAAAGGCTCATCAATAGAAATTAGTTTTCTGCAGCTGCTTAAAACAAACCACAGATTCAAGCAGATGTGTTGGAAGCAGCAGATCTCCTGGGGAAGGCTGTTCCAAAGTTTAGGAGCAACAACCACAAAAACACGGCCACCTGTGGATTTAAAAAAGGAGCGGGGAAACAGATAAGAGGCCTTGATCAGATGATCAGAGTAGCTGGCAGCTAGAAAAGGAGCTCAACAACGACTTTCTATGCAGATGCATGCTCAGTTTGTCATCATGCGTCGTTTATTTTGTATGTTTACAAAGTTTTATTATCTGCATCAGAAGATTTTATATGCATTATATATATTATATATATATAAGAAAAAATGCCAAAAACTTGAACATTATTATATTTTTCACAATATAAGGTGTATGAAAGCATGACTTTGAGCTAGAAATGTTTCATTACAGTGATTGATGAGCAGTCACATTAAATAATATCATGTTAACTTTCTCGAACCTGCAACTCACTTCTTTTGTTTCTGTGTTGCAGAAGCCGCAGCTCATCTCCGGGGGTAAGAAGTTCTACCAGTTTCTGAGGGAACAATGTCCGGTAGTGTCAGAGACCTACTACCCCACCTTTTGGTGCTGGGAGAGCCGCATCCAGACGTTGCTGAGACCTTTTGTCACAGCAAAACCAGGGGTCGTATACAGGAAGTAAGTCCTTGTCAAGTTTTTTTTTCCCTCCCCAAACTGAGAATTTGTATATTCAAGCAGATGTGCTCAATCTTGTTCATGTGTGTATTTGAACCCACAAAAACAAATGATGTTTGAAGAGGTAGGTGTGAAGCATGTGACTTGATTTTTTATATACATAGTAGAATAAATAAATCCTTCCTGTGTCATTTTAGGAGCAAATGAACGCCAGAAAAAACATGACACTTTTTTTTTCCAAGACTGTTGTGCAAATATTTATTAAGAAACTCAAGAATAAGAAGAATTAGCTTGGTCACTGAGAAACTTTTCTATTGCCTATTTCTTGATTTCTGTCTTTCACAACTGGAAACAAATCCCAGTCTTATTCTTAGCCAAGACTCAAAAGCTCTTTGGAGAAAGAGATCTTTTGTGCTGTGATGCTGGCCTGGGCCGCCTCGCCTGCTCCTTGATAGTGTACATTCTGTTGAAGATTAATTGGCAGTGCATTCCTTCCCCCCCGCATACATAAAGCAGATTAAAAGTAATCAATAGAGATTTAATTTTCACTATTACTCATTCAGAACTTATTTATTAATTTTACTTTTCCTTACGTGTTATTTACTCCAACATGCCCTAATGTTCATGCACATCCTTTTTGGTTAGGTGTATGTGCGTGTATGTGTGTGTGTGTGTATGTGATTGTCCTTATTTGTTTATGCTTGCGCTTGAATTGAGAGAAAAAAAAACAATTTCATTTGATGTACTTTTGATTTATTCTCTGACATTGAAACATTGAAAACACTGAACAATCAACTTAAAATGAATAAGACAGTAGTGGAAAGGCAGAGTGCATCATCACTATTAGTTACAGCAGGAAGTTCATCTTTTCTGGATCTGTTTATTGGGATTCAGGAGTGTTCAGAATTCAAAATAATTAATGAATTACATTTCTTTTTCTTAGATCCATCATTTGTAATATTTCTCCCAAGGACATATACGCTGCCTCTAGCTTTGACTGTCAAAGAGATAGATATTCCCACAATGCACAGGGACTGTATCCATCCTAGTGCAGCTGTCTGTTATCAAACCTGGTAAGAGTGACGGTGACATTCGCTCAAGTTATTATCACATTTCCTGCGGGGAAGACATGACACCCCCCCCCCCCTCTCTCTCTCTAGCACCTCCCCCTTAATGAAGTTACCCAAGGTTGACCCAAGGACGCGCACCGTGAAAACTGTCCTATTTGTCGCAGGCTTTTCCGGGTGAAATTCCACTCATCTTGTTGTCCCGAGCGCAGGAGGATTAGCGTTGTGCGTTGGCCACTCTAGATCGGCCCTCCCTGACTTTAAAGTCCAGCCTTAGGTTCATATTTCACAGCGGCTCTGTAATTCCATGCTGATACCTTTACCCCTGGCAGGCCAAGTTGGTTAACTGCTGTGTGTGTGTGTGTGTGTGTGTGTGCACTGCAGGTTTTAAAATGTACTATCTCTGGGACTGAATGACCTCATCTGTCAGGCTAGGGTTGTATAGCTCAGAAATTGATTGACCATAAGAATGCACTGGTGCAGTGCCCTCCTCCTTTTCTTAACTCGCTGTGTGTTGCAAAGCACGCTGACAAGATGATCGCAAGGGAAATGAGGCAGCTGTCAGGGAGTGTCCTACTCACAGATCCAATTCCCTTTCCTGAATAGACACAATAAATAAATGACTTTACCTGGAACTGAACAGAAAGTATTAATTGCGCTGACAATTGAAGCAGAAGAATTTTTAATTACGCTATGTCACCCATTTATTGAGTGTATTTAAAAGCAGATATGCATTTAGATACAAATTGGATGTTAATTCCAGGTATTTTTCATATCCTGTGCATGTGCTTTAGCGTATGCATGTGTTTTAAGGGGAAAGATAGACCCATAGAGATACAGGCAAAAGATAACAGTCATAAAGATCCTCATTGCCGTGTTGCGTGTCCCGCTTGTCTCTGCAGTGAGCTTATTAAGGCAGCAGATGGAGGACAGATCTCTTTGGATTGGTTTGACAACGACGACAGCCTCTCTCATCCCGACCCTGCCACCAGGCCCACAGTCCTCCTTCTCCCCGGTCTGACCGGCACCAGCCGAGAGTCCTACATCCTGCACATGGTCCAACAGAGCCGGGATCTGGGCTATAGGTGGGTGGTCTTGGCCGAATACCCTGGCCGATGTCCAGGGCTTTGCACGCATTCAGTGCAGTGAATCACAAAAATGTGCCTTATGGTGCAATTTGCCGCCCATCTAGAACACAGATATTTTGTCCAATCAAAGTCGGGAAACTTAACAGGCATACCAATGTTAAAATGAACTGTAAAACCACTTTTTTTTAACAATTTTGTAACTTTTATATAATGGGCCCATGAGTGACAGGAGCTCGGGGTTATTTCAGGTGAAGTGCACAAATAAATTGGGCAGCTTAGCCACTGTGTCAAGAGCTGCTTTTGTAAATAGCCAAACGTAGCACAAGCTTGGAGAGTTGCAGAGAGAGGCAGTTTGTTTTTTTTTTCCTCTCTCCCCCTTTTCTCCCTCTCCAATAGGCCCCTTTCTGTGTTCGCTGCACTCATTCTTTCACCCAGATTTGGGAAGGCATGGGAAGAGAACCGGCAAACTCAGCATCTTCCACCCCTCACCCCTGTCTGTGTGGCTTAATGAATTACAGCTTATCCTGGTACAAGCTTTGCAGCTAAGCCCAGACCAGCTTCCCAGTCTATGCTGCAGTATGTGTTTAAGCACCCCCACCTCCCCCCATGCCCCCGCCTCCCTCTCCCCTTCCTCTTGCCCAAACACTCTATCTAGCCCCACCCTGCTGCTGAGTTACACCGATAAAAACAGCAGGTCTGACTCCACCAGATAATAGATGACTGGCGAGAGATGTAGGGCGAAGAAGGATGCTGATGCCTTCGCTCTACAGTACAAACAGAATGCTCATCACACAGCTGTGCCTCTCTGCGCATCTCAACAGATTCCCAGTTCAGTTTTTTTTTTTTTTTTGCTTAAAGAAAGGAACATTTGTATAATGGAATTTGGGCCAATGTGTTCCTTTAAACATACTAGTGGAAGTCAGTAAGTTGTAGTGGCACAAAAACAGGTGCATGCCCACTACAGCTTATAAATGCTCTGCCACATGCATGTGCTTTTGATTAAAAAATGAACCCTTGAATTTAGGGCTGCAGCTGTTGATCATTCCCATCATTGATTTATCTCTAAATGATTCTCTTGATTGTTTTGTCTATAAAATGACAGATAATTGTGAAAATGCCCGTCCCAATTTCCCCAAACCCGGTCCAAAGATATTCACTTTACAAAGATGTAAATCAGAGAAAAGCATAAACCACTCACATTTCTTATGCTGCTTACCAGCAAATGTTTGCTATCTTTGCTTGAACAGTCACTCAAATGATTCATCAATTGTGCGAAAGTTGCTGCTGATTAATGTTCTCGTTTCGGTTCTGCTTGAATTTGTTCCGTTTACTGCTGATGGATGAAGTGATTAAAGGAATGATTTAGGAGGATATAATCATTTCTGAAAGTGTTATGTTTTGTGTATTTCAGATGCGCCGTATTCAACAATAGAGGGGTTTCCGGTGAAACGCTGCTGGTAAGGCTCTTAACATTCACTCATTTGTTGTTCCCATATTCAGAGAGACAGACATGTATGCAGGAGGAAAAGTTGCGTTAAGGACAGTTGAGGACAGTTGAGGACTGACATTTGTCAGTATGACAGCTCTCTAGTAGAGCTGTGTGCTTTTTGCTGCTTCAGACAGCATAAAGTATGTCTGTCGCACACGTGTCACACGGCCCACACGGCCCACAGGGAACCTAAGCAGACGCTGCACCGACAATGTTGTTGCACGGTGGGGGATTAAGTTGCAGGCAGATACTGTATTTTAATGCCGATCCGCAGAAATATGACCTCGCCGCGCACGTGCTGGTCTGACACCTGGCTTAATCTGTCCTCTCACACCCGGGTATATTTAGCCAACAAAATGGGCCCGAGCTCTGATAGTGCAAAGTACTCCCACTGTGTTTTATGTGTCTCTCCCCTCTCTTGTCTGTACGTCTCGGAACAGAGGCTCGTTCTTTATATACGACTGTATTACACAGATCTAATCATACCATCACTCGTTACCGTACAGAGATCTCATCCAAAGCACAAATGGTGTTTCATTAGAAGCAAGGATTGCCCACAATCAATCTAATGTTCCTCTCGGTGGGTGTAAATCTGAATCAATGGCTGGTCTGTGTTGTGCTGCTGCGTTTGTTGCAGTCTGTCTCTTTTGGCCTCAGCTGAAAATGTGTGTCCAGTGTCACTCAGTTGGGTTTAAACTCGCATTCTAGGTCATATTTAGTTTGCTCAGTTGTAAAAAAAAAAAAAAGAAAAAAAAAAAAGTTGGAACTGTATCCTTGGCACTTTATCAAGTAGTGGTGGTAAGGAGGGAATTTTTCTCCCTCATTTCAATCGGGAATTGTGCTATATTCTATGCAAATGATTAAGCATTTGTACGCTCCTGTGAGTGTTTTCTCCGTGGCCAGTTAGTGTGAATATTGTCCATTGTTTAAATAGGCCATCGCCTTAGAATGACCCACTGTGTGTGTAGGATGCCCCCTGCCTCAAACACTGTCCTGAGTACTAGTGCCCCTATTTCAAGACCTCATAAAGAGCCTGTTACAATAAACTTGGCTGCGGAGAAGCTTTGCAGCACAGAAGTTGGAGTTTATTCAAACGTTTCCCCTATTTTAAACATATATTTTCTTTTAATATTCTATTAGCGAATTATGCCGATTCATTACAAAGTCCAAACTTTGCGCAGGCCCTATTAGAGGAGCTGTAAGAGAAAAAGAAAAACAGGAATTTACTTTGCCTGAGTTTCTACTTGAATTTTAATGAAGGACCTTGAAGAGCTGAAGAGTCAACAGCATCCTGAGAAATGGGACTTGTTAAATAGGCTCCCTCAAGTTAGAGCTGGTTCGTTTTATAATGTTAAGTAGCCTGCTCTGCTTGACAAGCTGTTTAAAACTGAAAGGGATTTGCCCCCCCCCCCCCCCCCCCCCCCCAAAAAAAAAATCCTAGAACAGTGTTCTTATCATAGCCAGAAATACCTGGATAAACTATAATAACATAGCATTTGTCAGGATAAGCTAGAAAGTGGTACGTTTCTGTAGTCATATGGATGTCTGGAGAGAGACTTCACACCTATGACTCTGCAAAATACAACAACTCAGAGATAAACACAGCAGCAGCTCAAACCCAGCGCAGGTTTGGTGCACTGTATTTATATTGTTTTTAGAAAAAACTAAAATTCATCATGTCATAATGACAGAAATTAGCAACTACATAATTACTGTTTTTTTTTTATTTTGGAGGGCAGTATAGTGACCTTGCACTATATGATATTGTCTCACACGTGTATCTTTGCTTTGTTTGATTCGCCTTATATATCATAGAATCACTTTACTGTCAGAGCATGTTGCAGCAACAGCAGATAACAGTGACTGATCTTCCCTAAAGATAATATACCACAAGCTGAAAACAGCGTATCTGCCACCTAACAGAGATGGATTCTATAAGTCCACGTCCTCTCTCGCCTGCTCTCACTGTAAATAACAAATGTCCTGATGTAATCATTTGTAGCATCTGGCGTCATATTTGTCAAAATGACAATTTAATGGCTGCCACTCACTGAATGTAGCCTAGGGAGATTGTGTCTGTTACATAATAATCTGTGAGCTCTTTGTGTCTACATGTGCATGTCTGTCTTCAGATGCTGCATGTGTCATGTTTGTGTGTGTGTGTGTGTGTGTCTCACACCTGTGTCCTGTGTGTTATATATTTGCAAAAGTGTGTCACTTAGTATATTTGTTTCTTAATATTATCCCACTATGATCCAACAGGAAAACTGCTGCAACTTAATAAAATATTCAATTTGCAGTCATGGTCCTTGCAGCTCTAGTTTTTTATTTTATTTTAGATGTAGTCTATTTTCAGCTTTAGTTTGGTATCATTTCATTTTCAAAATTCAGTTTTTATTCACCTTTGTCACAGGAAGTAATCAGATAGCATTTTAATATTTCTATACAAAAGTGGAATTTACATATTGTGTTCTACCCCTGATGATTATGGACACAAGACATTATAGTTTAGAATTTATTTTTAAAAATCAGTTTGCTAAAATGTTTTCATGTTCAGAGATTAAAAAAAGACAGTGAATGCATTATTGTCCTGCCCCACCCAGACACCACGGACCTACTGTGCTGCTAACACAGAGGATCTGGAGACTGTTATCGAGCACATCCAGAGGACCTATGAAGCTGCCCCGATCATGGCTGCTGGAGTATCCATGGGCGGGTAATGAAGCCACTCATTGCTAGCTCACTGGATATTTCTGTACTTAAAGATACTGCTAACAGATCCCAGAACTAGCAATTATACATATTTGGTGATAGCACAGTAGTAGCTGAACATAGGACCAAAAATATAAATAGTAATAATAGCTGCAACTAACAATCTTTATTAGTAAATCATCTGGTTTATAAAATACTAGAAAATGTTTCATCTAGCTTAAGATACAATATCTAGCATTTGG
Source organism: Euthynnus affinis (assembly GCA_029490765.1). Lineage (NCBI taxonomy): Eukaryota > Metazoa > Chordata > Actinopteri > Scombriformes > Scombridae > Euthynnus > Euthynnus affinis. The sequence goes on along the minus strand of CM055849.1, from coordinate 18,233,139 downwards.
TTTTAGATAGAGAGATATTCAGTTTACTGTCATAGAGGACTTAAGGAACTAGAAAATATTTATGTTTATGAAGCTGGAACCAGAGAAATTTAATATTTTTTCTTTAAAAAAACGAGTCAAAATAATGATCTAGGATCTCTAACGAATAAAAAAGAAGTACATATTTTTGTCAGTTTGGACATGTCAGTGCTTTAATATGGTCACAGTCGTTCAGTGCAGCTTGCCAAATAAGATGTTTGTTTTTTTTTACTAATCTGTCAGAAATGGAACATCCCCCAGGCCATCTCTTTTTACACCGTCTGTCTAACCCTTGCAACCTCTCTTCACATTCAGGATGATGCTGGCCAACTATTTGGGACGCAAGGGCCGGGAAACCTGCCTGAAAGGGGTCGTCGTCTTCTCAGCAGGCTGGGATGTATTTGAATGCACCGCTTCACTGGAAAAACCCCTGGACCGTTTCCTCTTCAACTCCTACCTCACCAGCTGCCTACAAGCCTCTGTGCACAGGTCAGCCGAGGCCAGAGCGGGATTAACACGGCCACTAACTCACTGCTAGTGCTGAAGGCTAAGCATTGTGGGAGCTTAGATAACTGGGTTTATGTATTTATATTTTATATGCTAATCAACGGTTTGCTTCTTTTCTGTTCCTGGTGTATTTGTTAAGTGGTAACAAAAAACTGGTAACAATTATTTTACCCACAGCATATTCTAATATGTGTATTAACATGTTCTTCATTGTTGTTACAACCTTGTCACCATATTTGAGGGTCATTTTCAGATGCACATCATTTAACCTAACAGCGGCGGCAGTGACAGTTTTATTTTTAATCTCCCCTCCAGACATAGGCCAGTGCTTGAAAAGTGTTACGACATCGATCATGTCATGAAGGTAGGGATTATTTTCAGCAACCATAAATGCAAATCTAATTAAAACGAAGTAGTCAAAACTCAATCGGTATTTCCCGCCCCCCTCCTCCCCATCCCCACACAGGCAAAGACCATTCGAGAGTTTGACGAGAGGTTCACCTCCATAATGTTCGGATACCCTACCAATGATGACTACTACCATGATGCCAGTCCTGTCCACAGGCTGAAATCTGTGCAGGTGCCAATGCTGTGTCTGAATGCTGCCGACGATGTCTTTTCCCCGTCTCATGGTGAGCCCGAAACAAGATTTCCTGTACAGTTAAAAAATATTAACATTAAACTGTAATTCTACTTTAGGAATGGAGAACTTGTCTGTAAGAAAATGCATAAAAATAGGAGAAAACAACTTGAATGCTTTTTTTTTTGTGTGTGTTTGCAGCCATTCCAGTGGAGGCTGTGAAGCAGAATCCCAACCTTGCCCTGCTCATTACCTGTCACGGTGGCCATATTGGTTTTCTGGAGGGGCTTTGGCCTCGACAGAGCACCTACATGGACCGAGTCTTCAAGCAGTTTGCTAAGGCGGTCATCGAACAGGGCAGTCGACTCAATGACCTCTCCTGATAAGAGAACTCCACAAAGTGTTCCTCTGGTTTTCCTTCCTTCCTTTTTTCTTCCTCCCTTCAATCTTTTCTTTCATCTTTTTCATCCATCTTTCCTTGTTGCATTCCATCCTTTATTTTTTCCTACCTTCCTTCCTCCTACCTTTTTGCTCCCCTCATTCATCCTTCCCACATTCCATCCGTCCTTTATTCCTTCCCTCTCTACCTAATCCTATTCCGCCCTTTTCCTTCCTTCCATTGACTTTTCTTTTATCTTTTCCCTCCATCCTGACGTCCCATTCTTCCTCCTGCCACAAGCAAAAAAAAAAAACAAACAAACAAACATTCTTTCTCATTTGAAAGGCACATCTTATTGAATGCAGCGTTTGTCTTGCATTCAACATCAGTTTATTTATTCGTCCATAAAATTAACGAGTCATTGTATGTAATCATGCTCTCAATGGTATGCTTATTAAAAAGCAAGCGTAGCTGTTCATGACAGTGTTGAAAAGCTGATTCTGCGCCCATGTTGTTTAGTTGCATTAGCTAGCTAAAAAAAATTCTATTACCTTGTGCAATGAGTTTTCTTTTTAAAGTTAACACAAGTACTGTACATAAAAATTCAATCATCTTTGTTCATGAAGCGTCCTTTAGAACTAATGTCAGTAGGATTTTAGCCCTCAGGGATTTTCTTTATTTACTCATCTTTCCTGTGGATTTTTGTTTTGTCAGTCATTATCCTTTAGTTTGTTTTTTTTTCTCAGTCATTGGGAAAGCATTTTTTTGTCGCTTTCTTGCTGAGAATTAGATGAGAAGATCAATACCACTCTCATATTTGTCTGTGAAACTTGAAGCTACAGCCAGGAATATAACTTATAAAAGTGCAACTTGCTGTTTTTACAGTTCAGCTTTTGTACAATTAAATAAGAGAGATAAATTGGTTTAATTTAGTGCAAATATTTGTTATCTATGGACACAGGCTAGCAGCTTCCCCCTTCTTCCAGTCTTAATGCTACATTAAGCTAGCTGTCTCCTGACTGTAGCTTCAGATTTAGCACCACAGCATCAGTGGTGTTGATTTTCTTATCTAACTGTGAGTGTCGAAATGTTGAAACAATTCTTTTAAATGTAGATGTTATTTACCAGTTAACATACATGAGTATCTTTTCTTTCAGTCTTCTGCATGCACTTTTGTTTTTATCACACATTCTACCTTCTACACCAAATAGTTCTACAAATGTATAATACCGAAAATAATTAATTAATGACAAGGAATGTGAAATTGCACTATTTTAGTTGACACTACCATGCCTCTAATTCCTTAATGCAAAGCACTTCATTTCATTTGATATATTAAAGTATATTCCAAAAGGCTGAGCAGAGCATTATATGAATTCCAAGAGATGTTCTTTGTGAAAATGTTGGTGGTTAGTTGTGTACGTGAGTAAGAGGGTGCTAGATACAGTGATGTGAATGAAGTAATGCACATGAGAAGACATGAGAGTGTATATATTGGTGGTTTGAAGTGGCGGGTGTTGCTTTACGAGATGCATAGTATCGTTAATGGAACCTGGTCGTCGCCTTTTTTTGTTTCGTTTCGCCAACAATGATCAAGGGGCTGGCTACCGCGTATGAGTTGGCATCGATGAAACGAGCTGATCTGACCGTCGGCCAGGCTTTCAGTAATGCACTGCATGAGGGATTTTTGACTTCCTGTTCCTGTGGAATTTTTTGGTGTCTGTTTGTTCTGCCAAGTGTCCATTGAGTAGCATGTGTCTCATCAACGTCATCATGTCCTTAACCTTACGACTAACACCACACAATCTGTAGCACAAAGGACACGTTTGTGTTTTCTCATAGGATGCTGCATTGCATTTTGTACACCGCATAAAAAGAAGAAAAAGAAACATTCTGTTTAACATGTGCAGCAATAAGATTTTAAATTAAAAAAAATATGTCTCTGTAGTATAAGTACTAGTATATGCACATTATCAACATGAGTGTAATATGCTGTATTTAATAAATTATTAAACAGAGTCCAGGTCCATTTGTCTGCTTTCTCCACTGCTTGTGCTTGTAATGCATTTTCTCTGCAGAGTATATTGGATTGTTCAACTGACCATGTACTGCGGGTGGGTTAGCATCATTTACTGCAGTTGCCATTTGTCAGCAAATCTTTCTTTGTGGTTTTACACCTGTGGCTAAATAGTGATAGTATCTGGCCTGCATGGTCAGATGCTCATCAGTCACGTGAGATGTCAGGCTTACACAGGACCTGACCCTCGGTCACAGGCTTGTCCCCATGAAGGGAAGACATTTGACAGGCTACCACTGGAAGCCGGCTTACTGCGTGACCATTGTGTCACTGTAGGGTCACACTCCCTCCCTCTCGCATCACAGTATTGGGTTTTGCTCCCTGGAATTGACTCACTGCACACTCGCAGGCTTAGCGGCTGATAGGATATGCATCGCTGCAGTAGTGGATGTGATCCACCAAAGGCAAACTGTAATCCCCCGGCACTCCACTTACCTTCACCCCAACCCCCACCTCCACTCCACCCTCCACCCCCCAATAAACCCACAGACAGATGAGCTTTGGTTTTAGCAAAATGGTTTATGGAAGCCTGAGAGTAATTAGAGTAGACTGCCAAGAGGGATGAAAACTGATATTATATTGCAGGAATCCCTCTATTATAAATGTTGATATCTCTGCTCATGTGAAAAATATGCACAGCATAATTATATAGTTTAGAGATCAGAATAAACCAGCACTGTTCTTCATGTTAGGATAAAAAAAAAGTAGAAAATATTTCAGAGTAGTTTGTTAAAGTGATGTGTTTAATCATGTCAATGTTTGAAAGTGGTTTAATGTTAAGCACTGCATCGCCTGAGGACTCTGAAAGAAATATGTCAGAGGGAATCATCAGGAGACATTTTCTCTTTTTCCTTCAAATGATCTGTAGTAATATCAGGTAAATCAAGGAAAATGTGCACCACAAGTATATAAGCGTCAACATAATTGTGAAAAGCTGAAGAGTGTTGTAGTCTAAAATAGTTAGTTACTCTATTCCCCCCTTTTAAGTATTGGTATTCTTCTCTTTGTCTTAAATGAATCACTTTGGGACATTTAAAATCTTTAGAAAAAAATCCTCTTGTGGGCTTTGGGCACAAAATCTTTCTTCTGTTCCCAAAAGAGCAATTATGAGGTGCAAGAATCAGCAAACCAGCCGTTCCTGCCCTCTCTTCCTTATCCTATCCTGACTGCAGCTGGCTGAAAATAGCCTTGTGTTATATCACACAGAGGTTGTAGGTTGATGAAAAGTGTGCTCTAATATTACCTCGTGGGAACTGAAATAGTACTGTCCATGGACCGACAATGCCCCTGTGCCCTTAGAGTGAAGCCAGAGATGATCCTAGCATCCATTATGAAGCCATTTCTGCTTTTGATAATGAGAGGGTCACTGAATTATCACAGTGTGGCTGTAGAGGTGTTGAGATGAGACGAGAGAGGTGGTCCTTGGGAAGTGAGCAAGGGCCTGGGATTTATTCTTTAGCAGAATAAAAAGATCTTGGATTGAATGGATGCAGAGGAGAGAGTGAGAGGATTATTAATCACAGACTAAAAAGAGGGCTGCACAAGCATTTCAATCATTCTGCTTGAATTTTATATTAATTCACACCAAAACAACACAGAAATTATTTTAGAAAAAGGAAAATCTAAGCTATAGTAAATATTGAATTTTTCAGATGAGTATAAGATATACTGTTTGTAATACAAAATACTAACTCAAGAGTATGGATAGAGTTCAGATGGAAAAATTGAACTCAATTCTACATAACACCCGAGATCAAAGGCAGGACGTTAAAGGGGCCCTCCACACTAAATATGTAGGAGGACAATACAGATAAGATAAGTGACAGATGTGTCTTTCTTTCTTGTCTTGGCACTTTGGATTGCCTTGTTGAAAGGTTCCATACAAATAAACTTGCCTTGTCTAATCTACTACTAGATTACTACCCAGCCTGTGAAAACTGTTAGTCTTCTGTGGCTCTGGGGGGAGCTTTCAAAAGATTGGAAAAATAACCCTGATGACATATTTCTCAGTTTGAGCTGGAGACTAAAATATGTGAACAGAAAGCTGGTGTTACAGTGTGGAGGTGTGGAGTTTGATAAAAATTGGCTTTTTGGGAGGCAGGGGAGCTGTAATGAAAAATGTCAAGTTGCATCATGGGAAATGTAGGATTCAGCATTTTTAGAGCTTGAGCCATCCTCTGCTGCTTTAATATTGACTGTTCATTTAAAAAAAAAAAAAAAATTATACTCATATGTCTCTTATCAGTCCCTCAGCTCTATGGAAGTACAATACTAAATCAGTGGAGTACCCCTTTAACAACACAATAACCATGCTGGATGCCCTGGGGAGACCTGGAGGGAAAGTTTTTTTCTGGAGGTGTACACCACTAAAGCTTTTCTGAGACTATTTAAATTCATCCATAAAACACATTATGGGATAAGCCGTTCCAAACACCTGTACTATGATGTACTTGGAAACATTAAGGAAGCTATACAAGAAAGAAACATTTTGCTAGCAAAGAAGCTATAACAAGAAATAGGTGTTAAGCTGATACTCCTACTAAGTAGCAAGGACTTTTGAGAATCAAGGGAAATATATTTGACAAAAACTGGAAAAAGTTGATTATTTACATGGTTTAAATATGGAGGAACTGAAAATTAGAATGTACCCCATGACAACTTGGGGAAAAATGTTTTCTATGTTAGATTGTACTTATGGTACTGCCAGACATTGTTTCCATATTCAAAAACACAATTAAAAGTAAAATGTGAGAAAACACAGAAATCATTTTAGAAGTCGTTTTATTACATTCATAAATTTTCAACAACAATAGCATGGCTATAATGTCATTATGTTCACAGCCCGCAACCACAATGGTAAACATGAGGTAGATCAGCCAGACACCAAGGCTACCACTGGGCTGCACATTTCAGTGAAGATTGTGAAAGCAAGTAGCATATTAAGTGTTAAGACATTCTATGGACCCTTGGAGTTTGACTAATAGTTTCGATCACCAGTCTTATAATTGGGCTAATTTTTGGGTTAATTGAACAGTTTTGCTTAGTGGGAAATACTTTCTTCTGCTGGCAACTTGTATAGTGCAAGTTCACATTTCCTACCCCCAATGACATTCAGTAGATTTAACAATCATTCGTTTGGGTCTTGTGCAAAGCCTTCATGGATGGTTTTGAAGAGGACGCACTCCCTTTGGCTTAAGCGAGCTTAGCATGCAATCAAATATTACACTTCAATATGATTATCAGTCCAAAATGCTTGTCAAATAAATAAGAATCCCTCATGGACCTGATTTTCATTCTCAATAAAAATCCAATACAAGAACAGGAAGGAATACAGACATATGGTTAAGGACACATCTAGGTAGATTCTTCTTGTCTTTGCAACATAACATAAAATGCAGAAAGACATTATGACCAAAATATACTGGCAAACGTTACACAAGACTTAAAAAAAAACATCAGTAACCCTCAGTGGTTAAGGGGATGATATAATATATTAATAATGTAAACAAAGCTTTAAACAGTACAGTAGTCCGAAATCCAATTATTTCATCTTGCTTCACTCAGACAACATTTCTTCGCCTCACAGTTATATGGTTTCTTCATTCTCATTGGTCCGAAAAATTAGTGACTTGAGCAATGACTGTATTAAATGTCACTTAAGGCATATTCTTTGGACAACCCTGTGCAGAAACATATAAAAACATTCTCCTTTCAAGTATATGAATTGACCTGGTCAGCTGCTTTTGGCAGTGTGTTACCTTTTCTTTGATTACCAATTGTTATGGGGGAAAATGAGTTTAGGGTATGCGGATGGTTGCCAAGACCAGGCACAGCCAGTAGCAGGATATTTGGCAGTGAAGAGGCTTGCTCATAGGATTTACTGACATATTGTGATTATGTTTACAATACACAGCATTTTAAACAGCAAATGCCTACATGCAAAATATTTGTACCTGTAAACTACTCTTTTGCTCTTGGCCAAAAGGTGAATTGTAAAAATAAAATCCTGTAGTGGGTCATCTATGTCTGTTTTGGACAACAGACCAAGGTCATAGTTGTATATTTAAGTGGTAATAGAACATTGATGTCCTACATTCTTGTACTTTTTTCAGTTGTGAATGTATAGATCACTCAAATATAGTCTTTGGATACATTCCTGTGAAAGTCATTTGGAAAATAAAACCACACTTGTACAGCTCCTTGCCAGAGGGATTATCGATGCCGCATAAATATTTTAGAGGCACAAGAGAAAAAGAGTCCCCATTTGCAGTTTAAGTGTGCTAGCGCAAATAGCCACTTGTTGTTTTAATCCCAATGGCATTATACTCTTGATGATAGAAATCCGATTCACTGGCGTACTGTAAATACAGACCAACCTCCGTGGTTATATTTAAATGCAGTGAGCTGTCCCTTTATAGTCGATGAGCTTCATGGAGTTTGAGAGGCAGAGCAGATATGAAGGGACAAGGAATAGGAAAAGGCAAGGTGCAGCTGAGGATGTCTTTGGTGCCAACATAAGTTAATGCCAAAAATATACGGTGAACAGGGAGAAAACTTTACCCCCATAAGCGACCTCTCTTTGATCTCCCTTTAAAACCCTGAGATAAACACATATGTCCAGGATGGGACATACTGTGGTCATAGTCCATGCACACATACAATCTTCAAATAGTCACATTATCAATAGGAGAGAGTCCATTTTTGTGAAATACAACAACAAAACAAAGAAAGTTCAGTTTCAGCTGTGCTTTTTCTTTCACAGCAAAGTCTTTTTGTGTAGAACGCAAGCTCAAGTGGAGACAAGCCCAGCTACAAGCAAGAGTTAAAAACATGCACTGACCCTCGTGAGAGCCAGGCATAGTGCACTGTGGTAGTACAGATGTAAGGAAAGCCACGTTAGGTGACCATGTGTCCTCTTGTGGGGCACTTCGGGTCTTGTGCTCCAGCATTATCCCCTCTGACCTTCCATTGGAATGGCTAGAATTGTGATTGCTGGCTGGTTTGGAATCTCCCCCTCGTCTCTGATTGTGTTTCTGCAGTAAAGTAGGGGACCCCGGCTGTTTCAAACAGGTTCAAACATGGCGGCCAGTCAGAAAGTAGAGGGGCCGATCCTCGCTGCAGTTGGCTGTCTGAAACTCGTCCCGCAGGCGGAACTGCCACTCATCCTCCAGCTCCAGTCTGACGATGGTCTGGCGCAGGGAACTTCGATCCTGGCAGATCACACAGAGCGTGGCACCTGTGGACACAATCGGAGTCAAAACTTAGCTGGTAGATTGCAAAGTGTATGTCAAAACTACAATATTCTAAAAGCTAGTGCTGATGTTTCTTCTTAAACCCATCAGTTGTACAGTATGTGGGAGTCTATATATAATGTACCATATGCTATTATTGAGTTAATGTGGTCGCAAGTATGTCAACAAACAAGAAACAACACGGGAACATGTAAACAAAAATGCCATTAAATACCATTGTGGTGGTGTAACAGAACAACTTATGTTATTATGTGACAACAGAAACAACAAAGACATAAGCACATGCAAAAACCAAGACTACACTGATGTGTCACCTTTGAGGAAGCGGAATTTCTTGAGGAGTCCAGAGACGACGAAGGAGTCACAGAGGTAAAGCAGCAAGCCACTGAACACCAGGCCCTGATGGTTCAGGTTGGTGGAGTGTGGACGAGAGCTGATGTAGCACAAAGAAATCTGTGATACAAGATAAGACATGGAAAAATTTACTAATCAAGGCAAATGAGCAATCGCAATGCATATTTGTTTAGGTTAAAGTGAATAAAATAAATTTGATGCAACCTTGATCATCCCTGTGGGGACCCATTGGGTCATCTTCATAAGCAAATACTATAGGCTGCATTGTGTGCAACTATGCATCATGATTTATTCCCATTAGAGGTGACAAAACAAACAAAAATGTGTCTTGGTATGCAAATAATCAAGGTGTGCAGAGCAAAACGGTTATCACCTCATACGCACATTGCACAGTCCAAATATGCATTGTTAGCACTCACTGTTTGCACACGTGTGTGGATGCAGGTCAGAGTGTTCTAAGCAAAATAGATGTCTGAAAATCTGCAACGTTTTCTGTGGCTTTAAAAAATTCTGCAAACTTGATGCTTATGAAAGCATTTGAAGAAAAACTCAGCAGGTTTTTCTTACTTTTATAACATTTTAGACAGCATTTTTAACAGCATTTGACTTTTATGGAAAAAGAGGATTTATTTCAACAGCTGTTCAGTCTTCTTGTGGGTTTAAGTTGACAGGATGACGCTAATAGTCTCCTCTCCTGCTTTGACCTTCAACCCCACGGGAGCTCTTACCTCTGGGCTGATGTTAAGGTAGCTGTCGATGGACAGAACTGGGTTGTTTCTGTTCTGAACAGCCTTAGGAAACAGTCTGTGGCTGCAGCTCTGCAGGAACCTTTCCAGCAGAAACTGGGCCGGGGCATCCAGCAGGGTCTGCTCGCTGTCTGGGGCGCATACATACTGGGATGGACTGATTGGTACGGGGTTTTCGATTTCCTGGAGATAGAACAAAACAGTTAAGTATTGGAGGGTGTTTCATATTGCAAGAAGACAAAATACTACTGATGTTGTAGAAATAAGACACCCACCATGAGTTTAGGTTTGACCATTAAATCTTTGTTTCCCCCAACTGGAATGTGTTTCTTCATCAGGCTGAAGTAGTTGAAGCGACACAGCAGCAGCCCACTACTGTTCACCCTTAGATTAAAATCCACCTCCTCACAACTATATCTGCACATTGGCACAAAAAAAGCAATGTTAAATCATCAAGATAACATTCACCACTAACTGACTAACTGAGTGGAACAATCCTCTGCTTCTGCTAACTTACCGATTGAGGTCATATTGAACATTCTGCGTCAGATCCACATTAAGCATGACAAAGTCGTGGAGATGACACCGAGTGAAGGGGTTGCTCTGAGGCTTGCGAGCCAGGCTACTGTTCCATTTACGCGTGCCACACATCGCGTAGAGGGAGATCTTCGGTGTGGTCTCCATATGCTGCAGCACCATCTTCAGAGATACGTTGGTGAGGGTTGAGCTTCCATCACATGTCTCACTGGAAAACAGACAAAACATGAGAAATGTTTTGTTGGGAAACACAATTTAAAAAACTTGATTTTACCCATTTATGAAAACATGGTAAGATATGAAAACATTTTTTTTCTTAATTTGCATTCAAGTGGAGTCTCAAAAAATGACTTTTTCAACCTTAGTTATTGGTTACTACCTGCTGTCTGCAGGTTGGTGGACGTTCCACAGCACACAGCTGTCGTCCATCATGACAATGAAAGGCCATACATCTTGTCTCTTGACACCTTGCTCCTCCAAACGGTTTCTCTCCAGCTCCAGGTTGTGGTATGACAGCTCTTTGATCATGAAGCGAGCAGCACCTTAAATAGACAGGAGCACTCAAATTTTTAATTTATACTTCCATATTACTTTCCTGTAATAAGCTTTGCATGTAATATTTAAATGCTCAACATTCAGTTTTTCATGGTGTGTGTATTCATTACAAATTCATAGAGAGTGAACTCTAACAGTTAAGATAAGGCTGTATGTCATGTGCTGTAAGGTGAATGATGTTTGCATATTGCAGTACAAAGTGTAGTGGTTCTATCCTGAACAGAATACTGGTCGCCAGCCACACCATGTGTCATGACGAGACAAAATTGGTAAAAGGTAGTTACACCCATTCCTGAAAAGCTGCAAACTCGATTGGCCATCTTACAAATCAGACCATTGCACTGCAGATGGTGGTTTTATTTATGATGGCTCTCTCTCATTGGTTAAGCTACATTTACTCTTTCACCTACTGCAAATAAACGTGACTAACTGTAATAAATATATGACCAAGGCAGTTCACTGTCTGTTATAAATCCCCCATTATCAGCAAAGAGATAAGTATGAGGTGATGCAAACATAACTGTATTCCAGGGAACCTTTTACAAACAGTAAAACACTTGGAAAACCTAAGTTGACACCACTGCTGATCAATGCAAAACATCACTCACCAACTCCGGCGTTGTTGAACATAGCTGGTAGGACAAGCAGGATGTGGTTGGGCCAGTACTTCCTGTAGTGGGGCATCTCAAATTGTTTGACCACCAGTATGTGCAGATGAGTGGCACCCTCCATGGCATGAAAAATGTTGAGCAGGCCGTGCTCTTGGCGTCCTGTAGTTGGGGTGAAGATTGGACTCTTCAACAGATCGGGGTCCTAGAGACAGAGGAGAACAGCGAAAATGTAATTCAGCTATATCAAAGACTATTTCCAATTTCTGATTTCTGATTATGAACTGTGGCAGGGAGAGATGAACAAGCAGACCCGCTCTCTATATATATGTACATAATTTCCCATTAAAACATACTGTATATGTATATACTGAGTTATAAACTAACCTTGGTGGAGACCAGAGGTAGGCGCATGCTCTCCAGGTGGCTGCCCTGCTGACTGAAGACAAAGTGCTGCTCCTTGGCTTTGGGAATGACAAACTGGAGCTGGACCTCCTCCCCCAGCATGGAGGAGCAGAAGGTAAAAGCATGGAAGGTGCACTCCGACAGCTATAACACACACATATGCACACGCAAATGCATTATTAACATCAGATTGCCATTAGGAATGACTGCAAAGAGTAAAAAGCTTTCAAGTATCAAAGTATTTTGATAGTTTAGGGTATACGGTAGGTGTGCGTATGTATATGCTGCACTCACCTGTGTGGCAGGACCAGCTTCACAGTAGCGGTGACACTGTTCACAGTGATGAAAGGCATTGTGAGCTGCAAACCTGCTGAGACGTATGGACTTGGTCTCTCGTTTGGCCGCTGTTTGGATCTCTCCTTCTTGTTTAAAATCTGCAGATACCAAAAATCAAACATATTTAAACTTCAACTTTGAGACAAGCTTGTTTAAATAATATTATATTTGCATAAATGTTGTCTTTACAACGGCGGATGCAAATGCTGAACTCTGAGAGTGCCTCTCTTGTGTGTTTGCATACGTGTGTTTACCTGTTAAGCCCTTTGGCATCTTGTCAGAGTAAACAGGGCTAGCCTTCTTGAACTTTGAGTCTCTGGGGTAGGGGTCAAATGGTAGCTTGCGAATGTCCTCAATGTCAGGCCACTGGCTGTTTACTGAAATTGTACACTCCGATGTTTCTGGAAATTGGAGGAACACGATGGCAATTAAAAATGAATAACCACCATGAAAAGACAATCTAGCATTCAATTCTTCATCACTGAATGTATTTAATATGTCCAAAATAATGAATTCAAACAAATGAAATAATTAAGTCCCAATAAAACCCACCTTCTTCTTCCTCCTCATCATACACATCTACCTCCAACAGTTTGATGAGCATTCGAAACAGGATACGGAGAAACTGCAGGTAAGCACCTGTTTTTCCCACCTAGAAAAGGGCAAAGAATGTATAACAATTAACAAGAGATGCATATATGCAAAATATTCTCTTATAAACACACATGTATGGTGATATAGGATATAATCATCCAGAATATGTAGTTATGGAAGAAATAGTTCTTGTGTTTTGTTACCTGTGGGGGTCCACTGAGTAGCAGGCGTCGTGGATGTGGTACAGGCGGAGCTTCATAATCTGCGTGATGTTGCCTGGCGATGGTCCACTGGCGGTAGTACACGCTCTGCTCTGCCCTCTGGAGGTCATGAGTGATCAGGGGCCTCAGTGGGCTGCTCCAGGCCACATCTGCGTGAGGCAACAGGGAGAAGGAGCTCAGCTGGCTCCCTGACTCCGCTGACAGCAGGTTGTACGCTGCTCGTGACATGATGACTGTCCGTGCTGACACACGGGCGGGCCTCGGTTCTCGACCGCACTGTGTGGACTGGCTGGGCCTCTGGGTGGAAGAGGATGATGGGGAGAGGGAAGAAGAGGAGGAGTTGGAGTAAAGAGATGGAGGAGCCTTGGAGGCTTTGGAAGGGTTGGAGGAGAGCTGGCTTCCCACAGAATCGCACTCCTGCTTGAAGCCTTGTGTCACTGTGCCCACGTCTGAGGTGACAGCACCTTCAGGTGGGCAGGTAGAGGTAGAGGGCTTCTGGAAAGAGTCGGCAACATCAGACGAACTGACACCATTCTCTGCCAAAGAGCCTGAAGGAAGACATGAAGAGAGTAAAATGTGAATAATTAATACAGAGAAAGTGAATTTGCAAGATATTACTTAGAGGTACAAAGTATTATAGCTTTTAATTTAAACACAATGTAACAATTTGGTATGATTACTTTAAATGACTAAAATAACAGTTGAAATGACGACAATTTTTTCTCCAAATCAAGACCACATTTCTTATAAAACCTTCTCTTTCATGTTGCAAGGATAATGCTGCTACTTGCCACTTCTACATACTCACTCCCACGTTTAACAGCTTTGCATACTGGTTAATCTGCTTTCAGTGAAGCGAGCTAATGTGAACAGTTGATATGTCAGGGGAACAACAGTAGCTCTCTTTGAGTTTTTCCCAGCTGTATATAATGTAAAAATCAGATTACAGACTTGCAGAAGCTAACTTCTTGCCACTTGCGGTGTTTGCATCTTTAATCTTAAGATCCATTATCTCACTGAGGTCAGGGACTCACCGGAGGTTCTGGTTGCTGCACTACCATTGCTCTGAGGTCTTTCCAGCTCATCTCCATCATTCAAGCTGGTGGTGGCCTTCTCTCCGTCTGATTCCCGAGTAGCCTTCTTAGGCTCCTGGACCACACCCATGGACACATAGGTGCAGGCCAGACCCACCTCCTGTTCCAGGGCTGTGCGAGTCAAGTAGCTGGAGTCAATTAGACGCAGGTCACTGTACTTCAGAGACCTAGAGGGGCAAAAATGTAAAGATTAAAGACTAATACACCATCAGAATGCCCAAAATATGCTTGAAATTGAAATTGAATTACTAAATTTAATGGTTGTGCAATAAATCTAATCCTGTTTATTGGTGCTGACACAAAAGACAGCCAGACCAAAAGTAATTGGACCTATCTTGTAGAAGAATTATAGATGAGCCAAAGAGACTCATTCTATACTCTCCATTAAAAGATATTATTAAGATATTATGAAGTAAGAGATTACCTGGGGAAAGTCTCTCCAAGAGGGTCTTTTCCAGTAAGGATGACAATGCAGGGCAGTCCTTCCAGATCCTCATAAGTGTGCGGTACCCAGTCTTCATTCTCACAGCCTCGCCACGCCTGCAAGCAAACACATAATTACTAATATCAAGAAAAAAACTTGATAGTTTAAGAAAAGATGATCAGAGATTAAGGTCAGAAGTCTGAGAAAAATGATGTTGAACTTCTGTGTTTCACATGTGGATGTGATTCCCTGAATGCATCTTGCTTGACAGTAACTTTGTATAAATATTTCAAATGTTAAGGAGAAAACATGATCAAAAGAAAAGACTCATATCACTCTGGCTTCACATCACTCACCCTGAGGCGGCTCATGAAGTTCCTGGGCAGGTTGAGCTCAGAGGCGGGGCTTCCCAGCAGCACAGCGAAGCACAGCTGGAGGCCCAGCTTGTCCCTCACGTCCTCTAGCCGTTCGCGAGCCAGCATGGCCAGCTGTAGTGAGGGGACGCGGACAAGCAGCATGTGGCCCCGGCCCTGAGAGCCCTCTCTGCTTGGGGCGTTGATCAGGTCTTCTACCATAGCCAGAGTCTCTGGGGTTATGTGGTCTCTCAGGGACGGGGAGGAGGTCAGGGCCATCATGGCCTCAGTGTACTGCTGAATCAGCAGGTAGCTGCGGATGACCATGCTGTGTAGGTGGGGATGTCTGGGATAAGAAAGAGAGTTTGTCAGTTTTTAGTGTTAATATTATTATGTTGGGAACAGTTGCAACAAGTTTCTGAACATGACTGTAACATCTGGAACTTTTCACTAAGTGAAAGATTTGATGTCAACTCAGTATTAACGTCATACTCACCTTTCCAGCAGAGTGTGGACCATCTTCTCAAACGCATCATCACAACGCAGAATGGGGCTGGCCACACCCCACTGCAGGGAGCTGCTGTAGTCCCTCAGGCCAAAGTAGACCAACTCATTAGGAGACTGCTCCCCCTGCTGGAAGAAAATCATGCAACATGACTGAGTGTGAATACACAGAAGAGAAAAACTGGCACACCAAATGTGCAAACCATTTGTACTACACCAAATTCAGAATGTTGAAAAGCAGAGCTAATTTATTATGCAAATACATATGCGAGTCTTGCCTGAAAGCTGAGATAATGCCTAATGAATGATTCTCAACTTTTTAGATTGTGACCTTTAAAATGACGCAATGTCTTCTTGTGAACTATTGTCTACAGTTCTGTCTGTCCAAGGGTTATGGGCAAGTCAATGAAAAAAGTAATTATTTGAGTAATCTAAGAGGCCTGAAGAAGTAACATCAACTGGTATTTCACATTTTAAAAAATGCTTTCTTATCCTAACTTCCCCTTAGAGGGCCCAGGATCCCGAGTCCAAGTTTGGGAATCACTGCTCAAAATAATGTCATCCAAAGGATATTTAAATGTTATGTAGGGATGCTGTAAACTCAGGTCAATATAATGATTAGAATAACTAATCAATCACACCTTTTACACTTTTCTGCTGCAGGAAAAGTAAAATCTTAAAGACCTGAATCTGTTTTATGCTTTTGTGATAAAGAACAGTGTTCAGCTTACACATAGTATGATTAAGTCAAAACTAAATTTTGTTTATGCATTAAATATAAATTGAATTATCACCAAACAAACAATAACCTAAAACCATATTTTTGAAGACTCAGTAGTGTCACATGGCTAAAGCGTAAAAGATGTGCCATATCTGCAAAAAGTCTGATTTCATTTATTATTGTAGATGCATTTTAAGTCCACCAGGTGGAGCAGCAAAACCACAACTGTTACAAAGCTCTGCATGCTGCAACACATTGAAATTTAACACAGTTTAGAGCTGCAATATCTACGACTTTCACTAGTCTAACAACACACAATAAAGCAGCATTTTTATTCCTTTGACACCCTTTAACAACAACTTGTTGGGCCCTTTATATACAACAGAATCCAATGGATCAATAATACTCACCAGACTTTCATTAGAGGGCCAGTGAACCTCGTTGTGGATGCTGATGCGGGACTGGTGGGTCTGCAGTGTGTAGGGGAAGCAGCTGACCTGCAAGACAAGTAGGTTCATCGCATCCAAGACTTCCTGGCAGTTCACCACCCGGTCAGCCAGACCCTGCAGCTCCCCATGGCACACAGAGCCTGACAGAGCACTGGAGAGGAAGTAGGGAAAAGTGCTTGAGATGTGCAGATCTTACAATAGTTGTTTATAACATTTTACATGCTTGTTATACCACATTAGCAAAGAACACAAATAACAACTTGATTTGGGACTTGGTTCAGGAAGGCTTTTACATTTGCTTTAAACTGCCCAGTGTGTTTTAGGTTGTCCCAAGAAAAAATCCTCTGGAAAACAGGAAGTGATCTATTTTATGTTTCTGGCAGGGAAAACAGCATTTTGTTCGGAAAACAAACAGGATCTTGGCATGAGCAGCAGTAGTTACCGTCACTGAATAGATAAATGTCAAAATGCATGAGCAAAAAAGGAAAAATAAACATCACTTAGAACCAACTGTCATAAAAGTGTAAATAAAAAATGGAGGTCTCAAATGATCTGACCTACATTTGAAAAAAATTCAAGGTTATAGATTGTGTTCTGGATTTGTTCCCACTTGCTCGCAGCTGTTCTCCTCTTTCAATTTTAATCAGGACAAGGCCAGATTTGCAGCCATAACAACTCATCTTTTCACACGGCTAGAGATTATCAGCAGAGCAAAAGTGTGTTTCTGCGTGTGTCTTCTTACCTTGTGAGGTCGACGTGTGAGTTGTCATGGATGAGGACAAACAGGGTGTATGGATTCTGTTTGACTTTCCTCATGAAGGCTTCCATCTTGGCGTGAACGTCACCGTCTAGACGCACCACATACTTGTCGGGTTTCTGATGGGCTAAGGAGGCATCTTCAATACCTAGGTCCACCAGCACTCCTGAGCAAAAACAAAACAAAACAAAACAAAAACAAGGATTAATGAATGAATTTGGATGAGACTCAACTGTTTCATACAATCTTTTAGTCAACTGAAACAAAACTTAAGTTGTGGAACAGTCATATCCTTGGTAGGTATCAAAAACCGTCTTAAACCATGCAGATATTTTGTACTGGCTGCATATACCTGATTGTCGGATGCGCTGTGCTGTCTGGTGAACCAGAATATGAGAGGGTGGGACCAAAACAAGGAAGTCTACTTTACTAAAGCGCCCCAAGTCCAGGTTTTGGGTTCCTGAGTCAGCAATGGAGCACACTTGAGAGAGGAGGCTCCGTGCCACAGTCAGCTGGGCAGGATAGATCTGGAAGACGTTACTTAGCAGCTCTGCTACAGGGAAACAAAAAAGGAGAAAACCAAAAACATAATATCAATTTATATTTGTGAATATAATGGAAAACATATATTTTAGCTACAATAAACCTCAAATGATTCTGCTGGTTTTAATATGGAGAATATTGCTAGCACTGCAAAAAGATAACTGTCACATTTGCTGCCTACCAGCACAGTTGGAATAAAGACAAACAGTAAAACTGTAAATGATTGGTGATGATTGGTTTAGATAAATCACCACAGTAGTCAGCAACATATTGATTCACTAACATTTTGATGCCTTGCTGATATTCTTGCTTACATTTGTCTATAAGTGAAATATGGTTTTGGCTGACTAAAACCTACCAAAACAAAACAGTGTAAAAAGTCCCCCGGCATAGAAGCCAAGTAGTTCGGTTTAACACAGTGAGCGCAATAGAGAGCAGTCTAACCTCTGTCTGAGGGCGGTGACATACTGGCAGCCTCTTGGGAGTGGATGTGGTCAGTGACATCGCCCTGGAAGGGCTGGATGACCTGGCCCTTCCGTCGACGCTGGTATCGCACCAGCTGCTTGTCCAGATTGTCCCCTAAAAGCAAGCAGCCGGCATCGTCACACACAAGCTCACTATTGTGTCAGACACAAACACAGTTATTATATCTTTAAAAATAGCTGTGATACCATGTTATATTTTGGTATATATTGCCAAATATAATATGTACACACCAAACAAAGCAGCATGATGACTTATTAAGTTTACCCCTTGATATAATTCAGTTGTGATTACAGATTACGGAAGTTATATGTACATACATTATTTTGCAGTTGATGAGTTATAACTGTAAAGAATTTAAATATCTGTGATTTCAAAAAAGTGATACAACTATACACTCAAAATAAGACATGGCAATTTTGTGATGGCACTTTTATGAACTATCTAAGACTTGAATATTGGTGATTTAATTTGTTCCTTTTTGATTATTTCCTTCATCAGACAACAAGCACAGAATGGACAGAACGGAGCTTACCTAGTGATGTGGTTTTGAAGTGAGACGCCAAGATACTGACTTTCCCTGTAATGAGCTCATAACTGATTTCTTTCAGAAACTCGTTGGTTGTCAGCATGCCCTCAGCCAAGGCCCGCGCTTGATACTTTCCTGTGTCCAACACACATGTTTCGATCATATTACAGCCAGTTCATCATACATATCTTGTAAAATCCAGTCAAAGTAATAAATCCAGATTCTGAAATGGAGCAGCAAGGCTGAAAAACTTACCTAATACCAGTACGCAGAACTCGTTGCCGCTCATTTTAGAGGCACATATGATGACCACATATGTGGGCAGGCACTGCTGGTGGTGAGGAGCCTCACTGAGAGAACGCAGTGATTCAGAAATACCCTCTCCCAAAGAGTTATGGGTAACCACGACTTGGACACTGCCCCCGGAGACGCTGGCTTCCAGCCGAGCCAACCAGGGCAGCTGGGATGGGGAGATGGCGGGACCCCCGGGACAGCACAACATGGCTTTCAAAACAATCTGCTCCAGCTCCTCCCTCAGGGGAATCTGCTCCAAGCCTGCAAGAAAAATTATGTATGTCAAAGTTAGATATTTGTTTTGACAGGCAAGTTTCTGTGTTTGAAAAAGACACAGCATCTCACTGACATCTAATCCACTAACCTGTGTGCCTAATAACACGCAACATTTAAGTAAAAACACAAATGACAGAATGTATTTACTGCTTACCTAAACGTGCAAGATACTGTAAAGTGAGCAGAATCATTGTCTCCACACTGAGTAGCTGGCTGCTGTTGAGGCCCAACATCTCCAAGGTTTTTTCTGTCAGCTGGCTGCTCTTATAGCAGCTGACCAGCAGGGGGCTCACTACTATATCCCCAACGTTCCCATAGAAATAAGGTAAAGTGCCATGCCCTGAAACGAAAAGTCATCATTAGATACAACTGAAATATGGTGACTAGAAATACGGACAACAACAAGTAAGAACTACTTAAATTTTAAGTTAAAAAATTGAATACATATAAGTTGGCTTTTTGGACACAAGTACAACAGGTGTGATCAGCTAAGTGTTTTTTTTAGAATATAACTGCTCTTTGTTGAATGAGTGCTATATGTGATGCTACATGGGGGAAATAATGTACAGTAAACCTGCCTGAACTCAGTTGAGGTGGGTTTTCATTTACTGAAATAGAGTTAAACCAGCCTTTAGATTTGAAACGTCAAAGTAAGAAGTACCACAAACTGTTATGATAAGGGACGTTTTGTAGAAAAAGTCACTGAATCACTGAAAGAATCTTGTACCAATGAGGATGACGGGGCGAACTCCTGAAGAGTTGAGCAGGTTGTCTGGGACAATGACTGTCTCTCCAGCGCTGACAGGTTGAGGTTGAATGACCCCCGCAACTGGTGGCTGAGGAGAGGACACTCCTAATACAGAACCTGGTCATAAATAAAAGAATGACATGTCAGTAGTAGGTTAGTTAGCAGTTACTTAGAGCTAATTTGCAGCTTCGCTTAAGTTTTCAAGAAAACACTGATTAGGACTGTATCTGCTGTATTGTGGCCATTTTACAATTGGAAGAAAATAAAACTAAAATTTATTTGCAATGATGGTGGCATATATAACCACAATTGCATGATGGGGCAGAAGTCTTTTTTTTCTTCGTTTTAATCATTTCTACAACGCACTCTCCAGCTCTATCTCCACGGAGATGTAGAGTGAATCATCCCTAACAACCACAGAATGTCATCGATGAGGTTTTCTCATCCCCAAACCCGGGGGAGGGGGGGGTATGAGCAACATAGTCTACTCTCCTAAGACAGACACACACCTAACTCACACACTTATGCACAGACAGCAAAATGAGCAAAAAATGAGACAAAATAAGAGGGTCAATTTACAACACAGCTCACACTGATTCATGTTGAATACATTATGGCTCAGAGAGCCATCCTGCTAGGGTTCATGAACTGACCTGGAGAACAAACTATCGGCCGGATGGCAGGCACAGGGACGGCTGTCGGTGGGACAGACACCAGTGAACTGGGATGCCAGCTCCGGTGGCGCTTCTTTGGAGGACCAGAGTTCATGGCGGAGGACACTGGACATTAAAACATCAAAACAGAAAACGTCACAATAGAACATTTGGGCACTAAAAAAAATTTGAGCATGAACATACTATAACACATGTTGTGCCTCTAACCGTCAGGAGAAGCCAGAGCATTACCTGGACTGTCTCCCAAGTCAGCAGTGCGATACCCCTGACCTTGAGGCCCTAAGGAGACCTGGGAGGGGCTCAGTAATGGAGGACGCCCATCAACACCCAGGCCATTAGTCGGCCCGTTCACCCTCAGAGCTGTGGGCACTGGAAACACACACACATGCACATAAATGCACAGACAAAGATACACACACACACACACAGACAATGTGACTATGGCCATGAAAATAAAGCCCTTTGAATTTGAATACAAGATGCAAATATTTAACTATATTGTCAATATTGTAAACATACTGTAAAATATTTAATGATTATGGAAATATAATTAAATAATGATAAAATAAACACATACAAAAATAAATAAGTCCCAACTATAACTGTCTGCAAAGACTGAGCAATACATAAAAATGAGTCAGTACTGACGTTGGCTTATTGATTTCCAATACATCTATATACGTCTATTGTAAAGACCTGATTTTTCCAATCTCATATTCACTGTGTATGCAATATACTAAAACATTGATTGTCATGTGTAGTATATGCTTGTCAATATCACAACCTTGTAAAGGAGCTAATGGATAGCAAGGCCTTGAAAAGTCATTAGAGCATTCCTTCCTTCAATATTGACTGGTGCGTAAATACTAGTGCTCACACATGCATGTGTTTGTGTGTGTGTGTGTGTGTGTGTGTGTGTGTGTGTGTGTGTGTGTGTGTGTGTGTGTTTGTGTGCATCTAAACAGGCCATAACAGAGGTTAATCTTGGCTCCATGGTCAGCGATGGCTCCATCTGCCTTATGCTGAACTATGTAAAATTGTAGCTAAGCAACCTTTTTTAGCATAAGGGCAAGGCCATTTAAGCGTCACTCACATAAAGGCAAAAACGTATCAGCATCTAAATCCATCCAATCCTAATGCCACTGTCAAAGCCTGGCTGCTACTACGAACGTGGGAGTTGGACTAAAAATATATGTAGTGTAACGTCTTTGTTGTCATTTATCTGGGAAGGTTAATAATGAAGTTCAGTAATATATAATAAGCATAATACAGAAGGGAAACAAATCGACAAGGCAATTAGCTGATAAAACAAAGTGAAGATACAAGTGTGCTGAAAATGAGCTTCACCTATTGGTAGAGTTTTGTTTCCAGGTGTGGAGGCCAGAGGTTTAAGGAAGCTGCAGTCTCTGCTGAGGTCTTGACTGCCAAAGAAGACCGAGGACACTTGTGTCGTTCTAGTGGGTGGAGAATCTGGTGATAAAAACAAAAGATGATCATGCAAAAATATATAATATCTTCTATCTATCTATCTATCTATCTATCTATCTATCTATCTATCTATCTATCTATCTATCTATCTATCTATCTATCTATCTATCTATCTACATATAAGACTCATAAACTCTGTGCCATGCTGGTGCACAGTGTTCCCTTACCCACCAAATCTTTGTGATAGCTTAAAATTCAACCTTAACACTCACAATTCCTCTGACTGATGGTTTGACCAGCAGCGGCCTTGGTATGAAACAAATGTCAAATATTAACGTATCCAACGCCCATTGCAAATAATAATAACAAACAGACCATAACTGTCCTTTTCATTAAACATTGATGGATAGACATTCATTTGGCAAAGAGCAGGAAGTGCATGTTACAGTGTCTAACCTCCTGGCTTCCTAAGCAAGTGTCACCGACCTCTTTGGGGGCAGGTCAAGAGGTATAACGCAGGAGTTACATCAACAATGAGCCCCGCAGCTCAGCTGTCTAACACATTAATGTGTGAGATCACTGCTGACAGGCAGCTTCCAGGTTCAGAACAAATCAATACCATAAGCCCCAGAGCTTCTTTCAATCACAGAGGGAACAGCCACTCTTGTTGTGAGAGGTCAGAGAGAGAACAACATCTCTTGAGGAGAAGCAGAATCTGTCTCGTAGTCATATTACATTTTAGCAACTGGCTTATCTCAACAGACTTTTATTACAATTCACCGTTCATTTCCACTTGGCATGAGAAACAAACAACTAATATCATATACTGCACCAACTACTGCTAATAACAATAATTCAAATCTACTAAATATCAGTAGGCTATAGATATTTATAAAAATATCAGTAGGCTACCAAAATATATGTCAGACCATCATCACAACAAAATTGGATGAAACAAAAACAACACAGCAGCCTCTTAGTCATGAGCTGACTCATAAACAGCTGAATGCAGTATGTAGTCTCAGTATGCTCATCAAATAAATTTCAAGGCTTAGCCAGGACAACCTGTCTCCTTGGCAACCACACACCACCTAACACTATACATATATATATATATAAAGATATATAAAGATATATATATGTTTTCAATGTTTCTTAGAGGTAATCCATGTCAGCCTCCACTGGATCTTTAACATCTGTGCTGCATGCTGGCTCACCTGAGAGGGAAAAGGGAGACGAGCTGTGTCCACTGGTTCCTCCGTTTTCTTTACTGCTGAGAGAGGAGGACGAGCTGGGTTTGGGCGTTGATGCACTGCTGGAGAACTGACGGGTTTTACAGTCTGAGAAATGACAATACAAAAATAAACAACAGTGAGTTGAGTAATTACCGTGACATACAGTATGTAACAGCACAACATTAGAAAATAAATCAGTGCACTGCAGGACAGAAGTATGATGTGATTGTATGTTTTTAAAAACTGAGACACTCAAGAATGTCTTTTTTTTTACCTTTCCAGCAGATGAGGGGTCCTTTGCACAGAGCACCCTGAGAATTCTTCACCAGGTAGTATTTTAAGTGCTTCTGCTTCTTGGGCTGGGTGGATAACTTCAGGTTTATGTGGTTAGAAAACTCTGTGAAGTATCTGAAACCCTTTTCCCCACAGCCCACACAGTTTCCTGAAAAACCTGGAAGCAATGGAAATGAAATTAATTTTAGACAGTCCAGTGTATGACCAGTACAGGGTAATAGGATAGGATGATGAATACCTGATATTTTCTAACGATATAGCTGTTGCTAATATAAAAAATGTCACATGTCATATCTGTCTCCTTCACTCTTATCTCAGACTGACCTAAAAGTGCATTTTTCCCATTCTCGTCAGGCAAAAAGCGTCGGTCCACGGCACACACCAGGATGTGCTCAGGGATGCTGGGGGACTTCGCACCGACCAGCTCGAAGCCTGCTGGGACTTCGATGGGCTCCGTTGCTATGGAGACCAGGCGGAGATCCTTGCCGGCCTGACAGAACCCTGAGAAGGAAGGAAGGGGTTTTTTTCACTCAGTCAGTTGCGATATTTAAAGAAATAAGGCGGGACGAGGATAGATTTGTCCAGCCAACAATTTATCTACCCAGTGATGAAAAAACACATGAAATCTTTTTTTTTCCTAATAAAAAGAAGAAGAGAAAAAGACTCTACTAGTTTGATATGAGCGGAGCTTTTAAAGGTCTGTGGGTGTGGGTATTACCGTCCAGTGTGCAGCAGCCGTCTGGTGCAGGACCCTGCAGGTAGGGAAGTGGAGGGCTACTGCTGTCTGAGTCATCATCGTCCTCCAGCTCCTCCAGGTCGTTGGAAGAGTGGCCATTCAGCAGCTCGTGGCCTGGCAGCTCGCCACCATGGAGGTCAGCTTTGGACTTCATGTCTGATGGACACATTATAACAGATTTCCATTATAACTAGATAATAGATAACACTTTCTTTCATGGGCCCATACATTCCTAATAAATCCCTGACTTGATACTACTCTTAGGCACAATATGGTACACGTACAATTAATTAATCCAGTCTAATTAATTGTCAGAGAGTCTTTTAGTTAGTGCAACAATGTGACAGATAAGCACACAATTCAACATATAAAATGGTATAAATATTGGTGTTTAATATAAAATCTAAATCAGATTTGCATGACAAAAAGATCCTTAGTAATGTAGACATGATATATTTTAGTGGACCTGAATCTGAATTATTTCAAGCAAAAAAAAAGCCTTTCCAACATCCTACTGCAGTGATCACTGCTTTATGTAAACCTGATCCGAATCAAGATCTTACCATCTATGTTACCAGGATACGGCTCCGGCTCCAGGTAGAGCTGTGTGAAGATGGGCTGTGGATCTCCACTGCTAGATCGCAGAGATGCCTCAATAGAGTTATGGAGAGCCTCTTCGAATCGAGCAGACTTCAGCTGCCCGGCGTATGAATTCCCCATTATCTGTAGGGAGAAAAGGGCAGAATGCTAAGCAAAAGCTACACAATCACAGTACTGTTCATCTACATTGATTGATTAGTTCCTTTTATAAGAATGGCAGTCTACAGACAGAAAAACGAGCAACATGAGTCTTATACAAGTGCATTCATTGTTCATATAAAGACAGCTGTATCTCTCAAGGTTTAGGCCAGTGTAGACTTGTGTGATCATCTTTTCATTTGAAATTACACATCACTTCAACAGTGCCTGTATATAAGGAGGCCTTCAGCCTTCTTATAGACATATGACCTCAGCACCAGAGAAATACTAGCTGAATGTGTTTTATATTGTCAGGCTGTGCTGTCCATTTAAACCTGAAGTAATCATGTTTTGTGAAAGAGAGTGAGCACATGTTTTGCACTGGAAGAGTCTTTGCTAGATCACAATATACAAACCCTTCCAACATTTTTGAACAGGAGAACATTACTGAGCTTTGTGACTGAGCGGCTGCATGTTGTCCTCTATATCAAATAGCATTACGAGCACCGGAGACTTGCAAGAAAAAAGACAGAGCAGCCCAAACTGGAGCTGTGATTGGTCTCTAATAAACAGTGTAGATATATTTCGGATGATTTTTTAGAAAATGACCAAATCATTAAAACCCTTGTTGCATCTGACCCTACTGAAGTGTGAAGACTTGAAATTTTCAGTACATCAAGAGAAAAAGTAATGGTTTGCTGCTTTTTTCGGTCTTATATGATAATATATATGGGTCATGGCCTGCTGGTCAGACAAATAGAACCCAATTTGAATCTGGAAATTGTGATGGGCTTTCTTCACCATTTTCACTTGTTTAAAAAACCAAACTATTGGTTGGTTAACAAAGAAAATAATTTAAATCAATGCAGCGCTATGGTACCGTTTTGTAACTGGTATTATCTGTCCTGTTCTATAAAAAGCTACTGCAAATAATAACACACACATGCACTCAGCATATGTATGATTGCAGCCCCACACACACTCTGTTTCTCTCTGTCAGCCCAGATATAATGGCCAAGACCAAAGGCTTTTTTCTCTCTCTTTTTTGGGGGGTCTTTCTCCTTCTGTCTGATGTGTCACTCTGCCTGCTCTGCCCCCGTGCCCCCTCCACCCCAGTGTCCACTCTGGGACATCTGCCGGGGTCGGCTGTGTGGGCCTGATGTTGGCTGGCTAGCTCTCTGGTGGCAGGTGGCAGCTGGACAGAAGGCTAAAAGCGTGCGGTCTCAAAGAACAGAGTGAGAGAAAGAGACCGAGGGGTGAAATCAAGAGTGACAGAAAGGTGTAGACTGGGGGAGAAAGACAGAAGCTTAAAAAGAGAAAGAGAGACCAAATGAACTCCAAATGTGGTGAGAAAGCAGCACTGATCAACAGCTACGCTACATTAATGTTTCCTTTTTTCATAAATTATACAGTAGAGCTGCCTCAAACTCAAACTACTCAAACTCCCATTTTTCAGTTAGTCAAAACATGTCAGTGGAATAATCAAGAGTATGTTTGGGATGTGAAGTAGTAAAAGAAAGTAAAGGAGGTTTTGGCTGACACACGAGAATGGCCTGAAATACGTTCTATGTTTGCCCTTGGACTACACTGCAGAGTGTTGTGATTCATCAACACTGAGGCAGCCAAGTGGAGCTTCAGCTGTCGGTAAAAGTTCAGACTCCTCATTCGGGTCTATCTAAGGTCCTGTGAAGCTGTTCAGGCTTCACATGACATGCTCATGTTGTATTTTGGGTTCTGGCAAATGTAATTTATATAAATGACCTAAACTTGTTTTCAGAGTTTAGTAATGAATCAACTAATCTCAGTGTGGCAGCTAACCAAACCAAGCATTAGCCTTGGATTTAACATGTGTATACACACGTTTATTTGCCTGTGTTTCTACTAAAGCAGCTTTTAAATACAGCATTTATACAATATATTTTTGGTTCAAAGGTGCAAAAGGGCCCAAATCTAAAATATTCAGCTAATTATTATAGTATGACAAAAAAAAAATCAGCTAAGCCTTGCATTTCAGGGGCTGGAACCAGTGAAGGTTTGGCATCTTCAAGTAAAGATTTTTTTTATTGCATGTTTTATTGAAGATTGTATTTATGTTTTATTACTGCTTATTCTTTATTGTATTATTGATCTTATATGATGCAAGGTGACCTTGCGTGTCATGAAAAGTGCTTTTAAAATAAATTATTATTACTGTTAAAAAAAACAATGAATCAAATATGCAATTTTTGTTGATAATAATTGGTTGGATTGATGGCTTTAGATGAATATATTTTACAATCAAAATCTGTGAAATGTGATGACAGTAACAATCACCTCATTTACACATTCTTTATCTCAAACATGCTCTCAGAGGTGCTTGCTTTAACATATCCAGGATTAAAAGATAACATTTTGCAGCATTTAAATCTGTGATTACTGTGTTAGTTTTACTGTGAATATGTCGGCTGTGACTCAATATCTAATAGATACAAAATGTCTTCAGTTGCTGGCCACACAGACACCCTGAACCTTTTTTATTTTGTCAATAAGGGGAAGGGTGGGAATCAAGTTGGAGCTGCCTTTCTCCTCCCAGGTCTCATTTTGCCCACGCCTGGACAGGTTCCAGACCCTCTGTTTACCTAACAACCTTCCTGGGAGGAATCTGACCAACCCAGACAAAAGACAAGATTAACAGTGCCTGACTGTGCTGTCAAAGAGATAAGCAGCTTAACAGAATGAAGCTACAGTATTTCTTGCTTAACTGATGAAGGAAGGTGTCTGCACAGCGAAACAAAGACAGAGTGGGTTAAAAAAAATAAAGAAAAAAAAAGAGTGCCTGAGGGTGTTTTTAAGCAGCCGCTGCCTGTTCGATTGTGAAGTCAAAAGAGGCTCCGGAGGCCTCTTTGGCTGGCTGACCCTCGAGCCTCAGAGGACAGATTTGTCATTAACCTCACACAGGCCGGAGGTGAACACAGAGAATGACCTTTTATCACCTGCACAACTTAAAACAAAGCGTGACTGTGGCAGAGGTCGCCTAACGGATGTTTCTGAGGTGTGACTCAGGTGGTTGCTAAGGTCAGTTGTAGTGGCAAGAGGGGGTATTTCAGGTGAGTCAGCGGCTGTAGTCCACTTGATGGATGGTCAAACATAATGAGTGGACTCTCCCGGGAAGAAGCAGCTTAATGTTCAAAGACTAATGGTTAAAAAGGGGTGTTCATGTTGGTGAGTGGTGACTTTAAAACCGCCTCTCAGGCAGTCAGATGGTCAGTCAGTCAAGGCCATTCCCAAACTCCTGGGTGGCATCAACAGATTGCATGAATGTGACCCTGGGTCAAAACAAGCTAGTCTAATCTTCTGTCGGTGTATTCGAGAGGACAAAGAAGTAGAAAATATGAGAACACAAGACATGCAAATAGCAGCTGAATTTCCACTACAGTCTCAGTCAGTGCTGTTTTGCAAAAAACAGAGAACACATTAGTAGCGTATTAAAAACAAGGCTTCTTACGTTGTCGGATTGTTCCCAGGCGTGAAGGGACTTGTTCACCTCTGGTACATAATGGGTCACTGCCACTCAGCAGAAACTTTCAGGAAAGACATTTCTTTCAGTGCTTTGAGACCTGAGGGAGAAGCAGAGATGATCTCTGATTAGCTCACAAACTGTCAAACACAACATAAATGAAACAGTTTAGAGCAGCTGAAAAAAGAAAGACAACAAGACGTTCCTCAGAGATGTTGACGTTCTTTTCAATTGCTTCAAGAAAATTAGATTTGAGGGTTTATTCATGGGTGAAATTGTTTATTGAAGTGGATATTTTTCCATATTTCTCTTTGACTCTATTTTCTGAAACATGTGTGCTACAAATACTGCAGGTTAGCACGGTCCGGAGAGCATGCCCACTCACAAAGTGAATGGTTACACTTATGGCCACTCAAACACTAAGAGGGGCTCAAACCGTGACATATGTACTCACTATTCTGAGGCTAAAAAGTTGCTACATGATACTCTGGCCCTGGGGCTATTTTCATAAAACACAATTGGGTGTTTTAGTTTGTCGCTTCACTCGCTACACACAGCCAGAGTACTCTGAATAGATCTGCCAGTTACTTTGACCCCTTGACAAAGTATTGTTTATCCACTCTGATGGCTCTGATATGACAGAAGCAAAGTTCCCTTCAAAACACTGACTGACTGTCACAATCTCCCCCCCGTCACCACTTCTGACTGTGTGCTGCTATTCTGTAAGTGGGCCACTGGTCTGGGGTCCAAGTCCTGCAAATAGCAAGTGTACACAAGCCGGTTTAACTTGCATTAAATGACCAAACTGGAACTTATTTTGTGAATGATTAGCCAGCTTGATACAGGTAGTCAAACTAAAGGGTTAAAAACATCAATGTGCCAGACAGAAACCTGTAATCCTTTAGCTCCAGGCAACTGAATAGAAGAAAATGATATCAGAATTCAGTGTAGTATTGATAATGTGAATGTACTGTTCTATCTAAAGTATGATAAGTTCATGCTTTATCCCCTATTGGGTGTTTCCACAAAGGATATGAATCTCAACCAAAGCTCCAACACTGCTAATTACCCAAGGAGAGGAGTCTTGAAATATTTTGATGCTTATCTTGTCGTGAAAGGTATAGACAACCCAGAAGGAGACGCAGATGGCTCCTGAGATGAGAATGAAGGAGCCGTAAATTCAGACATCAATACTAGTCCAGCTTGAGGTGCTTATTTAAAGTCCTGCTCTTCAAGTAATGACATTTGAGGGAATGTTTAGGCGGAGATGCTGGTTTACTTTACTTGGGGCCTAAATACTTTGTTGCAAGTGCAACTACATGTGCATGCACACACACACACACACACACACACACACACACACACACACACACACACACACACATACACACACACACCCATTTTATGTACAGTCAAAAGTTTGGACACACCTTCCTGTTTACTTGAATGAGAAAGTGTGTCCTTTTGACTGGTACTGTAAATCATGCAATACTCTCTTTCTATTTGTTATATATTTGTTATATATCATACAGCACAATATTTAAAAAAAAGAAAGAAAAAGAAATATTAATTTAATATTTAACTGACCAACTGAGTTGTACTATTATTCCTGTCCGTTCTTTCTCTCTCTCCATGCAGCCCACAGTGTTTACAATAGAGGGAGAGTGGCAGGATTAAACTTGCTTAACCTCACATTCAAACTTCATCCTTCAAATCAAAACCAACATTTTTTAAGGAAATGTGTAAAAAAAAATAATCTACTGTTTTCCATATTACAGTAAACATCAGAGAAAAAGGAGGTTGAAAGATGTTAATACTGTCCATTCAGTTAAACTTGACATTAGGTTATTGTCTAAATTTTCTAACTCAGAAAACAACATTAATTAAATTAATTAATTAAATTTACTTTAAAGATTTATCAAACTACCAATTCGCCATTAAGTCTTTTTCTAATTACCTGAGTCCTCAACTGTAGATGAAATGTTAATGAAAATTTGATAAATATCTAAACTGTTTTCACCTCATTGTTATGCTTTAACATGC
Organism: Euthynnus affinis; assembly: GCA_029490765.1. NCBI lineage: Eukaryota > Metazoa > Chordata > Actinopteri > Scombriformes > Scombridae > Euthynnus > Euthynnus affinis. Next base: position 18,202,151 of record CM055849.1, on the reverse strand, counting down.
AAAGGTCCATACCAATAGTTGAAATGCAGGAAAGAGCTCAGCACACTCTTAACATTAGAAAAGCTGTGGTGAAAGGACACTGCCCATCAGACATGGGAAAGGGGGATGGGGTAAGAAATGAGGGAAAAACAAAAAAAAAAGACAAACATCTCTCGTGGCCTCTAAATTAGGTGCTAAAAGCCCATCTCATTAATGCTACACATCAGGTACATGAATACCGCATGTGACACACAGCAAGCAGTTTCGATAGCTTCTCCTGTACCTTCCATGACTCCTCGACCAGTGGATGAACCCTAAAAATCCAAATGTAATAAATCCCAAATGTGAATGAAGGCAGTTATTTTTTCAAAGGTAGTCCATGTTAGATGATAAATCCTTGTGGAAAGAGTTTGTTATGATATCCAAGGCAGCATGTGGAGTTGCACTGTTCTCTGGTATGTCTCAAGTCACCTTTGTCATGATACTATATGGAAAGGACTAGGAATCCCACTCTTTCTCTCAGTACAGCAGAAGCCCTCCCTCTCTCTCTCTCTCTCTCTCTCTCTCACTCACATGCAAACAAACACACACACACTGACACATACACAGACCCCTCCCCCTAGTCCCCTATGCCCTCCTCTGTCCTGTGCCATTTGCCAAGGAGGGAGGGAATCCACCGGGGGCTCATTCATCTTGGCCCTGCTGACCCCCTGTGGTGACAGATGCTCTTGGAGGCCTGCAGAGCTGTGGGGAGGGGGGAAACAAAGAGAAAGGTCTGCATCTCCCCGCTGCCACACAGCCACGACACTCTGCCACGCGTGACCCCCAGCACGCCAAGACATGGGCACTGTGTCAAGTTTTCATTTTTCGAAAAGGGGGAGGAGGTGGGGTGCAGGGGGTTGGGGGGTTGGGGAGGGAATCTGTTAATCAAACTTTTGCTCTCACGCTCTAGCTCAGTTCGGTCCCTCGTTGCCACACCCGACTTTTATTGGGGCCAATTCAGAGACAGGAGACTCTGTCGCCAGCAAAATGGGGACAAGAATGTCAGGTCAGCTTGAGCATTTTGTCCTTGTAGCCTTGCCCGGGATTGACCCCACACTGGGCTTTTACTCCCGCTATAAATACCAGGGGCTCATCTGGTCAAAATAAATAAACAGAAATGCACCACAAATCAACAGGCGCTGGCAGATGTTAAGGATTTTAGGTCATTATAGCCTAGTGATCACCAGGCTATACCATATCATGGTGTTGCTAAGGGGAGAGGGAACAGATTTACAGCAAATAACCAAAGAGACTCAAGACTGATGACATAGCACACAAAACTGAAGTTAGATAAGTGGGACCTCACTGCATCTGAAGGAAATGTCACATTTACTTCACTTTCCTGCAAAATGTGAGAAATGATAGACTCATAGACTAAATTCTACCAATCCATTAAAAATTATACAAGCCAATATCAATAAATACATTTTAAATCTTCAATCTTTTTCCTCTATAAACACAATCAGCTGTCAGATTGCCAAGTCTAGCCAGTTTACTCCCAGGATGTTATTTTGACTGCAATTCCATGTTTCTAATACTAATATTATAAGTGAATCATTTAATGCGGCCTTAACCATGAACTGTACAGCTCCCTTGAATTGTACAGAATTTTACAGCTCCCCTTATGGCTTCTGTGTGTGTGTGTTTCCCTGTCAACTAATTAATGTCAAGTAAAGAATTTGTCAGGTAAATAGTAGGTCCGACTCACATCTACTTGATGACAGGGAAGATAAACTCAACATTTACCATAACATAGTTTCTAGCTTTCACTTTAATTCCAATCATTCTCCTCCAGAAGTTGATTAGATTAAGAATTAGAGCAGAAATAATAACAAAAAGGCCAATGTTGGATTTCACAAATTAGGTGTGACAATTACACACTTTGAAAGCATGAGAGGATGCATGCTTAAAACACAACATCATGATGGTGAGGAATGTTTGAAATAAAACGGTGGCATCAACTGTTACAACTGTTGTATTAATTAAAGACTCTCATTATCAACACCTCACTTTACTGGCCCAGGTTTCTTGCTTCACTGAGCCGTGTGACTGATGTTCCAGTTCATTACCACAGACACAGTCAACAGTTGTTTTAATCAAGTCGTGTGCAGCTCTTCTCACCTCCTCTCCAATGGTTATATTAGGGCAAAGTCAGTGTGAGGGACAGCTGTAAACCGTGACACGAACCAATCAGGGCCTCTATTAGTCTTCACTGCGCTTTCATGCGCTCATTTCTCTCAATCAGCCACATTTGTCTAAACATTGGGCTTGAGTTTGACTGTGAAATCTGTCTGGCTATTGCGGATTTAGACCACACATGGTAAATGTCAGTGAGTATCAAGTGGAGCCTTAGATTATATTTGACATTTTTAATTGATAACTAACTTTGGCTATCAGGTGTAAGAAAAGTGAAATCCCTACAAATGATCCATCTGCAGTGATACCAGCGTCGCCACAAGTTCAACTGGTGGAAAAGAGCTGTCAGTGTGATTTATGTCTAAGCCCCTGACTTTGACATGGCCGGTCTTAAATAGCCCATTTAGGATGGAGATAATGAGTAAACCCAGCATTTTCTTTGGCCTCAAAAGACACTGTGCAAAAAAACAAAGGAGTGTGGATTGAATGCATTCCTGCCCCCGAACCCATCCTTCACCATTGCATTGAGCTCCTGCTAAAGTCCCTGACAAAGGGGAAGTATCTTTACCACCACCACCTGAGGAAAGACGAGTCATGTGACCAGCTGGGGGGTTCTGGGAGATCATGGGCTTGGGGCTCTTAAATTCAGAGGGGGTAGGGAAGAGGGGTTCTTCCTCTCCAGGATTCCCAGTGGAGTATGCGGCTTTGTCTTAGCTGACTCAGCAGCTGCCCAACACATGACGATTGTATGGAGCAGCTTGGCTTGAGCTAAAGGCAAATCATCTACCTAAACTTGTTATTGAGGATGCTCTGACATTAATGAAATAACATAATATACTAATCTACCGTACCTGGCACATCAGGATGGCAGCTGTGATTACACAATTTGGCAAGTCGAGATTCTGACACTGTAGGAAAAATGAAGGTCCTCTGCAGATGAGGTTCAACTGACAAATCGAGAGATGAGAAATCAGTATCAGGTGGGGAGGAAGTACAAGGAACGACCAAGGTGCTAATTGGCACGTCTGACTCTTATAATAAGAAAACAATCCTGAAGCTCAACTGTCAAAAAACAAAACAAGAAAACGGAACAGCCACCATGTGAAAATTCCCGCAACCAGAATCTCCTTCCCTACCCGTTTCACATGGGCTACCTGACGCCAAGGGTGTGAGGACTCGCACTGTTGTTTACTATCCGGGTGGCAGTCCACAGCTCTAATTTCCTTATAAAAGCCCCACAACCTTCTTCGAAACCCCCCCCTCCTACCGTTCCTCAGGACTACCTGCTGGGCCCTGAAGTGCAAATCGGTGCTAGTGAGGATAGCAGATGAGCTAAGGTCATTCATGCCTTTCTGGTGGGCCACACAAACAAAGGCAAACATTCCAGCTGAATGCCATTGCTGAAGTCGGCAGCAACAGAGAAAGAGAAGGAGAAGGAGACAGAGCAGAGCTCAGTGGAGATAATAGCCTGAGGGAGTGTGTGTGTGTGTATGTGTGGTGTGTGTGAGTGTGCATGCATCCACGTGCATGTGTGTGTGTGTTTGTGTGTGTGTGTTCTAGGGGATTATCTGTGGAACTATAAAGTGGGGTGAACCAGGGTTTAAGGCCTGGTGTGACCAGAAGGAACGGGGGTAGGGTCTGAGGCATGAGGAGGGGTGGACAAAAGGAGCATTTGGGCAGATGAAGAAGTCATCATCATTAAGCCACTGGAAGTTTACTGTCCAGTTATAAAACTCATTTCAAAATTAGAGGCTAGGGGGTGCGTGTGAAAGGGCATCGGGGCTGGGAAGGCCTGCGAGGAGGCTGGAGGGACTCGCTGAGGAACTGTGGAGCTAATTCATTAGGGGACAAGCGGCCTTTGTGTTAACACTAGGTTGATTGGAGTGGTGACCTTGCCACACACTCTGGCCCAGTGGATGAGTTTAAGGGCAAGGCATTTAACCTTAAACTAAATCTCAGCCACGGACAAAGGCCAGCATCGTTTAATGGCCAAGGCCTACCAAACAGATAACTGACGCAGCACAAATGTAAAACAAGCCTTGTTAAAAGTAGCCACAGCCTGGATAACACTGTAGAATCATGTTAACAGTAAAGTTTTAGTAAAAACTGTAACTAATATTCCAACATATTGGTTAAAAGATATGATTTAGATATCACAAGTACATACAGAGCTGAAATTATTAATTAATCGATTCATTGATTTAATTTTTAAGGAAATCCATTGGTTCCAGCTTCTTGAGTGAGAATATTTGTTGTTTTTTTTGAGATAGTTAACTGAAAATCTTTGTGTTTTGCATGGTTGATCGGACAAAACAAGCTGATCTCAAGCCTATTTTCTGACATTTCATAGACAAAGTGATTCATTACTTAATTAAAAGACTAATCAATGGGTTATTTGATAATGAAAATAATAACCTCCTTGTGATCATTTTAAAGTATTAGTCAGCACATGGGCAGTCAAATCCCATCGGTTCCAATTAGTTTCATCAAGGGCAAACAGAGATGAGTAAAACCTAAACAATGCCTCCTAACTTGCCTAGAATTTCTAGCAAAGCTGATCAAAACAAAGTTTGTTAATAAATATTATCTTTATACAGCTGTTATCATTTTTCTAGAAACTGATCTCATAGTTTGTTTCCTCTAAATGTGATCTTTTGTAAAGCTGGAAAGTTTAAAAAAACTTGTCAAATCTAGACTTATGGACTTATTTTGGCCAAATAGCATCACATCTCGCCAAAAATCAGTTCTTTGATAAAGTGAGCAGCAAGCAGAGGTATCTGCTTTCGCGGCTGTTATCCCTGATAGAATAAGTGAATGAAAGTGAAGGATGAGTGACAGTTTACAATGTTGTTCATGACTGTGTAATAAAATGGAAGCCCTGTCAGTGAACCCAATCTGCATTTTACAACGCTGCCGGGTTGAACGCCAGTTCACCCAAGTCGGAACAACAGAGAGAGACACAGGACCCTAATGCATTTATGGACTTATTCAGGGAAGCCATATTGTATAAGACAACTATGAGTTCTATTTCATACTGTAAACCTGTCACTGGCAGTGGTCAAACACCGGTCAATGGTAAAGGCCAAGATGAGGGAAGAAGGAAGAAAAAAAAAACATGAGCTGTTGCAGGATTTTAACTTGTCAAAATGCATTTTCTAATAATTTACATTTTTATGCTAAGTCTGGAAAAAGCTTCACCTCATGAAATCAAAAAGAAAGCTTATTATAAACAAATGAAATGATTTATTTGCTTATTCATCATGTCCCCAATTCTGACATATATTTTATCCTCATCTGAGAGAGAAATAGTTTCTTCAGCTTCTTCTAACATCTGGCACACACCTAATGGCTCATCCCAGAGTAAATCTTTGATGATGGTTGACCAGGCCTTGTCCTGGCCATAAACTGTTGTTTAGACAGCCCTATTAATGGGGTGTAAACAGAGAGCCATGGATCACATTGAGAGGGACAACACTATCAAAACATTGGCTCTTATCAGATGACAGAACTAGCAAAAGGGTCATGTTCCGTTTCCAGGAGCTGGCCTGAGCTGCACTCTGCCCTCACCTCGACATTACGTATCGATCAAAGTGAGGTGATGACCCGATAGTAAACACAGTAAAAGGGCTTGATATCAGTTACATTATTTTGATTTTTCTGCCAAAATGATATCTGAGCTTCAGTATCAATACCAAAACAGTATGTATGACCAAAGACTCTCAGCTGAAAGTCTATTTACTGCCTTTTTTTTTTTAGATCTTTCAGCCACATCTCACTGCCTTCATTAGCAAATGGAAGAGGCTCGGTGTCATCATGTGACATAAGTGTGGGATGGCAGTCGCATGAAAAAAAAAGGCAATACTTATCTCAAAACTTTCTCAACATGCTTTCCTTTACTTTAGATTATTTTTTTGGCTTTATATGGGAGTCAGTGTACCAAGACCAGGAAACAGGGAGAGGGAGGGAGTGTGACATGAAACAGGGGCCTGCTAGCTGAGAATCGAACCATGGACGTTGTGGGCATCCCTCAATATACTTTCCTAATAATTCTTAGTAAGTTTCTTGGAAATAAATATTAAATTAATATTCATTTATTACTGGAAGCTTCATATGTGATGACTTGTAAGCTATCAATTTTTTTTTTTGCAGGAAAGTGTACCAATGAAACTAAATAAGCAAAACTTCTCAGTGTACCACCAGTCTTTAATTTTGTCTCAACATGAAGTAGATGAAAAAGAACTTTTCCTAAATAAAATATAGTAAAATTACCAAAAATATATGCCAGCTTTATGTACTTGACAGTTTTCCATACTCAAGCCATTGAGCCACAGATGTTAAAGCCATGTAAAAGATAAAGATAAACATTGTCTTTATATGGATCTTCACTAAACATTTTGGATGCTTTAAACCTTTTCTGTAAATGATTGAATATAAAAGGCCCTGATTCAAAAGACAGCCGATCCACTCAACCTTCTTCCCTGAAATGTTCACACAACTGACACACTAACTCAATTTAGCCACGCAGGAGCACTGAGCACTCATGGAGAGAACAGAAGAAAGAGGTCTGTTGTGTTTATCAGGCGTCCAGAGAGAGACCCACCTTTCACAATAGGACCTCTCCTTTCTTTTCCTCCCTGAAAAAAAGTCTCAGCCACCTTGAATCCATTTGAGTGACACCGCGACAAAGAGGCTTCTCAATGTCCTGACGAAGGAGACTCCTCCCTTTCCCTCTAAACTTCCTTACCGGGCGATCAGCTGTATCCATCATGTCCCTCTTCCTGACCTCAGGCGGCACTGCTGCATCAGCAGCACCCCACCCCCGTTACACGCCCCCCTCACTCCCTTGCCACACATCTCCTTCATTATCCCCCCACTCCCAAACTCTCGATTAATAAGCACCAAGGTTGCCCTCGGTGACAGGACCCACACTTAAATCCCATCAGTCCTCCTTGCTGCAGCAAGAGCCACAGCATCAGCAGGACTCTTTTTGTCTTATGGCACAATGGGCGCAGAGCCATCCTTTGTTGAGGGCTTGACCTCACACACAAACCTTGCTGATGAGAAAAAGTGACAGTAAACCTATTCAGGGCTGGTATCACTTCATCCTGCACTGATCCCTCTGATAGATGAGATATTTTACCAACTGGCAGATGTGACAGTAAGACAGGGCTGCTTGGACCATGTGGTGTACCAGGCAGAAATGGTGGTTAATAAGGCACTCAGACCTTCTTCTTTCTTTTCTGCCAGGTTCCTTCTAACTATTAATGTGGTGGAGTTAATGAGGGCCTCTAAAAGTGAATTTCAACATGTACCCACTTACTGTTGTAGCATCAAAACATGGGTTGTTTTCATTTGACACTATTTGTTGTACCTCGGCAGAGCTAATTTGGCCAAAGCAGATATTTTTATAACCGTAATTTGATGTTCTGAGGTCACTCGGCAGGGAAAATACACTTTCTCTTTGAATATTTTTTAATCAATGCCAATGTGCAAGACAGTAAAAACACCCAATTTCACTCTCTCTGGCTTCACATCAGAGGCTCAACTGTACTGTAACATTCACAACAATCACACCACAGTAGGTAGGTACTAAAGTTACCCTGAGGCAAGGGAACATGAACGAGCAATTTAAATGTTACGCCTCAACAATAATGTGAAGATTGTTATTTGTGGTAATGCAAAAATTACTGCTGGATTAATAGTAATACAACTGAATTCTGCAAAATCCTGAATTAATATAGTGAAATCATTACATTTTAAAAATATTACAATGGACCAAAGTGTGTTATATGACTCAATTACACAAGATAAATTAATTCAAACTAAGATTTAACTCAGATTTTCATTATTAAGTCCACAGAAAGGGGATAAAAACAGAAAAAACACAGCCCCAGTTTACCATACAAGTGTAGCCAAACGTAGGGAGAGAGGCAAATATGTGCTCAAGTTCTTTGAATTTTTCTTATTTAAGCGAGGCTCATAGATTCTGACAGTTTGCTGCGGTCAGGCCAAGCTTTAATGCTGCTTGGCATAGATTCTCTGGAGGTCGACTGGAAGGATGAACACTGCTCTTCCAAAAGATATTCCCTCATTTGGTGTTTTTAGATGATGATGGTGGTGGAGAGCGCTGACTAACACTTCACTCCAAATCCTTCTTTTTGATATTCAACTGGGTTGAGATCAGGTGTTTACGAGGGTCACAGCAGATGATTTACATTATCTTCATACTCATCAAACTATTTAGTGGCTGCCTCAATGTATGGTGATATTTCAATTCTGCACTCTTACTCCGTTTTTTTATTTAATTCATCGCCTGTCTGTATATCATTTTAGGGAAAAAGCATGATTGTATATGTATGTATACTACTAGTCAATTAAATGTTTAGACTATAAAAGGTTAAAACAGTGAGAAAAGGGCGTTCAATGTGAAAATATTCTATTACCAGTCATATATGAAAAGGAAAAACAGCAAATCTGAACATTTGAGCAGCTGGAACCATCAAATATTTGTAATTTTTGCTTGAAAAATGACAATTCATTGATTTTCTGACAATTGACTAATTGATGAATTGACTAATTGTTGCAGCTCTATATGAATGCAAATGAAAGACTACATGGCTGTTACATGAACCACATGTGGCAAGGCTTCTTACAAAGCTCACTTACAACCAGCTCTCTGTTGTCTTCTTGCGCATGCTTTAAATTGACAGCTTACAAATACCTAGCTAGTCTCACAACTGTTAGGTATGGTTTCATTGAATTAGTCTGATGGAAAATGCTAATGTGTGTTTTAATGCTATTGATTTGAGCCGCAGGTCAGTACACAGAGCTACTTAGAAAATCCATAACGAATTCTTTATATTCTACAGTATGTTTTTCTGTGTTGTTTTTTTTGCCTGGTTTTTCCTTCTATTTGTGATTCAGTTGCAATTGCGCAAGTTCACACAGAGAGAATGAAAAGACAGAGTGACGGAGAGATAGAAAGAGAATGACCTCCCTCAGCCAACAGAGGAACGTTGAGTCCTCGCAGCAGAGGACTAGGTCTTGGTCACCGTAGCCTTGGACAATCTGTGACAGCCTATAGAAAAGCCCTCTGCTAAAGACAGCCAACCCTCTCCCCCACAAACTCTGGCAGCATCAACACACGCTGACCTTGTGTTTCAATATGAAAAGGGAGGGAGAGCAAAGGAGAGAGAGAGAGAGTGAATGTCCTGTTTGGGATAGAGTTTGTTTATCAACTGTATGTATGTTTGTGTGGGCAGGCTTTTTTTTTAAAGAATAAATTGAAATCATTTTTGCTACTGCTTTGTTTAGTCTCATTTACCTTTGTTTAAAACAAAAAGAAAAAAGAAATTTTAAACACCATGCAATTCAAAAGGAACAGGAAAGAAAGGCAAGGGTGTTATATAACATAATATTGTATCTAATATTTGATTATTTCTCGTACAAATTCATATTTCCTCCCATAAACTATCTATTACTGTCGGAATATATTCAATAACAGAGCAATTCCGAAAATGTTACGTGGCTGTTGCAGCTCCAGATTAAAAACAAAGTGAAAATAAAATAATAAATTCTGAGGATGATCAGTGTGTCTAAGAGATGGAAACCTGATGCTATGAAAAATGATTCAAATGCTTATCTTTGGGGGGGGGGGGGGGGGGGGGGGAGTACACAAAAAGGACAAAACAGTGGAATTCAACCAAAAAACTACTAACTTTTCTTCAGATTATTATACTACAATCCAGACAGTTGCACAGCACAGACTGTACTCTTCAAAAAGAACACGTAAGTTGCAAGCAGTAATGTCTTGCTGCAGGTACTGTTCCACAGGATTGGCATCTGTGCACGGAGATGGGGGGCGGAGGGGGGGAATACAGCGGAACACCATGTAAGAACACACTGTTCCATAACAGTACTGTGCGAGACGGGATTCTCAGCTGGATGCTTTCCAGGTTTCAATGGCAAGAATGAGGATATTATTACTAAGTGCTCTCCACAGAGCCGCACGTACACTTTGCTCTTTGCGAGCTTGCATCGGTGTAATGGAGCCCACAAAAATCCAAGAGATTGATCTAAAAAAAGGAGGAACACCGTGCAGACACGAGATAAGCACCGCATACCATAATCCTGCTGTGATGCAATGCGAGATGCAAGGACTAGGGCCTTATTTGTTTATTTCTGCTACTGCTGCTAATTCAGGAGTTCAACTCAGGGAACACAATACTGAAATTTCTCCTTCACCTTGACAAGCCATCACGCCCCCGTCAACACAGACACACACACACACACACACACCTGCGCTTAATAGTAACCCGTCATTTTGCTATGGATACGTTTCCTGACCATCGATTCGGATACATGTTCAGTAAAGTTCCATCCATTTGGGTCAGTTTTTAACTTTTGGTGTTTATTTTAGCTTTTTATTTAGATGCTTTTGCAAAATACTTTGCTATAGTGCCTTGAAAAGAGCTATATGAATAAGAATAAGTATATAAATATACAATATTACAGAGACAGAGGGCTTAAAGAGACTGAGGTTGCAGTTTGCTGAGTCAGTTGGTTGATCAACCTGGATGTGGTGACAGATAAGAACCTGTCATGTATGTCTTAATCTGAGATAACTTACAGGACAACAGGAAGTGCCATCTATCACAGACACACAGACACAGACACACACACACACACAGACACACACCCACACCCACACCCACACCCACACACACACACACACACCATTAGCATCCGAAGCCTCCCTTTCAACAAAGAGCAGGATGTTCAGGCCAGTCTTTTTTGGCTGTACTCCTATGTATTGCATGTCCTACCTTCCTGACTGTAAGTTCCTTTCATTTGTCATTACGTAAAAGCCAAATTCTCAAGCTGTGAGAAGGAAAGGTGCTTTTAAATGTGAGTGGAAGTTTGTCCACACAACCCTTCAGTTTCCCCTTCACCGCTGAGCAGGTCATAAACACCCGGGCGTGAAGGAGACTCACACCCAACAGCACAAATTCATGGTCAGACTTTTAGGAATGACTGTTATTCACCCAAAATGAAGTCAAATAGTAAATGAACTGCTAGATAGTGTGTTCATGTTTCCCACTGTGGCTCGAAACTGTCAGCTGATAAAATGCAGCGAGAACAAAAATGAACAGGTCTATGGTGCAAATACTGTATGTCTTAGCTCTTGAAAGATAAAAAAATAAAAATGTTCAGTCTCAGGTTTAGAGTGTGCTCCTGTTTGAATATGCAGCTGTTTGCTCAATTAAATATACATTACAACTATGTACTCCAATTTATTACATTATGCTGTTTGGTCTATTAAAAAAAAATAGTTCAGAATGTTGCTCACAAGCTTCAATGATCCAAAGATCCCAAATATCTTAATATCAGTGATATTTTTTTAAAGAATTTTTAAAATAACTTAAATGATTCTAATATTTACATTTTTGTCAATTAATTTTCTTTAATGACTAATTTAATAATTGACTAATCATTTCAGCTTTCAAAAATAAAATACTATTGATGAAAATGAAAAACAAATAAATAAATCATTAAAATATATAAAATAAAATAATAGCCCTGCTTCCTGCAAGTGAAACTAAGATATAACAGCTGATGGCAGAGGGTTCTGAGGAGGAGGCCCCACCCCCACCAGAGGGATCAATGCACATAAATGGAAGAGGTCACAGACCTTTGACATCTCCTTTCAGCCGGGGGAGGGGCACAGGCCTTTGTGAGATTGGCTTTAATGATCCAATTGTCGACTGTGTCATACACCTTCATACAGTACATACAGTTAGTCTCGCGTTTCGCTGAACCCTGCACACACTTCCTTCTGTTCCTTCACTCAAAGCGGTCAGCTGCGATCCTGAGGTTTGGATAAAAAAGTGTTGCCATGTTTCTCTCTTGCTGCCTGCATCCAGCTGCCTTGTTTCATTCTTCATCACTCCCACATCTGTTTTAACCTCTTCTCCCATCTCTTCCCCTCCTCAGCCTCCCCTACTCCTTCCAAGACCTTATCTGTGCTTTCCCTCCCTCTTCTTTCATGCTGCATTTTTGAAGAGATGTTTGGTCACTTAAAAAGGCCAAGGCAGTAGAAGATGACCACCTTAGATATTTTGACACATTTTGTTACATCGACATAAAAGAGACATAACAGCAAGAAGCAAGACATTAAATATATCTAATAACTGTCAGAGAGGTTAGGATGCATGTATCCCTGACATTGGCATTACAGTCTGTGAAAATTTCTCTCTTTTGTTAAGACACGGTGTTCCTGGCATTCTTAACCCTCCGTAAAAAAGACAAGGTAAAAGTTTACCAGCATCCATGCACAACACATTTAGCTCTGCAGATCAGCAGTGAGATGCTTTTTTAATTCTGATGTTTCTTGCAAATAGACGTTGAACAGTTTGACTGATACACAGCACAAAGACGTTGCTGTCTAATTATATCTATTTTCTTTGAATTCTGAGCAGCCTGCATAAGGTCACTGAATGCTTCTAACTCAAATTAGACTTACGAAGCTGAGGACCCTATTAATCCTGAAGCAATAAAGATGTCTTGCAAAAACAAACATTTAAATCATAAAATACCCTGCTAATTACTGACGTGCATCCATGATTTGTATGTGATGTTTTGCAGTTTGTATAAACATCAGCTGGTGTGTCATTGGTATAAATGACACAATAATCTTCATGTCAACATAAACATGGGGGCGCGAGGAAAACTTTAAAAGCGGACCTGAATTCTGCCTCAGCAGTTTGATCAATGATGATTATTTTGAGGACCACCTGTTTTCTCTGTCCAGCCACATCACGGCCAAAAAAGTGTGAAACAATAGCACTGATCCCTCTATTTGGGATATTGTCCCTTGTACCATCTGTACTCAGGATCAGAAAAGCCCATCACTAAGAAGTACCTCTGAAAGGATCAAGAGAAGCATCTGCCCGGCTTGTGATCTAATGCAAATGATCCGTGAGGGCTTTCCGTGTAAAAGATTTCACCTCATAGATCAATATATACAATAATATGTTCCTAGAGTTGGCTGAGACTACAGAAGAAACAGAAAGCTGTGTTACTGACTGGATTGGTAATCAATCGCTATGCATGCCTTTTTGTTATGACACATCCAAGTGATCCATCACACACTCGTTTGTCATAACAGAGAGCAATAAATAGAGAACGTGTGAATAAAATGTTGGCTGTCAAACAAACATATTCTATTTTTCCCCTGCAAGGTAAACAGATACATCAAGGGCAAAATGAGCAAACACGAGGCATAAACAGAAAAAAGGAGAGTCCTCACATGCTCAAAATAATAGCTGGAGAATAATGAGCGAAAATAAATCAATCTGTTACCCTGGTGACAATTGCCCTGTGTACAAATGGATGTGAAATAGTCATCTATGCACAGCTTGGTCTGGCTTTTCATGTGAGAAATGTCATGTTGCATTTTTTAGAAAGACCTCTGCTTCACAGCAGGTCTTCTTCACTATGAAACAACTGTGAATGAGAGCTTAGGGTGAAAAAATAGAGAGGAGCCATTATCATAAAAAGATAAAAGCTTTACAAAATAGTATTTTCAGCATGCTGAAAAGGTGTGTTATTATTTTAAATGGGGCATCTTTTGAGGTTGGACAGAAATGTTAGAACTATATTTTACTTTATTTGTAGTTTGATGTATCCCATCTTGGTTCACCTGAGTCTCCATTTTTTTCTTAAAAAGGAGAGAACTTGCTTGTGTTTATTGCTCATCAAGGAGCTACAGTGACATATTGTTTTTGGGTTTTTGGCTACATGTTAATTATCAGGCTTTCTTTTTTTTCACAGCTATATCTAATGCACTTGCAGTATTTCGAGAGACAATTGGAAAAATAAAAAGTTAAGATGAGACAATCACACAAAGACAATGCCCGACGCCAAAACCTGACCGGCTCAAGAGCTCTTTATGCGACACAGGAAAGAAGATGTCTCCTTCAAGGCTAAAGAGAGAAACCTGTCCGGGTGCAGGAGTGGTGTCACGGGGGTCTTACTTATCTCCTCCCAGATTAAGTCCCAATTGTTCGCAGGGAACAAAGGCAACCAGTGAGGAAACCAGCCCCCCAAGGGCCAGATGGTCAGCGTTCAGAGCCTCCTGACCCCTCCAGCCCTTGCCCTCTCTGACAGGGCTGCGTGTGCTCTAGGCGAGACAGGCCACCCAACAAATTCACAATCCGCACGGCTCGTACAGAGCATGTACTTACATGATACTGTACAGGTACTTGCCTACCTGTCAGATTTCAAATGATGTTTCTCTGTGGTAGATTTACTTTTTATAGGATACACTGTTGCAGAAGATTACAATAATGATCAGAAATCATGAATCAGGCTTTTAGGCAATATTTCTATCATGTGTTTTAATCTGTGGTCAAAAATTTGAAAGCAAGAGGAGTGAATTTGTTAATTGCCCGGATTAGAAATCGCTCCATAAATGCTGCTTTCATTAAAAGTGACACTGTTTGAGAGAATGATGCAGCACAACAGTAAACAAGGCCTGTCTGCATCTGCTAAAATGAGCATTCTCTGCTGTAGTTTGTGGGATCTTGTAATGTGCATGTAATTGTCATTAACTCTACTGACATTCTGAAAGTACAAAACGGGGGTTGGAGAGACAGGAGGAATGCAACCTTTGGGACATGAAACATGAGGAATGGCAGATTAGATGTAGTCAAGACAGACTGGTTTGCCTGTAATTACAATGACAAACCACCAACTACATCTCCCAGGTCACTCTTATCTGATGTGAGTTTATCTAAGCTGCTGAAGCCTGTTTTCAACCCTGAGCCTTAGGCAACTGTAACAGTATTCAACAGACAAACATGTAAATTTGTAGCCCTGGTTCCAGATATACTTGACATGACTTTGTTAACAATGATTAATCAGCAGGAGGGTGAAATAAAACTCCACAGTCCAGATTAACCTTGTGTTAACAGCACTTATTGAGGCAGGACAGACTCATCTATGACTCTTTAATCACTCAATGAGATAAATGAATTGACCAGTGATATAAATCAATAAGAAATCACATTTCTTTGGTTTGCTTTTCTGCTTCAGGTTTTTTTTTTTTTAAAGGCAAAGTTCCACACTGACACTCATATGACACAGCAAAATAGGTTAACTAAAAGACTAATTGGCTATTAGATGTAGGACGTTTACACACGCATTTGCGGCAGAGCATCACTGACAGCTACGACATTAGGTAAGACGTTAACATCTGTGGTAATGTAGTACAGCATATACATTAAAATCAACATTTAACCCCAGAGGTGCATTCATTATATCTCAGCATTCACACGGGTTTTACCGACAGAGTTTTCTTGGCTATTAATTAATTGGTTATCGCCTCACGTCATTACCTACTTTAATGACCACTTCTTATAAAAACACTTTCTCCACCAGTGGTTTAAATTCACGAACAAATTTTAGAAATGAAACAAACTTTAATCATTTGTTTGAGCGTCGTTGACGGAGCGTCACAGTGAAGTGACCCGGGGAGCGTTAACCTTAACCAAACTAATCCCGTTCATGACCACCGCCGTGTCTTCGTATGGCATGTGATAGCCTATTAAACAGGTGTGTGGACGTGAGAATACAGAAACACAAAGTCCCAATGCGTGCCTACCTTTTTTCCACACAGAAATGTGTGTTACAGTGTCATGTCCATGCAGAATCGGGTCTGTGGGTTAAATTCGCGTCCCCGGCTGCAGCAACACCGTCGCCGCCGCTCAGCTCTGCTCTGCTCTGCTCCGCTTTGCCACAGCCGCTCCGCGCACAGTGACGGAGCCGCCAAGTGACGTCAGGAAATTACTGTACGTACCGTTTGGTTCACTTGAACGGAAGAAGTTCAGTTCAGCTTGTTGCTCTAGTGGGGAGGCTGAAAAAAAACAACAAAAAACAAAGAGAGACACAAGAAAGTAATCCGTCACAAACGTAACCAGGTGAAGAACGAATTCACAGCTTTGATGAACCAAAACAAAAATCAAATGTGAAGCTGCCAGGAGAATTCACAATCAGGCGATACACTTTCTTTTTGGTGATTTGATTTAAAAAAAAAAACGTGCACGAATAGGGTACTTCACAAGAAGTAGATGTCATGGATAGGTAAAATAAATAAATAAATAAATAAAATGGTAGATGAAAATTTAATTGAATGACAGAAAATGACTTAATGTAATTAATAATAACCTGTAAACATGCAAACAATTGTTGATACATTCATACATACATGCAGCACATACACAATTACATACATAGCCTTTATGCATACCTACATACATAGATCAAAATCATCTTTATTAGCCAAGAATGTTTACACATATAACGAATTTGACTCCAGTTTTCTGACAAAATAACAACACAACAATCTTCAGAAATATACACAAGGAATGACTATATACAGGTGAAACCGTTTCTGTGGTGTGTAAATACACACAAGGATATAAAGATGTATACATGTGTAATGTATAGCTATAACAAAATTATTATTATTTTCATTTTAGACATAGGAGTATACAGGTTCAAATATCTCCCTCTGTTGGCAGAAATGCATTGAATTCAACAGGCTCCATATAGGTTGAGTAGGTCGCACAAATCCATGATCATTGCAGTCTTTACAAAAAGTGAAGTACATCCTCAGCCCATATAAAGTGATGTAAAAATAAATGGACAGCCATAGTACGGGGAGCGCGTGACAGCAAGTTCAGTAAACTCTGTAAAAGTCAAGATCATGGGTCTTATTCAAGTTTCTGGACACGAGTGACTTTTCACCATGAATTGGAGAACATCGCCCTCTGTTGGGCGACATACTGAATAAACAGGATCTTTGATGTAAAGGGGAAAAAGAACAAAAGTGATTATTTAAAAGTTTGATTAACATGACTCTTACATGAATACACAGTTTATTAGTATTTAATTTTCTTTCTTCTCTTTTCCCCTCTCATTCATTAGTCTCAGATAAACAGACATGTAGACGAAATTAGATAGATAGATAGATAGATAGATAGATAGATAGATAGATAGATAGATAGATAGATAGATAGATAGATAGATAGATAGATAGATAGATATAAAACAGTCTTAACTTAATCTTTGAAGAAAATATGAATAAAATAGAAAAGTTAATTGTATCTAGAAAAGGCGATTATGTGTGATATAGAACAGAATAGATTAAGATATTTAATTAAAGCCCAGAACCCAATCATATCAACTGTGGTAACTCTGGGATTAAAGGAGGAGCTGAGTAATTTCCATTATTCAATAGCAAAGCTGCCACTGCCCTGGGGCTCCATCAGGGGCCCCACAGGCCCCAGGTATCTATGTATGTATCCACCTACTGGCAACAGGAAGGTTTAGGCCATATATTTTAACAAACTACTCCTACCAGGTAAACCAGATCCACCTGAAATTTAGTCAGCAAAGTTGTGAGACCTTGATGATGCTAAGGAGTGAAGCTTTTTGAGTTTTCATTAACAGCTGTTGCCATGGTGATGCTTTATTCACCAAGAAACAGGAAGCTGTTTTTGATGTGTTAGGTGTGCTCAAAAACTTAAAACAGAAGATGACTATCTCCTACATTTAATGTCCAGTATTCATAAAAATGAATGTCTATGTCAGTTTCCCTTTGGCAAATGTAATACTGCACCGTGTTGATCCGCAATAACAGCACTTCAACTGTGGTGCGCCCTGACGTGTATGAAGGTGCAAGGGCCCGATCAACGCTGCTCGCAGCTTTAATTATATATACTTATAATACAGAGACAGGGTGTGTGGTGAGCTGAATAGTGGCTCCACAGCTCATTTTTGCCCCAGGGCCCCCTTGCACTTTAATCCAGCCCTGCTGAATAGAAAAGAAAAGAATAGAATACACTATTCTATATATAACAGAGTAAGATAAGCTATTTAATTATGGTTTAGAACTAAAAGCATTTACTCAATGTAATATTATACTGAGTGATGCTAATTACACAATAATCTATTCTATTCAATTATATTCTAATAGACAGAATCGAACGGAAAATATTTCTACAGACTAGAATAGAATAGAACAGAATAGAATAGAACAGAATAGGCAAATTAACAGAACCTATGAGCATAATTTTTGTTACTGGATATAATATAATAGAATAGAATACACTATTCTATATAGAAGCTATTTACTTATGATTCAGACGTAAACGCATTTACTCAAATGAATAATCTATTGAGTGACGTTAATTACACAATATTCTATTCTATCCTGGTACATTTTGTAGAAATATATTCTATTCGAATAGAATACAATGGAATCATCTTTAATTGCCTAAGTATGTTTACGCATACAAGGAATTTGACTCCAGTTTGGTGGCTCTCGATGTACTCACACAGAACAGCAACACAAAAATCTTCAGAAATTTACACGAACAATGACTTCATACAGGTGAAACCGTTTCTATGGAGCGTAAACAGGATGCAAATAGCGCGAAGAATTGAAGAGCGCAAGGAGTGCTGAGATAAATATTAAATGGTATTTTTTAGACATGTAGTAGGTAGAATATTTAAAGTATTGGAAATAACAAGGTGAGTAATTATGATTCGTTTTTATTTTGTTCCCCCTCTTAAAGGACCTTTTCTGAGATACATACGTAAACTTTGTAGGAAAACCAGCAACATGTTGCCACCATCCGCCTGAACGCTTTGAATGCAACACGGCGCATGCGCAGTATTTGACATTTTGAAGTTGCTTCTCCGGGGTGTTTGAACAGGAAGGCGGACATGTTGGCCAGGCTGTGGGAGAAAATCGGGCATCGTCTGCTGTTTTTTTCCCCCCCAAAACCTAACATACATCAAAATCCAATCTGTTTGCCTTCGATCTGAGAGATAAAGCCGTTTGGACGACGAGCAGTCGACAGTCAATGACAGTGCACGGGGCTGCGGCGGAAGGACTGCCGTTAAACGCTGTAACGACTCCGTGTTTCAACTGATCGAAATTTGGAAGAAGCAGAAGTTTTTTTCCCACCACTTCTACTTTTGAGCTGTCAGATTCGTTTGTCGTTTTCTGCAAGGGCCTGGCACAGATATGGGAACGGGCCCGGACTAACCCTCCCACAAACTGTGCTTTCCAAATAGACGTTACATTCAAGTTTAAGTTGCCTTTTGTTTGGATGCACCAACATTTTTAAGCCCTTATCCTCTGCGGCATCCTGCGGAGGCTGACTAATCTGTCGCCGCATTTATCTTCTACCGCTGAAGTTATTTGCCACTCATACTGGGAAACATCTTTCGACACTGGAAATGTGGCTTTTGTATATTCAGCGCAACCTGAAACGTTTTATCGTCTGTGAAAGCTCGAGGAGAACGATGTGTTTTCTTTGAAGTGCGGCGGAAAGTTCACACGAAGAAAGGAACATTTGGCTAGCTAGCTACCGCTGGCTGCTAAAGCTAGCTAGCCAGCCTTCTGCCTCGCCAGTGAGCTTTTTTTGTTCATAACTCAACACCGGGACTGAGTTCAACAGCAAAAATGTCTGGTGGAGAAAGTCTGGGGGCTCGATTTGAAAAAATCGATGCCATGTTGAAGGACCCAAAGTCAGAAATAAATACGGATTGTCTTCTGGTAAGTTTGTAGCTTGCTAGCTGGCTAGGTAGCTAACGAGTCAGCCATTCGGGGTCAGTCTAACGTACTCCTTGGAGCAGAAATTCTTTCCGAGACCAACAAGTCGTCTCAATTGTCGCAGAAGAAATGTGTTGATATTGACGCTGACTGGCCAGTTTGGCTCTCACACTAAGCCAAGTTCAAATATCTGCATGTGGGCGTATATGTCCTTTAGTATTAACGAAAACAAAACAATCAGCGAGTTGAACTCTGTTATTCGGTACTCAAATAAAATATGAACTCTCAGCCAAAAACAATGAATCTATAATTGCTAGCAGCAGGGTTTGTGTTTAATTTCCACAGCGATGGACTCCCAGTACTCAATAATTTGGTTTCCTTAAAGTAGTCCAACTAATTAAAAAGCAGTGGCATCTAAATTTGTCTGACAGATGACAACAGACACGCTTTCAAATTGTTTTCTCAGCTTGTTTTTGGTTTAACTTACATCAGTAGTAATATATCGTGTTATTAAATATAATTAAGTGGATTGGTTTCCTTGACATCTTCTTCAGTCTGATAATGGTATGTGATGTTAGTGTGACCTTCAGATCAATTGCAAGTGGGTGGTTAGGTGTGCTCTGTGCTGTTTTGTCTAAATTTACTTATCTAAGCTTCATTTGAAGTGATAGGCTGCCTGCAAGCCTGTTCTAACCTGCAGGCCTCCAGCTGCATCATTACACCTGTTGGCTGGAGTTCACCCTGACTGCTTCCTGTCTATGGGCGACAACTCATGAAGTGACTCTCCAGTCTAGAGGAAAGAAGGCGTCTGCTGCCACGTGCTAAACCCTAAAGCAACACCTTCACAGGTTTTTTATTACATGTGGCAATCCCAGGAACTGACTCACCATGGAGTGGAAGCTAAGGGGGATGTTGTTGTGTCAAGTGTTTGTTGATATCGGGAGCGTTTTAAGCTTGGGTGACAGTGTCACTGAATGTTTTCACAAGGATTTGGCCCTTGGTGACTCACAAGAGCAGTTGCACTCAGATATATAGTGTAATGAAGCCAAATATTCATGTGGGTAATTGGATGGAAAGTTCTGGCCTGATTTTTTTTCTCTCTCTCCAGGGATTGACCTTGGTACCTGTGTTTTGGCACCTATATTTTGAAAACTCAGACATACCTACCTGAGTTTTCATTTAGACTTCATTGTTTGAAGTAGCAAGGAATGACTGGTAGTTACGGATCTTAGTTACGGAGTACTTTCATTGTAACCCATTCAGGCGTTGTGCACATAAGGTCATACTCTTTGATTAATGAGTCATGTATCTTGATTGTGTGACCTGAGTGTTTCTGCAGGCAGACTGTCTTCGGGACATCATGGAAACTGTTTTTGGGAAGAGGGGCTTGTCCTTTTAAATCCCACCCACACACACCCAACTTGGAGTATTTGTGTATAAGCTTCTGTAGATAGCTTTCTTTTGAAAAGAAAACTTGCTTAGTCTCTGTGACCTCCCATCCTGTTACAGAAAGAGCCAATTAAACTCACCTAAAAGTGCACATGCTCTGCATTTTTAATGGCAAAAAGCTGTGGGGACTGTTCCTGCTGGCAGCCACACACACAAGGGTGTTGTTCCTCTTTTTTTTTTTTTTCCCCCCCTCTCTGCAATCTCCCTTGATCAATGAATGGAGGCCTTTTGCCGAGGCTCTCTCTTGCCACCATGCAACTCCACCCACAGCTTAATAAAATTCCATGCTAATCAAATAACCTCTTGTCTTTGACTGGCCTGGAGTTCCCTGTGTGTCCCAAAGCCATTCTGCACGTCTGGAGAGAGTTGAGACCAGGCAGGCTGCTCTGAGGTAGCTGGGTGTGGGCTCTGCTCTCTACCCATAAACCAAAATTATGTGGACTGAAGACTCATGTTTCTGAAGGCCGTGAATCAGGACATTTAACTCATAAAGCAGCCAACATGCTTGGCTATGAGTAATAGGTTCCATCAGAACGCACAATGCAAGCCTTTTACTGGCTGTGTTTCTGTACCTGAGTCTTGAGCTGGCACTGCTCTCTGTCTCAAGTATAGCGCTGTTGTGATTCTACTTTTTTCTTCCCAGAGAAGCCTGGCCTGTCTTTGCTTTGATGGTGACGTTCGGCCTGCACCTTACCACTCAGCACTGAGTCCCGGACTATCAAGCCCTGTATTCCAACCCTGTCGCTCCTTATCTTTACCCCCCTAAATAAATCCTGCTTGGAAAGAAGAGTGCCTTATCTGGATGGGTTTGCCCCCCCTCCCCAATCATTGTGCTCTAGGCAGGCTTCTAAAGAGCCAATCTGTACAGACAGAATTCCTGACATTGTGATGGGAAAGCTCGCTGACATTAAGGGGTCCCAGAATTGATATGTTTTTCTTTTTCTGTTGACAACGGCTGATAGCCTCCATTGAATCCTTCTTTCACAGTGTACGCCTGGATTGAACATCCTCACATCAGATTCACTCAACGTTAGCATACAGGAAATAGGATGTTTAGTACATTTGTGAAAATACTGAATACGCCTTCAGTGGTAGAGTTTGTTTATCATTTTGGTAAATTAGAATGGTTGGGTTGATATGTTGGAACTTGTTTTGCATGAGCTTTGCCTCTATTTGAGTGATATATGTATATAAAGGCTTCCTGGCGTAGTCTTTGTTCTTACTTTAACACTTGAGGTGCATTAGCTACTCTGTGTTTTGATCTGTCTTTCATCTGTTATTTGGACTCTAAATCTGTAATAAGAGTAATTACAGGAAACGGCAAGGCCAGCAAACCAGATTTGTAGACGGCGATTGTGTGAATGCTACATGTACATGCTCAGATAGATGCTTTTATTTTAAAGTGATTTTAAAATATGAGTTTAGCTGGATTTTTTTTAAAACAAACAGTGTTAATAGTACAGTAAATGCAGTAGATAGAAAAAGCTAAATCATCCTTGCTGTAATTCATATACACTTTTGAAGTTTAACATAAAAAATACACTACCTATGAGCTCATTTACAAAGCATACACTCTATTAAGTGAATGGAATAATGAGCGTGTTACAATGATATTTGCAGGTTAATACTTGCTAGTATTTGTCCTCGAAGTAGATTTCTTCCCACAACAATGTCAGTGTTAACTGTTTGAAGGAGGTGCTTATTACTGCTTAAGCCATTATAACTAATCAGTGGAGCTCTGTGGCAGTGAATCTATGAAATAAGAATGGTTAGTGTGAACATTATATGCTTATTTTAACTTTAATCGTTCTTTCACCTAAATGATGGTCACATTGCCACTGTTGGCATGCGACGCGGTTTCCATTTCCAAGTGTATTCGAGTTCCAGACACTTACGCCCACGCTTTGGCATTCAAAGTAAACTGTCATATAGCAAAACCAGGGTCTAATGATGCTATCCATGAGCCTTTGTGCAGGCAAAGGGGACAGTCCCCAGTCACAACTGTCTAAAATTGAGCCTTCAGAATCATTGGATGGATCATTTTACTGGTGTGCTTTTAGTCGCCTCGCATAGTAAATCTGCTAAGGCCCAGCTTAAGTAACAGCCAGAGTACAGTCAATTCTTGCCCTTGTTTAAGTGACCTTTGTCTTCAATGGGCGATTCTTACCGGCAAGGTGTTGTCTGTACTGATAATGCAGCTATAGTCTTTATTGATTCAAGACTTAGTGAAAGATCTGGACAGTTTTGAAGAAAACGATACCTTTCTCCTTAGCATGTGGGCCTGTGAGTCAACAGGCCAGGATTGTTGCTACGTGTTTGTCAAGATAATTAACAGATTTTTACAAGGAGACCCCTACCATTTATTTAACATATAACTTAAAATGTCGTGAAATGAAATGATTCAACATAATTTTCTGTACTTCATTCATTTAGAAAGCACGAGATGACTCATTATCGCTCTGTAAATGACTAGGCTGGTGATTTTTTTTGCGTAAACCCGTGGAAGTTTGTTACAATTTGCTTTTACTTAACGTTAGTTGTGACCTCTTAACAAAGCATCACAACCTTTTAATGCATAATTAACATTTAGCAAGTATAATACTCGTATGAAGATCAATTGATGACCAAAGCAAATGTGTAGTAATATTTTGATGCTTTTATTTTTCTTTGTCATGTTGCCCAGACTTGTGATTGTCACATGGTAACACGGCTGGCAGGAGTGACAGATTTCGAAACACCTACTGGACACTTGGATGTCAGAGCATCGTTGAATGCACCACCAGTTTATTTGCCAATTGTCTCTGCTCACAGCTACATTATATCTTGCAAGGCCAATATAACTTTTATAAATTTTCATGGTGATGGATTACTTCAAGTCTCTGCAAGTTGATTTTCACAGCTTGCTGCCTGGAAGCAGCAAAATCCAGTCGAATAAAGTTTGATAGTCTTTGGAAAATGTACAGAAATTTTGTAAACAACAAGTTAGTTATTGGTTAAAACACTGGGGAAAAACCACTGGACTGGTCTATAATGATGAATTCCATCTCAAGTTGAAAAACACATATTTGTAGTAATGGTTATTGTCAGCATTTGATCCATCCCTATTGTCAGAAAGGTTCAGGGCTGTCGGTTGTAAACTGCTCTCCTCAGCTATTCAGCTATGGGAAAAACAATTGGCTGAGCTATTTGTAGCTCTGCATTCCCTCAACTGACTGATTATGTGCAGGAATGCATACTAAAATGATCCACTCTTTTAATAATGGAACGCTTTTTCCTTTGATTTACCCATTGAACTTTATAGCCTCCTGCTTTTTTTTTTTATATCTTAGTTATTAAGGGCTGAAATCCAGTTACTTTGTCCCACTTACAAAGGACTCTGCGACCTCTATCCAGTCAAGATGGTCTAAGTGAACTGAGTGAATGTTTAATAAGATGGTTATTTGTTCGGGTAAGGTCAGAAATCCTGGGCAGTGCAGGGAAAAAGGAGACTTGAGTATTGCTTGAGAAATCCAGAGCTCAGTCAGTGGAAACACGTGAGTGCTCTTCACTGTTGAAATAACTCAATTATATTTTGACATGAAAGCGTTTGTGACAGTGATTCTCGCTCACTGGGACCTCATAAGGAAATGGAATGCCCCTGTTTTGCCACCCCTGGCTTCACTGTCACTGCCGTTTATCCAGTAGAGTTGTTAGATATGCAGGCTTTCAAGGTAAGTGGGATTTCCTGTCAGTAGATATTATATACAGCAAGACTACGCAAAAGGAGTTCGGACCAAGTGCATAGTATTTTTATTAAAAAAAAAAATGAGTGAAACTCTGACTGATGAGTTTTGTATTCCCTTACATTTCTCTTTGTACCTGAAAGTGTTTCAGCCAAGAAACAATGTGGTATTTTAATGCTTTGAATGGCTTCACTGGCTTGTGTGTGTGTGATCACATTTGTGTTTACACGGGGCCCAGCCTGCAATGAAACTGCCCTTTTTTTTTATTTTATTTGCATTGCAAACCGAACGGCTGTCTGCACAATTGCTCACATGTGGAAAGCATATTGTCTTGAAGGAGGTGGCAGAAAAGGAAGTGAGAAGTAGGGCTCGACTCAGGCCAGTCCACATGCCTTGTTCTGGCATGCAGAAAGGGATGATGTGGATGAATCTCCCATGGAAATTTTAACTCAGACTTAAATGTCTGGAAAAGAGCTTGTGTGTTATGTGTGTATGTGTGTGTGTGTGGATTTCTCTCCCCTGAAGCTTAAAGAAATAATTGCCATATGTAATGTCAACCACTGGTATTGCTATACACATTTTTTAAAACTTGCATAATTACCACATTCCATTAATAGTGCAACGAGATGGTTTTTCATGTTATTATTATTATTATTTAGTAATCCCAGAGATGTGTCGCCCTCTGCCTGAAGCAGCATCAGCAGAAATAGGATAACATGGAGCCCTGCAAGCTCCAGTTTTTTCCCAGTGTTTTTTTTTTTTTTTTCCCAAGACTGCCACATAATGAAACATAGCCTGTGGCCTGCTACCGCCCAGTGCTTATTGCACTGAGTGAATTTCATGCACGGTTTTGCTCTGTTTCCATGAGTGTAGATTTGTTGGAATATTGCTTATGTTACGCTTTTAATATCTAGTCATTAGGGGTGAAACGGTACGTGAATTTGTCCCAAACCGTCATGCTTACAGACGTTGCGATTCGGCAGTTGTACGAAGAATATGGTCCGTGACCCAAACCGTTACTGTCCAAAATAGGTGAATAATCCACCTACTCCAATGTACAATAATTCTAGAGCATAAGTCCCACCCAGCAAGCTTTGGCAGCGCACCACTTGGTTTATAGCATGCTCACGTACAGTATGTATGCGAGTCGGCTTAGCCAAAGGTATCCTGGTTACCACGTGGTGTTGCTGCCATCAGAACGACAAATGAGAAACCCCGTAACACTGCCCGAGTGCAACACTATTATTAAACTAGGCTCTGTTATCTCCGTAGTAAAACGATACCATATCTCCTTGTCGCCATCCCCCCCCCCCCACCCCCGAAGGTCGTCTTTTCACCCTGCCTTTGAATGACGCCATTCAGATCAACAGTAAACACGTTTGATTTCTGACGTGGTCATACATCACAAGCACCGGTTCTGAGAGAGACAAATGTAGTTTAAAAGTATTAGAGTAAAAGTAGTGTTTTGGTCCTTCTGACTGATGTATTATTATATTTGACATCATTAGATTATTAATACTGAAGCATCAGTGTTAGAGAAGCATGTCACTGTTGTAGCTGCTGGAGGCGGAGCTAGTTTGAATTACTTTATATACAGTTAAACCATAAATCATCATATAACAGCTGTCAGCAGGTGTCCTGATTCCTTGCAGGAAACAGAAAGTTTATTTGTTTTTCCACTGCAGTAAAAAAATTGTTTTGACTAGCCAGCCATTGTTGGATGGATGCATTTTTCAAAATAAAGACCAAAACATAATTTTCTACCCCCCACCCCACTCCTCCTTCTGTACCGAAATTGAACCAAAACCAACCCGAGGTAAATACAGAACCATGAATTTTCACTCATACTAGCCGTCGTCTCTCTAAGGTTTTGAATTTGATTAATATTGTCATATATTCTTTCCTGGTTGATCCTTGCTGACCCTACAAAGTACATGATCTCTCAGTGGCTATTGGCTACATCCATATGCACTTAAAATTTAGACCCTTGTTGTATTATTACTATTTGTTTTTAAATAAATAGTAAAGGATACAAGGATAGTAAAGTACTTCACATATTTATTGTTGATGCTTTGTTCCTCTGAGTTCCTGAATATTTACTGTGAATTACAAGCCAAGAAAGACCGCTGTCAGTGATCCTGGACCATCACACTTATATTTGTTAGCATAGCCTGGGCATGATTTTAGGCTGAGCCATGTTGAGGCTGTGGGCTGCTCCATCTGCTCCATTGGCAGAGTAATCTGATAGTCAAAGCCAGAAAGAGACAGATGATGTTTGGTCACTGAACTACAGCCTTGATGATCACAAATTAGCCATCAGACTACAGTATATTTGATATTTATATATTAAACCTGGTGACATCACCTCTGTGTGTGTGTGTCTGTTAATAAACAAACAAACACAGAGCCTGCTTAATATTGCAGATAAACTGATATTGATTCACATATTTTTTTTTCTTTTCAGTGTCACTTGTCAGATATGCCCGATTAGCATCTAGAAAATGTACCGTGTCATCATATATTATGGTGATAGGGGATTTTATCTATATACTCTTAACACATCTGCATCTGCATAAATACAACCCCCCACAAATACCTCGACACAGTCCCTCTTTCCACAAGGGTCACCAGTAGAAACCAGACGCAAATGCAGAGATTCAAACTTGAAACATTTGCTCCTCACACACTCGTTGTTATTCACACTCACTGCTTCAAATTGCTGATTTAATATAGTGCAGTTTGTTCCTTAAAATCAGCTATATGTAACAATTAAAGTCTGAACTTCATGCTACAGTGTGCTTCCCCCACTCACTGTACCTGGTTCTTTTGTCACTGGAGATTCTTAGCCTTGGCTGTCGTCTGTTTTTTTTCTTTGTTTTTTCCTTCATTTGTTCTCCCATTGGAGTAGCCGGCCCCACATGCACAGCCCTCCACTCCCTCCTCCTTTCCGTCATAGTGTTAAGCACTAGTGCTGATTGAAAATAAGGCTCACTATGTGACTCTGTACTTGGGATGGATTTCTTTTTTTTTTCTCCCTCCCTTCCTTCACTTTTTGTTGAGAACTTGTTTGGCCACATACCTAAAATAGCTCTCTGACGTGTACAGTCCTGTTAAGGAATGTTACTGTGGCTGTCCAGAGTTCTCTGCGGCAGGAAGTTATGCAAACGTGCATTGCTGAGCACAGAGCCTTGTGATTAGGGTCCTGAAGGACTCGGTTCTTCAGGTTTTTTTTTTTTCCAGTGCAGGCTGGTGGGATACTCAATGGCCAACAAGGCCCCCTTTTTCTCCCAGTCAGTGGTCTATCTAAGTATGAATTCTCCCTCCTGAAAGTTGCCTTAAAGCTTAAAAAAAAAAAATCTCAGCAGATGATGGTTCTCAGCGTCGCCATGTGTGTTGATTACAACCTCCTCTCTCATTAATATCCCTCATTCCGTCCCAGCGAACGTCTCCGTCGCTTTTATCCTTCCCACCAGCCATTCTTCACCTCCCATTTTTCCCTTTTTTCCCCTCCCACCTGCCTTCTTCCCTTGCTTCCACCCATCCCAGAGGGCGTTTGCTTGTTTTATGTCTCATAGGGGGGGTACGGCCCTGACCGCCACTGCTGAACAGATGCAGCAGAGTTACTTAAGAGGATTCCTCTCCTTGTCTGAGCTGCTGATTCACCATGTGTCATCATTGTTTTGCTTAGAGGTGCAAAAAGAAATGTGTCATTATTTAACAGAAGATCATTCACAGTACAGGAATGACAAAATTCCTGTTCTGATAGTGAGTTCAGAGATTGATGTATCTTGCATTTACCAGTGAAATGAAATGGGATTTTTTTTATTAGTAATTTAGCTGTAGTGTTTTTTTCTCTGACTTCTTGAAGTAAGCAAATGTAGGCTAGTTGACCTGTAACAAAGTGGCAAAAGATACTCAGTTTCAACATCTGGCTCACACTTGCTGCAAGGAATGCATAACAGTATGTGGTGTTCAAGTGTTGGTGTGCCTGTCTTGTTGCAGCCATTCTGGATTATGGAAGATTAGATTAAATCCCGCCAGTAGCACTTATACTCCTACATAGCCTGAGGCAAGATAGCCTGTAAAGTTTGTTTACAAATTGCAGAATTCCAGTATTGCAGATTATCCAGAAGGATATCTGTCTCTTTAATTTTATCAACACCATCATATTCAGCCCCGTCTTTACAGCTAACAGGAATGATGCTACTCATGTTATTATGAAAGCGGTTCCTAATGAGGGTCAGGAACTGATGAGGAGGGAGGTAGTGACTGTATTTTCAGTGGGTGTTGCAGCCTTGTATTGTAAAGTCACACAGTTGACCTCACTGTATGGTTATTGTTAGGCACCACCCTGTTGCCTCAGTCATCAAAAGGTACTTGGTTTCTTCAGTTGCTTTTATTAGAAACTTTGTAACCAGGGTGGGAAATATGGGCTTTCATTCATCCA
Organism: Euthynnus affinis; assembly: GCA_029490765.1. Taxonomy (NCBI): domain Eukaryota; kingdom Metazoa; phylum Chordata; class Actinopteri; order Scombriformes; family Scombridae; genus Euthynnus; species Euthynnus affinis. The sequence continues at coordinate 18,172,750 of CM055849.1, read as the reverse complement.
GCCAGAAATGACAGTTGGGTTTCTGAAATGTACCAAGCGTTCGCTTTTTCCATCCACCACTTTTTTTTTTCTTTTTTCTTTTTTTTTAATGCAAATTGAAATAATTTTCATAATGTCTCTGTGTCTGCATTATTGGCTCCTTAAATAGATTTTCCAGTAATATAACTCATGAATCCAATTCTTTCCAGCAGCTGACTCTAGCATCTGGACGTCACAACCTTTCACAGCACGCTTATTTCACGTCATTTCAGCTGCCTGACTATCCATCATATAACTGACACTAAAACCAGACCTGTTTGGTTACCTTGTTCCATAATATTCTTGCTATTGTATCAACTAAAACCAATTGAAAGCAGATTTTTTTTCATAATTCCTCACGTATATTGTAGTTGGCATGCATTTTAAAGATTGTCTTCTAGCATTAAACTGGACATACAACAATAATTTAGTGATTTTACACAGACCACCTTTGCAGACTACATGCAACCAGTAGATCTGTTATTAATCCCTGTAACACACCGTGAATGTTTACAGTAGCAGTGAAATCCGGCTCTTTGTAATAAGCTAAAAAAGCCTCCCAGACATTATTAATGTAATCCAGGCTTGAAGCTAGCTCTGTGCAGAAGTCACTGCTCAAAGCTGTCCCACAGAGACAAACAGCCTTGACCGGACACTGTGTTTTGCCTTATTTATTTATTTATTTATTTTTTTTAAAACATGTCTCCTGTGACATTGTAGTAGTAGAGACTGGACTGTGTAGCTTCTTTTTTTCCTGTGTGTTAACCCTTCTCTTCTCTCCTCAGGATGGCTTGGATGCACTGGTGTACGACCTTGACTTCCCTGCCCTGAGGAAAAACAAGAGCATTGACAACTTTTTGAATAGATGTAAGTAGACCTTGTCATGCTTCTTTTTTTTTTCCCCCTCACCCGTATGTCTTCCTTTAATGTTGATCCCTCCGTGTCTCTCACTTTAACCATTTGTGCTTTGCAGTCCCCGCTGTTACATATGAGTATAAGCCCAGGCCCAGAAAAGAAGGCTGTTTTTGGGTCACCGCCTCTATGCAGGCTTGGACACAATAGGTGTCTGCTGCTTAGTGTCCCCAACAAAGAGGCTTTCATAAATGGCTGGTGACCCACATGATGCCTGTCGGGATAGCTCCTCTTTTTTTTTTTTTTCTTTTTTTTTTGCGATTCCCTTACACTAGGGAACCCCCATAACTATGCATTAGACAAACCAGAAAACACACTACCAAACTCAGATTTGACTCACCTCAGTACAACAGCACAAGCGTTTACATTTCTAGGAATTAGCATCTAACATGTTTATCGCAGATCTTGTGTTTTTTTTTGTTTGTTTGTTTGTTTTTTTGGGAGGGGGGTTGAGTCAGCGATGACTGGGGTGTGGGAAGGGCATCAGTGTTTATCTTGGGGGATATATGTCTTTAATTTCCTGAATTACATATAGACAAACATATAGAGAAACATAATTTAACAAAACACCTATAACTAAACATATACTTACTCTCCCTTCCTCCTCCGTCTTCATCACTATCAACATATTCTCCCTCCCTTTGTAGCATGTTTTGCAGCTTTCCACAACACTTTTTTTTTTTTTTTTTTTTGAGTTTCTCACTGAGACTCTCCTTTTAAAGAAAGAAACCCGTGCACAGGGCGTGAGAATTGTGTTCATGTGCGGAAAGAATCAGGTAGGGATTGCTTTCATGGGGAAGTGATCGGTGCTCTGCATTCACTGTGCGCTCTTTGTGATAGACGTCACAGACTGTTGCGTGTATAAACTTCTCTCACTATGTCTGCAGTGGCAGAAATACATTACCCTGATTAGTAATCATCAGTGCCTATTTGCCAGTAATCATATACTAATTTGTAATGACTGTAGTCGAGGTGACTGCTAAATCAGCAGGGGCAGCCTTATGAAAACATGGCTGGGAGGAAATGTTATTCTCTCTTGGCTCCATGTTAAAGAGTTGATTGGTTATTTTTTTTTGTCCATGTAATGACATTTAATGTAGCCTTAACAGGACTTTTAAGCATTTTAACAGAAAATATTTAATGTTTCGAGTATCAACCCAAGCTTCTGCGAACCCTTCGGCAAAAACTGCCATTCCGTATCTCCTCAATTACTCTTGGTACATTACTTGTGTGTGTATAGCAGCTAAGTGTTGGAACTGCATTGATGGATATGGAGTAATGGACTAGTTGTCTTGTGAGACACTGGTCCTCAATGGCATTTGTTGCCTGAAGGGCTCTTTACTCTGAAGTCTCTCCTCCATCCATTGTGCTTTGCACCCCGATCGTATCAGCTGATTGCTCTTCTCTATATATGCGTGGATCTACTGGAAATAACTTTCTCTAACCCCGAACACACACACACACACACATACAGTATATTCTCTGTAACAGCAACATAAAATCCTATTTGTACCATTTCTAAACATGGTTTCTGTGTTATTTTTTGCCCTCTGGGATTTTTCAAGTTGGGATCATGATTTTGGGAACCTCTCCTCCAAGTGGAAATGACTCACTCTGAAATGTTCTTATTCTAATAGCACAGCTCTCTGTTTTTTTATTTTTAGATCAATTGAACTCGGATGCCTCTACACCCCCCCTTTCCATGCATTCCCGTGCCAGTTGTGACCCATGTGAATTGAAAATTATCCCTCTAGTTCAACTATGACCAAATTTGGCTGAACAGTGTATACAATCTCCCCTAGGGGAGCTAGCATTGCTACATCAGGGAGAGGCCAACTCTCAGTAAGCAACAAACTTTCCCTAAACAGCATCCCTCAGCTGTGCAGAGGCGCTGTCCGCTTTTTTCTCTTCTGTTTGTCAAGAGGCTGGATGTTCTTATGAAAGTCAACCTCTGCTATATGTGAACATTACATTATAACTAAATGTGGTAACATCACAAAAATAGGATAACTGGGCACTTGAAATGCAACCACGATAGACTATATTTTAATCAGAAAAAACACGAAACATACATGTTGGCTCTTTTAGGCACTTACACTGTATTCACTTTGAGTCACTGACTATGTCAGCTATAACTTGGACTGTGATGCCTCAGCCTCATCATGTGAGGTCAATGCAATAAATTGCTGAGTATAATTTCCTGAATAGCATCTATCTTCTTAACGTCTCTCTCTGCTTGTTTGTTTTTCCAGATAAGGAAACCATTAGTAAAATTCGTGACCTACGCATGAAAGCGGAGGACTATGAGGTGGTTAAAGTTATTGGGAGGGGTGCATTTGGAGAGGTGCAATTGGTAAGTATGCCATCTTGTGTTTTTTGAATGACAGTGTATCTATAAACATTTTCAAAAATTGCAGTGGTATAATTAACAGAGTCAGTATTTTATTAAATTTTTGTTTAGTAGAAATTTATTGTTTTGCTCTGAAACTACTTTTGTGAGTTTTAATAAGCTTTACATGATTGTCTCTTTATCGTTTCCAGGTAAGACACAAAGCCACATGCAAGGTATACGCCATGAAGCTGCTGAGCAAGTTTGAGATGATCAAAAGGTCGGACTCTGCTTTCTTTTGGGAGGAGAGAGACATCATGGCTTTTGCCAACAGCTCATGGGTGGTGCAGGTAAAAAAGCATCTAAAACTACTTCATCCGTATTATGTGCATGTCACACACATAACATAATCATCACTGACTAATCATTTCTCCCTCTCTTTCTATTCCGCAGCTCTTTTTTGCCTTCCAGGATGACCGCTACCTCTACATGGTGATGGAGTACATGCCCGGTGGCGACTTGGTTAACTTGATGAGCAACTATGACGTCCCAGAGAAATGGGCCCGCTTTTACACGGCTGAGGTGGTGCTGGCTCTGGACGGTATCCATTCTATGGGCTTCATTCACAGGTAACAAGAAAACTTCTGGTCTTTTCCTCATCTCCTTATTGTTTCTTGGATGTTGGTTTTCAGATTCAGCGATGCAAATGCTATTTCTTACCACTGTGATGTAATGCTCAGGGCTTTAAACTCTGCTTGGAAGTGCTTGTGAAATGTCATGATGAACATATAAAACAATTTCTTTTGGTGGTTCTTGTACGTGTGGTGGTAAGTTATGAGCTAAGGGGGGTATTGTAATAAGCAGGAAATGATTCAGGGTCAGAGGTATTGTTTTTAGCATTAATGCTAGTTGCATGAGTGTTCTAGCCTCTGCGTACTTCACTGCTGTTTGTGTTCAAAACTGAGACTGAAGACAATATCTCCGGTTTTGTGGCATAAGTTTTGTTCCTTTAAAAAAAAAAACAAAAAAACAAAACAACATGGATGCACTGGTGCACAATAATTAGGGCTGTGGTCAACCAAAGAAAACCTTGATCAACTAAAATTGTACATAATCTTCGACTAATCAGTTAGTCGCGCGTGCGGGGGGGGGGGGGGGTCATAACAGGACTCACAGTGGACTCAGTAGTTCTGTATTTCTCTGTTTTGCATCTTCAGGTTAGGCTAACCATCGTTGCTAACTCACTTCACTTTTCTAGCACTTGGGGAAAACAACAGACGTGACTTTTTAGCATGTAACTGACACACTGTAGTCTGTACTGTACATTTACAGCCAGACTGACAACTACCGCTAACCTTTTCTTCTGCTCCACTCGTATCCACCGTCTCTTTTGCTGTGTCCAACTCGCTACACAAACATACTACGCAATGCTTTATTACTTAACAGAGTTACACTTGTTTCCCTGGTGACGACACAGAGGTTCACTCATGTCCCAAACAGTGCTGCACATACTCCCAAACGCTAAATATTTCAGAATGAGTGGATATTTGTCGTTAATGTGGGCATTTAAAAAATGTTTTTTTTGGCCTGGTGGGGTGTTGATATAATTGTAGGAGAAACACTGATTCAGTAAACGTTCAGTACATACTCAGTAATCATTGAGTACAGTTAGACCCAGAAGTTTCTGTTAGTTTGGGTGAGTTCAAAGTTGTGAAAACAAGGGGGGTGTTTTTAATACACTAAAGGTAATTTGTTAGTCTTTCCCTCCTGCCGCAGGAATTAATGGATTAATCCCAGAAAGCTACTGATGTAGCACTTTTCTCCTTATGAAAGTAACACAGAGATTATTTGACCAATGAGAATTTAGTTGGACGAGAGCAACCAACTAATCGACTAGTTGACCAGCAGACTACAGTCCTAACAATAATATCAGCACATTATCAGTATCAGCCATTAAATTTAAAAATCGGCATTGGCTGGAAATGAACATTTGTGCCGATATGACAGACCGATTCATACTCATTGACTGTGATTCCCTCAGCGGACTGCTTCACTGTGACCGTCCCACTGCTTCCTCTGCAGGCTCCACTTCACTCGGCTGCATGACACGTATGCTACTTTCTCTCACTTTAACCTGAATAACAAACCGGCTGTTAGTGCTCCAGTTGGATCCACATAGAGAGCCGGGCCTAGCTAGGCTCAACTCCTTGTGTGGATCCACCTAGAGCACCAACCCCTGGTTTGTTATTCAGGTTACATTGGTAAGAAGCAGCAGGTCTGACGGGCCGCTGAGTGAAGTGGAGGCTGCGGGGAGGAAGCACCAGGACTGTCAGAGCACTCAAACTTCCACATGAATTTATGTTCTATTTATGTTAATCACAAAACCAGTATTTCCCCAATTTTAGTGTCACATGTCTGCGTTCTTTTTTTATATTTTTTGTTTTGTTTTAGTATAATATTTAGGTTCTCTACCTGTATCTCAAACCACTTATTGGATTTTAAATGAGTAGTCGTTGTCTTAATTGTTATTTCTGTTGTGTTCTTCAAGCAATTATTTAAATAAATAGAGATTTAAATTCTGAATTATATACTGTAGCTACTTTTCTATTTTACACCCTCAAGCACTTCTAATCTTAACTGTAGACATAAACACGTGAAGTACTTCAGTATCCTTGTTATATGCTTGAGTTTAATGTATTATTTGTGTGTTGATATCACCTTTATTTTTTTCAGGGACGTGAAGCCTGATAACATGTTACTAGACAAAGCAGGCCACTTAAAACTGGCAGACTTTGGGACCTGCATGAAAATGAACAAGGTATCAGTTCAGTTTCCCCTACAAAAAAAAAAAAACTGGTCTCACACCACACAGATGAAGTTATTTCAAATGTATAAATTCAAGTAGTTTTGATGTTTGCTTAAGATAAACATCTTAGACTCTGCTCCAATTTTGATTGTTATTTTAAGGGGATAATTATCAAGGGGGGATTTAAAATAATATATTTTTCCACTTACAGGATGGTATGGTACGATGTGACACAGCAGTGGGAACTCCAGATTACATTTCGCCTGAGGTACTGAAATCCCAAGGAGGAGATGGTTATTACGGCAGAGAGTGTGACTGGTGGTCAGTGGGAGTGTTCCTGTACGAAATGCTAGTTGGTGAGTTTTTGATTGTTTGCTGAAAAATTCAACTATTAGAGATTAATTTTATTATACCACTCATATATCTTACTAGTAATATGTTCTGCATACTTTTAAAAAACGTATATCATAACAAAAACCCTGGTAAAGTTTTACCATAATATCCATTAAAAAAAAAAAAAAAAAAAATTCTGCATCTTTTCCTGTTTTCAGTGTGTATGTTTTCTGAAATGTCTTCTTACTGTGGAGATATCAGTAACCCATGGCTCTGTTTGTTTTTTTTGTTTTTTTTTAGGTGACACACCTTTCTATGCAGACTCACTGGTTGGGACCTACAGCAAAATTATGAACCACAAGAATGCCCTGACCTTTCCAGACGACAGCGACATCTCCAATGATGCCAAGAATCTCATCTGTGCTTTCCTGACTGACAGGTTAGATAGTGACTTACCAAGCACTGAATCACGAAGAGGATTCATGCCTTAAAACCCTCTCATTGTTTGGACATTGATTATTCTCTGGGTTGTAAGACATTCTGTGTCAGGAATCTTGGTAGGAATATACATAATAACATGTATAATAATACTTTTGCATTGTCATAGTCCATGACAGCTTTGCACTATTAAACTTTGTCCGTCCTTACCCCAACAGGGAGGTTCGTCTCGGCCGTAATGGTGTAGATGAGATCAAGAGGCATCCTTTCTTCAAGAACGATCAGTGGACATGGGAGAACATCAGAGAAAGTAAGAACATTTTCACCTCTCTTTTCATTTGGCAGCGTACACGCTGTTACTGCAATAGGCCAATAGGCCATCATGTTTTCCATTTGACCTACTACAGACAGTTGCAGGAAATTCTTGTAGACGAGGCATTCATTCAGTATCCTCTCCAAGACTGAACGCAATTCCTGCTCCGAGTAATAATTGGCAGCACAGCATTTTTTGAGGCCAACAAAAGGGGAAGCAGTCCATCGCAAATGTTAATGCGCCCGGGATCGACACTGGAGCAGGGAGAGATTAGAAATGTAGAGCTAAATCCAGTAGCTACAGTCAGTTCTTTAGTGGGTTTATATTTAATACTTAACTAGGCTGAAGTCAGCACTTTGGCGTTGGCCACCCACCCCTGTCGTTCCAATGGCTGATCAGCTCTGCTAGCTGGCTGGTTTCCGCTTTTTAAAGAGTTTCAAAAGAGATCTGTGATCCAGAAAAAACTCACAGGTTACAGGAAACTGAAACACTGTTTTCTTTATCTTTTATCCCGCCAAGTCCCAGGTAATCTACCTCCAGTACAGTCATGATGGATAAAAAAGAAAATATTGATAGAGACAAAGTAGAAAAATAAGTCAAAATCTAAGTCTTATAGACCTATTTTGCTACTATGTTTACTGATAAACAGCCTTACAGAACATTTTATATTTAAGATTTATGTGTTGTCAAGTCTTAGTGTCTGTATTAAAAGACCTGTCAATCATTTTGGGAGAGAAACCTGTTTTGAATTTTTGGTTGGGAGGCATTTGCATCAAAGACTATGCCTTTAACACATAGTGACTTCTTATTTATGTAATGAACTGGCTCTGTTTTTCCTGCATCATCATGAATCTTCCATCTCCTTGTGCCATGTGCAGCTGCCGCCCCAGTAGTGCCAGAACTGAGCAGTGACATTGACACCAGTAACTTTGATGACATTGAGGAAGATCGGGGCGAGGAGGAGACCTTTCCAATACCAAAGGCCTTTGTGGGCAACCAACTCCCCTTCGTAGGCTTCACTTACTACAGCAATCAGCAGTAAGTCCGTCAGACTTTGCTGCATAGATGCAGGAAGTGTCAATTTCACTTCAGATGACACAAAATTGTCCACATAATAGCACATGTATTGAAATGTTGGATTCTTAATAATGTGTTCTGTTTTTCCAGCCTTTCACGCAGCTCCACCACCGCCACCACAAAAGCCAGTGACAAACGTAGCAGCTCCACAAAAGAAGACAAGAGTCATGTGAGTTAAACAACTACAGTTTTTAAGCATTTGAGATGTAGAATATCTGCCAATCCTCTGATTATCCTCCTCCTCTGATAACTCCTTTAATGGAGGACTCTGTGATATCTGTGTGTGTGTGTGAATTTTCTAAGATTGTTGAATGTTTCTGTTTAGCTGGAGAACCTGCAGAAAAGAATCTACCAGCTGGAGGAACAGCTCCACAGTGAGATGCAGCTGAAGGATGAGTTGGAGCAGAAATGCAGGTATGTAACAGGACATTTACACAAAAACACAAAAAGATTGCTGCTTATTCAGTCAAATTAAAGACAAGATGCAGTCTTTTTTTTTTGATCTAATAGAGCAGTTGCCATTTTTAATGTGTGGCAGCCAGGGCAGAAAATAGGCAACAGCGTTGCGGAAAGCTATGTGGAGAGGAGTTGAGTTGCTTGTGAACAGGAAACCTGACTTTTGCACGCAGCAACATACCTGAGATTTTTCATTCTTTAACATCTTCCTGCAAGAACTTCCAAATTCTCAAATTCTGTTCTCCTCTAGGACCTCAAACACCAAGATCGACAAGATCATGAAAGAACTGGATGAAGAGGTTAAATGTTGCTACCTTTTTCTCTCAACATTCTTTTCACCAACACATTATAAAATCACAATATTTGCTACTTTGATCATAATTAGATACGTCAGTGGTTGGTTTATTTCTGCCACATCATGGCTACTCTTTTGCTGCTACAGGCAAACCTGAGGAAAAGTGCTGAGGCCAGCATGTCTCTGCTGGAGAAGGACAAAATCATGCTGCAGCACAGATTCACCGAGTACCAAAGAAAAGCTGACCAGGAGGCAGAGAAGAGACGCAATTTGGAGAATGAAGGTAAAGATAATGAGGTGCTGCTGGCGCATGATTCAGGCTCCTTCCAGTTAGAGTATAATTGCACAATGACTCTATGATACAGTCAGTATTCGAACATAGCGATGCTCTCATCCTCTCATTATCATTTGGCTAAGACAAATATTCCAGATGGATTACCTGGTATCCTTGTGGGACCTTCCACCTTGTTTGCTGCTAAACTCAGATCTAGTTAACTGTTAAACCGTGCACATGTCCGTCTGACTTTCCCATTGACTTGCAACAGAAGACAACACTAAGTGGATTAAGAAGCATTAAGCGATTAGAATAGAAAACTTGATACGGTATGGCCAAAAATTTGTATATGCGTTGCTAACATAAAAAGTTCTAGTGAGGAATTTGGGGATGAGATTTTGTTTTTAGTTTGAAATATGAGATAAAATGAGGCCCGGTCTAACCCATTTCCTGTCTGATTCTTTGCAGTGTCAACTTTAAAGGAGCAGCTCGAAGATATGAGAAAGTTAAGCCAGAACTCTCAGGCCTCAAATGACAAGATTGTCCAGCTGCAGAATCAGGTTTGTAGTTGAAATGCATATGCGGACACACACACACACACACACACACACACACTCAGTTGAAACTAAAGAAGATGCATTGACTGATAAGACTTTTCATCTCACATCAAATAAAATGAGCAGTGCTTCATCAAAATAATTTGAAACAAGGAAATAAAAAATTCACAGATACTTTTCTACATCACACTTCAGTGTACTGGTCATTAGTAATAGCCAAATGTTTAATAAAGGATGCATCCCTGGAGGAAAGCACATTGAATGTTATTTTCCCCTTCTGATCTTCTCTGTTTTGATTGACAGCTGGAAGAGGCCAACGACCTGCTGCGGGCAGAGTCGGACACAGCGGCGAGACTGAGGAAGAGCCACACGGAGATGGCCAAGTCAATGAGCCAGTTGGAGACTTTGAACCGTGAACTGCAAGAGAGGAGCCGCGCAGTAGACGGAGAGAAAGCCCAGCTGGAGAAGGAGCTCTTGCTTATTCAGAGCACCCTGGACTCAGAGAGGAGGAACTACAGCCAAGGCTCTGAGGAGATCAGGGAGCTGCAAGGTGACCCACTGACACACAATGCGAGGCTTAACACCAGATTGTAAATGCAGCTTGGGGAAAACAATGGCTAAAATCCATGACGGCATGACCAAATCACAGTTTGTGTTAGAATATATTAAACCATCATTTTGGATCCCTCATTCTCCCGTTGATATCAGGCATGCCCGAGCGCTGACAACTACCCACAGTAGTCACATAAGTCTCTTCTTTATCTACCAGCAGTTATCTTTTAATAGGAGCAAGCTTTTGAAAGTCAGTGGAGGAAGGACATTGAAGTAATTTCTTAAAATGGATGAGAAGAAAGTTTTGCAATCCAAGTACCAGCTTCATATCTTAACACCATGTTCATTGGTCTTAATCTTTATCGCTTTAACTTTTTCATCTTCTCTTATCAGGGAGGATGACAGGGCTGCAAGAGGACAACAAAAGCTTGAAGCTCAGCCTTTCCAAAGTGGAGGCCGAACGCAAACAGGCCCAGGAGAGAAGCAATAACCTGGAAAAGGTACACAATCAGTTCCATTAGTCATAATTATTTACCAAGTGTGTGTACATGTGCAAGACCAGGGGAGTAGTTCCTTACAGTATACGCTGTGCGCCTGATTGTGATACAAACACAATCAGGCTCCAATGTAGGGTGTAACCATTCTAACGTGGACAGCTGTGTGTTCGGTTTGCTTCATGTTGTTTTTCCCTTGTCGTCACCCCTTCGCCCCCTGCAGGAAAAGAACAGCCTGGAGATAGACCTGAACTACAAACTGAAGACCCTGCAGCAGCGTCTGGAGCAAGAACAGACCGAGCACAGGGTGACGCGGGCACAGCTCACTGACAAATATGAGTCAATCGAAGAAGCGAAATCAGCTGCCATGAATGGTATGCCTGTCCTATGTCAGAGCATGCCCTACTTCACTATTGTTCACTCTGCTTTTTTCTATTTGGTTCATGTTTTCTTTCTTTCTTTCTAGGCATTATTGTACTTTGCCTTCTCATTTCCTTAATTTGCATTGCTTCTCCAACGTTAGTTTATTTAACCTTTTCCTCACACCATCAACCTCTTCCTGCTCAGTCTTTCTTTTGTGCTATCTCATCAGACTCACCTCTAGGGCCTGTTTGGGTGGGAGGAATTTCTAGGAGTGTAAACCAGTCAGCAAGTCAGGACATTGTCTCATTGAAAGCTGGACTGGAAAGCAGTTTTTTTTTTGTTTTTTTTTTGCAATAGCAATGATCTGGCTAGATGATTTCTTACCTTTCATCTAGTGCACACTGGAATAGATTCAAGCACTTACATGTTGTAAAATTGTGAAAAAAACGCATCTTGGCTACTTATGTTAAAAAAAACAACTATTAAAAAAAATACCAGTATATACCAACTATTAACTGAGACATAAATGATCTCAACCCATCTTCATGTTTCTATTACATTTCTTTGTATTATGTGTTGAGCCAAGTCAAGTCCAAGTTGTTCATTTTGCTTGATATCATTTAGCCGTATAACAAAGAATCAACTCTTATTCTGTCTCTGTCCTCCCTCAGCTGTTCAACAAAAGATGTCGGAGGAGAACGGAGCGAGGATGCGAGCGGAGAGCCGGGTAGTGGAGGTTGAGAAGCAGTGTTCGATGTTAGAGTTTGACCTCAAGCAGTCCGTGCAGAAGATGGAGCAGCTGATGAAGCAAAAGGAAAGGCTGGAAGATGACGTAAGTTAAAAAAAAAAAAAAGGCTTCCAGAAACGGGAGATGTCTCAATTAATTTACCCGTACAGTTCCTAAAGCCTTTACATCTTCCTTCTTCAGGTGAAGAATCTGCGGATACAGCTAGAACAGGATTCAAGCAAGCGTGTCCAGGCCCAGAACGAGCTGAAGGGTCGCATGCAGGAGATCGACCGTCTTAGGTGTTCAGAGAAACAGCTCAAACAGGAGATCAACACAGCACTAGAGAGTAAACGCTCCCTGGAGTTCCAGCTGGCACAGCTGACCAAGTGAGTGGTCTTCCTGCACTAGAATTTTACAAACAATCGATTACTTTTCTTTTTTTTTCCATGTAAAGTTATATCTTCTCCATCCAAGACTACACTACCTACCTCACAGGAGACATTGTCTGCATGTAATGTCAATAAAATAACCAGAATCGAAGTGAGAATAAACAGAATAAACACTTGTGTTATGTTTAAGAGACCAGGAAAATTTGCGGTTACTTATGCCATTCTGCCAAATTAATTTGAGTCTGAAACAAACTGGCAGTTTCTCCAGCCAAGAGTTCTTATTTTCCGTTATTCCTTTACAGGGCAGTAATGCTCTTTGGAAGTCAAGGTGTCAATTGCCTACAATTGCCTGCTATTTTCAAATAAGTGCTATTATTCCAGCTTAAAGGATGACTATGCCAAAGCTGCACTGCGACTGTGTTTACGCCACAGGATTAGGCTCTATCCACTCCGATGCTAATCCCCTGGCTAGTTCTGTAGCCAATGCTGCTGGTTGTGATGCTAGCTGCATTTTTACTGGGGCTTACTCAGAGGCTGGCTCTGTTTGCCTTGCTGAAATGTGTTGTTTTGAAAATGCTCAAACTTAAAACAAAAATAATGGCTAGATACATGGATTTAATGACTATGAAGTATCTAATGCATGTGGTTTGTGTTTTTCTTCTTCTTTTTTTACCAGACAATACAGAGGCAACGAGGGACAGATGAGGGAACTTCAGGACCAGCTTGAGGCCGAACAGTATTTTTCTGTAAGTAAAAGTCTCAGTTCTCATATCTCTGCCCTCCTTATTCAGTGTGAAAGCCACAGACTAAACTATCTGTCTTTCCTTCTTTTTAGACGCTTTACAAAACTCAGGTCAAGGAACTAAAAGAGGAGATTGAGGACAGGAACCGGCAGGTACAAGAGGCTCATAAAAAGGTGCAGGACTTGTGCAGTGAAAGGTAAGAGACTAAATATTATTCATACTCATTGCAGCTTATGTAGAATGACTCAAGTTCATCACTCATGTTTTTAAACATCCAAATATTTATTAACCAGCTAAACTTTTTATGCCCTTTTGGTGAGTTTTTATTATGGTCTGCTGAAAAAAACTGTCTAAAAAGCTGAAGTCACAAGGTTATAGGTTTTTTTTTTTTTGTTTTTTTTTTTTTTTAACTAACCTATAAAATTTGTTGTATCCTGTACAAAGGGACTCCCTGTCTGCCCAGCTGGATCTGACTGTGACCAAGGCTGAGTCAGAGCAGCTTGCCCGGGCACTTCAGGAGGAGCAGTACTTTGAGCTCAGCCAAGAGAACAAGAAATCAGTAACTAGACATAAGCAGGAGATCGGGGAGAAGGAGTCTACTATTGCACGAGTAAGCAAAACTTATCTCTCTGAAACTAGTTTTTGTACATTCAGTACAATGACCTTATGTGATATATTTTATTGTCTCAACTTTGAGTGGAAAAAGTGATATTCAAATTTCACTGCAGCTTGAGGAATCCAATAAAACTCTGACCAAAGATGTGGAGAACCTCAGCAAAGAGAAGGCCGAGTTAAACGAGAAGCTTCGTACTCAGGACGAAGGTACTTCCCGTTGTTTTACTTCCATATTTCCCATCTCTATATCATTCAGCTGTTTTTACAAGCTAACTCTCCTCTCCCTTTCAGAGTATGCAGCTCAGAAGGAAGACATTACAAATGCAATCAAGGCCAACTATGAGAAAATCCTCAACACAGAGCGCACACTGAAGACTCAGGTAAAGATGCATCTTTTTAATTTGACATTATTTGCATCAACACTGTTAATGCAAGTAGACAACGGTGGCTGATGCTTTCCAACTGTTTTCCAACCCTCACTCGGTCAGGCGGTGAACAAGCTGGCAGAAATCATGAACCGCAAGGACATGAAGCTGGACCAGAAGAAGAAGGGTAGCACCGCTGACCTGCGAAAGAAAGAGAAGGAGAACCGCAAGCTTCAGCTGGAACTCAACCAGGAGAAGGAGAAGTTTAACCACATGGCCATCAAATATCAGAAGGAGTTGAGCGAGATGCAGGCGGTGAGTTTAACAATCTCAGCAAAACTAGAGCCCCAGTATTATGATTTAGAGTTTTCCTTCTTTTTAACTCTAAATCTTTGGGCTTTCCTACAAACAGCAACTGGCTGAGGAGTGCACATATCGCAACGAGCTGCAGATGCAGCTGGACAGTAAAGAGAGTGATATCGAGCAGCTCCGGGAGAAATTAAACGACCTGCAGCAGCGCATGGATAACTCTAGTGTCACCAGCTTGCAGACGGATGAGACAGACAGCAACATCGCAGGTAGGGTCATCGCAGGGGGCTAACTGGACGCTGCTATCCCTACTTTTGCTATGCAAGGCAGACTTTTTTTTTTTTTTTTAAAAGGTCAAAACAAATCTGCAGGTCCAAAAAAAAAAGTTTTGAAATCAAATTTAGGAACATGAATAGTCAGGGAGTGGAGTTGGAATAATTTAGAAATTTTGTTGTACAAACTCATTTTAGGAATCTTGAAGATATTGCTGTTTTACACACAATTTCTTAGATATGTTGTTACCTTGTGGATGCAGAAAGCAACTCTCCAACACACACACACTGTATTTCCAATATGTTGCATACGATTTCTAGTAATATCTGCTGTTTCTTAATTCAAGTAGACAAATGTTAGAGAGCAGCGTTTGAAAGATATTATAGCAGGTGATTGAACAAGCTATTAAACAGGTGCCTTTTGGGTTTATAGAAGAAGAAAGCTGATACAGTCTCTATAAAAACAAAACTGATTAACAATTGTTCAAAAATCATGATTTTTAAACTCATTTTTCTCTAAACAAGCTCTAACACAAATATGAATATTCCTTGTTCTAGGTCTGTTTTCATGAATGCTGCTGTCTGTGGTTAAATCATTCTCTTTTTATTCCCCTCATGTCCAGTCGGTTCTCCTTGCTCTTCTTATCTTTGTAACTTCTATTCCTTTCCCTCTGTGAGTAACAAAGTGGACGAGCTCCGTTTGCCTGGCCTGTGCTGCAGCTGTCGTGTGTTTGTGTCTTCTTTTTTTTTTTTTTTTTTTGCCCCCGATTTTCTTAAGTATTCTTTTGCCAGAGGTGAGAAAGCCATCTCTGTCGGGGGAAAAATGCAACACTTTTGAAAGAAGCCTGATAAGAGTGGGAGGAGCAACTATCTTTCAAAATCTGACCACCGAAATTCAAACATAACATAAATGATGTTATGCGATGATGCTTAATGTCAGGAGGTCAGCCCCAACGGTAAAGTAACCACATAAGACCAAAGGTTACCATCATACGACAGACCACACCTTGTGTGAGGTCAACCACAAGGCTCTCAGCACCTTTCAAAATGTGTCTTGAAACTGAAAAAGACATTTTTAAGCCATTGCACTGTGTGCTTTAAACACCGTTATCGTTTTGTTGGCATGTTCACCTAGAAATACTGCTCGTTTGGGCACGAAGACCTCCCTCACAATGTCACTTTTTAGTAGACAATGCCCCTCTCTATTAGTTCACTGTTCCCGTTTAGCTTGTGTTGTTTCAGCTGCATGCACTTTAGGTATCATTTTAACACTGAATAATGTCTACAGCCTACTGCACATCTTTGTTTCTATGAAAGGAGTGAGTGATCAAGCTGTAATTGAAAGAAAATAAATACTACTTACTGCAAAACTGGTTACTACAGTGTTTTAAACTTAATTTGAAATGATAAAGTCTTACATGCACTGTTAACATGTTCAAGTAAGGACTTACCCATGTCTAATATTGTCCTCCTGCATGGAGAATCTGAACTCATCTCTTGTCACCTACTCCGATGCAGTTTTCTTAACGCTGGCAGGAACTCCCTGAAGGAGTTCACTCTGTGTTTTGAAACAGTTAGCCTATGACCTTTGTCACTTGACTTTTCCTTTTTTTTTTTTTTTTCCCTCTCAGTTGAGTTTGAATTTAATCACTGCATGGCCTTTTTCCCACAGTGCCTTTTTAAAACACAGGATGTATTTGTAACTATTTTTCACATCTGGGCTGCTTTTCAGAATCCAGATTGGAGGGTTGGTTGTCTATTCCTAACCGTGCTAATATCAAGCGATACGGATGGAAGAAGCAGGTATTTTGTGTTTCCTTTGTTCACCTGCATTCTTGTTCATGTTTGTTATGCTGCCATAACACATTCAGCCAAACCCCTTGAGGGCAGTGTCAGTCTTCCTCTCATTGTCTTTTCAATATTTGCAGTATGTGGTGGTGAGCAGTAAGAAGATTCTGTTCTACAATGACGAGCAGGATAAGGAACAGTCCAATCCTTCAATGGTACTAGATATCGAGTAAGTCTGTTTTTTATTTTTGAAAATCAAAAATTTAGCTGGGGAAAAAAAGGCTGCTGCAAGAAAAGGAGTCACCACAGAGATCATGTTGCAGGTTGCATGTCGTTGTGTTTACAGGTTAGTACTGCTGGTATGTTTTGTGATATGTAATAGCAAATGTTTGTGCCTTCTTGTACAGCAAACTGTTTCACGTCAGACCAGTCACACAAGGAGATGTGTACCGAGCTGAGACAGAAGAGATTCCAAGGATATTCCAGGTAGGAGGCTCCTTCCTGTCCTGGATTCTTTAGATTGACATATTTGTGTCCAGCCTGGACTTCTGACGTCAAAATGTCAAGTCGTATTCTGCAAATAAACATTTCCGCTCAGCTTGAATAACGCTTGTTTTTAAGGCAGGTTTTCTGACGAAGCGCTCTCTTTCTGTCCGTATTTAGATCCTGTATGCCAACGAGGGAGAGTGCAGGAAGGAGGCGGACATGGAGACGGTCCCTCAGGGCGACAAGACCAACTGTCTCCCCCACAAAGGCCACGAGTTCATCCCCACGCTATATCACTTCCCTTCCAACTGCGAGGCCTGCGCCAAGCCTTTGTGGCATGTCTTCAAGCCGCCTCCGGCCCTGGAGTGTCGCCGCTGCCACGTCAAGTGCCACAAGGACCACCTCGACAAAAAGGAGGACGTTATTGCTCCTTGCAAAGGTAACGTATTAACATTCCTGTAATAATAATGTGAGATATCTATGTGACAAACTTGAAAATGGTTGTTGATAAATCAATTAGGCGAATTGTGATGGGCTGTTTCTTTTTTTTTATGATTTTCCTGACATTATATCAACCAAACAGGAAAATAATTGTCCAATTAACTAAATGAAAACCATCAGTTGTAGCATTGCTATAAAGATTGCAGTCATGATTTAGGTGTGGAGTCTTGAAATAAAGCTGCATTGATCAATTGATTAGTCGATCAATAGAAAATTAATTTGCAGCCATTTTTATAATTGGATAATCAGCCATTCAGCCATTTTTGAAGCAATACCAAACATTTTCCAGTTCCAGCTTTTCAAGTGTGATGATTGGCTGTTTTTCTTTGTCATATATGACAAATAATTGAATATCATCAGTTATTCAGACAAAAAAAAAAAACAAATTTAAGACATGGCTGTGGCCTCTTAAGAAGTTGTGAATGGAATTGTTTCACAATTTTTTTCAACATTTCCTAGACTATAAATGATGAATCAAGAAAATAATCGTCAGATTAATCAATGATGAAAATAATGGTTAATCGCATCCCTACTAGAAATGCAAGTTAGTTTATGGTCATATTTGTCTGTTTGAGTTCATTCTTGATCTGCAACACATTGTATCACATCCCCTCCACAGTAAACTACGATGTAACCTCTGCCCGGGACATGCTCCTGCTGGCTCTGACCCAAGATGAGCAGAAGAAATGGATCGGCCACCTTGGAAAGAAGATTCCTAAGACCCCACCATCCACATTTTCAAGAGCTTCACCTCGTACTATGTCCACTCGCTCTGGACCGAACCAATCCTTCCGCAAGAACCCTAAAAGCAATACAGGAAAGCTGAGGTAACTTGACAATATGGGACTAATTATTTTATGTATTTCCTTTAACTGTGTTTTTGTATTAATATTTTTTTCCCAGACACTATAATGTTCAAATGGCTATAGATAAGTGCATGACATATAATAAGGCACCATTTTTAAATACTATTTAAGGGAGTAAGTAAGGGTGTGCTGAAGTCAGAAGTCTTATTTTATCCCATGTGGTGGGCTGAGCTGTGGTCAAGTCAGTCACATGACCTGCTGTTTGTCTCCTGTGTTGTAGCAGAGCGCAGTCCAGCCTCCAAGCAGCAGACACAACATCCAGCACTTGTTGACAGGAACTTCTTCAGAAAGTGTTGATTTGTTGTTTTTTTTAGACTTTGTCTACAGATTTAAATTTGTCTATTTATTAATTGTGTTCCTGGGTGTTTCTAACACGAGACACTTCTTGGTTGGTTGGTTGACTCCTGGGCTCTTTTCCAGTTGACACTTGGGATTCTTGTTTTTCTAATTGGCACTAATAATGTGTTGTTGGGTTCAGTAACTAACTTATAGACTTACTAGACAACCCTGCTTAGAATTTGGTCCACTTTAAGGATTTTTATATCACCTGTCAAACATGATGCAAAGGTGTTAACGGTGTTGCATTGTCTGTAAACCAGCATACCTGTTGTATGTTCACTTAAAATGGGCTACTAACCAAGGTAAAGATGTTTTGTCTTTCTTTTACTGGACACCTGTCTCTGTTCTTTCTTTCAGCTAACCGTCTGAACCATTGGATTCTTTTCTGGACTCTATACTTTCCCTCCTACCCCCTTCCTCATCCTCAAAAAAAATGGAGAAACTTGTATTATGTAGAAAATTTGGTGAAAAAAAAAAGAAAAAAAAAAGAATATCAGTAAATAACCAACGCTGGAAAATTACAAAACCTGTCAAAAACAAGGCATCATGGACATTAAGAGGCCTGATACCCACCCCTCACCTCCTCTGCCCTCTTGCATCCTCGAGATAAAACATCCATCTACACAAAGTTGCAGCTCTCCATTTCTACCAGAAGATGGCACAGTCGTCCTGAAAAAATGGACACAGGAGCGATTGAGGGACTCATGTTATGGGAGGCATTCTGTGTGTTTCATATCATTTGACAGTTCTGATGGAAATCGGAAGGTAAAAGGGGGTTTTGCTGGGACTTCTGCAAGTATGTGTTCAGTTAAAAGGTACTGTCATACAGGGATTGCAGATCTGCAGTGAGTGGTTGTGTCTCAGGGGTGGAAAAATGAATATCTATTTTGTAATTTCTTTCCCCTTCTGACAGATACTCAAGTTCAATGTAAGCATACTTCTGTTTTCAGCTATCGAAAATGACTGATGCCTTCATCAAATGTCTCTGGCCTTTTTGCCTTTATTCTTATTATTCAGCAAGTCAGTTATCAGGTTTGGGACAGAGTATTGGGACATGAGTATTAGTTGTTTTGAGTATTGAGTGAGGAGCATGCAAGATCATCATATAAATCTATGCATTATTTTTATTATAATTATTTTTATTGCTCCAAGCCATACGGAAACCTCCATTGTAATGGCATATAGGAGTCCTAAAACTTAATTGACTTTTTTTCTGTTTATTTGGTACATTGTCTCTGTAATATTTTTTTTCTTGTATTGTTATTTTTTTTCTTTTTGTAATGTATTGCCTTACATTGATTCATAGTTAAATGGTTCAAAAGGAAAACATTAAGTTAACAAATGTAAAACTGCACTGTTTGAATTGTAAATTATTTGTAGAAGACTAAACAGGTGTAGCATTTGGCCCACCTAGTGCCTTAACGTTTGGATATTGATTTTACTGCCATATGTTTTTTTTTTTGTTTGTTTTTTTTTTCTCCAAAACAAGACAAATCTTAACTCTTCCAGCATTTATTTTTTAAGAAATCGCCACACATTCGTGGTTTTATCGAAACTTACTTTCTGTGGTTTGAGTATATAAAATATATATATTAGATTACCTCTTTATGGACACATTGCAATAGAGTTAGAGTGTAAAAACAAAGTCCCCAGACTCGGTTCATATCATATGACAAATTTCGGGATGGTGTACCTTAAGCAAAACCTACCTGTGTCAATGATTGTCTGTTAACAATTACAAGTTGTTTCTCTAACACGGTAATGTCCCGTTAATGCAAACCCCCCACAGTGTATATAATGAGAGAGACATAAGGATTATGGAATACCTCCGCAATCTCTTTATTTGTAACTTTTTTGTTCAGTTAAAAAAAGCACTGGAACTATGATCTACTCTTGTCTTGGATAATTTGCATGGTTAATTGCATTGGAGTCCGCACTGATGGATATGTCAATAAACATATCTTTATCATTCATTGTATGCTCAGTTTTTATTACAGATAGTATATCATGACTTCATTTTGATAAAGCTAAACACGGATGCATCACATCTCAAGGCTGGATTACCAACTTGGGTACATTGTCAACTGTCCCCAGAAGTTCAGAGGCACCAGAGTTAGTTTGTGAGATTCTTTGTGCTCATTAAATTTGGTACGGGAATATGCAACACTGTATATAAACTAACTTTATACAAAGACTATAAATTATGAATATAATTAAAGAATATAAATGAATACAAACTAATGAATTGGCTCCTACAAAGGCCTTAAAGAGGGCTCTGCTTGCTTTTCTAATCTTTAAGCCCTGTCTGAAGACTTGATCCTTTGTCAAAATTTTAGTTTTAATACCTTCATCACTGCACATTTGTTGTTACATTTTACATATTTCTAAATAAAAATGTGTGTGTAATCAAATTACCACACATAATATCCAATCATAGAAAAATTGCCCAACTATACTGTATATACTGGGAGGATAGGGGGTCTCATTGGGATTCTCCTTGCAGGTTAATTCATCCATGGTGCACCTGTAACTTGAAATAACCAGACTCAGTTGAGTTTTTTTATATTGTGGTTGGAAAACTATCACTTGTCCAGAGTGTTGTGGACAAAGAGAGAAAAAAAGCAGGTTCAAACCTCTTTGTGCTAAACAGAAGGAAGCAGCTTAATTAGCCAGGAATTAAAGCCGCCAATGGAAACGAGCGGGTTTCAGGCTTCACAAAGGTGAGCAAAGTCACTTCAGGTAGTTTAATTGTCTTCATCAGATTTGAACAGTGTGTATGTTTAGGAGATAGTTCAGGATGTCTTCAGTGAGTTTAATTGGGATCACTCAAAAGCATCTTGAGTTATGAGCAAATATGTGATAGGCCATGCTCACTTGCACCAATCAATATGGCACTTTTGGTTAATACTTGCCCCCTGCGCATGCATACCAATGTTGGTGAAATTCTGTCCACCGGGTTTTCCTATTCCTGATCACAGACTGAAGTTATGCACCAAGTAGGGATGTGCAGTGAGCCCAGTTTTTGTATTTGTATCTATATTTGTTGGGGCAACAAAATTATTTATATTTGTATATGTATTCGACTAAAAGTGGAAATAGGTGTGAAAAGTTTTTGTTTTTATTAGACTTTAATATCCTAATGGATATCCTAAAGGATATTAAAGTGTTACAATAAATGTTAATGAATAAACTACCTTATGAAGGAAGTCATGACACCAGGTCTCAAACTCGTCTCCCAGAACATAGACGACTGTGCTGACTACTGAGCTAAAATATGTAGGAAAGAACATCAAAGGTGATTCTTGCTTTACACTTTTCAATAATTGCCTATTTTTACAACCTAGCCTTGTGGAAAGGAGAAAGGAAACAACAGGTTAAGGAGAGTCCCTTGAAAGCACTTTGCGTGTGTCAGTAGCTCAGCTTTATCTCTGATGAATACCTCCAACTCTGGGAGTGATGTCCAAATAAGGAAATATGCGTCATGTAGCAGGTGGATGTGACTCCCCTTGTTGAGACCTGCTAATAGACGTAACAGCAGAGCAGACCAGAGACTGAGATAATGATGTATCTGACCTGCACGCTGGTATATATTTTTTCTTCCCGAAAACAAATAATTGTAATATTATTTGTATGAAATAAATGTTCATAAAAAAAACACTATTTGTGCTTTGCTGAATAACATATTTGCTTTTGGGCACACACCTAGTACCAAGATTTTTGATGATTGGACAAATGGTTAATGAGTTATGGCCAATATCCTCTAAGCCTCGCCCTTTATGAAGATATTTTGGTTGGTCGACTGAGGTGGCTCATATATAATACTTATAATAGAAATGTGTATCTCAGTCCTGCATTGCTGTTGTATACCCTATATATACAGATGGGTGACAAATGAAAGGAAAAATCAATTCAGGCCTGAATGCTTGACTCCTACAGTGAGGGGATCAATTATGCTTTAGGGGGCATTTTACTGGCATGGTTTGAGTCCACTTGTCCCCTTAGAGGGAAGGGTCACTGCAAATCAATAAAAAAGTTGTTCTGAGTCATCAGCTTTATCCTATGATGAAACATTTCTATCCTAATGGGAGTGGTCTCTTTCAGGATGACAATGCCCCAATTCACAGGGCACGAGGGGTCACTGAATGGTTTGATGAGTATGAAAATGATGTGAGTCATATGCTATAGCCTTCACAGTCACCAACCCAGTTGAACACCTGTGAAAGATTTTGGACTGATGTGTTAGACAGTGCCTTCCACCACCATCATCAAAACACCAAATGAGGGAATATCTTTTTGAAGAATGGTGTTCATCCCTTCAGAAGAGTTCAGACATGTAGAATCAATGCCAAAGCTGAGGAACACCATTATTTTTGTTGAGCACATTGAGCCTGACTTTCAAGTCACACAGACTAATGGTGTGTAGCCTTTCCAAAAATTTAATTTTTGGGCCTTAATTACAGCGCCACCATCTGGCCGAATGGGCTCATATTTCATAGGAAACACATGCACATAATGTCCAGTTAATGGGCCAAGTTCCATGGTTTTACTCATTCCAACTCATGGCAATTTGAGCTGCAGCAGAAGACAAATAATAATAATAACAATAATAGTAATGATCATATATTAAATATATTATAATAATAGTAATCTGGTTCAAACACAGAAGGCTTCTATCCCTTTGAGGTTTGAACCCTAAAAATAGCTCTGACTCTCATAAATTTTTGTGTCTGTAAATGAGCTGAGCAGGGAGAATCAGGGTGTGTATGGTCTGGCTGCATCAGGATGACTAGCAGATGTCGGAGCGCATCGATAAGTTCTCAGCGTGTTGTTGCAGCGTCATTCTGTTTGAATGAAGTTCAGATTGAGAACTAGCCAACTCTTCATTCGCGCCCCGGTGGACTGAAACAGGAAAAAAACAAAGGAGTTGAGGAAATAAAAGGTTGCCAAATATGCCGGTGTTTACAGGTAAGATGATATTTTAATACAATACATTCACTGCCATGGGAAAATGTGGCAAAAACACGAAGCTTTACACGTGTTTTAGTGCAGTAGCGTAAATTACATTTTTAGCGTGTTAGCTTTGTTAGCGTTAGCATAATATGCAGTTAGCTCTTTCAGCCTTGTTAGGCCACCGGTGGTTGCTATAACAAAAACACAATATTTAGAGACAGTGAAACACGCAAAAATGATGCACTGCTTTAAATGTGTCACTGTTTGTTGTAGGATTTTAAAGTATGTTTTTTCCTGAGCTGGCTGCGTAACGCTAACTGGCGTCTGACACAAACCAGAAAGCAGCTACTGTCGCTAACTGTCAGCTAGCTGGGTTAGCCGAGTAACAGTTTGTTGCAAGCACGGTTCAACTGCTTAATTAAAACCGCTGTTTATCAATTTGACGAATTAAATATAGTCGTACTCGTGTCAGTTTGAGTTATTTGCGTGTCTAAATATGTATAATTATTGAAAAGCATTGAATCACTCCCTTTACTAGCACGGCTATCAAAGCTAGCCAAATCATGAGTGTACACTTCCTAAGCTTTTTTTTTTTAACAGTTGCGGCTAGTTGGACACCAAGAATGTATATAGGACATGAATTTGTCGTTTTAGCATGGAAGTACTGTAACTAATCAGCTGTTTAAAATCAGCAGCCAAACAACTGGATATATATGTTTATTACCTTTCACTTTCGCTCGACAGTCAGTTGAACTGTCTGATGGCTGC
This sequence comes from Euthynnus affinis, assembly GCA_029490765.1. Classification (NCBI taxonomy): domain Eukaryota; kingdom Metazoa; phylum Chordata; class Actinopteri; order Scombriformes; family Scombridae; genus Euthynnus; species Euthynnus affinis. Next base: position 18,148,415 of record CM055849.1, on the reverse strand, counting down.
TTGAAGCCACTGTCGCTGATTAGATGCTGTGTCATACATGGCAGCAGTTTGTTAATGTTTGTCACACTCTTCTGGGAGGCTAACACATGATCCTGTACTGTTTTTTTAATCTTTCAGTAAATGTGAAATGGGGCAAAGAGAAGTTTGATGCTGTAGAGCTGAACACTGAGGAGCCACCCATGGTTTTCAAGGCTCAGCTCTTCGCCCTGACAGGAGTCCAGCCAGACAGACAGAAGGTCATGGTGAAGGGAGGCACTCTGAAGGTACTCATGTAAACAAGCGCATGTCAACAAATCATTGCACTTTAGGTTCTGTCTTAGTGAGGGGTGATGTCGAGGTTTGTCAGCAAATCCAATGATCCAAAATCAATAATGAATTGTTCTGCTAACAAGTGTCTTCTATGTGGCCTGAGCCTGATGCAGCTTATTCCTCTGTGCCATCGTCCAAAAACGATTTAAAACATTTCAGTTAGCCACACTGTTGCACCGTGTGACATTTTCCTTCATCAGGATGTATGTGGGCATTGTATGCTCACTTTAAAGCAGATGTGTGTATTTCAGTATGTGGCATCAAACTGTAGAATTCAAATGTATAAAGAAATAATAACTAGACTGGTTGAGGTTGACACGTAATGGCTTTCCTTTAGATGGTGAATTACTGGCTTTTGATTTAGTCTGTTATCGGCAGAACCATCTGTTTCTATTGTTTCTGTTTTGAGTAAAATAAGATTTTCCTCTCTCCACTCCTTTACGGCCATGGAACATATGAACAAAGAAATTGATTTGTTTTGTTTGGGAATCGCTTTTTCTTTTCTGGAGCTGTGTATTAATTATAGTTTATTTTGGCATCCTAATTCGTCAGTTGAGCACCAAATGTGGATTAATCTACAGATACAAATGCGCTGTTTGAGTAGTTTTTGCTAAAACCTACTGTGCCTTGCTATTATTAAAAAAAAACCTTTTTATATATTTGTGGCTCTTTTTTCAGTTGGAATAAAAGAGATTGGGGCTGAAAGACAGCCTAATGCATTGTTGGTCTTTTCATGGGATTTGTTATGTAACATACAGAAAAACACCATTTAACAATTTTTCTTCTCAAGAGCTAATCAGTGTCTCCTCTCCATTTTAGGATGATGAATGGGGGAACATTAAACTGAAAAATGTGAGTATTTTAAGCCTAGTTTAGAGTCCTATAAAGAAGTTTTTTTTCTTTTAGAGAGCTATACCGACTGTTGGAGCAAATGTGTTTTTGATTTTCTGTGTATTTCTGTTCTTTAAGGGGATGACTCTGCTGATGATGGGTTCAGCAGATGCCCTGCCTGAGGAGCCTGCTGTCAGGCCCATGTTTGTAGAGGACATGACTGAGGAGCAGCTGGCCTCAGCGGTGAGTAAGCCTGAAAATTACCAGCACGTCTAAAACAAATATGGTGATTGTTGCTTTCCGTGCTGACGTGGCCACTTCCACCTGGTTTCCCCAATGTGATGTTTACCAAGTTCAAAACCTAATAAGCTAAATATACAATATATCTCCCTTCTAAGCTTTTTAGAAGCATTTGTCAAAGGTGTCAAATTTATGCCAGTGTTTACATTTTTTTTTAAATTGAAGAGGAAGAGTGCACCAAACACAAGGTGCAATATCAATTACAAACTGCTGTGTCATTTGATGCTGTGCTGATGTCTGGTCTGCAGATTCCTCTCAGTTAGGAAATTGTCAGCTCCTCACTGCAGAGTCTGGTTTTAAAGGGGATGAAAATGTCTGATTGGATTGCCAGTGATGATGCCAGCTTTTTGATGAAGCACTTGAATCTGTTACTTGCAACCTGGAACTTACCCAACTCTTCCGTCATTTTCAGATGGAGCTACCTTGTGGGCTGACAAACTTGGGCAACACCTGTTACATGAACGCCACAGTGCAGTGTCTGCGCTCTGTGCCAGAGCTCAAAACTGCTCTCAGAAGGTGTTTTTTTTTTTTCTGCTACTGTGGGGTTTCAGCATATAATATATATGTTATGATGATCTATATTTAAATGATTTACTTTCCCTGCTTCTTGTATTACATTGTTTTTGTGGCTTTGCTTCAGCTGAAATCATTTGTCTCCCTCTACAGGTACTCAGGTGCTCTGCGATCTTCAGGGGCAAATGCACCATCACAGTACATCACAGCAGGTATGAGGCATAATGGACTAATACGGAAATGATATTGTCTTAAATTTGCTATTACTATTGCATGAACAACTAACGTGCATGTATCCTCGCACCCTCAGCCCTTCGTGACTTATATGAGACCATGGACAAGACCTCGTCCAGCCTCCCACCCATTATTTTGCTGCAGTTCCTTCACATGGCCTTTCCACAGTTTGCTGAGAAGGGAGATCAGGGACAGTACCTCCAGCAGGTAAGAAACTTTTCATACACTTTATGGATTTAACAACGACTTTGAATGAAATATCAACTCAACATCTCACATCTTGTTCTGCTTATTTTCTCTCAGGATGCCAATGAGTGCTGGCTGCAGATGATGAGAGTTCTTCAGCAAAAGTTGGAGCCACTAGAGCCAGAGACTCCCATGGAGGTAAACCATAATGTTTTTTTTTTTTTGTTTTTTTTTTAACTTGACTTGTTTTATAATGAAAGGATGTAACTGTTAAGTTGATGAAAAATAATATTTTCAATTTTTACTTTTTGTCTTTTGATGTTTAGACCGACTCTGAGAGCGGAGCTGCCTCTGCCTCTGCAAAGAAGAATTTCATCGACCAGTATTTCGGCGTAGAATTTGAAACTACGTATCCTTGCAGCATGTGGTTGTTAATTGCATCTTTCTACTTTTTATTTCTTGTTTGAATAGTAGGGACTGACTAAATATTTTAATTCACAGAGAGCAGTTTGTTGTGCCATAGTTGTGTTCAAATGACCCAGTGAAGCTCTCCCAGCAGTGTGGCAAAACTCGGCCAAGTTTTTTTTCTTAACTCCTCTGTTAAGCATGAAATGCACAGAGTCTGAGGAGGAGGAGCCAATCAAGGGCAAAGAAAGCCAGCTCCAGCTCAGTTGCTTCATCAACCAAGAAGTCAAATACCTTGCAACAGGACTAAGGCTAGTACGTATCGGACCAAAAACAGTATTTTCTTCAGGCAGAGGACTTCATAAGCTGTCATGCACCTTTAGGTTTCTTGGATATTTAAAACTACATTTGGATGCTTGTCCAGGTCTAGTTTGAATGAACATATGAACAACTAGCATATGGTTAGTTTGTCTCCATAGCAACAGACATCTAATCATGTCTCTTTCTTTTTTTCTCTCTGCAGAGACTGCAGGAAGAAATAACAAAAATGTCTCCATCCTTGGAAAGAAATGCCCTGTACATAAAATCTGTAAGTTTTTCTTTCCTTGTAACTTCTCTTGCACAACTAAAAGAAATGGTCTGTCTACTGGTAAAATTGCAAACCTCTGTTTTAAAAATTGTTCTTCCTCTTTATTTCCTGCTAGTCAAAACTCAGCCGTCTCCCTGCCTACTTGACTGTTCAGATGGTCCGTTTTTTCTACAAAGAGAAAGAGTCTGTCAATGCAAAAGTCCTCAAGGTTTGTCTTTGAACCGCCATCATTTCTCATTTGTGTCAAGGTTCATTTTAAGTGGTCACTTAATGCTTGGTCTGAAATAACATTGTCCATATAATAGGATGTCAAGTTCCCACTCATGCTGGATGTCTATGAGCTGTGCACTCCAGAGCTCCAGGAGAAAATGCTGCCAGTCAGGTCAAAGTTTAAGGAGGTCGAGGACTTGAAGCTAGAGAAACAACAGCAGAAGGTAAAACAAATCTATCGCTGTTTTTTTCTTATTTCTACTGCAGCATATGAGCCCCCATGTGGATATTTAGTATAATTTACAATTATTACAATTGTTTTTTTTTGTTTTTTTTTTTTTAAAATTATATAGCAGGTGAAAAAGCCAGGCGCAGTGAAAGAGGTGAAGCACGAGCCTTTCTCATTCCCTGACGGTATGTTGTGACATCCACACACTTTCAAAAAGATCTGTCATATTGTTCTCATAACTGGCTAAATGTAAAATGTAATGACATATTTTAACGGCAACAGTAAAGATTGTTAGAAGCAAATTTATTTTCTCTTAAGTATGGAAAGTCAACGCCAGGAGCCAGACGCATAAATGATACATACGCGCAGAAAGCATGCATACGCCATTTCCAGCACCTACTACAAACTGGCATTTATAAACACAGAATGTGCGCACCTCATGCAATCTGCAGACCAGGTGTACACGTTTTGTGCAAGTGTGATGTGATGAGGTGGAGATTAGATAGAAGCAGAAAGATGGAATCTTTTAGTAAAACATTGTTTGTTTAGGTTGATGACGAGCTGCAGTGTGATTAAACATTTACAGAGATTTGTAAAATGCCAGTCAAAGGTGTATTGATTAAGGTAATTAATTTCATCATTCTTCATTTACACAGGAATCAACATTTCATTTGCTGTTGATATTTTTATTTTATGCTTAGTTGTGTCACACCTCGTGAAGTCGGTTTAGATATGAACGCTGCAAACTATGATTACATTTCTGAGATATCACTGCTGACGATGGTTTACAGTCCATGTGATGAATTAACAATATGGACACTATAAAGAGCTACACAGCTGTGCTTAATGGTGGCGCGTAACGACAGCTGTTCTGTTGTTGGAGAACCTCGCTGGTGCAACACAATCGGTGAAACGGCAGTTTGTTTCATTGACAGCTGTGTAGACCGGTGGAGCAGGCATCATGTTGATATGAAAACAGCTGGTTCAGGGTGCGTCTTCATCTATTTATGGCTAATTGTGGAAGTGAAAATGAGGCTCGTGCACATGCGCCCACTTCCTCAATGACTGAGATTTATAAAACAGAACCATGCGCTCACACATACAGCTTTATAAATCTGATGAAATGAATGCATAGGAATATTTCTGGCTTTGTTTATACACACATCTACAGTGACTGTGCACTCCATGTATTGTCTTATTTTCTTATCTTTTTGCTTCTGGGCTTCGGCCTTTGGGCAGTGTATATGTAGCCCCCAGCCAATAACGGGTCAGGAGGTCAGGACTCATAGCGTAGCAACCACATTACATAACTGTCTCTGTCTGTCTTCTGCTCCTCTCTGCTCTCTGTCTCTGTGACATGGATGTATAAAGAGCTGCACATGCAGAGCAGAGAGGCCACAGTAGGCGGCATGAAGCTCTGCATTCACATAAAATCCGGCAATGCAGCACCATCCCACAGGGTTGTGCCGGGGTGTGGGTGTGTTTCTTTGTGCTTTAGAACGTAACCGCTGTGAAACAATCGGAAAATAACTACATTTTTAAAGGGGGTGGGGTTGCGATTGCAGGTCCTCAAGTGTGAGGACATCACAATTGCATCAATTGATTTTGAAAAAAAAAAAAAAAAATTTTTAACTGTTTTCTGACATTTTCCGAGTTTACATAAAACTCTGGAACACACTTTTTTGTTTTGTTTTTTTCTTGTAGACCTTGGTTCCAACAACAGTGGATACTACGACCTGCAGGGCGTGCTGACACATCAAGGCCGCTCTAGCTCATCAGGTCACTATGTAGGATGGGTCAAAAGGAAAGAAGGTAACTACAGTTGTCTCAAGACATTATGGCATATTTAGCATTACGTCATGACCTAATCGTAAGTGTACACAGATGTTCAGGAACTTAATGTTTCCTTTATTCTCTTTAATGTCTCTTTGACAGATGAATGGGTCAAGTTCGATGATGACAAGGTGAGTGTGGTGTCTCCAGAGGATATCCTGCGACTGTCTGGCGGTGGAGACTGGCATATAGCATACGTTCTACTGTACGGCCCCCGGCGGCTGGAAATACTTGAAGAGGAACAGTAGCTGTGGAAGATTTCCTAGAAGACAAAGACGTCATCCAACACACATACAAATTGCCATTTCCAAGCACTGTCTGCATAGATGTGCAATAAAACTGGTGTCTTTAAAAATTTGATGACCTTAATTTTTTTTTTTTGTTTGTTTGTTTTTTGTAACCAACATGGATGCTTGTAAATCAATCTGTCAAATGGTGTTAAATATTCAACAATAGTGGGCTTTGAAAATGGAGATATGACGAGAAGCAATCTCTGGACTGGATCCTTGAAAGAGGTTTTTAAGTCTAGCTCTGCAGTTTCAGTAAATGTTTTATACACATTGTATATTTTTTAAAGCCTTTGATAAGGTGCTCATATCATTAAAGCAAAGTATTTCTCTTTAGTCACGTATTCAACTTATAAAAAAGGAAAAAAAAATGCCTAGCCAAGCTTTTGTCCTTGACATTCTGGCTTGTATCTTCTCAGATGTATTATGGAGATTTCCACTTAACACTGTAAAGACTTGCCCTTGTTCACCTGTTGGACTTCTGGGAAATTTGGGTTCAATCTCAGGTCTTTTGTTAAGTGCTTGGCTTGCACCATCTCCTGGAATTGTTCTCTAATGTATCGACAGATGAGAAATCTTCACTAATGCTCTTTTGAGGGAAGTGTGTGTGGGGGAGCTAGGTCAGAACAGGTTGCCCTTGTGGTGAACTGTGTGCAGTTAAATAAAGACTTGAGATTCAACTGTGACGGTTTACTCAACAAGCCTTTGAACATTGTCGTTGTTGACACTTGATTTCAAAATCTGACATCAATACTTTTAAATGCTATGCTTCACTTTGTTTCTCTGCGCAGGTTTCCTTGATCATCCTGCCACAATGTGTAAGACCTAACCATCACTCTGTAATAAGTTATTGACTGATCGCTTTTCATAGGTGGTGAAAATAAACTGTATACCAAAATGTGAGATTCTTTAATTTGAGTGTGTGGTTGAAACAAATCATCTTCCAAACATTTTATTAGAAAAAAAACATTTATTGAATTTTCTACAGTGAAAAAAACATGGATTTTCAACCTTTACTACACACAAAAAATTAAGCCTTCAAGTGTTTTTTGGTATGAAAGAATGCTGCAACAATGTAATGAAGGTACTGAGTATTTAAAAGTAACGGATTATCTAATTCAAGCCTCACTGAGGCCGTCTGCAATCTGGGTGAATCCAGCAGCGTTGAGAGCCGAGACCAGGTTCTCCACAGTAGCTTGTGTTCCCTCCCTGTCCTGCCAGGCAACCAGCAGCAGTTTGGCCTGCATATCGACATCTTCACTGTCCGTTTCGATCTCACGCAACTCTGCCGCCTTCATCTCCAGATGAGAGGCTAGCGCCTTCCACTGAGCGCCAAGTTTAGCTGCTATGTCGTCCATCTGCTGGTTTGTCACAAGCTTGCTCTGTATGCTTGGACCTGGAAGAAAGACAATAGGGGAGGATAAGAATAGACTGGAATGGAAATTCGTGGTAACTTGGAGGATAAGGTGATTAATCATCCAAACTAGAACATGAAAAAAATACAGAGGTCAAGCTGGGTTGTGGAGGCTGGACGTGCTGTTGCACGCTAGAGGTATAGGAGGACGTGAGAAGTATTGTGTTTAATAAACTCACTGTCATTGCTCTCTTTGAGAAGATTGTCTCCGTTGTCGTCATCTTCTTCACCTGTCTTGATCTCTTCAGAGGGGATATCCTTCTGCACGTAGGGAATGAAAATCTTAATGTCAGTGTTTGTGAATCGTGCGGACTTTTTAGTCATTGTTTTTTTAAAGTTTAAAAAAAAAACAAAAAAACCACATCCTCACCGGCAGTTCTTTGGCCAGCTTGCTAACCATGCTGTCTAAATAGTCTGCCAGGCTCTTGAACTTCTGGTTTGTCGGTTGAAAGAAGTGCGGACTTCTCCTGGACAGCAGCCTCAAAGCACGCCAACCGTAGTTTGGGTTCCGCACAACCCTGCACAGATTTACAGAAAGACAATTAAAACTCAGACAAACTGACTGGAAATGAAGCCATTAAGGCCTATAGGTTTTGAGAGGACATGTTTAAGTGTAAACTTACTTGTACTCCTCCTCCACCATGTTAGCGGGGTCGGCCTGTTCAATGGCCTCTGCAAAGAACTCGTCCAGAGATGGCATAAACTCCCTGAAAGGAAGACAACAAATGTAAAAAAAAAAAAAAAAAAAAAAAAAACTAAAACTGATGGTGTACAATTATAGAAGGCAGCAATCTGCTTGTGTTCTGAACCACTTACCTGCTGTCTGACTTGCAGGCCTCCATGTTGTCTTGGTTCAGGTTCCACAATCGAGTCAACTCGTCACTGATAAAAAACACAAAGAGAAGCTTAAAAAATAGAAATAAACTCCACTAGTAGTGGTGTATTCTTATAGTTTTAGTCCAATTCTACTATTGATTCCCAGACCTCTGTTTTCATTTGCCTCCCCATGCTGTGATCAAAACACGGTCAGCACAGAACAATGCTGGCAGAGTTTCACCACTAAATGTTCAAAAACATTTTAGCAAGATTACAGGATTCAAACCAGGGATTTTCTATTCAAAAAGACCCCTCCTTGTATTACATTCCTTACTTTCCCATGAAGATCTTGCGATCAGGCCCTTTTCCAAGGAAGTCTTCTGGAGCTTGTCTTTTCCTGGTGGGTCTTTTGGGTTTGTCATCTACTGGCCTGTTAAAGAGGAAACAAGTAGGAAAAAATCTCACTTTGATTATGTGACCTTCAGGCCAGCTTTGGATAAACTGGGCTGATCAACAAAAATCAAAAATGTTCTGCCATCACTGTTAAGTACCGTTCTTTCACAAAGCTCGGGCATCCCTCATTTTTCCAACCATTCCAGTTCTCCTCGGTGTTGAGGATATGCTGTCAAAAAGAAATTTAAAGAGACGTCAAGTCTTGTAGTTAGTTAATTGGTGAAGATGATGAAAATCTTTCAATGTTATGTATTCATAAGCAGTATGTACATTTTGTTGGACATGACTAGTAGAGGACAAAACTCTGACAACAAATAACATAATGTCTTTAACACCAGTATTTCTACAAACCGAACTTACTTCAACCATGGTGGCAAACTTGTCTCCATCAGGAGGGATCTCTCTCAGTAGCTACAAGAGAACATGTACATGTTAAAACAGGTTTGTTTTTCTACCTGTTAGACCATTTTAATGAGTCACACGTTTCAATGAGAAGTACACTTATAAGCAAAAATTCAAAATGCATAATACTTTGTAACCAGTGATAATTTAGTATGTATGTAACATATATCATAACTTGTCAACATGTACAAGTTTCAACTGTAATAATGATGCTATACAGTAGCAGATATGTACTAAAATCACACTGACTTCTGTGAACTGACCCTTTAAGTGTGTCTATATTGGTTCGACTGACTCTTTATTGACTGACCTGGTAAACCAGTTTCGTTGTCTCTTCAATCCACGTGGTCTGGTCATCATTCAGAATGCAGCTGGAGCTGTGAGAAGACAAATACATGCTAAATATTAAACTCCCACACCTGACAAATTCATTTTTTACAAATTATCATGTGTTTTTACGCAAATGAAAGTGGTTTTTTTTTTTTGATTATTCAACAAAGACGAAACGTATACCTTTTGAATTTCACCTGACCCTTCAGGTACTGGAAGAGGATGAGGTACTGAAGTAGAATGTGGCGCCTGAAGTTGCTGTCGCTGAGCTGCAAGTCCATCAGCTGGAGATGAGGAGTAAAAGAAAAGGAAATGAGATAATGTCCAACCCGTATCTTCAGGAGGTTATCAAAACTTCTATCAAAATCTATCAAATCTTATCTTAAAATGCTTCAGAAAATGCTCTCACTCACTTTACAGAGTGAAGTGAAAGTCTCATCCAGCCTTTAAACAGCCTCAAAACTGAATAAAAACGGTGTAAACAGCTGATTATTCCTGCAGTAAAAATAGTTCTCTCACCTTCTCACTTGTTAGGAACTTGGCAAAGTAGACATGTTCTCTTCCAGATGCTCTCAGCTCCTCCAGCTTTCTTTTGGAGGCCTGCATGTCATCCAGCTTGAAGCTCTTGAACACTGCCAAAGTCTCATCTGAGTACTACAAAAGATAAAAGGAAATTCACATTGACAATGACCTACTTTACTATTTTTGCTATGATTTGACAGTAACAAGGGCAAACTTTTCTGAGGTGCATTACCTTGAGGAATGTCATCCATGAGAATTTATCGTAACACTGCACAGGGTTTCTGAAGTAGTCCTGCAGTGTCCAGAACTTTCTGTACAGGTTGTAGTCAATCGGGATGGAACTGAAAATGAAATTTCATTTTAAATTAACTTAAAACCTCAAAACTGAATAAAGAAACGCTGTAGTTTAAATAAAAGAACAGGGACAAGCGTTAAAGCTACTTACCATGGTGCAGGTAAGTCCTCTTCTCCCATTTCTCCTTCCTCTACTTCCATACCTTCTTCCTTTTCTTCTGTGTGCTGTAAAACATGGAACCGACAATTACAATTTAACTGAAATTTAAGGATTAAATTCAATATGCATGCATTTTGCAACATTTTACCTTTTGTCCGAGAGTGCTTTCTTGTTCATTTTTGTTGAATACCGTGATGTTGTCCAGGTTGAACTGGCTCTGTAGATTGAGACCTGGATTAAACATAAAACACATGCAAAAAGGAGTCATCAGGGGAGCCGAGGAACATCGTACACCTCATCCTTGACGGGTTTGTATTTTCTTATTGTTGCTCTTACCCGATTTTTCAGACAAGGGGAAAAGACGTGCGAGGAAAAGCTGGATTCGCCCGCAAAATACAGTATTCTGAGACTTGGAAAGCCTCCTTAAAAGATCTACAAGGTGAAAAAAGTGCGTCATAAACAGCTTTGCCTTTTTAAACATAAAAAAGTCTTATACATGAAAAACAAGAATGAGATTCGACCCTTACCGTTACACATCCTCAACAAATAGTTCTTCCCGGCAGTGTAAAAGGAGTTCTGGGAGAAAGGGAGAGCGCAGGTATGATGATCAAACAATCTAGATTATGCTGGACAAAGACTTCATTAGACTTTACTGAGAGGCTACAGCTTTATTTACCGATTTCCAGGTGGAGACATTCTCCTCGACAAAGGAGAATATTTTGTCACACTGGTCAAGAGGAAGGCTGTCCAGTACATCTCCCAGCAGAAGGAAAGGAGTCGTAGCAGAGCAGATACCTGCATGGAGAGAGGGAAACACAACAGCATTATTATTCATAAAAAGCTGATAAAAGGCCTCATTGATGTATATGTAATAAGTAATAAGAGAATAATATCCCTGACAAACTGTATGCAAAGTGTAGGAACACACACAGTACAATATACTCTGTTTTCCCTACATATGTCAAAAAAAGGTCAGGGTCATTGCACAGTGTCTGAATTAACCGTTCAGAAGTTTGACAGCGTATTATGTGTATTATAATATATTAAGACAAATCTTTCACTTATGGATGTCAGCCTTGTAAGTCAACATACCCTCTGTAACGGCATCTATACTCAGGTAGATGAGAGACAGATAGTCGTCACAGCTCGCTTTCTGCTCAACCTGCCGACAGAAACATTAACATCAGGCTTTCATAAACCAGCAACAGTCTGATGAATTTACAGAGGTTTGTTGAGCCAAGTTCTAGAGACGACGCTGAAGTTAGCTTCTGATTCAGGATTAAAAGGGAAAAGTTAAGGGAAACATAAATAATGATATTGAGCAGCTGTTTCTCTGTTTTTTCCCCCACCACTCACACTTCTGAAATAGTGTGAGACATCGTAGCAAAAGCCTTAACAGTGTTTAAGCCCACTTTCAGATTTGGGAAACCTTTATTTTGCTTATGAAAACTGAAAATATTTCCAGACCAGATCCTAATCAAAAACCACTATACTTACTTAGACTCGTCAAATCTGGACTAGATTACTAATATGGAGTTTTGACAGGTCTAAGTATAGTGGATTTTGATTTAGACCTGGTCTGATGTGTTCTGGATGGGATAATATCAGTGAAATCACCCTTTTTTGTGTTTTCACAAATAAAATAAAGGTTTAAGTCTCAAAGTGGGTGTAACAGCGTTAAGGTTTCTGCTACGATGTCTAAAGTGGTTAAAAAACAGAGAAACGGCCGCTAAATGTCTTTATTTATGTTACCCTTAACTTTGCCCTTTGACCCCGAATCGGAATCTAACTTCAGTGTCGGATGACCACTACTTAACTCACAATCTGATCACCAAGGACCCCCCTCAGAGCCTGGTCAAGTGTGGTCTTCTTTTCCGTCTCACTGCAACACACACACACACACACACACACATATATATATATCAGTGAAGTCAAAGCTAACCTGCATATTGTGTTAACTAAACGTCTATTCTGATAAAATATTGTTACTTACTTCCCAAGGATCTGATTGAAAGCAGTTATTATAGGTTTGCTGTTTTTACCAGCCAGGGCTTGTATGGTGGAAGCCTGTGCGCGTGAAGAAGAAAACATTTAATTTGAGACAGAAGACATCGTTAGGTAGCGTTAGCGTTAGCTAGCAGCTGCTAACAGTTATAACAACAGAACAAGACAAAACAGTAACTTGCAGTGATAAAGCTGCTGTCTAGCAGGTATTGTAGTCATCGTATACAGTATCCATTAACATGTGATTCAATAAGAAGGTAATTCAGTGATTTCTCACCGTAAATTTGTCTTTAGCGTCGACAAACTTAAATAAGGACGGCGACATCTTTACACCTCTGCGACCGGAACTGACGCCAGAAGTCTTCCGGTTTCTTCGTTGTTTTTGTTTTTGTTTCTCTTTCTTTAATTGACATATAAAACAATTACAAATTTCTTCTTCTACAAAATCACCATTTCAAATATATAAAAATATTAATATCGCGTTTTGCAGAAGAAAGAAACAACAATTTCTGATGTAGGAGGAGTTACAGTTCATACAAATATTAAAACAAACAAAACAAAAATCAACAACAACAAATAAACAGGTATTGTTAGTTGGAAAATCAATGTACTATTTGATCTCCTTTGTGAAAACCAAGAAGTTTTACCTAAATTTGCTTTGATGTATAAGAAATTTGGCCAGTAAATCTTAAATTATTTGTCACATAAAGCTGATAATTCAATTTACAATTATCTTCTAGTATTCCAAACTGTATGTTAACTTCATGATATAAATTGTTCAGCAATATGGCTGATGATAAAGATAATACATTATTCCAAAAGACTCTGACAGTATCAAAGTAAGTGAACAGCAGTCTCAGAGGAGGTATAACAAAATGTAATTCTAGTTTTATTCATGAAGGTGTAGGGGTGCATTCAAGAGCTCTATGACGGTGATGTTTACAGTATTTTATTGTAAGACATTTTTAGGAATAACATTGATTAGCCTATCTCACACATTTTTCCCATTTTGCGATACATACCTTCAAAGTATCAAACTGGTTAAATAAAGTGCTTGGTTGGCTCTGACATTATTATTGTTATATACTATATTATATAACTATAAAAAGCTACCCTTTATTATTTCTGTAATTAGTTAAAGATACATTTTGTTTCTGAATGGCATACATTTTGTTACACCACTACAAATAGTAGATACATTATTTTTTCTCAATAATGATCCATTTTATTTAGATAATAAATAATATACAAGATAGATCCAATATAGGTACATAATCTCCATTATACATGACTCCAAACAGAAACATACAAAATACACTGGTATACTACTAGTACTTAGAGTATATACTATTCCTAAAATAATAAAATACAATGAACTGTGTTCATTAATTTAAATAATCAAATAAAAAGATTAAAACCAGATGTGCAAATGAGGCGATGTCGATAATGAGATATCCAATAAAATGAAATAAATTATCAGTTAGTATTGCACATGAAATGATGTTGCAATCATGGAAAAGCCAGATGCAGCTTGTCAAATCTCTTTATAAAAAAAACCCCAGCAAATTCCTCCCTCATGAATAAAAGTTATCTCAGAAATAAAACTGCAGACTCAGCTCCAGTACCAGTCTTTTTAACTTTTCAACCAAAATGTGACAATATACAGTGGATGCAAGCAGCAAACAGCATTTAGCATGAAATGGATCTGCTCAAGAGACTCAATAGTTGGCTATTCACTCTGGGGTTTTGTTTTGTCAGCATGATGAAATTAAACAGATGTGCTTTTTTTAAAGCCTCCAAGTTAAGTTAACTAGTTGTAATTAGATATTTTACTTGGCTGAGAAAAAACAAAAATATTGTAACTCATGAGCCAATTCAGTTTTAATAATATTACAGTGGAAGTTCAGCAGTATATAATCTGAACACCTCTGACCATATCAGATTACAACCTGGAAAAAGTAACCAAAATTATACAAGTCATAAAAAACCACACAATAGATGAGAATACATATTTCAAAAGCATACTTTCTTTAAGATCAAAAATGTGCAAACCCATCATGCCTTGGTTTGCAAGCAGGGCATTGACCTGAGCATAAGGGAGATGAATCATATTATTCAAACATGCTTCTGATTGGGGTATGCTGAAGAGTTACAACTGAACCTGTTCTCCCTATACAATTTCCTAGAAGTCCTCAGTGAAATAAAAGAGGGTATTGTTTTTGGAAAATTCAGCTTCATTCTGATTTTGAGGCCAGACTGAGTCCAGTTCGTCCAGAGGGCGGCAGTGTTGCACACTATTTATGTGCGCAACAGTTGAAGCTGTCAGATCATGCTGCTCTGTTTGTTCACATAAAATACAAATTGATTGTGTGTACAAGTGGTAAAATGTACAATGGTAGGATGAACCTGAAATCCACCCTCTTCTGATGATGATCCCTATAATATTTTACATTATATGAACATGTAGATACAAAATACCTCCCTGGTATAACGTGTCTTTTTATGTGCCTCAGTCCATAAATTTGTTTTAAAAACTTCACTGAAATCTCTCTGAAACTCTCTGATTTATGTTCATCACAGTTGTTTTCATGATCCATATTAGTCAATTTGGATAGTTCATGTCTCCAAAAGTTATTGGTTGTCATATAGGTATGTTACATGTGTCCTATGTTACATGTGGTCAAAGTTATCATTCAGTGGCATTCAGGGGTTATGAGTAGGATTAATAGAGGTCACCACAGTCATATTCGTGTGTTCATGTGTGTTGATTTGCGTGTGTGTCTGTGTCTGCCAGGCACATTTCAGTGTGTTGTTGCCATGCAATTTAAATTGCAACTGCTGAGCTGCAGGGCTTGAATTCTTTGATATGATCTACTGTTCAACAATGTCACATAGCACATTAGAAGCAGCAGGGCATTACACTGTGACATCAATCATTAAAGGTCCAATCGTACATTTTATACCAGAAAACTTTAATAACCAGGATTTGGTTTGTTGCCAAGTGTTAGTCTGTACTTTAAAACACCTGTTAATCAATTTGAGAATACTAATACGTTGCATATTTTGATGGTGGGATGACATTTCAGTTTACATATGAATAACTACCTACTGTGTTTTAACTTTCACAGTCCACATCCACAGTGGGTCTATTTTGATCTGTATTTATCAGCAATTTCATAGGTCAGGATCTATAAAATAGTTTGTAGTAGTATGACTACTCACCCTCTGCACCATATGACAAATGTTTATAGCCCTACAGTTACAAAGACTAACTGAACCTAAAGGTGTTGTGCTGATGTTTGGGGAAAAACACGGAAGCTGTGAAAATATAGGCCAGTAGTGTCACATGGAAAGATCTGAGGGATTGCATTCATTGCATTTATATGGTTGCAGTGGTCATAAAAAAGGAAATGAGAACTGTTTTACTCTGCAGTTTTGATTGACATCTTGTTTCTGGTACACAGAGTACTGCACACAGTTTACCAGATATCTAACTGTGCCCCACCCCCACAACCCACTGTTCTGACACAGCGTTTATTGAACCGTTGCCAAAAACTGATGAAAAACAGAAAGGGAGTGAGTGTGGGGAACAACTATCGGGTTGTAGATAAGGGCCCCTGCATCAGTCAGTATAGGGGGCCAGGGTGAAGAGGACTTGTGGGGTTTAAAGTTAAGGTTAAAGAGAAGCAGTCTTCTAGCTGCCAGTTAGTTGGAGATGTTGCGCTGCTGCTGGGTACAAAGGAAGCAGGTGCATGTCCCTTTAGAGGATAAGGCTGGTGTTTCTTTAAGACAACAAATCTGATGACAAGACCAAACCAACAATTTGTTTATCCATGTCTCAATTGTTTTCAACTTCCCCACTCAGCACCAAGCTCATTTGTTCCAACAGAAAATATTATCTTTAAAAACAAATAGATAGTTGAACTATTCTTTAAAGACAAAGTAATTTCCTAAAACAGCTGAGAATTGTAGTTTTTAGCAAATGTTACTCAAACAGGAGTGAAAAGTGTTTTTGTTACTACTACTACTTGTTACTTTGGTACTATTTTCAGCCACGGATTAATACACATTTGTTGTGCTAGAGAGTATTTACGGTACCCATGTTCATTGTAATTAAGGAACATGTCACCCTGTGCAACAGTGTGGCTAATTTGTGTTTTAAATAGTTTTTGGATAGAAATAGAAGTCTGTGACACAGATAGACTGAAAATGATGAAATTTGGGTTAACTCCGTGAAATCAGTTTAAACCAGGTTAGACCTCCATTCCCAGTTGTTTGTTTTGTCTAGATAAATATAATGAAAAGACCACTGGATGCTCTCCCATGCCAAGTAACGGAATAATCAAACTCAACACGAGAGCCAAATAATATGACAGAGTCTTAGACAAAATGATTGAGGAACAACAAAAAGAGCATTGTCCATGTTGTTGAAGACAAACTTCAAAACAAGAGGCTAAACACAATGCTCTGACCTCCGAGGTTAAGCACACAAAGGAAGGAGATTTTTAGATTGTCTACCGTCACATGACTGGCCTACCATAAAAAATCATGTGAAGAAGTGTCATGTCATATAAATGAGATAAACCCATCATCACAGCTATCCTTCATTGATAAATTTAAAAGCATGGTGCACTTTAGCAGTTTTACGAGAAACCAGAGTTGTGGTAACATACACCAGAGCAGAGCAATTTTCCTCCTTGAAGGGAGGAAAGCCATAGTGGATGATATATATAGTGAATGTACATAAATATTTTTATTCAGATTGCAATTGCAATTTAATATAAAGAAGTATGTTGATTTGTACAGGCTCTAAAGATAATTATGGGGCTCTTCCCTGAAAGCTTTCCAAGCTGTCAACATCAGCATTACAGTCCATCTATCTCTTGCATGTATGCTTAATGTTGCACTGAATTTGTGATAGCATATATATATATATATATATATATATATATATATATATATGTCAGTGATTTTCCATCATGGATTTCACTTCCTTCGCTGTTAGGCAGCAAGTGGAACTTGGACTTGACAATATAACAAAATGCATACCTTTATGTCCTTATAGGGCGTTGTAAAATTATTTGGGACACACATTTTGTTAATGATCATCTCACACAGATCAGAATAAAGGGAATGCTCTCAAAGCGGATGTGCATCCAACCACAGCAGTTATCCTGCCTCCTGATTGGAGCGTAAGCTAACAATACCTTGCATCTATTTAAACAACCTTGGCTGGATTGCCCTCAGACTGCAGGGTATATGTTGAGAAATGTTCGGTTGCGGAGTTTAAAGTCATTTGATGGTTATTCAATGATTAGCTCAGGGTGTGGGGACCACCAAATACACATAAGCCATAAAAATGGGATGTGAGGGGGCCATGTGCGTAGATGGAGAAAGGACATTCTTGTGTCACAGCCAAACAGGAAATCTCTGTGATATCCACATCTTGTCTAATCATGCGTTTTCTTATGAAGAATTTAAAGTTCCTTTATGTGCAATTACCTGATCCACATCCTTGTGTTGTTTTACTACAGAGAGATTTTTGGGACTGTCGCCAAACACCTTGAATAGAATAACAGTGTATACAGTAGCTGATACATTGTAAAGCAACTCATGTCGAGGTCATTCAGATATAAATATACATTGAGTTAGTCTGGTAACTTCTCAATGTAAACAAGGATATGTAGACCTTACTCTGAACTTTACCATATAGAAAACAGTTTGAGATGAAAAGACTGAAACAGGGGGATAAAAGGGATATTTAAAGATAATCATTGGTTAAAAACACATTTTATTTAAAGACTACCACAAAAACACTCAATACAAAACTGAAAAATATAATCATAACCATTTTAAAGCATATCTGTACATCAGATATGCAGTTAATCAATGTGCAGCCAAAAGACGAGTTAAAATGTTACATGTTGTTCAGTGTTCAGGCCATTGACATGGCCCTGAACTATCGTTGCCTTCTCCATTTATTTCAGATTCATCGTTTTCATCCTCTGGACCATTAAACAGGACACTCCTGTGTGTGCTGAAGTCGTGCGATCATGGATATGGAAGGAAATCATAAATAAGAGCTGCTGCTCTGCCACTGCACATCAGCCCCAGCCAATAAACCTGGAATAAAAGTAGAGATCAGCTACATTTGCCTGTGAGAAGGTAAAATAGATAAAAAGGGATTTTAGAGGCAAAGCTTCAAACTGTCATTTTATATTAACCAGTGGTCCTCCCTGTCACTACATATCAAAGGTGGTTCAAAAGAGAGAGTGGGATTGATATCTCATCCAGTCAAATGTATTATATGTAAATGACAACACATCTAGTCTTGAACAGATTATATTCATTGGGTGGTATCTTATACACAAATCAATTACAAATCAATAGTGCTGACTATGCTTACATCATCAGTTTTGAAAATATATACTGAGTGGAAAAAATACAGTGAGTCTGTAAATCTGGTGATACTCAATGTTTTTGTTGAGACATTTATATTTGATGATTGACCAGTACAATACATTTTTAAATATATCAAGTTTTAAAAAAAAATTATAGGTTGCTCATGATGAGAGCTTATGTGACAATTGTTCATCTTGTTAATGGAGTTTTCCTGTGTTTAGCATGTGTGATAATGATTTAAAAAAACAAAACATTATGAGTCAGTTTTGGCACCAGCGATCTAGGCAATGGACCCTTAGCACCTCTTTAGTTTGTCTTATGTTTCCATGAAAACACTTACAAAAACAGCGATCAAAAGTTGACACACGCTGCTAATTTGTATGCGACGTGTGTAGCTGCTTTGCAATTGTTTTCTGAAGTACTTTTTTCCTGGCGTGCTGGCATATCAGCCGCACCGTGCAAAATTACGTATCGAGGCAAGGGAAAGGAAAACTCTTGAATCATGGCAACACCTGTCAAACACTGGAAAATTGTACTGGCAAGGAGAAATAGTGGTCTCAAGAAAACACTCACACCGACTCAGGATATGTGCCAGCACACCTCAGCAACTTTAACAAAAATCCAACATGAAAAACCAAATTGGTGTTTACTGCAGAGTTATTTGAATTGAATAGTACTTTCATTTTTTCCAACATCTGTTATTTAAATGAAACCCTTGTCCGTTCACACACAACTTACTTTAGCAGTAAGCAAAAAGTGGTACATCTGAAATACATTTGAATTAAATACAGATTTATCAGAATTATGGGCTCATCGTTCATGTACTGATGCAAAGTGCCCAAGCCCCTCTGACAGCACAATGGGCGCAGAGCCATTGACATCACACCGTCGCTTATCAGTCCTCGTCATCACACAAGGGTGACAAGGAACTTGGTAACAAAGCCTTGTCCTACAGTCACATTTAGTTGGAAAAGGTAGTGAATAAGCCATTTTAACAGCTAAAAGGTAAAGAATGCAGTAATTTACACCACATAAAGTCAACCACTTTCTATACATTTTAAAAGCTCAATTGTCCTGTCAAGATGAAAGTCAAAGTAGACAAGGACGATCCCTTACCATGAAATTTACCAGGTCTAAATCCATTCACAACACAACTAGCTGCAACTGCCCCGAGCAGCCCTGAGCCAGGATGTACACACACACATCTGAAGACACTGATCTGGCAGCTGACCAGTCTGCCCAAAGCGACTGCAGGGTTCAGGTGTGCTCCACTGATGTGCTCCAAGCTCTGAGCCAGTGTGGCAGTGAACAGCACAAAGGCCAGCAAGACTTTCACCTCTTTCACCAGCAGCCTTTTCTACCAGAACCACTTTCTCATCTTTTCCAATGATACAACAAATATGAATAGTAACACACTTAAAAAAACAAAAAAAAACTAAAAACAAAACTGTTATCCACAGCCCTTGAAAAAAAAACACCCACCTTTTTATTTCTGGCATCTGTGTTAAAACCAACATACTATGCGCACCAGTATTTATAGTGGAAAGGCTTTGTATGTAGAGGGGAGGAGAAAAGAGATGAAACAGGAAAAGATGTCAAGCATCAAAAACTCCTTATCTTGAAAAATTATTTTATTTGATACAAATACACATTATGCTTAGCTGAGTCATTTGTACTCAGACTGGCTCCTTTGACCATTCTCCATCTTTAACATCCTCCAGAAGGGGCTCCTGGATTTCACTTTCCTGTGTTGAGCCGCAGTTGAACAGAGCTCTTGTTTTATCACTAAAGGGCTCATCTCTGGGTGCTAGTAGGTAGTTATACAGAAGAGCTGCCACTACACCACCACTCAGTGGTCCAACCCAGTACACCTGAAGGACAAAAACAACAGGATGAACACATTCCCATTTCAATAGAAATGACTCATGAATCCAATCATTTCAAAATATCTGATTTGCACTTCCGTAGTACATACCCAATGATCATCAAAAGACTTCTGTATAATTGCAGGCCCAAATGATCGAGCTGGGTTTATACCGCATCCTGTGTAGCTGATCTGCAAACCATATCAGAGGAAAACACCACTTACCTCTCTGGCTGTACATCTTGCAAGCTTGATGTACAGCCAGATCATTGTTATCAGGCCACAGCAGGATGGATAAACCATCTACTAAGTTAGTGAGAGAGGGGGGGGGGGTTGAAATGTCTTAACACATTTACCCCGGCAAGGTGTCCCAACCCCACAGAAAGTCCGATAGCCAGAGGTGCAAATCCACCGATGTCACGTCTTTTGTCAGTGACTGCGATCACACACAGGACCAGCTGGAGGGTGAGCAGGAATTCTACACCAAAACCTTGACTTGTGCTGATTCCATTAAGCTGCAATAATGAAGAAAACAAACTGTTAATTATGACTAGGGGGAAAATAAGCCTCCACTTCTGCAACTCCTGCATTAGCTGCTAAAGAAAAGCACTTTAAACCGAAAATGGAACCAAGCATGCGGCAAAACAAAAAACAAAACCCCATCAGGCAGACCATGCTTCAAGTATTTAGCTACCTGATTGATTTAGTACTTAAATTACTGCCTAGGACAGCACAAGCTTTCATTCCAACCCCAACAGTCCCCCACTTTTGTTGCATGACAGCCACAAACCTGGAGTGATAATTAGAATTTGACATTTAATTAAACACCTTATCACCAGCAGTTAGCAAATGTGGAAGTCTTAGAGATTAGAACACGCAACTTTAGACAATAGGTGTCAGGCTTTCACAGGAAGACTAAATCAGGCTGGAGGCAATTCCCCAAATGTCACTCAATCTGAGCAGTAAATGTCATTCATTAGCATTACTCAGGAAAATTGTAAGGACATAGATTCTTCCTTACCTTGTTAACACCCAGTGAATCTGTGGTTTTTGGCCTTATGCCATACACAGTGGCACTGCCTGCCACTGCTCCCAGAACTTGAGCTATTATGTAGAAAAAGGCTTTGAGGACACTCATCTGGCAGCTTGTCAGGAGGCCCAGGGTGATGGCAGGATTAAGGTGGGCACCGCTAATGTGGCCTATGCACTGAGCTAATGTGGCAATGGCCAGGCCAAAGGCAAATGCCACTTTTATCTCCTGGTCGGGGTAGGAATCATTTGGATCCCCTATTGCAGCTGAGAGGCCGATGAAGATGAAAATAATCATTCCCAGCAACTCAGCCAGAACTGCCTTCCAAAATGCCGATGTTTTAATTTCTGACATTTCTGGCTAGTCAGATAATGTCAGCGTCATACTAAAACACAGAATTTATCCAAGATTGTGAAAGAGACATA
The DNA here is from genome assembly GCA_029490765.1 of Euthynnus affinis. Lineage (NCBI taxonomy): Eukaryota > Metazoa > Chordata > Actinopteri > Scombriformes > Scombridae > Euthynnus > Euthynnus affinis. Next base: position 18,126,373 of record CM055849.1, on the reverse strand, counting down.
CATTTGGTTCCACCAGCAACCCAATTGAAAGCATCATGAGTCACATTCACCAGCAGTGTATGGCTGTAAAGAATCAGGCCTAATTAGAAACAGCTGAGATATATGTGTTTTCCACCAGTGAGAATGACCTCCATTTCCCCTGTTCTGTTCAGTACTTTTCCAGTTTAACAGAAGGCGGTGCTACTTTTTCTGTAATTCACAACTCATTAATGACCACACCAAACCTGTGCTTTATTGGATTAAAAATGAGGTTTTAGTGCATTCATACAGAATAAAACATGCAGCAAAACAGCAGCTTGCACGCATAATTCGATCTATATTTTTGATCCATTTTTTTTAAATTGTAAATTCGTATTTTGTATCGGATATCCCTCCAAATGAACCAAGAATTCAGAGAAGGAATGCATCTTAATGTTGTGGAGTGTATTTTAAACTATATATATATATATATACATATATATATAATTTATCTTAATTCTAGGCACATGAGACATTAAATGTGGGAATGACATTCATGGGATGTGTGAAGGACACTCTGTTCATGACTTTTTACCCCCCAAAAGTTTTGTAAATGGCATCCCTATCTTCAATCAGCTTATTCCGTTCTGAGGATGTGCCACGCAGGGTTAGCTGCATTGAAGTTAACATCAGTCATATGCAGCTGTGAAGGAAATGGGTCCTTTTGAATTTGTGACAAGGAAACCAGCCTCCTATTCTCTATTTCGTGTGAAAGACCTGACAGGTTAAAGGGTCACACTGCTTCATGTCTTCTTGTCAAAAGTAAGAAAGAGAAACCTGTCAAAGCATAACCTTTGACTTGGGCAAGAATACCACATCCACAAAGAAGAATATCACCTCATTTTCTTTATCAAACAAATGCAGTTTTAATTCAGTTGACTTCTATCTATTCTCAAATCACATAGTTGTTTCCATCTTCTGCCTGAGATTTATTTGAATCCGTTTTCAAACATTTAAAACCACTATATAAATATGGTGCAATTTTGACTACGTAGGATTTGCAGCTCAGGTAAAGATGATATTATAACTGGAAGGATGTAAGATTGCGTCAGAGGAGCAGGATGGAAGAGGTGTAACGAACTGCACATAATAAAGCAAATGTGACAGCAGAATGGAGAAATAATCATGACAGGAAGGATGAAGGTTCTGCTTTCCAACCCTATGAGCAGCCTTTCTATGGGCTTGCCAACTCTCACCACAGAGCAGCAAACTCAAATTTAAATGTAGGCACTTGTTTAATCAAGATGGACAAACCAGCTACAGTTTGTCAATTGGTTGGACTGACAAACTGTACTTTTGTCTCATCAACCAAGATTTAATTGTTTGAAATGATCTTTTTCATAGTAACTAATTACAAAAGCAAAAGAACCTTGGCTGATTTTTTTAATGTTTGGGGATCTCTCATAGTTCTGCCTTGGGAAATCATAATGTTGACATGTTGCAGCCATAAAGAAGGAAATGGCTTTCTCTACTATCAATGCCAGCAGTGATAAGGGCAGCCTCAACATACATCATTTTTGTTATACAATAGGGAATAGTGAATTAATTCAGATACTGAAATGAAAAATGTTAAATGCTGCAAAAAAAAGATAGAATAGATAAATGTAAAAGCAGCTATCACATAAATGTCAAAAAACACTTGTAGCTTACAAAAAACACCCAAGTGTGTGCGTGTGAATACATTGTGAATAATCCTGACTGAACTCAAGGATATTTTATTTGAGGGCCATTTTGTTTTTATGCTTGAATTTAAGTGTTAAAGAATCATAGTAAAGCTATTTGGGAAAGAAATCTGTTCAAATGAACTGCATGACTACAGTTGCTGGGATGGCTATGGTAGGAATTTGTCCAGCAGACTAAAACTTTTCCAATCAATTGGTCAGAGAGAGGGATGAATTTTAATCTACCAACATTATTCCAGGTCAAAGACAGAATCCACCAAAACCTGTTTGGATTCCGTGCCAGTGTGCAAACCTCATCTAGAAAGGTCATATGTGCTCCCTACACTTACCATGATGTTCACACCCTCTGGCTTCCTGATGAATAAAGACAACAGTCCTCCAAATCTAGTCCCTCATCTGCCAGAAATATAAATAACATCACAATGCTGGTGTTCTTTATAGCCCCATAGATGATTTATTATTGTCGTCTGTCTTGAGGGTTGAACTTCAACTCAGATTACAGGATGAACAAACAGGATTTAATCAAGCAGAAATGGAAACAAGTATATAATCAATATGTGTGCTGGTGTTACGTGGGGGTGGAGGAGGTGAACCCAAATGCAGACAAAGGCAAAGAGACAGGGATATGGTAGGAGCAAGGTATTTATTTTAAGATGAGGAAAAGGGAGTGCAGGCCTGAGGAAGTTTGGCACTGGTAGCTGGGATCCTGGAGCTGGGGATGAGGCTGGTATCTGGGAACCTGGAGCTTGAGCTGGTAGCCAGGAACCAGGAGTTGAGGCAACCTGGGGTAAGCGGAACAGGTCTGGAGCAGAATCCATGAGGGGGGGTGTGTGTGGGGGAGAGCAGAGTAGAACAAGGGTCTTGGGCAGGGAAGTAGGGCTGACGAGACAAGAACAGGAGACAGGGACAGAGGAAGAGTAGACGGGACCGGAGACAGACCAGACAGAACTGCGGGGAACAGGAGACAGGGACAGGAGCCAGATCAGATGGGACCGTGGGGAATAGGAGACAGGCTTAGACCAGGAAAACACGCAACAACAAGATAAATGCAGGAGAAACTGCTTGAAACATCAACTGACTGAGCAGAGGCGACAGTCTGGCAGTATGGATCTGGCGGGGCTGAGTAAGTAAGTAAAGGTCTTGATTATAGAATGGGTTGAAGCTGGTGGAACTCTGGTCTGACTCCAGCACACCTGACTCCTCTCACACGATCAAAAAACTAGGGAAGTGGCAAGAGGTAAATGGGAAAATGATGCTTACAACTTCAAATTTTTTCCCTTCCAGTTTCTTATAATAAGTAAAAACATAAACTCATGATATAGTAAATAAACATTAAGCATAACCATGGAAGAAAAAAATTGATTACAAATAGTCTAAATGGTAATTAATGAGTATCTATTCAGTCAATCCAGGTTAGATTTGGTTGTTCATTATCAACAGTTCATCCAAAGTCCAAATCCAAAGCGAGTTGAGTCCAGAGATTAGAGTCCCAGGTGCAGTTGTCCATCCAGTTTGTTGGGGGAAAAGACACCTAATGTACTAAGCCTAGCTGGTTTTCTTTAAATAATCCTCTTAATCACATTTTATCACCCCATTACACATCTCCCATCATGTTTTTCATACTTTCATTGTCTGTCACCTCCCCCAATGACATCATCTGTCTTTGTAAAGGACAATATTTGCACTGTATAAGCAAAGGAAATAAGTATTGGCAATGAAAAAAGTTCCACTTTTTTTTCTTCATGTCCAACTTTTTTCAGTGAGTTTTTTTATGCTGTCAGCTTTTTGTTTGTTTGTTTCAACTTTCAGTTTTTCAGTTTGAACTTTCTGTCACAGTTCTGATGTAGAGAGGAGGGCCCTTGCTGGGCCTACATTACCCAGTATGCTTTGCAGTGTGATGAAGACACCTGAGGGGGGGTGTCTTAATGGTTGAGATTTTGACTATTGTAGTTTTCACTCTAGGACTATTAATATGTCACTTTATTAAGATTTAATATTTTTTCAGGCAAGAAAGTAACCATGTAGATTCACAATATGTGGTCAATTTATACAAATAACACCTGCTTATAGTGTTCAGAGCAGATAAAGTCTGAGCATTTAACTTTCAGGGAGCAACATTGAACATCATAATCATAGAAGTAACAGAAAATCACAAAAAATACACAATATGTCCCCTTTAATGGTTCAAATAAAAGCCCAGCCACTTGAACCAACATATATGTGGTCTGTAGGAACCTCAGTGGAAGCAGTGGGTGACCTGCAGGCATAAGACTCAGCACACTGTAGTGGGGAACTAGTCACTCGGCTCAGCTAACTCGAATAACTGTTCTAGAGCATGCATCTAAAAGGTGTTTTTGTAAAGTGTTCAATGGTCAACTGCCCCTGGCCTTTTGCTTTGAATTCCAAAACCTCTATTCAATCAGTATGTGTCTCTGTGTTAAAGGGACACTTAATCCACCATCCTTTTTGCCATAATGTTGTAACAGTATTAGTAACTTAAGTGCAGCTTTGTTAAGCCCAAGTGCCCCACAAATTCTCCTCTGGTTTGCTTTCAAAGAGCCCCTCTGTTCCTTTCAGTAGCTCAAGCAACCAAAGCAAAAATGAACCCAAACACTATATGCAAACAATAACCTGCATGTGGTAGAGGTGCCCCTTTTTCATCTCTGCCCCTGCTCCTTCGGGAGTATGCACACCACTGAGCACCAATACCCAAATTTCACTGGGGAGTACACTTTGCTCCTGTGTGGAGAACAGAACAGAAGCTTTGTACCCACATACTCTGTCAAAGGATGAGCTATAAGGTTCAGGTTCAAAGCCAAAAAACTTTTCGATCTTTCTATGTCCTCCACTTGCAAGCTGCCATAAAAAGACCAAACTGACGTATGAAGAAAAGGTGAGTCAGGCAATTCTCCTTCATGTGTGTTGTTTCTTAACTGCTGCAGGGAAACTCACCAACCTGGCAACCTGCCTTTAAATTCTTCACCATACCCATCAATGAGTAACAGCAGTTGGGAAGTACAAAGACAACACAAAAAGTTGGAAGGATAGAATATTGTGCAACAGCAAATTTCTTAGATGTATTTTACGGGAAACAACACAAGATAATATTCTACACTACACATGAATTCATACTGTTATGGTGTCACTGAGATGACCATGTTTTCTGTCTCTTCTCACATAACTTAAATGGTCACCAAATTCAGCTGTTGCATTGATCTGGGCACTGAAGTTGATTAGGATGATACCAGTTAGAGTTTATTCTGACTGAGCTCACATCAAGTATATTCTCAAACACAACTGAAGAACTTGACTTACAGATGAAAGATAAAAAATGTCCAGCATTCATATTTCATAATTGAAAGTATAGGGCTGTGATGTAGTACAGGGCCAGGTCAACCTTTGACAACACACTGATTTAATCAACCTTCGACAACACACTGATTTAATCAACCTTCGACAACACACTCATTTAATCAACCTTCGACAACATCAGATAAAGTTGAAGTTACTACAAGGAACTTTCTTTTTGTGTCCCCCTGGACAAAAGCAGAAGTGTTCCCCGGAGTGAAGACTACATTTCCTATAAACACCACTGCCTCGTGTTGTTAAAATGTTGATCTGGCTAGCGCGTACACTGATTCACATTCTCTGATTCACTGCTTTGTTCTTGCTACCGCTGTTTCCTCTCTTCATTCACTCTCTAGCTTGCTCGACCACCTGCTCTCTCTTGCTTGCGTGTGTGTGTGCTCTCTCTCTTTTTCTCCCATCTTTTTAAAAATGAGTTGGGAAGCTGACAGCAAGTCTAACTTTACTTTTAACATTATCAAATGAAGGTTGGCTCTTCTGGTCTGTATGTCGTTTCGTCTGATTTTGTGGGGAATCTATATGGCAGGTATTTCGAATGACTACATAGAAACAGTCAATCTTCTCTGTGATGGTCTTGTTTGCTTATCTAGGCTATATAGAGGCATCAGTATTGAATTTAGATTGTTTCATAACCAGTTAGAAACTCATTGTGGTTGCTTTAATAATACAGATTTAGTTCTTGTCTAATCTTCTCAAGTGTATCTAAAGACCTGTCAGTAACTTTGGGAGTGATAGCAGGTTCCAATTCTCTGTTTTCACTTTTTAGTGGGGTCACCCTTTTTGTTTACATATGGATTACAGATTTTTCTGTCTACCAGTAACCAGCCGTTGATAATGTCGCTATTATGTCTTCAGTGTACGCCCTCTTAGATGTTCCTCTCACTGCAAGACCTTTGGCTTTAAGTCATCTATGCTTAGTTTTCTAGTTTAGTGGTTTCTGTGTCATGCATCATTTGTTCAGCCATCTCCCTTTATAGTTTTCACCACCCATGACTCCTTACAATAAAACAACTAATGGTTTGTTTCTGGCCTGAGCAAGGAGTCAGGATAGGGGGGATGACATGCAACAAAGTTTGCTGGAGTCACACAGCCAACTTTGTGATTGCATGGTATGTGTCTCAACAACTCATACACCAGGTGCTGAGAACGGCCTGTACTTAAACCTGTTGTGATTAGCATTGAGAGAGACAATAGCTGAGACATGTCAGCCAATAAATGATAAAATGAAATGGATTTTGGCCCAAGTTTTCAGCCATTCTGGCCTCTGTACACTTATTTGTTATCAGATAAAGTCATGTCACGATAACCTGGGAAAAGTGTACAATTGCCCTGGGGCTTCAGATACTCAGGGACTCCAAACACCTCAGGTTCAATGCAGGTCAACAGTTTTTTGGTAAAAACTAAAACTTTTAAATTTGTTAGGTAAGTTGCCTCCCTAAAGTACAACATCGATCAATGTGGCTACTGCATTATACTTAATTGTTTTAGTTTATATATATGTGTTCAATTTGCAAATATTCATAAATTAAGTTTGTTTTTAACCAAATTATGATAAACTAACTGAAATAGAAAAGCAGGGGCCATTCATAGTTTGCTGTTTGTGCTGTAATTGATGGGAACTGGGATTTGCAGTAAACACACAATGCACAGAGGGGAGGGGGTAGGGGGTGTGTGTGTTGGGGGTGGGGGTTATCAAGAGGGGCCTTGGGGCCACCTAAGAGGTTGATCTGGCCATCAATCTGTATGTTTTCATGTATGTTTTCATCATTAATATTCTGGAAAACACAATAATTTCTGTTTTAACAAGATAATGCTCATTCAATATGTATGTTTTTTTCAGCATTCATAACCATAATTTTAAGGGTTTGGATGCCCGATTAGTTAGAGCTGATTTCATATAGAGGAAAATCTATAATAAAAGACACTAAATATTGACTACCATCTACAATATATATAAGAAGAAAGCATGAGTAGGAAGCATAACAGCAAGTGTTTTATTTACTTAAAAAAAATGACAGACTTTTCAAGAGTGTACATACAATACATTATTCATCAGAGATAAAAAGTGATACAGGCACATAGAAATATGTATACAAAAAAAATGGCTCAACATAGAATACTGATATGGGGAATAATTTCAACACACTGCTCTGTCAAGATTCTCCCAACCTTGACTTTTATGCTTGAGTGGCAGTGAGTGAGGTCAAACCAGGAATGAGTTAGAGAGAGACACTAACTGAACTAACTAATCCTTATTGGTATTTCAAAAATAAAAGAAAAAAGAGGCTTTTTACAAGAGTATAGACATGTACAATGATACTAAGTGGTTGTGATTGCATGACACTACTTTGACGTCATCTCCACAGTTGTATTGTCGTTGCCTCCATTCACGTCGTAGTCGCCCACCGGGCCGCTGACCAAGACCTTCATACGCTCGGGGAAGTTGTCAAATTTGGGCGACAGCAGGAAATCATACATGAGAGCTGCCGCCACGCCACCACACATTGGCCCAACCCAGTACACCTGCAATGGATTACTTGGATCAATCTCAAACCATCGTTATCTTGCAAAGGATTAACAGGAATAACAGAAAGATTCCAGTCCAGTTCAAAAGGTTTTCTTTTATCAATATCTCAGCCAGGCTTATTGTAAAACAATATGAAGCTATTACTGATTAACTTGTGAAGGAGGAATCTGATGTAATGGAGTCATCTGTCTGTTATGGAGTTATTGAATTATTTAAGCTTGACATGTAATATGGATGCAGAAAAATGTGAGGCATGCGTGAAGTGCTTATGTGCTTCCCTCTCTGACTTACCCAGTGGTTTGTGAAATTATTCAGGATCAAAGCCGGACCAAACGAGCGAGCGGGATTGATGCCACAGCCTGTGTAGCTGATCTGTAATCAACAACAAAGAGACAGCATAAGAGGATATCTTCAGCTACATGGTGTGGGTGAGCATGGCAGGGGTGAGGAGTTTGAGCAAAAGCCATACAAATGCATGAAATCATGTCTGCCGCTGGTTTACGTTGCTCAAATGTACTGTGTCTAATCCTAGAGAAACATTCTACAGCTTTGAGGCTGGTTGTAAGGTGTAACTTACTGCTGCCAAGTGTCCCAGGCACACTGAGAGGCCAATGGCTAGGGGTGCTGAGCCGGTGACATCACGCCGCCTTTTATCAGTGACTGCAATAACACACAGCACCAACTGGAAGGTTGCCAGGAGCTCTATGCCCACGCCTTGGCTGGGAGTGACACCGTTGAGCTGCAAGAATTAGGGAGGAATCCAAAACAACAACACTTTGTCAGTCTGTGTCAGTTAGATGGATAGTTTCTTATCACGACCACTTCCCATTTAGCAGCTGCTGGCATCACCCTGGAAGTCTAACAGCGATTTGGCAAAGACTCTGAAATGGCACACTGCTTATTCATTTTTCACTTGTGCAAAACCTGATCATTGTCATTCAGTGTTATTTAGCTGGGGTAAACTGTGTATGGAGCAGCACAGATATCATGCCTCACCAGTCAAGACAGCTGATGTTCCCAATTACAAATTGCAGGCTGAATTTAAAGTGAAGTTTCTTAGGAACTCAAATGCAAAATCCAATTTCATCCAAAACAGCCGAGGAAAGATTTGACATTGCATGTTTTTATCTGCAAATTCTTTCAGCAGCTGCATTGTGGTGTGCTTTAATCACGTGTCATCACTATCCAATAATAAGCAATGACAGAATGTCCAAAGAACAAAACAAACAGTTCAAATTCAATGCTTGCATCTTAACCAATTTCTCATTTTTCATTCATTTAACATACACTTTTGATACATACACCTTTGTCACACTGCAGTGGATCACATTTCTTAGCATTGCACAATGTTAAAAAGTCAAAACTTTTAAGTGACATTTTTTCATATATTCTGCCAACAAAAGCAACAATGAACTTTTTTTTACTTACAGTATTGAGCCCCAGTGCTTCAAGGGTACTTGGTCGTGTTCCATACACAATGCCACTGGCCAGAGATGAGCCCAGCATCTGAGCCACAATATACATGACTGCCCTAAACACACTGATTTGACAGCTGGCAAGCATCCCAAGGGTGACTGCAGGATTCAGGTGGGCTCCACTGATATGGCCCAAACTCTGGGCCAGTGTGGCGATGGACAGTCCAAAGCCCAGTGACACCTTCACCTCCTGGTCTGGATTGGCATTATTTGTGTTTCCAATTGCTGTGGTGATGCTGAGGAAAATGAAAAGGGTCATGCCAACCAGTTCGGCCAGAACGGCCCTCCAGAATTCCTTGCTTTTGAACTCTCTCATGGTGGCTGTATGGCTGCAGGTTTGAGCTGGTCCTCTGTAAAGTGTGTGTACTCACAAACAACTGCAACAGGCTGCATATATAAGGCTGAGGCTGATAATGGTCAGTGGGCGGGCTTTAAAAAAACTAAAAGAGCGGGCCACACTGAATTAATGAGAAATCCCAAAGACTGGTCTCTTACTTCCCTCCCTCCCTCTGCTCTCACTCCCTCCCTCCTCCTCTCTCTGTCCTCCGGCCCCTCTCCCAGTACCTCCCAGTGCACCACTTTCTGGTCTTTGGACTTTTGTGAGTAATAGACTTGGGTCCTAGAAATAGTTGTAACCATAGATACATTATTTTCCATTCAACCAGGCATTTACAAGGTTACTACAGAGGTTGTTTTAGGAAAACATTTTAGAAAACATTTTTGCTTAAAATTCAGGTAAATTATATCCAGTTTAACTTAAATTAGTCCCACTCATGTTTGTGCTTTGGCAGTAAAAATGTACAACTTTTCATAATTGTTCTCCTGTGGACTTAATTATATCATGGATCACTGACAGCACATAAGGGAGCACTAGACAGAGGCCAGACTACTCCCTAATAGTCATTTCAGGTCTCACCCTTTATGACACAGGAAAGGTTTTCAAAACCTTTACAAGATCATCTTGCATGCAAGATTGGAAACACCCTTTAAGACAAATAAAAGAGGTTGATAGAATAAAAAAAGATAATACATTTATTGTAGACATCCCAGACAGCCTCTTTTTATTATCATAAAATAGAAATTGTAATGCTAGTGTAGCTTCTTAAACAAGCATATGGGCACAACTAAACAAGAAAACTGAAAGATTTACTAATAATTTAGTTTGTGAGAGGGCACGTTTACAAGAAGGACTTGTGTAAATGGAGCAACAATAACTCATTAACTGGAAGGGTGCTTACTAAATAATTATTACATGTGTTTTAGAAAGAAAAAAAGCTGGAGGAGGGTAAAACTTCAACTATGAGAAATGAGCTGCCTCTTGCACCTGGCCCCCCACTCAAAGGGGTGTGATAACAAACAGCAGTCAGACCGCTGCAACATGTGATGGAATTGACTTTGCTGCTGCTGTGTGTGCATGCGTGTGTGTGCGTGTGATGAGTCTTCTTTTATTTCTGAAGATATTCAAGTATCTGATTCAAATCAAATCAGCCACAAAACCACACATGATTTCATCTGGTATAAATAACACCAAACATTTTAGCAAAAAAGCTGATTTAGCCTGTAGGATGTATATTATATGTAATGAATATAATTGTGACTATTTCTGTCATTGCAAGACAGGATATTTAAGTAACAGATCTTCTATTTTTAAGCAGCATCAAAGGCAGGTGAAGGGAAAGTGTTCTGTCCTCAAACAAATTTATGACCTTTCAATTATTAACTGTTCCAGCTCGTACTCTTGGGTCATATTAGGCACATTCCTGATGGTGAGAGTGAAGGGGACAGAGTGACACGGTGAAGTGAAGAAACATAACACATAAACCACAATGAGTAATGCTTAAAAAATGGTTACAAAGGAAATTTAGTACTTAGTACTACAGAAAGTTGCTTAGTTAAGTGCTGTGACATCAGTTGCTTGAAAAACAATGCAGTGTCAACCTCTACACACAATACAGTGCTGAGTAGTGGTAGCGGGAATGTGACATGCTTTTCTTATTTCAGCAGAATTCCTTTTTAATTCAGTCTCCAGATGTTGCCGTGGTGTTTACATTATTCACGTGTGATTCGTAACATACACTGATGACTGTCAAAGAGTTCTTTCACTTACACCTTCTTGAAACTGAATATGAGCTCACAGTCGTTATATGGTTTAGAGCAGATATACAATTTATTCTTTAGACTAAAGGGTATTTTGACTTTCACATCATATCACATTACATTTTTTGACAGGGACACACTTCCTGTGGTATGCTTTGCTGCCCAGGAACAGGATACAGATAAGGACCGTTGGTGAGCAAGAAATGATGACATATCCTCTATAGTCCTACACAAAATACTATGTGATTTGAACATATGTAAGTTATACTGCAGGAAACTGAGTTATGTTTTGGCCATTTGGGGGCAGCACATTAGGCTGTAAACACAACACTGACATAATAACAATCAGAAATAACATCATAAATTATATCACTGACCTGGCAACCTTGTTATCAAATGGAATTTACACACAGAGCTGATAAAGAGTGACAATGATATTAATTTAGAGACAATTAAATCCAATATGCATGTCAACCAAACGGGTAAAGCTGCAGGTTGTTAAACTGAAACAAATGAGCTTAAAGAGGGTAAAATGCTGAGCTGAGAGAAACTGCAGTGATAATTTTTTTTCAAAGAGTTTTTATCAAAGTATCAAAAGCACCTTTTATGCATTTACAGTTTAATCTGTAATAATGCATTATATTTTATGAACTGTTGTTTTGTATATTAAATCTAAATCTGTAAAGTAACTAACAACACCAGCAAGTTGACAATTGAATGTGATGAAGTGCAGATGAAGCTAATGATGCACAGTTGAAGCTAGATGCAAAGCACATGTAGTTGCTTTAAATAAAGTGTTATTAGTTTGCCCCCTAACACAGTTTTCATTTGCCCAAGATCCCCATTGACCTGTGTTTACCTGATTTGTTTGATAATCAAGTTAATGTACGGAAGGACGTGTGGTAGCCAACAGGAAGCATTTTACGAGCGCTACAAAATAGGCAAAACAAAATGGAACTTTATTTTTGGCACCTAATTATAATTTTCCGCTCCCAAGAGAATAAGCAAAGTACAATATCAAAGAAATACTCCTTCATTATCACAGTTCGGCCTATGATCAGGATCAAAAGACTGCGAGAAATCAAATTAAGGTGCATTAATGCCAGAATAATTTAAAAATCTGACAAATTATCCAAGTCTGTTATTTGGTTATGTTTACTTTGGTTTTGGTCTTAATTAAAATAATCCAGTTAAGTTGTTTGTATAACTCTGTTACTTGAGTTACACTCAAGCTGCACAAGTTGACATTGATCTTGAAGTGAAATCTTAAACTAAAAAGAGTGCCATTGGACAGAGAAACATTTCTCAAGTACGTTTTCAAGCTGCACCTGACCTACGCATTTTGTTCCTGCTCTTATCTGATGCAATTATCTGCTGCACGTATTCATGACTTCTTAACTGTTTATGATCTGCAAGAGCAGCACTGGAGCCAAAAGTTCTAGGACAGGTGTGGCCTGAGGACTATGTTGAGAAATATGGGTATACAGGAAACACTATATTGTGCATGCAGTTTAGTATGGTCATAGCCAGAGGCAGAAAAATGGACAAGCAGCACAGTTGAAAATGGGGGGAAATTTGGTGCCATATTGTCAGTGTTGGCATCTTATACTGTCAATCAAATCAGCTGTTTTCAGTGCCTTTAAAAGCAGTGTGCTCCCTGCCAAGATATACTGACAGCTTTGCAACTTAATGATTTACTAACTTTTAAAAGAGCAAACTTGATGGCTGATAAAATAGCTAATAAATTATTAATTAATTGTCATTTGTCACATTTCATTAGTCATAAACTCTTTATATGTACACATACCTCTTTTACAACAGGCTTTGCCAGTATGATGGTAGAAAGGACACAGTTAATCTACCAGTGATTTACAAAGTGACATATCTAAAAGCAAACAGGGACAAGGTGACGACATTCAGCATTCAAAGTCATGACAACAATATGAGAGAATGAAGGTAGGATTTCAAATGAAAATGTTGTACGTGATATGTAACCTGCAGTTATGCTGTTACACACATTCTCTATAATATTTCACATCTCTATAACATTTCACATCTGTGAAGGGAAAGCATTAATATGGGTTGCAAGTTTCTGCATTTTGTATTATTGGCATAAAACAGCATATCATAATTGGCATTGTGGTACATAATTAATAATAATTAGCAAGTAATATATAATCATTAAATAAGTGGTTTATAAAATAGTATTTGTCAACAACTAAAATGCTGCACCCAGCTGCTGTATTAACAGATAATGAATGACAATATAGTCAAACACAGTTGTAGTAACAAGTTATTATCATTGACAAATATGGTACATTAATAAACACTTAAAATAATCTTATATTGATTTATGACTACATCATAGTGTGTTATAAAAGTATTAAATCTTTATACTGCTGCTTAGGAGGACTTAAAGTAAAGCATTACCGACTGGTTTATGAAGGCTTAAATTTAAAGCTTCATATGTGTAAACCTGTGGTAAGCAATGGCTTTTCCTCTGGAAAATGTAAATGCATGGATACCAAGATGACTCATATGCTCCAAACCCACTAAAAACACAAACCATATTTCCTCTGAGGAAGGAACTGCTCTCAGCATTTAAAATATATGTACAGGTACAGAATATACGTACTTATACATATATATATTGTATTCTATCTCTGTATCCCAACTCGTTTTTTAATATTTACATCATTTTTTCTATCATCACCTCAATTTGAAGTCAACTGTAACCACTTAAAAAAAAAAAAAAAAAGAATATTTCTCGCCTATCATCTTGCCTATCATCTTTTGTAGCCGTAAATCTCAGACGAGGAACATCAACAACATCAACAACCATCAGGTGTGTCCTGCTTTGACATTCAAGAAAACACAAAACCTTTTGTAAACTTTACACAACAGTTACAGATATCTCTGCATCTTATCAGACTTTCAGGCAACTCCACCTTTGCCTCTTCTTATATCTTATCCAAAATATACCTTAGCTGTAGTCTGTGGAGGGATGTGACATCAGACTGAATTTGTAAGGTGCTCAGATCACTAGCAGAGGAATGTAGAGAATTCTTAAAATACACACAGTGTAAACACTGCAAGACATTCTGTGTGAGTGATTTATGGAAGAGTTGAAATAGATGCTCTGAAAACCATTAAAATTTTGAGCTAATGGAAGTGACTGATATAACAACAGCGGAAAGTAAATGTCAAGGGGAGGTCAAGGTCATGGTGCGCTTGAAAATCACATGAGTTGCTTTGGTATTTAGGGTCAAAGGTGACACACAGCATAGACAGAGGTTGACACTTTTACAGCGTAATAATCCATACATGCATGCAGCTTGTTCATACAGCCATAAATAATTGTAGAAGGTGTAATAAAAGTCTGTAGAAAGTAGTAAAGAACTGTACGGTGAGGTCCACTCTGACTTAAGAAGAAACACATGTTTTCAGAAAGGTGAAGTGTATTCAAGTGGAACTGTTTCTTATTCAAAAAGGAAATGTTTGAATTCTTAAAAGTTTTTGGTTTGCTTTAATACCACAACATTTAAATCTGCAGCCAGCTGATATCAGCTGGAATTCAGTATTGGATGGATGTGAGAGTATGGAAGTTCCTTCTTTTTTAATATGCTATGCAAGACTGCACCAGTTAATTTGCTGTCTTATTAGCTTTATTTATTTATTTATTTTACAATAATAGATATATTTTTTCATTAAAGAAAAGAAAGTGAAAACATAGAAAAAAATGTGTTTTTTAAGCCGAAGTGCTAACAACGCCAAAATAATGACAAAAAGAAGACAGAGAATAGAAAGAGTTCTCTGCCCAGTGGTAACTGAAAGCAGTACATGATGGATGAGCTGAAATTTGTGAAAATCCAGTCCAAGTATTAGGTTTAAATGGGACACATCATGCTTCTTGTGGTTTTCTGTTATTTATATACTGTTATGATGTTGGATGGATGTTAAACATGGTTAAAGGTCCAAAACTTGAGGTCAACTTATGTAAAAATACTCCCTGCAAGTCAAAAACCCAGTTCAACCTGCTTTGTATGCTTATTTTGCAATGTTACCTCTACTTCTTCTAAGGATGATGTCAAATCTTTTACATATGCCCACAGACTGCTATCTGTTTTGTAACCTTTGTTGTTAAGTTTGTTCCATGGGCTGTTCATGTTCATGTTTCAGATCAGATTTGAGCTCAAACATGTGTGGATGTATCTGAGACGTTCCCATTTTAAATTACAAATGAGAAAACATGAAATCTTGCTACACTTTTTTTTCATGCAGCTGCCATAAGTCTGCAGAGGGGCAACTTCTTGGAGCTAACCAATCAGGACAGAGTAGGCTCATCAGGAGGGGGGCCTTAAAGAGGCAGGTACTAAAATGGCCTGTTTCAGACGGAGGCTGAATTCAAGAAAAGGCCAGTATAAGATAATGAAAGAAGCTTTCCAACAGCAAATCATGCAAAGATATACTAGAAAATACAGACCTGGATGTATGATACTTCCCCTTTAACGTCGTCTGTCATGGTTACAACTGTCAGACTAGAGTAAATTTCAAATTTTATAGAAGCTTGATTACACAATAGAGTCATCATGGTTTGGCTCCGTGTCCTTAAACAGATGTCAATCTCCCTTTCATTTCTTGCCATATTGTTTCTCCGAAATCAATTCAAAATGGTACAATGTACTGAAAAGGACAAAGATGGAATCAAACCATGCACATGCTTGTTGAATGTTTGATGGGAATACTGCAAATTTGCGGTTGAACAAACAAACTGAAAGGTTAAGGGTTGAGGAGCAGGGACCATACAGTAATTCAGTGACCCGTGAAACTGCCTGTGACAGTTAGGAACTCATCTTTACTAATTGCTCAAACTTATTCAATTGCCATTTGTTCATGAGGTATAACAGCAAAACAAATATATGATACTTTAACATTTGTTCTGAAGTAAAAAAAAAAAAAAAAACACACGTCAGAACAAAGTCGATAAATTTGTTCCTAAACAGATTGTAAAGAGATTGCTGGGACAAGAAGTGAAGTCATTCTCCACAATGACCTCACAGTGACGAGGAGGGGAATTTAGCAACAAGCGTGTGAAAGTGGACACAGACAAAGGAGCCAAATTACTGATTATGAAATGCTCAGATTCCTTATGTGTTTGACTGTCCTGATGTCATACACACCTGTGCACAAACCATCACTGATAAACAGCTTCCTGCAAGGGTTCCTGTACAACCCTATGAGAGAGTGGCATTAGCTGTCAAATCACAAGAATGTGACTGATGCTACTTAGCAAGTTCAGGTCAGTGGGCCGGCGAGCTGCCCCTGACCTGACTGTTAGTTATGTAACTAACATGAACCATCTGAAAATAAAGGTGCATGACCCAAATTAACCTGTTGTCCTCACATTATTCTCATTGTTAGCTTTTTAAACATGAGAAAAGGATACAAAACGATAAGGATATTCCTGTGTGTTTCTCATGCAAGGTGCATTCATGGGCTATTTTTAAGATCTGAGGTTTCAGATGTTTACTTCATGATTGATCCGCTTCACTAAACAACACCAATGCGACATTTGCCTTGCGTCCAGATATTGTTAGAGGACAGGTGAATTATGACATCCAGAAATTTCCTGCTGCTTCTGCGTCACTTTGTATTTGTTTTTGAGATATCCAAGGTGTAATGTTGGGTGTGGTTGTTTCAGGATAGGAAGCATTAGGAGTTCTAATGTTGCTTTAATGGTTTTTGGCTTATCTGACTTCCACAGTGGGAATGTAATTAGTGAGTTATAAGGTGAAACTGTTTATTTTTGCAACAACCATCATAGGATATCCTCTTATTCTGCATGTGTCTCATGGCGGAGGAACAGTAGTAAATTTGTATGCCTCTCAACATCATTCATAAATCATTTTGGCAGAATCTCAGTCCAACCAAAACTGTGCAGATCCGCTGTTTGCTCATAAAATCAATTTTGGTGTAACAGCTGGATAAATGAATAAATGTATTATAAGTCACCTTTACACTGTGTCATCTTCTACTTAATCTCTGGAACGGAAAGGCATTTGACCTTTTCAGTGCAACGAATGACTCTCCTAGCACCCTCAAATTGTTTTACAATAGGTGCAACAGCATCAAAGCTTCTTATCTCTAGTAGGTTCATATAACCTTAAACATTAACCAATTAGTCTTCCAAGGAATTTTGTACTCGCCAGATGAAATGCAGCTTTCTGTTGTCTTCAAATGAAGCAACTGTGGTGAATTGTCAAGATTTATCTCAGTTGTATCTCTTTTTGTTTTGTAATACGTTTCTTTGTTTGTTTCTCTGAGATCTGGTGATTCAAACTACCAACTGCAATTTAGTTCTGCTCTGATACTTACATATGTCCATCTCTGAAGAGATTTATATATGTAGTCTGTGTGTTCTCCAGAGACTAGCAGACTCACAAACGCGCAGGGGGGCTTTTATTAGGGGGATCAGTTCCCCTCAATTGTTGCGTGTGGCTCCTGGCTCTTTGCCTATTTATTACCATTGTAAAGCCCCTTGCTTGTGTCCCCCACCTCTAAAAAACCTATACAAAAAACATTTCTGAAAGGCTTAGTCAGGGGTCCATGATGCCATGACAACAGTCTTAACATTATAGACTTCTTCCCGCTTCGGAGACCATATCATGTTTTACGCATCTTTGTTTGAGTTCACCAAGGAGACCTTGCTGACTAACCATGTCGGGGTTTTGGCACTCAGAGGAACAGATCAGAGGCTCATTGGTGAACATTGGTTGCTGTGAACAGGAAGAGAATGTAAGAATGTAAAACTGATCACTAGATTTCTTAAAGCACAAAATTAACTTAATTGTTTTATTTGAAAACAAAATAAACCAAACAAATGCTTGTTCTCCACACAGAACTATGGACAAAGTACTTGAACATTTTATGATAACTTCACATGTCACAGAATCACAATGTCCCATTTAGTGTAGCCAGCTGTCCGTGAGAGGATAATAAAACAATTAATTCTTTGAAGATAACACCAGGCTTTATTATATCTTTATGGCGAGCTGCCATCCCGGATGGTTTGGGATAACATTAACTTCTCTGGCGCAAAAACACGATTATAAAATAATAAAAGTTCCAACTGATAAGGATGGACTTCGTACTGCCAGTAAGCTCATCCTTGGCTTTATCATCCAATACAGATGATCATACATTAGCTTTCAAACTTTCTCATTTGATCTGATGTGTTTGTCTCTATTTACATTCCTTGTCAGATAACAGCTGGATCACGAGGTGCTCAGGGAGAGGAGAAATTGTGTTTGTTGATTTATGAGGTACTGTCTGCACATCTCTGAAGCTTTAAGGTCACGCTTAAATACTATAAATAGGTATGTTTTACCTAAAGCAGCAGTTATTCGTTTTTTCACTCCACTTATAGGCAGCTGACATTGACAGCTTGACATTTTTTCACCTTGTTAAGTTATAGATGATTTACTGTTGCCTGCAAACAAGTGTCTATTTACACATCAGCAGACAAGAAGCAAGATTAACATTCAATTTGATTAATGTCTTCCCACTTAGTGAATGCAAGTAGAATATTCACTCTTCTTTTAGCCCTGTTTTGGTCTCCACCAACTCCTGAGGGAAATATCTACCTCTTTATTTGCTGGCTGCTAACTTCATCTGTGTGCAGTTTGGTGCTGGGAAACTGGAAGAAAAGCTTCATGAGAACAGTTTGATTAAATCAACAGTTAAGTTGTAAACCAAAACAATGAGCTTAAGGATGCTAAAACGCTTAGTAAAGTTGAGGAAACTACGGAGACGAGTGATAATTCTCTGTGGGTTTCTAACTACATGTGACCCCTGTCCCATTACACTCAGTTATTTGATTCATTATTAAAATAAAAATATGTATCTTTAAAGGATCCATTTTGTGAATAATTAGTACAGTACTCATAATGACTTTCTTGAATAATAAAAAGTCCTGTGATGTGCATTCTGTGGACAAAAAAAATCCTCTTAAAGAAAAGTACATTTTATCTGATGCTAAGCTGGTGGGATGTGTATAAAACAACAACTCATGGCAGATGAACCCTGGTTTATGTCATCTGGTGAGGTTTTCTTGCAATGAAGTAGTGGTATCAGGGTGATCTTTCTCTTTCAAACAGAGCAGCATTTACAGAAATTTATGATGACTTGACAAAATCCTTAAACCTACTGCAGGATGGTTCCTTGGCAGAAACCTGGTTCATTGGGAGGCAAGATCTGCATATATGATATTTATATATAAGTTATTACACTGTAAAGCCTCCCACTGAAAGTGACATGATTTATTATTAAAACATTCAAACATTTAAACATTTCAGCAACTCTGAAGTGCTTGAGATAAGAAAGAGGAAATATCGTCAGGTACCACTATCTTGGCTGAATTATTATTATTATTATCAGTATTGAATATAATAAGGAAGAACTAATAAAATAGTCATCTCTTACTCCTTGACATGGACATACCCACTGAGATAAAAAAAATACCCTGTAATGCTTCCTAATAAAGACCTGCAATTACAATTCCTGACTAATCTGTGGTGAATACAGAAACATTTAATCAAAAGTAACAGTAACAGTTGGACATAACCTTATTTATGCTGAATGGGTTGTATATGAATAAGTGACATTTAAGGTAAAACCTGTTTGTTCATAAAAAAAAGCTCACTGATATCTGTTAAATTTCATCTTTACAAGATTTGCAAAGTCCAAATATTTATATAAAGGATGACACTGACCACTGACAGTGCCTTCTTCAGCTTTGATCACTATTATATCTATTCTATCGCTACTATTTAATCTTTCAAGACATTTTCAAACTTCACACTTTCAAATGAGAAAATGCATAAGGACATAGTGAAATCTCCTTTCCTGAGCGATATGGTGGATCAGCCCTGCTGTGAACACAATACTGTGTTGTTTCCCCTTGGAGACATTAAAGTCAAGTCAAATCAGATCAGATCAAATTGTAAAAAAGTTCACACATGTTATTGCAGTGGACCATTTAATGTTACATTTCCTGATGACAGCTGACACTTGACACGTCACATCTCAGTGAATATTTCACCAAATACCTTAGTGAGAAATCAATGACACTAAACAGAGCCGCCAGTGTTTCATATTCATCGGTGCACTTCTCCACACTTACAAAATAAGCATTTTAACATCATGTGAGCTCTGCTTAGGTTAGATCATTGAAAAAAAATTTGCTCTTGTGTAATAACAATGATGGCGTAATCAATGAAGAAAAAATTGTCTCTTTTGGTGTGTCCCCTCCCACTCAGAGGGCAAATCCTTGTGTCAGCCAAGGAGCAGCGTTCATTGGAAGTGTTTGAGACTCTACACGAGGTTGGACACTTGCTGTCATGGGAGGTTGACCCTTTGGGCTTTGTGATGGAGACTCCCTTGTTACTAAACCTCCTGTTGCTCATGGAGGCTCAGCCAGATGACAAAGATGCCTTTTTGGAAGTGTTTTTAGAAATTAGTCATTGGTATTGTTTGAAGAAGAAAGCTTTACGTAAATGAAAAAGGACTAAAGCATATATTTTGTTTCCAGATTCCATTCAAATTGACAGAAAAGACAATACAAGTTTATAAAAAAATAAAGATAAAGCATAATGATTTGATCACAACCAAGCAGCTCTGACATGAGGCAAAGTTCAAGCCCTTGTGTTAATAGAGAGGGGGTCACAAAGTCTGACTTGTATGTTCAGTACATCTGTTCTGTCGAATATGTGGATGCACAAGAGAGTATGTGTGGGCGTGTGTATGGGTGTGTAAGGCCATCTGTTTTCATACTGAGAAGGGAAACAATGAAACCAAATTAGACTATGTCCTAAGAGACAATCTACTGGGGGGCCACATATAATGACAACAAAACTGACTTCCTTATCATATAGTAGGCCTCATTATAGCACATATACCTATGGGCTGGACATTGTGCTTGGTGCGCGACAAATATCCTTAAATAATCAAGAAGGAACACAGCTGACTACATATGACCTATGTGTACACATACCTCACACCAAGATTTCATGGGTGTAGTTAGAGGACAATAGTGTTGAAAATATAGTCAGATGATAATTTATCATGTCCTCAGATACTTTTAATTTCAGGGAGAGTGTATGAAGCTCAATCTGGAGTCCCACCCAACACAAAGAATCCAATAATTTTCTTATGGTTCCCAAGTTGAAAACAAAACATTCTCATTCTCTCGCTTCTTGTGTCTCTCTGTCTGATTAAGTTGACATTATGAAAAAGCAACAAAACTATTCCCAGTCCATATGTTCCAATACATAATATTTCAAAAGAAGCAGCTGTCTTCATGCTGTGTAGATGTGAGGAGGTTAATATTAACAGATTTATCTCTTCATACAATTATTGGAATGACTGGAGAAAACCTAAAAAGCCTTTTTTTCAAGGTTAAGATTTTAATTTACCAGTACCAATGAAGAAAGAAATACCTATATTTGTGATGTATGCACTCTAGCACAATCTCTTTGGCTTCATCACATTTCTACTGCTTTATTATTGACGTATTCTGTCCAAGAGTATCTGAAGATGATCCACAAATATCTCCTCATGAATTTTTTTCACAATATATTTATTGACTGATCACTTTTCCAACAAGTAAAAGTAGGATACACTATGAAACACAGGAAAGAAAGACAAAAAGCACAAAAAAATCTAAATAATAAGAACAAACAAACCAAAAACACAAAACATCAGCTCAGTTTCATATACACAACATCATAGGTTACAGTGATAATGTCCATTAAAGGCAATCAAGAAGAGCCATGCAGTGTGATGGCAGAGAGACCAGGCTCTACATAGTTCAGACAAGGTTCCAAATTTTTTTGATTTGGTCTATTTTTGAATCCAGTGTACATGTAAGGTACTCTAATGACACTTAATCAAACAATGCTCTTTGTCAGCCTTTCACAGTTGGTGCTTTTTAATTAATCCGCTGCAATAAAAATGTTTTTCCTCACGGCATAAGTAAGAATACAGTACAGTCTCTTATTGTTTTTTGATGTTACACATCTGCTTGGGAGGCCCATGATGAGGAATAGTGGGCCCATTTCCAGCTGTAAACCTAATATTTTTCCTATTTCAGATGACACATTAGACCAGTACCTTTGGAGTTTCCAGCATGACCAAAGACAGTGAGTCAGAGTACCAATTTCAGTTTTTCAAACTTTGGGCAACAAATTCTTGCCTTTACAACTGCACCACTGTCTTGATGTGTTTTCAATGCTACAGAGATAAATGAAAGTCTGCCTCTTCCAGGGGTCTTGTCCGTAAATTGACTGGCTTCACACTGGTGGTATTGATTAGTACTGTCTTGTCTACTTTCTCCTGCATTTGTCTGTAAGAAAGTACAGCCAAGTCATCTGTGAAGTCCAGGTCATCAAGCTGGGTCCACTGGGTTGTCTGGATTCCTTTTCTTTTCTGTATTTACTGTCTTAATGATGCTATCGATGATGAATAGAAATGGTGACACCACTGTCTAGAGTAGCCTTTAACCTGGGAGGTCCAGCCAGCTAACTGCAGGTCATACCTTTTGAAATATTTGTAATAGCCTGACTACCTTTTCCAAAGTGTCATAATACATGCCAACTGGTTTTTACCATGTACTTGTATTATAGACCCTTTTATAATCTGCTTGATTTACACATGAAGACAATTTCTACCTCAGTACCTCGGTTCTATAATTATATCTAGTGTTTGAGTCAGGTCTATGGAGGATTGTCTTTACAAAAGCCTTCCTGTTGGCCTTTCATCTTCTGGTCCTAAACTGTCTTTCACCTTTTCCTGCAAAATAGTGTGAATGACCTTTCCTAGGAACTGACAGTGGGTATTCTTTCATAGATTTCCCAATGGTTAAGGTCAGCTTTCTTTGATATCTTGATGATATATCTCATCTGCCAATCTTTTGGTGTCTAGTCTTTCATCATATCTTCATAGACACTCAAAAAAGAGATCCCAGAGAAGTAAATGTTTGTACTGACACTACATTTTCTGTGTCCCAGAGAAATACTTTTTCATCATTTCACCAATGAGGCACATAGTAGTTTCCAATTATAAGGTACAACTTAAGCAAAAGGTAAAGTTACTAAAGTTGGCTAATGTTGTACAAGTTTTGGGAACCTCAAATGGGCAGAGAAAAGACACAATGCAACATAGACCACTGGGTTCAAATGGCAGTTTTCACTCTAGGGAAGATGGTGAGGGATCAAGTCCTTTTTTTAGCATTAAAAACTAATTTTAATTGGCTTTTATTCCATTATTAATTGGTCATTTGCAATAACTTGTGGTACATAATTGTAAAAGTTTCTTGCAACTGATAAAGGTATAAAACAATTTTTTTCAAGAAAGGGTCTCATAATGAACTTGAAGTCCCAACTACAAATGTTTTCAGTTACCTTCTTGTGAAAACTCCATGGTGATTCTGAAGGTATGTAAAATACAACATCTACATCTCCTTGGGAAAGCTCAGTGACAGAGACTTGAACATAATTTGAGGGGAAACCATTAGTCAACGATAGCATACAAAGAGATAATTGGATAGCATTTACACATCTGTGTCAAAGCCAGGCAGGTTCCTTGGATCAGTGAGAACCAGATGGATGTCCAAGATGTTCAGAAATTGCTAATCTTCTGGGTAAGGAAAGGGGTGGATATTGCAAAAGACCATCATCTACTGGCTGCAAAACTGAGCATGAAACTTCTGAAAGAGCTTTACAATAGGGCAAATCAAAAGGCAAATGCTTAATGTATGGTCCCTGAAAGGCCCAGAGATCCAGACAGATTAGAGTTTGGCACAGAGCAACATATTCCAACTACGTCAGGATTTACGTACATGACGAGGAGAACCACCTTGATGCCCTCTGGCAGGATGTGAAGGCAGGTTTCACCTATCAACATGCTTTGGATACAAGGAAACAACAACAGGAGGAATGGCTATCAGCAGCAACCTCGCAGAAGGTCGAGACGCAACAAAAGAAAAAGGAAACTGTGAAACTAAGAGTCACACAAGTGGTGACAGCATAGGCACTAGGAGCGTATGCCAGCCTACAGGGAGGTGAAATTCTAAAAAATAGAGACAAAAGACATGTCACCAATACCTTGGAAGCATTACAGGAAATAATGGAAGAAACTGACCAGGGAGACTGGTCAAGGATGGATACTGATAGATAAGGAAAACTTAATTAAACCTCAATCTGTAATTTATAGTGTCCCCCTTGTTGAATGCTGAATATGTAACAAACATGAGTAAATGACATGTTATTGTCAAGCTTAGTGTTGGACTGGATATAAACACAATTTAAAATCTTAGAGGTATGAAGTTTGTGCAATTTTGCTGGGATGCAGTCTTATGAACACCTACTATACCACCATCTAAGGGATTCTCTGCCTTTTGGGTATGAATCACTCACCCACATATTGCCGAGAGGTGGTTGTAAAAAGTTTCGCTCTTTCTTGAAGATTTATACTCAAAAGTTAGACTTTCATCATTTATAACAGGTGGTTTCTTTTTGCAGACTGACGTTCATTGTTAGTTGGGAGAGACTCTTAACTCTTTACTTTACTTTTTAGTTTTAAAAGCTTAGAAAAATGGCCACCTCATAGTACATTTCTGTGGTTAAAGAAACCAGGGGGCACTGCTCTTGCAGTAAGCTGTTGTTGTTTTCTCACTGATTTTATTATTGTGTATCTGATGTATCTGTTTTTTTGCACATGTGACATGAAGGAACTAAACTGACCTGACTAAATTGCCTCTAAAATATCAATATTATTTCTGGATGTTCTCAATTTTAAAATTGAGCTTTATTAGCATTTGATATTGGATCATATTTTTTTTTCTTTTTCTGATTTTAAAATGTTAATTAGTCTAGTTATTTATACCTCCATCTTTCCCACCATAAACAAGTATTTACAGTGTTTTTCCCTTTAGTATCTGTTTTTATTTCTGTAGTCCCATTTTCATTTTCTGTTGTGCTGATAACTGCAACTTCACTTTGCTTTTATTGACCCACAAGGGCAAATGAATGATAGAAATAAAAAAATAAAATAATAAACAAATAAACCAGCATTTTAATAGCTTTAGGGTTGGAAGGAAAAGCTGGTAAGATTTGTTGCTAGGGCATGCTTTAAGGCTGCTTTACCATTGTTAGTCTGAGTATGGAAGGGACTTCACCCGTTGATTAAAAGACAATACGAGGAATTGGGATACAGATGTGCACAATCTGACATGAGATCTTGGTGGCAGCAAGAGATCAGATGGTACAATAGAATGCTACGTCAAAGATTTATCCTGTAACTGGTTTCTCTTTTTCCTATGAAAAGGGGAAATAGAAGAGATTATTGCCAGTGCACGCGAAATACATATTAGACCAGGAAAGGGAAGATGCGTTTTAGTTGCTGAGTTTGCAGTTCAAGGGAAAAAGGAAGGACTCTCGGGTGTCTTCACATGTATTAGTTTGTAGCAACATCCATGATTTTTTATTAAAAATGTAAAACGACAATCATATTTTGGTTTAATTACATGTCATTTGTGAGGTCTACAGGGTATAATGCTTTAAATTTCATGTTTACAGAGAAAAGCCTCATCCAAAACAAATAGACTCAACAGACAAAGGAATGAACTAGATGGAGTCACACAGAAGTGTCAGCCAGGATGCAGATTAAACTTAATACTGTTGATGTTTGGACAGGGCTGTGGCTTCCCCTTTGGCCTCACTAGTGTGACATTGTGTCGTTCACTGTTAAGATAACCTCAATGAGTATTATGATTTATTGTAATGAAAGTACTGACCGTCAAATAACACTGGGGCTGACCACAGCTTTACCTTTGTGACTGCTGTCTTTGTGTCTTCTGTCTTAGATTTTTAAAATGTGTGGTAAAAAGAATTGCATTTCTTTATTTTATGTCAAATATGAGAGGTTTTGGAACAATGAGGCTATCAGCTACTTTCCATAATTATATCCATACTAACTGACATAAAATCAGTGTTTGTCTGTAGGACTCCACTCACTTCTTCCTACCTACACATGACAATTCTGCCTGCTGGGAAATGAGAAAGCACCCCTCTTTCCCTTCCCATGCCTTACAGCTACTCTCAGAAATCCTGTCCCTGTGAGAGTCATTGGTGATGGACTTCAAGGGCTTTGATGTGGTGAAAATCAGTGACAATAAGGAGGGACGCTGGCCGACTGGTCTGCAAGACAATATCCCATGCTGTCAACCCATTTCTTGATAATGATCAATGACAGTATTCAGAGTAGAAGCTCCCGGGCTGGATGAGAGTCACATTAGGAATTCAGTTTCCTCTGAGTGGCCTTGTGGTCAGAGGAACTGCCCTTGAACCACATGGGGACTCTGGTTGGAGTGTTTGTGTTAATAGGCGACTGACGTTCTCAAGTGGTTTTAAACAAGGCACTACATCCCTGCCAGCTCCTCGCCTGACGTAAGTGCTAATGAAGTTCCTCTAAGGGGATTCATAAAATATTATAGTAGGCTATGTTTACAGTGCTTCTATTGTATAGTTTTATTGTTAAAAATGCTCACGCGTGTTGCGCAGTCGACCTCCTTAAAGTTCTTACGATCCGGCGGAAGTGCCTAGCCATATTTTGTTGAAACTACGGTATGAGTGCATGCAAACATTTAGCACTGGAAAAAGTAGTACAGAAGTTGTTTGAATTTTTTTTTTATGGACATTTAGATATGTGATTTTTCTTGTTGAAATTCATATTCAGTGTAAAAGACAAGTCACTTTACTCTATTGTTGTAAATTTTTAGATAGATTTTAGGTGTTGTTTCACTTTAACATGTTTTTAGGTATCTACATGAATGGGTGTGTTCACTGCGTAGTAAAAATGATGAAATAC
Source organism: Euthynnus affinis (assembly GCA_029490765.1). Classification (NCBI taxonomy): domain Eukaryota; kingdom Metazoa; phylum Chordata; class Actinopteri; order Scombriformes; family Scombridae; genus Euthynnus; species Euthynnus affinis. The sequence continues at coordinate 18,099,284 of CM055849.1, read as the reverse complement.
ATTGCACAAAATACTATCACAGGCTGACTAACTCTGTTCTTTTAATTCTTATGTAACTTGGGGATTACCAAATGACCATTCTTGATTGTATGAAAAAACAATCAATCGTGTACTCTGTGCACTCCTCCCAAAACCACTGACAGACAATTGTATCACATTGCAAGCATTTCCCAGATGCCAGAGTGTCAGCATTAAATCTTAACATACAAAGCACTGTGTGAGCAGCGGTGGAAACCGGCAAGTGCTGATAATCAGTGGGAGGTCGACTGGGAACTGAAGCGGGGGTTCATGGGTGGCAACAGGGCAGGTGTTGGCTCCAAAGGCACAGGATCTTCTCACACAGTGCTGGTCCCTAGGGTGTAAAAGGACTCTCCTGTCTCCTATTTTGTAGTAGCCACTGCCTTATCAAGGGAAGGAAATAATCTGGGAGCTGCTTCCCTGTATTGTGTGTTATTGTTCCCCCTAGTGAGAGGAGGCTGCATTAGTCAGCAGGAGGAAGATAATGTTTGGGGGTGGCTCAAGGTAAGTTTGTTTGCACTTTCGAGGAATATGAGTTATTTTGACTTACAAGAAAGAAACATAGGAAACTAAGAAAGTATGAACTAGCTGATGTGAAAATATGAATGAAAATATAACTTAAACCTACTGATAAAAGAGGCAGCATACTCTGAGTGGATATGAATTTTAGTGGCCCCTTTCACAAAAATCTGCCTAAATGCTTCTTGGCCACATTTGGTACCCTGCAAAAAATCCCCCTGTGCGTTTTTATCCTCCAACTCCAAATGATTGTCCATCCACCTGAAATCCATTTAACAGCTGAGTTATGTAGCTGCATATCAAGAGCCTTACCCATTCACTTCCACTGGCAAATCCCCGTTCCAAAAAGCACACTATGCCAATTTGGTAGAAGAACAGAGGATGTTCTTTTCTATTTCTTGGACTGATAGCAGCACCATAGGCGCCCATATTATCACAATGTTGACACTTTTAACCACCACTTATCTCTAAAGATATACTCCACCACACTAAGCCGCACTGCTACTCCACTCAATCCAATTTTATCAGCAAGTGCAAGAACAGATGGATGATTCAACATCTGAATGTGCACAGTAATACTTGGAGCTGAGCACTAAGGGGGTGTTAAAAGGTTGAATGGTGAAAGCTGTTTTAATGTTCTCTGCTTAATGACATCCTGGGCTACTGTTCAGCTGCCGAGAACTTGTTACAATACAGGCCTGTAATCTGACCAACACTCCCTCCCCCTGAAAGCTTGACAGTTTATTCAAGCCTGATCTATCAGTCACAAGGCTTTCAGCGGTCACTCTTGGGAAGGGTGCAGCTTATCAAGATTTATCCAAGGGAAGACTCCACACCTTCCTTATGTCCTCAGGTTTTTAGCATCCAAAGACAACTGCTGATACTCATATCAGCTGGCCAGGACTTATGTCTGGTGCCCTCTTATTATTATCCACAGTTCTGTCAGCAGGCAAATCAGTCTCCAAGAAATGAAAGCGTATTGTTAAAAAAAAAAAAAAAAAAAAGTAGCAGACATGGCAGCAAGAGAGCCTCGTGCTGCACATCCCTCTCAAGGAAAAATAAACATATTCACAGCTTTGTCTCTGCCCATTGGCTTAATGAGGTTAGAGAGGCCCAGTGTTCAAGCCATTACTTTGAATGTCATATCACTTGATGCAGATCAACCCTCTAAGATATAAAACCTCCCATATAATCACAGCACAAATTTGGAAAATGACATATGATTATTGTAAGTTGCAGAGAACAAGGTTACAAAACTGCAATTGGCATGGACCTGAGGACATAAAATACTCTGACTGCTTCAGTCCACCTTTGTTCTTTACCCCTTTGAATAAGAGCAGGTCAGAATATAAATATCACAAAGTGTAATTACACAATTCCCTGGTATTTGAAAAGGTCAGTTCTGCTCTTTTTTTGTTGAAACTGCTGATGGGATGCTGGCTCTTTCTCTTGAGCCGCAGCAATGAAAAGATCTGCTACCGTTTTTAATGCGGTTTCCTACCAAACCCCCCATAGTGAGGAATAAAAGCTATTGAGGCAACTCGGGTGTAAGGCCCCATTGCTGAAAAGGGATCAAATGTGTGAGAAGGCTGTTTCAGACCTATATGTTAATGAGAGAGCACTGCCAAGAGACTGTTGTTGCTGCAGCTCAGGCTCAGGATGTGAAGATTGAAGCTTAAATTCACAGATAAACATTTGTCACTGAGCTCTGAAAAAAAGACAAAAATAAATCATGTTTTCAATCCATTTCTGGATTGCAATTTCACAAATTAGTAATGCAAACAGAACTGTGGTTTCACTGAAATATATATAAAAATGATTATAAATTGTCTAGGATTGGAATGCTATTAGTCACCACGCATGATAAGCACTTCGGAAATGACCTTTGTATCTGGGCAGTTAAAATACTTTGTAATTTCCTCATCATATTTCATTGACGAGTGTCTCTGCCAAAATGAAAAGGCACCAAGTCGCAGAGTGGGTCAGTCTGACTCAGACCATGCTGAGAGGACAATCCCATTTATCCTGTGTACACAGAAGAAATTAGACTGCTTTGATTGGAACAGCATCCAAGTCAGTCACTCCACTAAAGGGAGGTTCAGGTTACTTCCTATTAAACAAAGGGTCCATAGATCAAACAGCAGGCAGCGAGATTTCTTTAAACTGCAGAATCTGAATCCTGAACTGTAAATTATCCTCATGTCATTTGTGTGTGCATGCATTCGCAGTTGTGACATACATTTTCTTGACTGTTTTCTTTTCCATGCAGCATTTTGCACAATGGGTTAAAGTAGCGACACAGCAGATGCCGTCTACAAATCACAGCCTATCAGGCATAGGGCCAGTCATTGTGGCAGCTTTTTGCCAAGTTCATATCTAGACTGGACTGGTTGGCTCGTTTTCCTTGGAAAGTCTGATATGTTCATTGCATCCTGTCGAAATGGGTAGCTTGTGACTCCCTTGAATAACGTACATGTTTATTTGTCCCTTAAGTATATTTTATGGAGAAACATTTATGCCTGTGCGGAATTAACAAACTGTTTTGGGCTATTTCTGTGAGAAAAAGAAACAAACAGCTAATGTTGTTTTACTGAAAACTTATTGAGAGTTTGAATGATCACAAAGGCTGTAATATGAAGAAATGCAGACAAACATTGCCTCATAAACTTGCCTTGTGGAACTGATTTCATTCCTTTGTGTCCAGGCGACAGATAAAACATTATCATGTTTTCTTACACAACACTATTGCCCCGGGCCAACTATAACAGACCCAAAACAATCCTTTCACATCAGATTATATGGCCATTTTCACACAGTGGAACTAATCTCTGCCCATAGTGCACTGGTCTTGATTATTCTACTTCTCAAGAACATACGCAAGCACCTCAGGAGCCTGAATAACTGCACCCACTCAGTATGGGTCATTTTGAAATTGATTACAGTGCCCTGCTGTGAATTAAATGGAATTAGCAATTATAGACTCATCTAATAATGACAATTCAGATCAGTTCTGCCTTGCATGGTTCTTTTTAGTCCACCTGGAGCCATTTTTATCAACCTGCGTCATGTCAGCTGCTGGTGCTCATAGATGCTGTCAGCGAACCCGCAGGCACCCTTCCTTTTCTCCTTTGTTTTCTCCCTCTTTCACCTTTCCCTCATACTGTCAAAATATATGTAAAAAAAGCCAATATTAACCATCTTATTTTCCTCTTGTGTAACACAATAACTGCTGCTTCTTATGCACAGTCCATTTGATATGATCCCCTCATATCAAGACTGACTGAAATACTGCAGTTGAGATTTGGCTACAAATTTCTCATGATACAGATTATTTGTGGAAAGTAAAATGGGAGGACAGGAAACATCACTATTGACAAAGCACTTGTACAAATATTAGGATAACACTCTGCTGAACTCAAAATAAGGAAGGTATGGGCTGCATGTTATTTTAACTCAGTATCCTGCCATTGTAAGATGGGATGGGATCGGGGGAAAAAAGCACCATTAAAATCACAAATCATGATTTGAATACTAAAAAAAGAATTAAAAAAAATCTTTTCTGTAATAGTTTATTAATGGATTTCCATTCTTGTACATGTGACATACAATGGGGACAAAAAGCCTTTCTGGATAAACCTGTGATCATTTGAGAGGAAAATGACATCTGTGTGATCATCAGGCATTCTTGCAGATCCAGGCTTAACCCCTCAATATCAGCCTTAGTGATCTTTAGAGTCATTAAGTGTAAATATATACCATTGCATATCAACTATGACATTCTGGAGAGCCTTTATAGGTTGCCTCAGAGGTCAGGAGGTGCATATAGACATAACCTTATCTTTGCTGGTATCAGGGCATACCTTGCATTCACCAGAGGCCCATCAGGCCACCCACAGAGTTCATACTAATGGAGTTTTGTTGATCGTTATGTGCTAGAAAAAGTATTTTGTAAATCATGTTTATTATTTATCAGTTAGTGAAATGGGAAAGTCATCGCCCTCTTGTTATTTTTCATTCTATGATAAGCTTGAATTTTGCATCCAAGGGGAGAACAAGTTCAGTGTTTAAAAACAAACACAAAGAGGACGTTCTAGCAGTTGTCTGGTACTTCCCTGCCGCTGAGGTGAGCTTTTTTTTTAAATGACAAGGCAATTAACATTTTTGCAGCGATGGGATGGATTGAGTCAGTGATAGCTCACTAAGCAAAACAGATGGATGAAAATGAAGTAGCCAACATATTTCATCGGCGTAAGTGTAGATAAAAATTAAGAGCACACCAAAAAGAATTTCTAGTGATGGAGGGAGAAAAATTACAGACATTTCTACTTAAGTAGAAAAGGATTATGCAAAAAGCTGAAATTGCAAGTTTGCAGAAAACATACTGTCATTGTGACAAATGACAGAGATATCATGTTTACAATGTTGTTAAAAGTCAGTGGACCTCCTTAATTCCACAAATTGTTGGTTATGACCTATCAAAAATAGCTGGATAGGTCTTGTGGGAGTACCAGTCCATGATACACTAATGAAACAAGTCCTGCTTCCAAAGATGCCTCCATGGAGTCAAACATGAGTTTTGTTTTCCTAACTCTGAGTATCACTTACGGGTGGTCAGACCAACCTGACAAAATGGACTGAATGTTTCTGAATATAGCTTGGGAAATGTTGCATTTCTATCTAATGGTATGACTTGCTTAAGTTGACATGTTGATTCTAAGACCTTTCCCAAGTTTTTAGTGGGCATCACCATCTGCTAATGCAAGAGAAAAGAGTTGTGAGAAGTCTAAAACAGTGTTTGATTGCTATCTTGTGGGAGTTGCTGTGTGCTGTATATTCTGTCCTGACTTTCATCTCCCTCTGCCCACATATCTGTCCTTGGTTTGGTTGAAAAAAAAAAAACACAAAGTAAGTAGAATTATTGGGGAGTGATACATAAAATACTCTTTGATTTTTTTCTTTTCTCAACCCACAGGAAACATACAGTTCCTTGACCTTCTGAAATGGCACACTGGGGAACAAACAGGAGCGATTTGTCTCCCCTCCACCAGATGGTGTAGCCATTGGAGTCCATGGAGACATTAATAGCAACAAGGTGGGGTCTAACGTGCGACCGAGGTGGGATACAATACTGCTGAAGTCATACACTCACTCCACGTGATACAGGTCAGTTTGACTTCCATCACAACTGAAATCAACATAATGCCCAAAACAACTTCCCCTGAATAGATCGCATTGTTTACTTTGGTACAAATACTTTAAATAGCAGAGTGCTTGAACTTCCTTTGCATTATGCTTTGTGATTGCTTCCGACATGAAAACATCCATAGATATTTCCCAAAAGGCTTTTCTTCAATGTGGACAACATAGCAATCGAAAAAACAGATTGATTTCCATCTGAATTCCAATCATTCCTGATGCAGATGCAGTCCAGGATCCAAATATGCACTACAGTATGCTCCTGCAATATGAGATTAAGGATCAGCACTTGAAGGGTCACTGCTCTGAATCTCATCTTCCAACCTCACCATTGCCCTCTAGTGAACATTAGATGATCACTTTGTAGGCTGTTAGTTAAGGTGCTCCATGTAAGGAAGTATCATTTTTAGCCCCATTTTGAAGACATAGTTTTCCCTTTTCTGTTTCTTTTTTTTTTTTTTTTTTTTTTTTTAAATATGTAGGTGCCCAAATGAACACTGGAATAGGTTGATCTTGCTGTAACCTTCCCTTCCATTCATACTAGCCAATAAAAGAATCCTTCCTGATGCACTTTCATTGTAAGTGATGGGGGACAAAATCCACAAGCCCCCAAAAATGTAGCTAAAAGTTTATTTGAAGCAAATCTGAAGCTTCAGCTATGCAAATTAGTGAAATCAAGTGGGTATCTTTCAAAGTTAATGTCTTTTTAGTGCCAAATTCCCTCTTTGTTATTATTCTTCCAACCCTGCACAACAAGGAAGGACTGTCTGTGGAAACACAAAGAGGGGATTTCACACTTAAAACGCTGTAACTTTGGAAGATATAAACTTGATTTGAGTACACAGACTAAAAACATTTTCCATATTTTTTTGTCTTCTATCCCTTACATTGTGTAAGCACATTTGAATGGGATCTTCTAATGGCTAATATTAGCAGGAGGAATGATTACAATGAGGAAAACATCTTTCAATATTCAACCTGACTGTTGTTTTAAGAGAGACTTGAAAAACTGTGAAACTATCCTTTAAAGGAGCAAATCAATAAAATGTTGAATACTATTTAATGAAAGCAAGTGGAAACTGCAACAATAAATGTACGGTATCACTTCATTCACATGCTTTTTTTTTCTAATAAGCTCTCTGTTGATTTAGTGTTGCACTCCTATGATACTGTCGAACTCATAGTGGACAATTTTGAAAAGAGTTTCAAAATTGATGCAGTGGAAGGAGAGATATTGTTATTTTAATTCCACACATTACTCTTCCATGTCAAAACCTGGCACCTACATTTCCCACAATGCAACTCCACTTGATTCACTCAACTGTACAGATTTGGGTGTATGCTATTATGGTTTAATGTAGTTTTGAGCTGCTAGCCTTAAGCTGAGGATTGGACAACAGAGGTCTAATTAACTTCACTTCTTTCTAACACCTTCTTCTTCTTTCAGCAGCTTCTGTAAGGGGTCGCTACAGCGAACAATCTGTTTCAATTTCTTCCTGTCCTCTGCATCTTCCTCTTTTGTGCCAACCACCTGCATGCCTTCACTCACCCTATCCATAAAACCTCCTCTTTGGCCTTCCTTTTTTCTTCTTGCCTGGCAGCTTCATTTTCAGCATCCTTCTCCCAAAATAACCAGCATCTCTCCTCATCTCAATCTCACCTCTATTGCTTTGTCTCCAAACTGTCCAACCTGAGCTGTCCCTCTCATAGCCTCATTCCTAATCCTGTCCATCCTTATCACTCCCAGTAAAAATCTTAGTATCTTCAACTCTGCCACCTCCAGCTCTGTCTCCTGTCTTTTTGTCAGTGCCACTGCCTCTAAACCATACAACATAGCTGGTCTCATTTCCCTGTTGTAAACCTTCCCTTTCACTCTTGCTGGTACCTTTCTGACTTCTGACACTCTTCTCCACCCACTCCACCCTGCCTGCACTCTCTTCTTCACCCCTCTTCTGCACTCCCCATTACTTTGAACAGTTGACCCCAAGTATTTAAACTCATCCACCTTTGCTACCTCTATTCCTTGTATCCTCACCATTTCGCTGTCCTCACTCCCGTTCACACACATGTATTCCATCTTGCTACTGATTTTCATTTCTCTTCTGTCCAGGGCAAACCTCCACCTCTCCAGGCTCTCCTCAACCTCCTCCCTACTCTGACTACAGATCACAATATAACCCGGGAACATCATGGTCCATGGAGACTCCTGTCTGAACTTGTCTGTTAACCTATCCATCAGCTTCTGCAAACAAGAAATATCTCAGAGTTAATCCTTGATGTAACCCCGCCTCCACCTTGAATCCATCCATCACCGCTATCACTACCCTCATACATATCCTGCACCACTCTTACATACCTCTCTGCTACTCCTGACTTCCTCATACAATACCACACTACTTTCTTGGCACCCTGTCATATGCTTTCTGTAGATCCACAAAGACATTGTAACTCCTTCTGACCTTCTCTATATTTCTCCATCAACATTCTTCAACATTTCATCTGCAGTGCTCTTTCCTGGCATGAAACCATACTGCTGCTGACTAATCATTACATCTTATCTTAACCTAGCTTCCACTCCTCTTTCCCATAACTTCATGCTGTGCCTGATCAACTTTATACCTCTGTAGTTACTACAGCTCTGTACATGACTTTGTTCTTGAAGATTGGTACACGTCCTCTTCTTCTCCAGTCCTCAGGCATCCTCTCACTTTCCAAGATTGTACATATTTAAACAATCTAGTTCAGAACTCCACTGCCATCATCTCCATGCCTCCACAAGTATGTCATCTGGATCAACCACCTTTCCACTCTTTATTCCCTTTATAGCTGCCCTCACTTCATCCTTGTTAATACATTGCACTTCCTGACTGACTCTCTCCACATCATCCAGTATACTCTCGCTCTAATTTTCTTCATTCGTCAGCCCCTCAAAGTACTCCTTCTGCCTTCTCAACTCTCCTTGCTAATCAGCACATTTACATCTCTGTCCTTCATCATCCTAACCTGCTGCACATCCTTTCCCGCTTGGTCCCTCTGTCTAATCAATTGGTTATTTTCTCCTTCCTTGGTGTCCAATTTTCCATACATACTTGCAAAATACCTTTTACCACCTCTCTCTTTGCCTTATGCCACATCTCCTGGTATTCCTTTCTACTTTCCTCATCTCTCTGGCTATCCCACTTCTTCTGTGGGATAATAAAGGGTATACTTACTTACTTAATTTGCCAGCCTCTTCCTCTGTATACTTTTCTGTACTTCCTCATTCCACCACCTTGTCTCTTTGTCTGCCTTATTCTGTCCAGATGACACACCAAGTACCGTCTCCCTCACCACTTCTACAGCAATTACCCAGCTCTTCCATTACCACACAGATCCTGGATTAACTCCTCCCTGAACTCCACACAACAGTTTTCCCTTTTCAACTTCCACCACTTGATCCTTGCCTTTGCCATCACTCTCTTCCTCTTCTTTGTCTCCACAGTCATCCTACAGACCACCATCCGATGCTGCCTAGTTACCTTCTCTCCTGCCACCACCTTGCAGGCTCCAATCTGTTTCAAATTGCCCCTCCTGCATGATACATAGTCCTACTGTGTACAGATTCCTCCATTCTTATATGCCACCTTGTGCTCATCCCTCTTCTTGAAATACATAGCCTCCACAGCCATTTCCATCCTTTTTGGAAAATCCACGACCATCTGTCCTTCCACATTCCTCTCCTTGACACCATACCTGCCCATCACCTCCTCATCACCTCTTTTCCCTTCACCAATATGCTCATTGAAGTTTGTTCCAATCACCACTCTCTCCTCCTTGGGTACACTCTCCACTACTTCGTCCAACTCACTCCTGAATTATTCTTTCTCTTCCATCTCACACTCAACTTGCGGGGCATATGAGCTGACAACATTCACACCTCCAACATGCTCTTAACATACTCTTCCTTCAGGATTACCTTCACCCCATTTCTCCTTCCATCCACACCATGGTAGAACAGTTTGAACCCACCTCTGATGCTCCTGGCCTTACTCCATTTCCACCTGGTCTCTTGCACACACAGTATATATACCTTCCTTCTCTCCATCATATCAGCCAGCTAGCTCCCTTTACCAGTCATAGGGCCAGCATTCAGAGCTCTGACTCTCAGCTCCATGCTCCTACCTTTCCTCCTCTCCTGCTGCCTCCAGACATCACTTCCCTTTCTCCTTTTCCTTCGCCCAACAATAGCATAGTTTCCAGTGGCACCTTGCTGGTCAACAGTACTGGTCATAATCTGATTTATGATCCATATATTTGATTTGGCATAGGTTTTGTGTCGAATACCCTTCCTGACAAAACCCTACACATTTATCAAGGCTTGTGACTAGCACTAAGACTGCACTGGCTTGTGAATCACCAGTGGCTAGGTTTCACTTCTTTCTAACTCCAAACCCCCAGATTTATTTAATATTTAAATTTGTAGGCTTGTAGTACTCCCCAAGGTCTGTAAGCAGACTTTGATAGGTGGAGTTGTTCTTTAATTGAACTCCTTAATGTTGTTTGGTTAGAAAGTTTTAAGCATGCTACCTGTTAGCTCTGACAATAGCCTCTATAAACTGACAAAACCTAGTGGTGAATGTGTCTGAATCTTCGGAGAAAGCAGTGCTGATATTTGCTATGTTTAAATGCATTAACCACAAATAATACACATCTAGCTTATGTGGTAAATGTTAGTGGCATCAAGGAAAGTTTATCCAACCAATAAAATGCCAATGCCAATGCCAGTATTCATTTTTAATTTTTTGGCTTTTTGAATGACAAAGAAAAGCCACAGCCATATAGTGTGTGACTGCTGTATGCAGTCATTCTGCCAACTTAATAACTTAATGGTAATTACCAAAATACAGTAATGTACCCAGCATTTGAACCCTTCAGTCTACAAACCTCCTTTCAAGTGACTGCTACTGGTGATACTAACCATGTTTTTTTTATATAAATATGCTTTACTGACAAGCTTGCCTTTAAAAATAGTCCCTACCCCATCCTTTCCATATTTTGACTTATTCACCCTTAATTACAGCAGGCCACAGTGGGTCCAGCGTAAACAGTTCAAATGTAACTATTGCTGTTTTTTAAAAATGCTAATTTGACACTACATTCTTCTTAAACAACACAGTAAATAACCAGAACAGCTTAAAAAATGGATTATCTAATCACCCATCTCTTCATGGCTCTCAATTTGAGTATATTTCTCTACCACAAGTGGAGTTGAATCATTCCAACAGTATCATTTTGCATTGAGCTCACTGTGAAATTGATTTCACTAGACTTCAGTTCCTCTGCATAGATTCTAAGTGACCATGCTTTCAAGTCACTGACAGTCGTAATGAGACAGAAGTCTGCCTGGAAGCTGCAAACAGAGGAACATGAACCGAATCACTGAAGCAAGATCAATGAAGGAGACAAAATGTCTATCCCCCTGCTGCTATTGTGATTACTTAAAAGCTTTTTTTTCCATGCGTATAGTATAGCACCTCAGCAGACATCCACTCACTCCCAACCCCTTTGGAAATGTTTGTGAGTGAAGATGCGCTGTAATGAAGTCCCTGTGTTCACACCCACTGACAGAAAATGAGGGATGAAGTGTAAGAGTGATGCGTCATCTCATGTGTCCTTGTTTAAAATGGGATGCTGTTATATTTCAATGGTTTTTATATAAGCCCCTTTACCTTCATTACATAAGCCATGAAGGCTATGGTTGTTTAATTTTTGCATTGTCATTATGACAGTTCAAAAAACTGTATTTTTCTTTTTAATTTACATTTTACTATGAAAATCAGTTGCACTTTTTGGGATATAGGAGATATTTCAGGGAACAACACTGGAAGCAACACAGCACAGGATGCAGTAGACACAACATGGCCCTCTCTTGCCTTTAAAATATTAAAAATATACAGGTTTAGGCAGACTTTAAGGAGATATTCACTTCATAATCACTTACCATTATTTCACTGGAGAAGTCAAATATTCAGCAACAGTAGTCAGATGTATGAGTGTGTTGTTGCCTTTCACTGAGGGTGAGAATGATGTCCAGCAGAGGGCAATAATGGATCAACAGTTTCCTTTTAATATTCCTCTAGAGCTTTAAACATTCTGCTCCTTGTTGTTGCTGCCTTCTACCAGCTGTAAGTATTCCCATCTTGTCTCTTTGCTTTCGATAATTTCCCCCCAATTCCACATTTCAACTCTTTCTGGACATTCAGAATTTTAGCTGACTTGTCCGTTTAAAATAGAGGTTAAATTAGAAATTTTACTCCCCTCACAGGGATGTAGAGCTACAACACTGAGGTTCTTAAGAAGTTGGAATAGATACCTGTGTGAGAACGGATCTTCTTAAAGCACACAGGTACAACCACTAAATCCCATCAATAATTAATTTGAACTTTAGGTGGAGGATTTATTTAAGGCTTAAGATGAGGGGTCTGGGTATCTGTGCCTATCGTAACATATCAAATGAAAGCAGTGACTCTTGCCCTCTAGGCAAATGAAATATGCCTTTGCATATATTGTACAGTTCCACTTCAAGCATGTTCCTCAACGACTGGCCTTGAAGTTGAAGCTGGCCGTGAAGCACCGTTATAACCCGACCATGACCCTCAGAAGCAGGGGAGCCAAAACAGGAGTGTTTGAAAATCTGTCGGCAGTAAGTAACAGATAAACAGTCAACCTTCCAAACACTATTGAATCTGACTTTTAAAATTGAAATGATGCAGAACATTTCACAGGTCGTGTTGTGTCATTTCAATGCAGGTCTAAAATATTTCAAATGAAACTAATGTTTATTCAACAGGCTGTCTGAGATCAGAGGTGTTATTGCGACGTGCTGGGTGAACAACACACAGCAGCACAGTGTGTGCCGACAACTACAAAGGATATGATATTAATATTGTGAAATTAAGAGTTTATAACCTGTCATCACTATATGTGCACATCTGGATGTTTGCCTTTGCATGTATCTGTGTCGGTGAGTGCATTTAGGCTGCAGACTTATAATCCACTTGGATTGTTGTTGTTTTACTGCGTTTCTCAGCAACTATAGTGAAAAACTGTTACAATGCCTGCATTGGCTATACAGTATGTGTTGTCGTAATTAAGATTTCCATTGCTTTGGAATAGATTTGGAAACCTTCCAAAATGTCAAATGTTAGGTCAGGTTAATTGCTACATGCTTGGTGTGTATGCTGTGATGCAAAGGTTGGATCACAGTATCATAGAGCTGAGACATGACAGTCTAAACACTGAAGACAAACATCATGAAATGCTTCCTTTGTGATGGAGGATAATCTGCAGCACATGCTAATCCAACTCTCCCCCTCTTTTACTCTCTCAGTGTTTCTAGGTCTTAGCAGAGCTTTAAAGTTCAATCCCACACTGATCTGGTAGTTTATTGCAGTTCAGCTCTGGTTTATTGCACTTCTCATCAGTTTGAAATATGTCTGAGGGAAATATGTCCCTCAAAGCCACTGTCGGCTTCTGTCTGTGTGTCAACCATTTTCACACCAATCTGCCTTCAGTGATGACTGGACAAACTGCATCATATGCTAATCCAATTTGCTGGCGTACCTAAAGAATTGTACAGTGCAGCTGAACAGATGAATTTATTCCACACTTGGCAGATTACAACAATTAGACACATGCCTGTGTGCTCACATGCTCATGCACACACACACACACACTCACGCACACACACACATGCACACACACACACACACACACACACACACACACACACACACACACACACACACACACACACACACACACACCACACACACAAAAGTACAGCATGCACGCACAGTCAAACACAAAAGTGGCAATTTCTCTGATTTGCAGCAGGGATGTTCTCCACAGTGTCTGGAGGATGTGGAGGAGAAATACATAAACAGCATTTTCTTGATGAAACTGCAGGGGATAATTCTGCCCTCACTGGGAACCCTGACTCATTGTTCAGCAATTTGCTACAATCAAAAAAAATAGACACATATAAGATATTTGTACACACAAAGACATCACAGGCTATTTTGCAGAGGTACTTTTGTTCTTTATGGTCTTTCATGTGTGTACAGTACATGATTGTACAGAAGAAATGGATTAGTCCAGTCATATTACGCTTTAACAATGAAAAAATGAAAACTGCAATGCAACAAAAATCTTATGCACTGTCAACATGGAAACATTTCCAAAGTGCTGTGCAAAAGGTTTGTAATAATGTCCTTATGTTTTTGTTTCTGCCTTGTTAAGATTCTTTTTAATTTCTGAAGTTATTCATTGTCTGCTTTAGGTTGGTTTTAAAGTTAAAGAATGTTAATTTTCGAAAGAGGGTCTTGTAAAGTTTGTGGCTGGGTTAAAAATGGAGCTGAGACAATTAATAATTGATTAGTGGAATCGACAGAAAATTAATCAGCAGCTACTTTGATAATTAATTAATCAAATGAGTAATTTATCAAGCAAAAGTTTAAAAGATTTCTGTATCTAGTTCCAACTTCTTATATGTCATATCTGCACATAGATTTTTTCCACTTTTAGAGCAAAGGTGTTAAAATTGACACTGCAGCATGCAAGTTCTTAATTTTGTACATGTTTCAATCAGAATCACAGGATCTTTGTCTTATTCATAACTAATACTATTGGTTTAGGAACCACTGGGTTAGACGAAAGTCAAAGTTAGAGTAACATAACTGGAGGTGTAGCAAATACCGGATGAAGATTGTTATAGTTGAATTTCATCACTGGACTATCCACATAATATGTCAATGAATATCAGAATAATGACTATCAGCAACATTGAAAGGTCTTGTGTTAATTCAGAACAAAACTGCACCACTCGTTTCATATGAAGTCATACTATGAGCTTTGTGATTGCTCTACTCTTCAGATATTATTTGTAATGCATTTAAAAGCTTTAAAGAGGCACTTCACAGACACTGAGGACAGATCCATTGACACTAAATGTATGCATGAGTAGTTCTTCTCTTACAACATTGCGGAAATGGCATCAGAAAACATAAGTGGCAGGCATGATTGATGCAAATGCCGCACGTTGACTATTCACACAGTGTGGCAGGAAAGATGTTACTGTTATGTAAAACTCCAGCTGTTGTTTCCGAGAGATTTCGTGTCAGGTCCTTGAGTTGGTAATTGGGTTTGTAAAGTACACATGTAAAATTGTGCAGTGACGGAAAAGCTGACTGGAACTTTATTGACAATTACAAAGACAGGACGCCCCCCACACATAATGACCCATTTCCACCAACATATACACAAATCATTTAGACTTAACGGTCAGAAAGGAGCATAAATTGAACAAATGAGTAAATAAAATTGATAACAGAGATGCAACAACACCAGATTTTGCAAGAGTACAAATTCTCATGTGTGACTTGCTCACTTACTACTACTACTATTTGCTCTGATACATTGCATTCGGGTGAAATGGTAGATTGATTTAAGCAGCAAAGATTGTAAATTCTGCACAGTTGGAGGTGACTGAGGGTAAACTTCAGCTGTTGCACTAAAAAATGGATGAACTGGATTATGAAATAATATTCTCACCCATGAAACACTGCACTGTTTTTCTGTTTGTTTTGGGCCAGTTTTGTAATTATTACTTTCACTTGCTCGCAATGATGTTGGTAGTTTTTAAACAATTATATTAAAATTAGAAGATACAAACATCATATGATTTTGCCTCTCAAATGTCAAAATGAATTGGCTAAGACCTTAATGAACTGTGTCCACCTTGGTTTCATCCATCAGGACGCCCAAATCATAACTATAATGAGCTCATTTTAATGAGTGTCCATCCCCGAGACAAACATACCAAGACACAGAAATGAGAAAATTAAAATGTTAATAATTAAAATTGGCTGTAATGGCTGTACAGCATTGAATAATCATCACATATTCAGACAGAATATAGGCAGCATTTTACACCTTCTACACAGTGTAACAGCTTGATCATTCTGGGCACTGAAGCAATTCTGTGAATATTAGATTTTTTTCCCCTCAGTAACTCCATAACTGAAAATAGTCCGTCTGAAAATTACTTGGAGTATGATTTGATATCACACTGCTGAACAGTCTTTCCTATTGTAATGGACTGTGTGGCTCATTTTTACAGCTGAAAATAGGGTGTATTGATGAAAGTAATGGAAACCATATTTCAGCTACCACTCCGCCTGGACTCTCAACAGGCTGTCCTGAAGTACTTTTATCAAGTCCCTGGGCCAACACACAGGATGCCATATAAAACACAAATAAAACCAAAATATAGAGTTCAAATAAAAGGGGCTTGGAGGTGGATATTGCCAGCAGGTTCAGCAGGTTGTTTCAAAGTGGACTTAATGGAGGAACCTTATCATATTTACTTTTACATAATTTCACTTCATTTTTCGTTAATGACCACCCAAACAGGGAAAGTGGAATTTCTTATTGGTACAGCACGGTGCAGTATAATTAGGCTCAGTTAACAGTGTCAGTCAGACATACCGATATCAATATAACATACTATTTTCATTATATTCACTTTTAGAATAGGATGATCAGAATTTCACTGTCCAGGTTTCACCGGCTCATAAAGGCATTGAACTGTGGTGGTATAGCAAGATGCAAGTTTAAAACATGCTGAGAGGTCCACTTAATGCATTTCCAATGCATCAAAGGTCATTACATGATGATATTTACATTAACAGCATTTCTGTATTAATGGGAGACTTTTTTCGTTGTGTAACTGAGTCCTTAAACTTGAGCATAAAGAGTTGCGATGGTCAGGTGGAGACACTGGTGTAAATGTTCATTAATGAGTCTGCTGCAGTAGGAGTTCTTCAATGTATTCATTGTTGAAAATGTTTGATTTTACAATGATTCTGCTGGAGTTTTGATATCGTGACTTCAACTGGTTCAGTTTTGTGGCTCTTACCCCCATGTTTTTGGCTAGTTTTGCTCAAAAAAGGCATATTTGGTGTTGTAATTGGTGTCTTTTTTTGTTCCAATTCTTCACTGTTTCATTGCAAATCAAGCACAATCATCTCATTTCTCAGTCTAGTCATCCTTCAATGCGACTAGCAGACAGCTGAATGATGACAGGCCAGACAGGTGAGGTTACCATGCTGATACTCAGGTGGTAATGTTTACTATTTTAGTTAACTTTTAGCATGCTAGAATTTTTAATTAGAGCAAGAACAGCATACAGTTGAGGCTGATAGGAATGTCATCAGCTATGTTTACACCAAATTGCAAGACAACTCATCTGATAGCTGTTCAGACATTTCACTCAAAACAACAAATGTCTACCTTATAGTGGAGGTAGAGGAAAAAAATCTGAACAGAATAACAATGGGTTATTTAACATTACAACATGTTCAGCACAAATAGGTTATGCTACACACATGAAAAAGAATGAGTGGCAGCATTATGATTAAAGGTATTGTGATGAATATGAATAACCCTGTTGTGACTCCGGCCGTAAAGAATTTCTTTCCAAACAGCTTATGCATAATTCCAGAAAGTACAGCAACAACAATGTAATAAGGTAAATTATTGAATCTACTCACTCACTCACATTTTGTGTCCTGTTGTAACTCAAGTGGAATGCTTGCGGCCACAAAGCACAGCTAATCAACTTATTGTCTCCTGAAGTGTTCTGCACCGGGTGCTCTGTCATCTCGCACCTGAGCCAGTGATTTCTGCCCCAATCAAACACAGACCTGCCTGGAAGAGAGAGATACACATCCAGAACATAGAAATACTTGAAAAAAGTGGCTGAACTGTAGCTTTTGAATGCTGATATGCAGCAAATAAAGCTGCATCATATGAAAGCAAATTAACAGAGATGTTCTCAGGTCAGAGAGGCTTGGCTAGATCAGTGGACCTCAGCCTCATGGGTATTGTCGACAGAGTGCAGTCTTCAGATGATTGATCATTTGTCAAAATGTTGATTGCTTGACATAAGTTCTGATTATCATAGAATGGAAACATGCAAAGTGATTATATGCAGTCAGAGGTGATTGCCCCTCAGTGATCTCTCAGAAAGGGAGATAATTAAACGGATCATAAACTAGCATCTAATAAAAGCTGCACTCTCTCAAGAGATTATGATGACAATGGATTTGTAATTCCCTGACACAAACCAATCTTTCATTCATAAATCCATGATTCTCCTTTCAACTGCTGCAGGTTTTAAAGTGAAGTAGTGACACAAAGCTGGACAGTTCAAAGAAGAAAAAAAAACTGCATTTATTGCTAGAATGAAAAAGACAGCAAAAGAAGGATCAAAGACAACAGTTCCAGAAAATAGATGTGTGCTGAATAACGAGTCAGTCACAGTATTAATAGCCCAATGTGGAATATGGTACATGTGGAAGTCAAGGCAACACACAAAGATAAGTTTTGTAATGAACTGAGAAAAAAAGACTTTGTTTCAAATAGGCCACTGTGTATCCTTCCATTCATCTATTGTTTCACAAATTATGGATTTCCCAGTCCACAGAGGAACATGAAATCCTTCAACCGAAGTTAAGAATATCACTAACACCGGAGGTGGCTTTTCCTCCTTCCCTGCCACACAGGGAAACTCAACCGCATTCTTGATCTGACTGCAGAACTTTTGAAGAGCAGCTTCCAATTAGCTGAAGGATTAGGGCATAAGCATGAATCTGTACGTAAATGTATTATCTACCGTGATGACAAATTTATTGAGGGATGAATTGTAACAGGCCTGAAGTCTTTGTCTTCCCTTATAATAAAATTTAATAGTACCATCATTCATGATATAAAAGAAAATACATTTACATCTCTAAACTGATATTAGCTGATATTCTTGAACGGATATTAGTTCAAAATGGAGGGAATGCTGCAATTTAACAATAGATATCACAGCTAATAAAAAACAGCATCTATTAAACGAGAGCTTAAGTTAATAACTATGGCAACAGTGTATCACGGAATTGTCTTTAATGTGGGATTATAGAAACATTGATCCATATTGTTCTGTCATAAAAACATCTGGTTTGGCATTGAAAAATTGTTATCAGAGATATGGAGATGACACACAGGGGATGGATTATTCTTTTTTTTTATCAATAATATTTTAAAAACTTATATTTACACATTCAAGACTTGTTCCCTCTGGTATTACAATACAGGAAAAGGAAACGAGTGCCCTTTGAATACAGAAAAGACAATAGCTATAGAATGAAAACTCCTTTAGGATATAGGATAGAATGGTAATAGTACATCAGGAGTCTAGAATCTATCCTCATCAAAATGTTTAAGTTTTCACTGGTTGAGGATATAAGAATCTACAGTAGTTAAAAGAGATGGACTGTACATAAGATACAGAATTCCTGATATCAGCACTACCCTCAGTGTTTTGGGTATCACAGGATAGTAGACTGCTGCTACCACTATTGCTGCGCCTATGGCATAGTGCATCGATGGAGTTTAAATGATCTTGTTCTGGATCATTTCCACCATCACTGCAACCCATAAAGTCTTATCAAGGCTTGTTAGCATATTAATTAGTGATGAAGCTGATAGGAAAGTGAAAAGCCCAGTTTCTGAGCTGTTTCCTCTGGGGTTTGAATGCATTTTCACTTTTTCTTTGGATTTATCTTGCCATCTGCTTAGATATAATCTCTATGGCTGTGTTCACACTGCAAACCTTAGTGCTAAGTTCAGATTTATTGCTCAGATCTTTTTTTTGTGTGGCTGTTTTTTTTTTTTTTGAAGTTTTTAAAGGTTTTAGCTCAGTAGTCAGCACAGTCATCTATGATCTGGGAGACTCCAGTTTGAGACCCGGTGTGGTGACCGTCTTATTCATAAACACTTATTGTAACACTTTAATTTTCTAAAATTAATTTTCCACTTTTATTTGAATACAAATTCAAGTGATTTTGCTGCTTAACAAATATAGATACAAATACAAATACTGGGCCCTCTGCACATCCCTAGTGTGATGCAGTTATGATATGACTCCTCAAGTTTTGCTTGTATAGAAGTGTCACCCCAAATACTGAAGAGGTCTAACACCTCACTGTCTCTCCACTGACTACCTCTCTATTCACTGGGTGACTCCCGCCAGTGCAGAATTGTGTTGATCTAGAGTAATGTAAAAATCGCATGAATTAATGTTATACATATATATGACTGTTCACACTCAGGTTGCATTGCAAAAAAAAAGACTGAAATCGAAAAGATCAGATTCCATGTGATTTGTGCTGTTCACACTGTTACGAAAAAACCACATACAAGCAAAAGAATCAGATTTGGGCCACTTTTGCCTGCAGTCTTAATGTAGCCTATAAGTATTCACATGGTAGCGTGACCTATATGACCAGTGTTTATACATGACGAGTTGGTTATTAGAGAGAACTTCATGATGCTAATCCCCCCATAAATCCCCCCCCCCCGATGCTAAACCCCCCTGGGTATGACAATAGAACGACGAGTGGGGTGGTAATGAGCTGGATGGATAGTTAAACATACAGGATTGTAATAGTTCCACTAGTTGCCCACAATTAAAATCTCATTTACTGCCCTTTTTATTCCTCATCTACATGCATTTTATAATAAGCATCACTTATTTTGATGTTTGCAGTTTTGACATGCACTTTGTTGCATGTCAAAACCGCTTTTTTTATATGCAGGTCCTGCTGAATGGCATGCTGGCCTCCATGTGACTTAACACCTGCCAGAGATTGAAAACTGCATTCCAAACAGCTTTGAAACAAAAGAAAATGCTAACCTCTGCAGCAGCTCTTCTCTGAATCCATTGTGCTGTCACCAAGCATCTAAATAGAGGGCAATGGAAAGTTAATCTGAGGGCACATGTACAACAAGTCTGCTCAAAGAGGTTTAGTCCACCCTTTGAGCCTTTATCTTTTCCCATTTTCTTTCCTTTGGGTGGCTGGGGAGATCAATGCCAATCGAAGTCGACTGTGTACCAAGAAACTCCATCAAGCTGAGTGACAATGTGGGTCTCAGTGCTGACAGTCCTGAAATACTGTCCAGTGTGTTTGAAGTGAGAGCTATCTGTTACTAAAGTCTCTAACCTGACAGAGTGACAGGTTACCAAACTCCAGCAGGGCTACTTGTGAGTTCTGTTCTCAAACCAAATGCAAATGCAAAATAATCTTTAATTTACAGTCCATTTTCTGTGATTCAAATAAAAGATAATGAGCTGCATCCTCTATATGACACTAAAGAACATCTACTCAGAAAATGTGTGCATTTTTTTCTTAACTTATTATACAAGCACCCGGTTTCTGAAAGTTTTCATTTTGCTCCAAGTTTGTTTATTGTGCACTGAAAATGAGTAATAACCTCCTGGCAAACACCCAAAGCCTTGCACAAAATTAGAATTAGAAGTATAAAGTGAGGTCCGCTGCTCCTGTGTCTGCCTCAGGTTTATCCCACATGACTAACCTTGGTGTAATTTAATTCAGAAAACAAATCTGATTGACATATTGTCTCTTTGAGGTGCAAGAGCTGATTAGTAAGTCACTTGTGACTGCTGTATGCCACAATTATGGATTTAGCATATATAAGTATAAGCTCTTAATTGAATTGCTGATGTGAGGCACTTACCTACATGCAAAATATGGTCTGGAGATTTCAAGGGCAATGCTCATGAATGCATCTAATGAATACAAATTGTTCACGCTCTTACACATACAACTAAGCAGCTGACAAGATGAATCTTGTTAAAATTATCAATCGACATCCATCCAATCCTTAAGGGGCAAATCAAACATGTTGTGATCACTGCTAAAGCTGAACATCTGTACAATGTCATAAGAGATAGCTCTCAAGTGGAATTTACTTACTCTAAATTGGCAACACGACAGGGTGCACAGTCACCCCTTAATGGAGGTGATGGAGGTAATCAGTAGAACATCAGAATGGCTTGTTGGTAAAGAAAGGCTCTCTCCCTCTCCATTCACCAAAACCATCAGAGAAAAATGTAAAACTAAATGAATTAAGGTGAATCAATACATAATAGATCACACAGTTCATTTACATGCACAATGCAACCAACCTATTACTGAGAATATACAGCATTTTTTTTTAAAGCTTTTACGTAGTTTCCAGTGAGCCACTTTCCCACAGTTGATGTGGTCTGTTTGTCCAGAAGATATCTGATTACAATAAAATAAGAGAAGATACCCAGATTCCTTTTACTGGTGTTTGTTGTGTTTGCGTTGATCTTTATCTGTCGTCACCATATTTTTTTCTTGCGATTACTTATAGCACTGTTTTACGCTTCTTCTATTGTTTTGCTTTTACTTTACTGCCACTTGTCTCCTTGTCAGGAAATCCCAGAAAAGAAAAGTAAATTAGAGGAGGCAGAGGTAAACAGAACTGGGACAGTTGTTTGCTGACACCTCCCCTCAAGTCCATATTCATTACAGATGAAATGTCCCTATTATAAACTGTAGTCAAATAGAAAAATGGCTCTCAAATTTGCTCTTTTTTTGTGAAACAGCATAAACAGCAAGCAAACTGAGCCAGTAAAGAGATTAAGGAAAAACTGTATTTAGAATGTAAAATTGGCTTTTTTTTATGACAAATTTTCTCATGCTTCTGTTAGTCGAGCAGATGTTAAGATAGATAGATTACAGTTAGGAATACAAATGGGAAAAGGCAAATTAAAAAAAAGAAAGTCTAATGAGTCTAATTCAAACAGTCTTCCTAATTATATCATTATGTAGCCAGGCAACAAAAAAGAGGTAGTGCTGTGTGGGGTAATGATACTGACAACAAGTTAAATTTGGGGATTTTCCCAGAAAGTGTTGGTCAAAGATGCAACAGTACTGATAAATTAAAGGAGCAATTGGACAGCCTGCATTCTTTAATTAAAAGTAAGGATGTCTTCTTCTCCTGTGTTGCTGTGTTTAACACTGATGATAAATCATGTCTGAGTGCAGAAGCAGAAGTGGAGTGCCATATCCCATGAATCAAGAAGTGTTGCTTTTGGTTCATGATATCTGAAAACCAGGCTGCATCAGTGCCACTTGCACCACACATCACTCATGGGCAATATGATGTTGGGTCTAAGGTCCTCTGAGTAAGATATGGTGTAACACTTGCCTCAGTATACAGAAAATGCTCACAAATGAAGTGAAACCAGTGAGCCAGTTCATGCAGCCTGACTTGGAGCCACTTCCCTCACATCCCCTCACTCCAACATGTATCCAATGTACCCTTCCAGTCGTGGTGGTGTACTTAAGCCATCAGCGCTCTGCTGACAGGAGACTCGCAATAGACAACAACATCCTGCAAGTAGAGGATCACTTGACCAATGGAGACAGTTGACGGCATTAGTAGGCTAGTTTTTGGTAGCTTTCCTAGCTTGTCTTGTACTGTAACATGTAGTGAACATTCAAAAAGAACAAAACACTGTCACTGGAAAATGGGTAAAACTCTCAGTAAAGTTTTTAATGGAACTTTTGGTTGTTTATTTCAGTTTTGTTTGGAAAAATTGTATCTGGAACAATTCAAAATATTTACAAATGTTTATGTTATGGAGGTGGTGCTTTTGAAACACTGTATGAGCAGAATAATCAACGGCGACGCCTGTAGCTGAATTGGATTTATTGTCTGTATAATGAGAGACATGATACACCAATCAGCATATGATATAGAGTAATGTAGCCTAAACACAAAACCTCACATTGAATCCATTAGTTGAAATACCACAGTGTATAAGTAAGTATAAGTATATATGTATGCAAATAGAAACCATAGTTGTCAGATAGATGTAGTGAAGTGAAAAGTTGAGTAGAAATATAAATGAGCATAAAATGGAAAGTACAAGGACTTCAAAATTGTATGTTTATAGAGTACTTAAGAATGTTTTTAGTTACTTCCCACCACTGATTATGTATTCGGATGAAGCTGAAGCTCATCGACTATAAGAACTGTTTTCCATGTAATCCAAATCCAATGGGTATGAGCGTTATATGCTCATACCCATTGGATTTGTCACCTGATATATGCTCTCTACTCCTCCTTTTCTCTATTCTTAATTTTATTATATTTGCTGCAGTACCTCAGTGCTCCATCAATCCAGTATCCCCACAGGGAACATTAATAATGCAGTGATTCTTTTCAATTTGTGAATTCAGGAGTTGAATGCGCACACACTAATTTCAGCCATACGTTGCTGTAGTTATTGTACTGTACTTACTGTCCATTATCAAGGCCTGCTTAAGTCTACCCACATAAACGGAAGAATACTGAGTATTTGACACAAACAACAAAATGGAGGCAAGGTGGAGGAAGGGAACTAATTGCATGAAAGGAGAAGGAAGAATTAAAATTACGGGTTGCCACTGTTTTGTGTTTGTACTTATGTGCATTTATGTGAGTGTATGTATATGTGAATAGATGCATGGCTGAATTGCAGGGACAACGTTTTTAGTGAGACATGCAGCAATATCCAGATTAATGTCGGTGCCCCTGAGGCATCTGTTGTCACGGTTGCATGCCAGGGATTAATACTGGATAGTGGACTGGTGAAACAGAAACATTGAAAAGAGCCTTTGACAAATGAGAGAAGATGGCAGTGTGAGGGCATAAATTACATAAATTAAGGATTCAGAATGAAGCAGATTAACATAAAGACAAACATTTCACAGTCAGGGATAGAGGTCTATCAATAGACTCTAGACAAAAAAGAAATTAGAAAGCCTGTATGATAGAGTCCCAATTCATTTTTTCCCCCCTTTTGCTTTTGAGGCTGGTCTTTGTATGCTTTACAAAAAGATCTTAAATGAATTTAAAGTGGCTGATGTGGAGCTGCGGGTCCAAATTGAGCATCTTTCTTTTTGCTGCTACTCCAAACTCTCAGTGGGGACTTCACTCTCTTCTCAGAGGAAAGCTGCGGAAGTCATTGTTAGAATAACACCAGAATAACACCTGCTGATACAAAAGTCTCTCACAGATCTTTCTGAAGTGTATTTGTGAACTATCAAACTGTTGTTCAACTCTTTAACAGACAAAGTGACATCCAATTACTGACCCTTTTGAAACACTTCTTCAGGCTTCACTCAAGGAGAAGTGGCATTTGAAACAGGTGCTGAGATAGATTAGAGGGATAACGACTGAGTGTTAATGGACCATAGCTGTGTTTTAGATCAACCAGGTAGGTAGAAGGCAGGAAGACGGAGAATTTTAAGTATGAGAGTGACATTCAATTGATGTCTAGGGAAAAGAGAAGAATTTCGTGGATGACAAAGCCAAGTAGAGGTGTTAGTAAGGGAGATACTGAGTGCTCAGCCTCATTTAAACTATGACCAAAAGCACCGTAGCATCTAATTGTTGTAGACAAGGTAGTGGAGGTAAATGAAAAGGTATTTAATTATATATTGCGGTAGGTGACGCTTGTGAAGCAAACAACCACCAGAATATACAGTATACACAGTAATACAAATATTTGTTATGGGCCAGGTAGTGTTGTCCAACTCTGGTGTAAATTAGGTGATTATGTTATGTTTTCTGTACATTTCATTTATTCATTCAGTACACGTGCTCCTTAGCTCACTACTGTGTTGTAGGGGTAGTGGTGCACACTGCTGTATGAGCTGCCAACCCTATAGGTTTGAAAACACCATAAAAGAATATGAGGTTGAAACAAGTGGTGAGACTGAACCAAACAATGAACAAAACAATGTGCTGAAAGACACAAAAATGTTCTGTGGGTTTATCATGTCAACAAAGTTGAGAAAGAAAACTAATCCATTGTTAAAAATAAAAACTATTGATTAGAGCAGCTTTTATGTCTCATGATGTTAATATGCCGTCTTAGATGCATTTACATTCCTACAAGATTAAGATTGCCAGAGGAAATCTGGATTCTTTTGCATGATTTTTAAAAAAATAATTTAAGTATTTGTATTGGTTATCAAAAGACCATAACAGTTGATAACTTTAAACTCTTACTGTAGATGCTGAGGGGGAAATACAATACAAATTTAATGATGAATACAATAAACTGAGTGAGATTATTCTTAATTTACTCCCTGTAGATGGATTGTCCATCCAAAACAACAGTTCATCAGCTTGTCATTGTCGATGAATTCTTTATAACATAATAGACTCATATCAACATTGTAAAATTAACAATTAAGCTTTAGCCACTGTTACAATCCATTACATTCCTCCTTGTATTACAGATATGTTGATCATGTGTCACTTGTCTGGATTGTAACATAACCCACTGTATAAACTATCACAAGCTAGGAATGGATTTCAAACCATTTATGAGTAATTCATGTCTAAAAAGCATTTTCCACTAATCTCTTTGTGACTCGAACATGAGCTGATGGGGACATTCAGCATATATGGCATTTGGCATATTCACAAAACCCATTTGGTACATGATATCATGGAGATTAATCTGTGTGGAAAATAGAGTCCATTTGCCCAAATTAAATTCCAATTATAATAATAACTCTTCATTATTCATCATTTACACACTCAAGCTTTTAAAATGAAAGAAACACTGTTTAAATTTGGATTTGCACAACATTATTGGACTGCTTTTCATGCTATTGAATATCAGATTACAGATTAAATTTAACTCAGAATGAAAAAAGAGTGTACAACTGCAGGTTAATGGAGGATTTATTGCAAATAACCATTAAAATGTGAAAGTTCATAGGTTAGGTAAAGGCCTGGGAGATAAACTTCTTACTGCATAGAGGAGGGAGAATGATTATGAAATGATTCTTTTCATATTACGTAACAAAGTGTAATTTGGCCGAACAGAGATGTATATTCTTGCTTATCAGTGGTTCCACCTCTCATTGTTTTGTGGGTGTTTAGGCAAGGATTTCCTCCATCAGGGTGTAAAATGCACTATATACAGCATAAAAACACATGAGGGAAAAGCTTTGTGATTGCATCACGTAGGCAAGAGGGAACAGGAAATTAAAGCGTAAAGCTAACCCTACACAGAAAGCGACTGTGTAGTTAGCATCAACACATACATTCATCACACTGATCCATATCTGAAAAATAGCTGAGATATATTGATTGTAAAAACACCTCATAAGTTCATGTTATGATCCAGCAGATGCAGTTAAAGCAGTTCTGTAAAAAGCAACTACAGAAAAAAAGCACAAGAACATTTTCTTGCCTTCAAGCCTGAAATCTCTCGGGTTCTCTTGGAAAGCTCTGCTACTCAAAATGCAAAATTTTATTTACCAGTTGGCTGTACTGGCCTCTCACAGGTGCACACACTAGGTGCTAAATTGTTCAATTATGAATCAGAGCAGAGGGCCAAAGGTATCTCTCCCGTCTTGGAGATGAATCAATGGTAATATTTCAGTGAGAGGTAAGAGGGAGAGGATGGATGGAAGGAAGACGAAGAGCATTCTGGGTTGTATCAATCATGTCAGGTAATATTGCCCCTGCTGTTTTGCCAGACACGGCAAAAGTAAAGTTGAGAAAGAACTAATTCCTTGAATTAGCATCATCTTGATAACAGAAAATGTAAAAGGTATTAGAAAGGTTTTTATTAGAAGAATAAATTCATATAACGTCATGTCATGTGTCTTTACATTCAGTTTTTAGATGAAGAGATTGGTGGGGTTCTGCATTTGCCTGCATTTTGCATGTGTGTCGTAAAGCAGAAACAGCACAAGATTAACAGGCAGAGAAACAATCAAGGAAGCTGCCTAGAGCCCTGCTGTTCAACCAACCTTTTCTCATTTCAATTTAAAACAATGCTGTGTGAATTTCCTTTTCTGTTTTGAGAGTTCTTAGTGCACTGTACAATTCACTTTGATCTGAACAATACACTATTTCAATATTGTCCGGAGATTGTTTGGTAGTTGATTGGCAGATGTGGATTTGGTGATGTGGGCCAAAAACCTGCTAAATGTGAAGTAGATCGGATGAATGGCTCTCTAGATATGCAAAGAACAAACATACATACATATATACATACATACATGCATACAGACACACACAGACAGAGGTTCCTTGCTTTAGTAGATAGACTAGTATATTTTGCTTGGAAAAAAATACAGCTGAACAAAGAACCATGCTTCAAGTTTTTATTGTGCTTTTGTCACACAGTATCTATAGTCCAGGTGGTCTCTTTATTTGTTGCAGCCATCCCAGTTGCAGCAGCTGACCTGCAGACCCTGAGTAATTCCCAGCTTCAGGCACTCAACCATCTTGAAGCAGGACTTGTGGAAGGTGTTCACTGCAGAGAGAGGAGGGACAATTGATGAGAGTGTAAACTGCAATTTATTTAATTTTAATAATTTAATTCTTTTTCTTCTTCTAACTGTGATATGTGAAAACTGTGTGAAATGAAATGAGATTGTAATGTTAAGTTGTTAGTTGTTGTTAGTTGACAAGGGACAGGTCTTGGTGTGGATGACAGTAAGACCACAGTACTCACCAGCGGGAGCTGGGTAGGTAATTTTGGCGCAGGCATCCAACTCTGGAGGGCAGGTCACTGTCGTCTCCACACAGTCTACACTGTCGGGAGCCTCACGGACACAGTTCTGACACTGCAGGGCCTCACCTAGCATACATGGAGACAAACAGGTCTTAGATCATATTGCTTTGATAAAATCCAATGATGAGGAATCAATTCATATTCAAATATTCAAGTTAAAATATGTTAGGATTAAAATCAGATGCTCAAGCACACATTTGATTTGTTTTTACCATAGGTGACGGCCACCAGGAGCAGGAGAGCAAAAGCGAAGACCTTCATTTTCTCTTGTTCTTCTGAAGTCTGCGGGAGAAATAAAAAGCGGAATAAAGTTACACCTTGAGACTAAACATCCAAAGTCTGTCTGTAGTATTTTATTTATTTTATGTATATATTCATAGTCAACAATGTGAGAGACACTTACCAGCTGAACCCGAGCAGGTTACTGTGTACCTCTCCTCTGTCTCCTCACTGCTTTTATACCATTTGAACTGCCTGGCACATCGCTGATAAAGGCCACAGCTGTGGGAAAGGATCCATATTGTGGAACTTTCTGTACCCAGTACAGAGACGTCAAACATGAGAAATGCTGGACCCTGTCTTAAGGTTCAGACTGGGAAAAAAAACTCAAAACACTGGCATACTGATACATAAACCTAACATGTATGGAAGACATTGAGGTTCTTAAATGAAACAAACTCAGACCTTAATATTTTTTAACTTGATATCTTAATTGACAGAAACCACCTTTATGACCACACATTATTTTTTCCCCTAATGCAGACTGCTGATAGTGAACACGTGATAGAAAAATGTGGTGTTAAATTTAAAAGTTCCCACCCCCAGTTGGCACTGCCAAGTGTGTTATGTTGAGCAACGTGGCATTTAGATTAGAAAAAAGTGTCAGCAGTGTTTGTTCCCATGCATCAGCCTACGGAAAAATGAGAGTGGCTGAGCTGAGTAAATAAATGAATGAAGTAAGACAAGAAGTGTAATATTTCCTTCTTTTTATTCTCAGCATATCCTGGCCTTGTTGTAGCTCCACAATTCATCCTGGAATACATATCACTGCATACAGTATGTATGTGCTTGTTTCTGTACTGAACTGTTATAGTGACCATTTTGTCTCTATGTTTTTCCAGGAATTAAAAAAGCCAAACATGTTGCTTCAAAGTGATTTCACTACTTCTAATACTGCTTACTAGTTCTGCTATTGTCAACGAACTAATCTCTTGTTATAGTTAAACCCCCTGCTACCACCACCAAAAAAAAGTATCAATAATAATACAGTTTTTTAAGATAACAGTTAATGTTATAACACTGATTTCCTCACTGAAAAACATGTGACACTATAGGTCATATCTTCTGCATTCTTGAATTGATTACCTTTGGAAGAAATGAAGGATTCAGCGCTCAGAATAAAAACACCAGTTAGACCTGGGAAATATAATTTATAGAGGGGTATTAACAGAACAACGTTAGGAGGGTGTGGCTTATGGCTCAGTGTTTTTTTCAAATCCTGGCTAGGGCCCTGCATGGCATTAGAAAAAAAACAATCTCACATGTGCTTTTTTATGGGGAACTTAATTTTAAATGTAAAAATACATGAGAAAAAAAACATGATAAACTCATTTAGGAACATGTTTTTCAGACATTTCACATTGTAAAACATGAATTTCACATAATTATTTTGGTTGTTTTACAGCATTTCCCTGAGATTTAAACAAGACTGGGCCTAAAGTAACTGGATATAATCGGATATGATAAAATCCTGCCCTAAAAGGATCCAGTATTACTTAAATACAAGAATGTTCATTTCCTGACGTTCCCTGTATTTATTCTAGTGTATTCCAATACATTAGTGCAGTACGTGTTGAAAATATGCTTGTTCTGAACGGGCCAATTGCATATTATTGCTCAAGAACCTCATATGTATGTATCAATTGACAAACGTATCGATTAAAAGGATAATAAATTAATGAATTAAATAGTTTAAATCCATATATAAACTTTACCAGAGACTAAACTGAGGTTCAACCACCTTCCATTGGTTGATCCTAGGGCCAATCAAACGTATCTGCGCTCCTATTGGCTAGTTTTACTATTTCTGCCTCTGATTTTTTTTCTCCTGTGTGCACTTGTTTTTCTCTTTTGGACAGTTTAACTGAGCGAGGGCGAACCTTTGTCCAGCGCAGCACGTCAGAACACAAAGGCCCCGCCCCGCTGTGATGTGACAGTGTTCATATCACACAGCCCCCGCTGCACTCAGCAACGGAGCTGAGCAGCTGTTCGCTTGTTTATCCAAAGTTAATTAAACCTGTGGCTGTCCGAACAACTTCACACTGGACATATGTCCGTTAAACAGCTACAGCCAGCAGCTGGCTTGCATAGCTTAGCACAAAAACTGGAAAGTGGTTTATAGCGTGGTTCTGTCCAAAGGTAATATTTTTTTCCGCACCAGCATCTCAAAACCTCACTAATTAACACACTGTATCTCTTTGTTTAGTTTCAAGTGCAGCTGTTTTCCTGTTTCCACATTTTTATGCCAAGCTAAGCTAACCATCTGGCTGTAGCATTATATTTAATGGACGAATGTCAAAGTGCTAACTCTGGGAAAGAAAAAAAAGAGTGTTTCCTAAAATGTCAGCTTGAATAGAAGTGTGTTCTAGTTTTAGCTTGATTGACAGGAGTCCTTGTCTATCATCATGGTAGCTCAGCAAGCATCTCCTCCCATATACCCACACTAAATACCTGGTTCTAATGAGTAAGTTCAAACCAGAATAAAGCTTCAAAATGTCCCTCCAGAAACCCAACAGTGTAGTATTTCACTTCTGTTGACATGGCATACACCCATCACTTCAGACCTTGTTGCTTTTCTTTTATGTAATCTTTTTGTAGCAAAAAAGTGGATTTTGTTCTGTTTTCATGCAGCGAACACACACCTGCTGTTTATAGCATAAAACTTCTTTAAATTCCAAAACAATTAACTCATGTTTTGCCTCCCAGAGTTCTCTGGCCACTCCAACATTTGAGGAATGAAAGATATAATTAAACAAGGAACAAAACTTTAATCAAATGCTGCCAGAAATTCCTGTGTCTCTCTCTGAATTACAGATATTTGAATTAAAAAACACAATACAAGTGAGGTACCCCACACTGCTCAATATAGTTATCTTCAAGGTGTTGACATCCTCTTCCCTTGAACAATTGATTTGATGTACCTTTGGTAATTTTTCCTATAGTCATGCATCAGTGTTTTCTTGGAGGCAGTGTAATGGATTTGAAATTAACTTTCTCCTACCCCAGCTGTTTGTTTTATTAAAAACAAGCTACAAATGCTGCCTGGATCTGTGTATAGCGATACCGGGCTGGAAACGGACTAGATATTGCAGTTAACTCAATCTAGCTCTCTTAATTGAAAAATTAAGATCTCAGAAAAGCCTGAAAAAGGAATTCAAGCACAGAAATAAATGCATTTTTAAGTCAGCCCTCTAATGAAGTGCTGCAGTGAACAGCCTCGTTGATTCAGATACTTCCTATTTATTAATTTTTTTAATGGATTTAGTAATCAGTGTGTTCCTGTATGATAGGCCTTTTTCACAGGAGCGACTTTTTATACTATTAAACGCAAAGGTGTTACGAGTAATATTAACAATGCCAGCATGCACAATACCAGACACCTGAAATTGGACCAGCTAGATAGAAGTCAGCCATCAGTAACTGTGTTATTTGCACCTGTGTTTTTCCTACTGTGACTTGTCAAAATTTCTTCTGTAAAGAAGGCTTTCTAGGTTCTCAAACTTAATGTTTACACTTCGTAAGATTTTTTTTTTTTTGGTGAAAATTGTGTGCTTTCTTCAGTTGTATCACAAAAACAGATGTCTGATGAGAAAGAAGACTTCTCCTGTGTAGCTGTATGTCATGTCATGTCATATTATGGTATGGTATACTAGATTCCAAAAAGGCAGGTACAGATGAATAATACAATATGACATATGGATGTGAATATGGATGTGGAACTGAATGTAAATATCCCCTCTATATACAGTATATGTATTTATGGGGGAAGGAAATGCAGAGGTGCTGTCTCTGGCTTGTGTTACTCACACTAAACTAATAAAACTCAGCTGTTTGTCATTTAGGGAGGCTGACGGTCACGTGACTTAGTTAATGTAATGATGATATATTCCCAATTACATTTCAGTATGGTGCAACAAAAATGGTGACTGTGTGTAACATAGACATTTAATTTATTAAATGGTTATGGGTCATTTAGCACCTGATTCAGAGTAAATCAGGAACTAAGTGGTGATCCTTGTAATAGAGCATGTTAACAATACACATGGTAAAATGTGCCAAACATTACAATGATAAAAGATTAAAAAGTCGTGAACGGTGTTGGAGGGCCATGATTAATTGTAGGAAGATGTCTGTGTTGAGCATGTTACACATCCTGAGGGAAGCAGCTCAGTACTTTATGTCCTTCGCTGCATTCTGTTCACATAGCTTCTCTCTCTGACACGAGCCTGGCATCTCTGGGGAAACTGAAGCCTGAAGGCAGAGAGTTTTTGTTCTTGTGGTACCTACAGTACTTTCAAAACAGCACAAGACGGCACAGGGATCACAATCCAATATGTTGCATTTCAGGGTATAAATTGTACTGGGGCTTCATTTCGTGACATTGTAAAACTCAACTGATAAGTGCTAAACTGTTTTATAGCTGAAGATGAAGCCAAGTAAGATTGTTTCATTGCCATCTTAGACCCCAATCATATCTGCTTCAGTGAGGGCAATTCTTTTTCTTCCATCTTGAACTTTGTGCTCATAAATATTTGCATCCTTGGATACAAGGTGGAAATATATAACAAACCAGCATCTATTCTATGCCTTTTAGAGATTAGGGACTTCACTAAAATGCCATCCACATCCCACCACTGAACAGATTAAATCCCAGCTGAGATGTGAAATCAGCTTTGCTAACTTGAAGCCTGTCACATTTTCGTAGAAGTTTCTGTCAAAACAAACAATCTAGAGATGATATACTGGATAAATTGCTCGATTGCATTTAATTTAAGGTCATACTGTATGATTATGTTAGATGACATGTTTTGGGGTGCTGTGTCTGTTTTATTTAGAGAATAAAACAGACTGCTTTGACTGTTTAACATCACTCTAAATGAAATATCAAACCAGCTTAACCATAGTGTTGGCTAAAATATCAAAATGAAAATTTCAAAGGTGGAGAGAAGGATTAAAAAGGTTTACTATGAATTCCTGGCAGCTTTTAAATAAAGTAAACATATACAGTAGGGTATCAAGGACAGAATATTAAGCTGAAAGGTGTAGTCTGAGGATGGAAGAGTAACTATTGATTAAAGCCTCTTTCTGTTTGCTTATTGTACTGCGCAGTAATGTAGAGAATGCTCAGTAAATTGAACACTTAGAAAGGAAACCTGGTTAATCAAAGGTCTAATAGCCTCAACACGAAGGAATAAAGGACAAAAGCTTGGAAGAATTTGAGCACAATGCAAATCATTTACACGCACACACTAATTTTGATTTCATACAGACGTGGCATCTTAAACTGACCCCCCCCCCCCCCCCACACTTATTCAGCATCTCAGACACTCAACTGGGTTTTCATCAGATATTCTCTTTAGAATTCCTTAACACCCCGGCCTGCATGCATGTCTTCAATTTTGAGACAAGTGCAGGGAGAAATCCCCTGAATAATGATATCTGGTCAAAGGTTTGGGGAATACAGAATTGAGTTTCCCATCACATGACAGCTCGTGGCAAAGGTATCACCTCTATTATCCATGATTTAGATGGTGAACAGCTCAGGTTCATTCAGTCACTTCTTCATTAAAGTACTGCTGCTGTAATTCCAGACGATTATACAGAATGCGAATGATACTCATGGCAGCCTCTCAATATGAGATGATGGTATATTTATTTAATCAGACAGAACCTAAAATTTATATAGTCAGATAAAATTTAGCCTCAAATATTTCAATATAAATGAGTTGCTGTACTGGTCGGAACAAGGGAAGAGTTAAGGTGAATAAAGGGATAACACATTTACAATGTAATCGACCTAATTAATTTTTTTTAGGTGTATCAAAATTATTAAAATAAATGATTCCTTAATAACTAATTTCATTTCACTATATACACTATTACTCTGTTTTACGCATATATTCTGTTTTGTAACCCAGAAACTGTATCACATAATTATTTATGGGTACTTCCCCAGTCTCTTGTTTAATTTTCTTGTACTTGAACATGGTTCATGCCAGTTTAAATGCCTAGCATGGGAGTATTTTAATGACACTTCCATGTGTCCTAAACAATTACATTGTCATTTCTTGCTTCTAATATAAAAATATATATTGATGTATGGGAAAATACTGTATATTGATGTGGACATTGGCGTTACTACCTGACTACTTTCTGTAACAACAAGCCTGAAACCACAAGGTTCTGTTCATCAGTTGTTCATCAAGATCAGTAGCTGTGTCACTCTACTGCTAATTACCTATTTGAGATTCCTTTATAATACATATCTATAACACATTAACATCTAACCAAGATATGGTAAATTGTTGTCTGAAATGAGGAGTCGAGGTAATCTAATGGAATTAATGTTTCAATATGTAGCCTAACAATGGTTAGGTGGTGGAGACCCTTCTCCAGATGAATGCTATTGTTGCTCTGTGTCTGTTGGATGTCTAAATATACCTGTGTGAAGGCCCCTTGTGCCTGCCTTGCTTGCTGCTGTGTCTTCTGGCTACAAAGACAGAACCTGAAGGTAACATGGTTGGGATAACCTGAGCCTGGTGTGCATATATGCATACATAAGGCCAGAGTCTACAGAGGTCTCCTCTTCCCTAAAGCTTGTATCTTTTTCACATTACAACACACTGTTATTCATCCACTCCCTACTCTACTGAAACTACAAACTTGTCATGCTTACTTACACTTAGACATTGTATAATTTGTGTGCTTGCTTTGTGTACCTGTGTGTTATCATTTTTGGCACAGATCTGACAACTGTTTGCTAACACATTCACCATATCACAATTATATGGTGATAATATGTTAATGTTGTGCTTATTGCTTGTTGCACTGCCCACAAGTGGCCCAAAAAAAAGCAATTCATTGCAATAACACTCAGAATCATCTGATCCTCCTGGTAGCTGATTCATCATTCACTCTTCACTGATCATGCATGCACAGTCAACTGTGCAAATATTCCTCCAGAGTAAAATACTGCTTTAGAGAAAAATCAAGAAACAGATTACCAAAGACCTCTGACAAGGACAAAACATTATTGTGGAGATTCCAAGCCATCTTGTTTTTAAATGTGCTGCTTAAATTTCCAGCAAACCAGCCCTGCCGATGGCATTTAGTTTCTAACGAAGCCTCTGCAAAGACTTTTAGCTGGAGAAGATTTACCTCCTTTGCCAGGGTGCTCTTTGTGGAGATTCTCTACTCTTAACTCATACTCATATGTTACAATTATGTTTACTGGGCACCTGGGAACACCACATGGCCACATGGTGGATACAGAGCAGAAAATGTTTACCATGATAACATAATTTCACTTCAAATTGTGTTACCATCTCTCACCTGAGTGATGAGAAGCAGCAGATGTCTTAAGTCTCTGAAGGTTTGAATGAGAGCATCAACAGCGTTATGGCTCAGCTTTATCTGCCAGTTTTATAGAGCAAAAGGCATAACATGACATCTTTTACAGTTGAACTGAATTTTGAATTTGTGTAATGTGCGTCTTTGATACCACAATGTGTTGTCATTGAGTGCTCCGGAGAAGTACTTACAACAGACATCTCACGCAACAAAGAATACTTTCCAACATTGTGACATGTGTGATGCTCACCATCACTGAAAAAACAAGTACAAGGTTAATGTGAGGCAGTGGGAGTGACATCCCGTAAGGCGTTGGTCTTTGTCAGGCGATTTCACAAGGGCACCCAGGGCGTGTCAGTTTGGCACGCAATATTATGATGAAGATCATGGAAGGAATCAGCCTCTGGGAAATAAAGTGGCTGCGACCAACATATTTCTTCATCATCAGTGAGTAGATGTAGTGTCTGACATGCCAGCTCACACAAGCTGACTCACAGAGTGGCAGTTTTCTTATTGTACTGCTGTATGAGCATTTCTCCACACAACATCATGAGCTCCTGGGAGGTTTTGATTATTGAGTTACATACCTTTAAATAAATGAAGAAATATATTTCCATGCTCATCCTTGCAGTGCACTACAATTCCTATTCACTAAAAAGACAAATGGAGGAGTCTGTGAAATAACACCAAATTGCTATTAAATTAGAAAGCATTGAGTTGCACTCTGTAAATGAAACAAAGCTTAATTTGTGCTGCTAGCAATGCTTTTAAACCGTGTTTGAATGATAATTTCATGCACAAAATTAACTTTGTTTTTCCTTCTGGGCAGAGCAATCTCTGAAACACTGTTTTTTTTCTCGGTGTTCTGTTATATTGGATGCTTCCTTCGAGGTTGCAGGGAGAATAAACAAAGCAACAGTGATTATGGCTCATTTTAACCACAAGAGCCATACTGAGGCCAGCTGTTCTTTTAGAGGGTCCAGTTAAATTAACCCTGAAAGTAAGCGTGCTCGCTTTAGCAATGTTGCGGTGAAGTGTAGGAAGAATTTCTGAGGAAGTAAAGTCAGATAGGTCTAAAAATAAGGCATAGAGTGGGACATGTAGCCTGCAGATATCGTTTCATGCAAACAAATACATTTCTATTTGAAGCACCTTTGTGTTGTCAGTGAAATACAAAAAAGACATTACATTCAAGCATAGTAAACCACAGAATTTCATTATTTATGTTCACATCAAGAGGAAATTGTGCACATATCTCTTAAACTCAGTGCTTATAAAGTTATACTATATATATTTCTGGTCTATCGCCTCATGAGAAATTCCTCCCGATGGTCCCACTCTGTTCTGATTGGTTAGGCTACACAAACAAACAATAGCAGTAGGACTTCACTTCTTTTTCTTTACTCAAAATTGAAACTGAAATACACCTGCACATGTTTGAATCCAAACCCGATCCAAAATATGCAAGTGGACAATGTGAACAACCCTTGGAACAACATTAGCAACACAAAGTGGATGGCTATTTGTGAGCATGCTCCAACAATCTGATGTTACCAAGAGGAGGAAGCATTGCATTGCAAGTGAAGTGTTCAAAGCAGGTTAAAGCCCTGATTTTTGACTTGTGGGGAGCATTTTACATACCTTCACCTCAAGTTTTGGAACTCCAACTCAATCAACTGACTGAGTTCACATTTTTCATTTCAATCAATAAAAAAGTTTTACCACAATCTCTGAGTCAGTCATCTTCTTACTGAACTTTAGAACTACAGTGTCAGATCAATATAAGCCACCTCGTTCACCTCCAGTTTCATCCGAACCAGCTGTCCATTGTCTCGACACTATGGGGAATATTCCTGCACAGTTTATGGTGTGACTTTCTGCAAAAAAATATCTTGTTGCCAATTTTTATCAAGACAGATGTGAAGACTTGACTATATGCAGCATGTACATGGATACCACTCCTACTGTTTGAAACTGAAGCCTGTTTGCAAAAGAGGCTGATTGCAAGTAGCAATCTATGTTGTCGGTCCTACTAAGTCTATAATAATAAATAAATCACTAACAGCCACAACAGATTTATTCACATAGCACCATTCTTGTCAGGCACACTCCATATTCTTCGTACAACTCAAAGGGGAAAACATACACATCCTGAGAAAAAGGCTTTAGAAAAACAAAGACAACAGCTGATAAGTCATTTCCCATCTTCACCCTAATAACTCACACTTCAGAATCCCGAGAGTCCTGGTAATAACACAAACTACTAAAAGTCATTTCAGATCATCCACTTGAGCCCTACGTTGCAAAAACAACCACTTGGATTATCCTTGCTGCAGCAAAGAAACAAAAGACATCCGACAGCACACACATAGACTCATGAGGGCCTGCGTGCTCACAAACAAACACAAACAAATAGCACAAACACATCAAATGGGATAAAGAGTCAAAGCTTGAGCTGGACTTTCGAGAGTATTAAGGCTGAGTGCCGGAGGAAGCCAGAGAATATTCACTCTATCCACAAAGTTGGGTTGGTCTCATTATAGAGTTACCTCCTATACCTCTAGACCCCTTTTGCTTAGATTTTATATTTTCTTGAGCATATGTTTTCCTCTTTTCCCCACTCTGTTTTACAAACTGAACACCCTCAGGCTAGGTCTCTTCATCCCAGTTTTTTTGTCTTAAGGTACTGTGACGTGATGGTTAAACATTTGCAGAACTTAATTATAACATACCTTCTTTTTATTCAATTCAGGTGAATATTTATTCTGGAATGTATATTCTAGACACTAAGAACATAAATCAGCATTCAAAGTTGTTTTGTAAAGTACACTTCAAAGTGACGTGAGACACAAAGCCAACATCAATAGGACGAAGCCGTACATTTATCTACAGTGCAACAGCAGGATTTGCAGCATCTCCGTTTGAGCTCAGCCTGCTATAATGATCGGCTTTTGCAAACAATTTCGAGCAAATATGGGATTTCCATTCACCCGTCATAATGCATGGACAGTTGTGATAACACACTACATTTGTCACGGCTCAGCACGGAGGCACAGTTAACAGTACAATATAAGCAGATATATTTACATAGATCCCAGTGACAACAGTTCATTTAGTTTAGCACATTAATTGCAGTACAGTTGCCTGCCATAGCCCACAGAGAGGTCATTTACAGTCTTTTGACATGGGGGTGTTTTTAAACAGTGCAATGAACTTGAGGATTTAACCGCTGCTTTATGTCCGCACTGCAGACATAGTAAGCAGAGTGGTCAAAGGTTTTCCTCTGTGAGGCGTGTGTTCAACATGTCATCCTAGTGCTTTGTGGCACAATGACTCAGAGGAGTGGGTCATGGCTGGCAGCAGCAGGACATAAACAGACTGGACTCAACTGCTCTGATCCTTAGCCCAATGAACTGTCTGGGAGTCAAATGGGCTACAATGAGCATGGCTTATCACTGGTGCCACCTGAGTGAGGCTCAGAATGTGACTGCTGAGCTGCACTGTCAAACAGCTTTAAGCTTTGATTAAGTCACCTTGAGGGCTTGTACCACTGTGCATGAGGATATTTATTCGGCAGCTGTCATTTCACTGAGTACAGTAGCTCATACTAAACCCAGCAGTCATGCAAAGCTGCTCAGGCTGACTCATGAGATCATTTTGCCCTTCTATACTGTAGGGACTCATGTTAAAGCTTAATCAAATCCTGCCAGTGTGCACAATAATACAAAGCTGTATTGGCTATTTATATTTTACACAATATGTTATCACACTGACCTTTTGTTGTCTTCAGCCAATGATATTGTTTTGTTGTGTCTCATTTAGGCAATTGTTCTGGTCCTTCAGGTGCTCCAAGGTGCACTTTGTGTTTCCTCCCCTCTAGTTGTCTCTCCACAATTGGTTTGTCCATGCTGTGCCCTTGCTCACAGCCACACCTCCATAATCCTTCCACTCTTAGTCAGCCTGCAGAATTTCTCATTCTTTGGGAACTAAAAAGGTATCTTTTTACTGAACAAAAAGGCTCACTTGCAGAAAATACATTCATTTGAATTAGGTCAAGTAGACTCAAAGGGTAAAGGATTTCCTTCAAAGGGATTTCAATGTGCCAGTGGCAACAAAACTGCCAGAGAGCAACTGGGATGTTCCATTAATCTGGAGTGATTTATGTAGTTTGTAACCATATGAACAGCCTCAAAAAGCACATGTGAAAACCAGCAATAATCACAAGTAACATCTCTCAACGGTCCACTGTACACCTGATTAGTCATCATCCCCAGCCAGATGAAACTGGCTTCTTATTCACAGCCTATACTTACATTACCAAATGAAACTCCCTAAGGCTCAGAATCACCGGAGGAATCCCACACAAAGCAACACCCTTTGATAAATCGGCACACAATCCGTGGCTGAGTTGAATTAGGTGGGATTATACTTAAATGCTTTTGAGTCTCCAGATACCTTATTTGATGTACAGTCTGTTGTTGAAACAAAGAGTAGAGAGAACATATTATATTACAATGTTGTGTCATGTAGGCAGAGGAGAAAAGTATCTTATATTATTCCCTTTTTACTAAAGATACAAATCTTTGCTGATCT
This sequence comes from Euthynnus affinis, assembly GCA_029490765.1. Classification (NCBI taxonomy): domain Eukaryota; kingdom Metazoa; phylum Chordata; class Actinopteri; order Scombriformes; family Scombridae; genus Euthynnus; species Euthynnus affinis. The sequence continues at coordinate 18,058,816 of CM055849.1, read as the reverse complement.
GAAATTCTAGGCAACATGACAGATTACACATTATTTAACAAATGCGCTCTTCAAGATGATCCTCATTATTGTGATTTACAATTCTCTTACCTCCAGCAAAAAGAAGCTGAGAGGAGGGCAATCTTGAGCTATAAACAAGTTTAAATGATAATTTAGCAAAAAGCTTTGATTAATCAGTACAAGACTGTGTTTGTGTCTAGTTTAAGTGAGCAGAAAAGTATCTCATATCTCTCTGAAATTTACATTTGTTATGTTTGTAGTTGAAATAATAATAATAACGCTTAAATAATGCATGGCTTAAACATTATCTCATTTAATGGATATGTTTTATACATATACTTTATTATGATACTTAAAGTTATTGTTGATCCTTTATATGTAATTATACATAAAACACGTTATGCAGTCTGTGAAGTATCAACAAGATATTCAACCCTAGATGGATATAGTGATGTGTATGGTCACTACCATCATTATAGTAGTGATTATTGCAATTTTGCCCCATCAATGTCTTCAGATGACGAATGAGAAGGATTGAAGTCCACAATTGTTCTGCTTCAATTCAAATATTACATAAACTCAAAAATTTCAGAAGCATTGTATGACAACATACAACAAAATTAAACCATATGGATTTTTTACATGTTACTGTATGTTTTTCCATCACCAGTAATCATATTTAAAAGAAGCAGTTGTGACAAACACAAACCTTTTTCTTCCCATCACAGAAAATGGTGTAGTACAAAGGGGGTGCTGTAGGAGAATTCATTAACTTTTTTGTGTACTATTAATAGCGATGGGCAATTAGAATATTCATGCACACTGCATGGCCAAGTCAACATTCAGATGCTGCATGGCCAAGTCAACATTCAGATGCTGAAGTTAATACTGTGTGTTACAGATCTATGAGTACGTGATCTGAAAGCACAAGGAGGTAAAATGGGATGCTGCGTGTGGAAGCTTAGAGGGAGCTCAGAGAGAAAGCCTTATGCTGTCGAAAAGGTCATGTCTCAAATTTAACAGGTAAACAGCCAAGATATTAGACTCAGTTATGAGGCACATGTCTAGTCTAGACACTTTTGATTGGACAGGTTTAAGGTTTTTGGCCCTTGAGTTTGAATATTTTATTTACGGCTTATATTTACAATTTTATCCTTATGACATTTAAACAAAAAATGTAAGTGAACTGGTGGAAAGGAGTACATTTTTGGTGCTCTATGAGATTTTAATATTGTGACCCTATTTTTGTTTTAATTTATTTTATTTAGTGTTGCATCTTTGCAGAAACAGCTGGAAATGAAAAGTCCAGGGGAGCTGACTAAAGGTCAGTTTGTTAATATCACAAAACTCAACGACTGAACCGAAGTTCAAGTTCAGACTGCAAATGTTTGGCTATAATGACAAGTGTTTATCCGACTGATCCATCAGCTAATGTGCCGCATGTGTGAAGGGTTTTAGTTTTCATGTGACACATACGTAACTCTCACACTGAACTCTACACCCAGCTGAATCTGCACTAAATGCAGCAGTCAATCATTAGAGAAGCGAGCCACTCAACCTTATTGTAACCTGCAAATTTTGGAAAAAAATGTTAAGTGGTGAGGGTATTGAACTGAATGCTAATTTTCATTGTTATCATAATTATTGTTATCAAATAGGCCTCTTCTATTAAAGGGGAAGGCCATCTATTTTAAGAACTCTCACTCTTTCTAAAGCTATAATCACTGAAGTGTAAAATTAGGCTCTGTTCCATGGAGCGCTGACTATGTGGAGTCACACTTAGTTTAGCAGTCACATTAAATTATTTTGTTTGTATTCCAGCATTGTGGACATCTATCAACCAAAACTCAAACAAATATCATATTAAGCATCAGAAGAGACTATCCTCACCAGAAATATGATAGTATCTGTGGTTTTTCCACTGCTTGAAACAACCTAATGTTTTCCAGACAAGTGACAAAGCAAAGGAAGAATTAGTATGACATTGTTATGGTGTGTTATAGTGTGGGAACAGGTTAAGGTGGAAGGGTTGGTTTATACTCTATCAGTTTGTACAACATGTTCCCTGAAATTTTATTCCTGGCAGTGTGGAGAGGACTTCAAAAAGACATTTACACTTTCATGTTTGTAGATAAAATTTGCTCAATTATAATAAGACAGGTAACTAAAACATGAAAGGAACAGTCCAAATAATTTTCGACTTTTTTTATCATTTGGTGGTCAAACTTTTCTGGGGGTGTTGGGGTGTGCTAGGGGGACGCATCACTTCAATATTTCTAAAATCCCGGCTGAAGCCCTCATCCTACAGTATTAAATTATTTAGGTAGGAGGACTTCATTAAAGCCCCAGTCGTTGCCTGTGGATCAAACATAGATTATTGGCTTTTAGAGCACAGAAGCACATGATGTTCATACCATTCCCAGGACCTATTGTAGGTATTAACTGGTAAATTCATTGATAACCTATTAGGCCATTAAGTATTATGTAACATTAACCAGAAAATAAGGCCTTCCAGAGATAGAATGAAAAATGGCAATAAAATTATGGCTTTTTCCCTGACAGTTGAATAGATCAGTTGTCTTTTTTCTTCTATCTTGCAAACGATTTAAAAAATATTTTTCAGTACAGCTTTGCAAATTCAGGCTACATCAACAGTCATCAACAGGTATGCCTTTCATTCTATATCTCACCCACACCTTCTCATGTGAATGCAGGAGCCCTTTCTCTAACATAAATGATCATGACAGGTGGGTGGCAGGTGTGAAATGTCAGAGTGACAAAGCCCATGATCTGGTCAGTTCGCTGTGTCGGCTGTCTTTCGTCGGGGGTTGTTGCAGCATGCGGATGGATGAGCGGTTTCGCGCCTGTGATTGGCCAGGGACGCGGTTCCCAGCAGGAGCACTGGGCTTTCTACTTGTCATTACTGTTGCTCCGATTCACAAGCCCCATGAACACCGCTGGGCTCAGTGTGCCCATCTTCTCTGCTAGGACTTGGGATTAATCTTACATTATTTAAAGCGGCGCTTCGCACCATGGACGCCACCATTTATCAGATCATATTTGGAGAGCTCGGAGACCTAAACTGTAGTTTGATAGATGCTTTTCAAGACACTTTTTTGGAAAACGCTTCATTGTCACTGCTGAGCACTGATGGTAAGATGGAATGTCTTCCTTTTTCTTGTTCAATGTTGAGAGGTGTTTTTGAAAACAATGGAAGTCGTAGTCTAAGCGTCTGCCTTTTTTGTTGTACTTTTTTTTTTTTTTTATCCAAGGTTTATATTGCAATGCCACAACCGATGAGATTGGAACCTGCTGGCCACGGAGCAGCACCGGGAGGATTGTAGAGAGACCATGCCCTGAGTATATCAATGGGGTGAAGTACAACACAACGAGTAAGACATTAAGCTGTCATGGCAAAAGTTCCTTATCATGCATTTGTTTGTAAAACCTGTGAGGTTTTTTCCCCAGAACTAGTTTGTCAATAATGAAAAAAAGAAATTTGGAGGTAGAGATGTGCTAATATCAATTAAAAGTGGAAAAACAAACAAACAAACAAAAACCCAATATGAATTTTAGGGCAGATATATAATAATTGCTCCTTGAGTATAAGAACACAAAGACAGCAAACAAATCCAGCAACTCAGTGACGCCCGAATATGAATTTTCATCTTGAATTGGATGATTTTCCTTTTCTTGGTCTGTTGACCCACCATCTGTTCTGATATGAAGTGATGGCAGTGAAAATCAGTGATCATTACACCTCCCGTCACTGGAACAGCTGCACCACAACGAGCATGTGTCATGTTCACGCAATATTAAAGGACAAATCCAACAAAATCACATAATCCTCATTAAAAAAAGACCTGCTTGTGATGTGATGGCAATTTTTGTTCCGCTTTTGTGAATTTTTTGTTGTTCCATCAGATAACGAGCCAGTACTTTGGACAACTTGGACAATGTGACATCATATTGATATTTGTGGTGCAGTGGACTTTTACATATGGAAGGAAACACCAGCAGTAAAATCCATCTTTATGTGTAGTTTTGCACATCTGCTCAACAATCATTAGCAACCAAAACAAAACAGGCAAAGATGCATATTTTTTTTATTTGCAACAGCCTTAAAAACATAATGTATGCTAAAGGACTATCAGCACGGCAGCACCATTTGCTGGCCACCTAGTAGAGTTCATTCATGCGGTCCCCTCCTGCTGAATATAGGCCACAGCAATTGCAGAAGGCTGGATTAATGGCATTTCAGCTGCACCTCAACCACCCAAGTCATTATTTAACCCATGCATATAACCTATTGGTATGTTATATGAGTATGTGTGAGTGAGTGTGGTAACTGTTTTAAACATTGTGACCTGATAAAGATCCAACTGGAATTGAAACAATTTCAATAATTTTGGAGCCTAAAGTGTAAATTTGTACTCAAAGTCACCTGCACTAACTGTAGTTCGCAACAACAGTCAACTTACACTTTCGAGGTGAAGAAGAGATGGTTTTATCTGCTGGCTTGAAAGGGTAAGCAATTCCAAAATTAAACTGTATCAGCCAACAGTTTTGCCAAGAGCTGCTAAAAATGTATCACAGCTCTCAACCACACCAACACTGTTGTGTTATGTGTTAATCATAAGACAGATGAAGATGTTGAAACACTCAGAAAAGTAAATTACAGCATTCATTTTACTAAATTACTCCTGCAATGCTTCGAGCACAAGGGCTCAGGGTGACTGTGTCTGAGGCTGGATTTCTCTTTTAACACTGCTGTTATTTGAGTAATAGGCTTAGGTGCAGTATCATTGCCCACTAACCCCCCACCGCACACACACTCACACAAACCCTGCTGTCTACCTAGTCACCTCTTATCGCATTGATTTACCCTTTGGCCTGCTGGTGCTTGGTATTAGTTGGACATACCTGGTGGTTGGATCTACTCGGTGTGAAAAGCTCAGTCATTTGCCATGACAACATGTGTTAACACCTTCTCTGACGTATACCCTCACTTGTTGACGCCCTTGTGGAATCAATGTAATATTTTTGACAGGATGAGGATTAAATATTGCGGCAGGATTGCTGTGATTGAATATTTCTGTAAAATGTAACATTTGGCTTTAGTATAATGGAATTATCTATGCGTAGCATCTCTAAGGCAATCATATAAATTCATCTCCTGTGGCCTCCTGCTTGTTTTAACCGATTTGACAAATCAAAAGAGAAAGAATGAGTGCAGTAATGAAAGAAAAAGTCAACTCTTTTAAACTTAAATTAATAGACCAGATGACAGATTTTTTTTTCTTTTGTTCCCTTGTGTAGAGCCCATGCTTAAGGTAATTATAGGAATCAGTCTTCCTGGCAGCAGATTGTACAGTTTTTATTCTTGCGCTGTCAACAACATTTATTATCGGAAGCGTAAATTTATTTTTACCACAGATTAGAGGGTAGATTAAAGTTGATAAATCACATATATGTGTTTTGCAATGTGCCTGAAATAAGACTAGATGCCATTACAGCGTATTTATGTCAAAAAATACTGATGATAATTACAATGATGTGTAAAGAAATCATTCTATTTCAGAACCTTATGACCGAGACTGAGAACCAAGAGCCAAGAACAACAAGTAGTAATGGAATATGAAGGAATGTATATTTTACAGTTATAAAACAAAGGGTATTTTAACACTTGTTTCACACATTCACTGCAGTATCTTGGGACTTTCAGCTGTCCAATTATAGTGGGAGATAATGGACATCATGGAATTTTATATCAGAGCCACTGTGGCAAGCTTGATCGGTTTAGGTGTCTGTGATCAATTCTCATAGGTGAAAAAAACCCCCACAGGAATCATGATCAGGAATTTTAATTGGCTGGTGAGAATTTGCAGTGAGAACTCTTTAATGCACTTTTGATCATGTGAAAGAGCTTTACAGTCTCTGTAGATTATGGCAGTGATCTATATAGGCCTTTTGGGGGAGGTTGACGAGACTGCAGCGCGACATCGCATGATTAGTCTTAGCATGCACTTCTCAAAAGATCAAAAATAGGTTTAAATCTCTGGCACTGTTCTGCAAAATAAACTTTAGGAAATCTGTATTTATTAATTTAGTATTTGATTCAATCAACAGCAATAACTCTTCACTTAGCGGGATATTTAAAGGATATGACAATTATGACAAATATGACAATTTACTATATTTTTCTTATTGTCAATAAATATCATGCAGAGTCAAACCAACAATGAAATCATCCTACTTTCAAGTTTTGTGTGATGACAGATGCTACTGTGCATGTGCGGGAACGCGGTTAAGTTTGTACTAAAATTCTTTAAAAGTTTACAATGTACAAAGTCAAGAGGTTGTTATATGTAGCTCTGTAAATGGAAACACGTTTCCACACGTGCAGTAGCATCTGCTTTACATGGAACTAATCTCCAGAGACTGAAAATGTGATTGCTGTTATTAGTCTTTTCGAGCCGTTTCTCAACAAACTACTGGCCATGCTCTTTGGGGTTAAGGAACATGTCGCACAGTCGGTCTCAGGAACATCTTAGGTGAAGATCAAAATTAACCACCCCACACTGAAATGACTTTACTTATATTTTATCACTTGTGAACAACCTAAAGAAAAAGTCATTTAAAGTCATCACACTGGTGTGATGTTTTTAATAGATTTTGGACCACAACAGAGGTCTAAGGCACAGAGGAATAAGATATACCAGGCTTCAGATACACACACAACACTTGTAAGTAGGATGAGTTCATTGTTGGATTGGCACATGAGATTTGTTGACAATAAGAAATACAGAAAATCTCCAGCCAAATTTTTTAATTATGGCAATGGGTGTTGAATGTCATGTATAGCTTTCTTTTAAAATACTGTTCATTACTGTATCGTGCACCATGAGATCCTAAATGTACTGTATTTGCAGTGTGAAACTTTGTGAGGTCCCAGTACTGTAAGTCTCCACATGTACAGATGAGAAGATAAAACAGATAGAGCACATATAGACAAATTATGTCAAAAACTGAAACTGATTTAAGTGATTCCCAAAAAGGAAATCATCTGGATGTTAAATTTCAAGAAAAAACTGTATCAGTGTTAATGCAATAATGCAAGTAGAGCAATTTATAAAGCAGATTCTGGTTAAACACAGTGGAGGTGCAATTTGCAAAACTCCTGATTGCATAATTGATACTTGAGATTCCGCATACTTTAGATTTACAACAACGTGACATGGGACAATGGAGGTGATTATCTTGAACCTGCTGGGTCTCATTAGCAGCACCCATCTGCAACCATAGATAAATAAAAATTTTAAATGAGAAAATAGGTCAGACTAAGAATAGATGTAGACTCGAACATCACCCGAGCAGGTGTTAATTAAGACAATGCAGTTACACAGGGATTCTAAAAGTACAATTTGAAAATTAATTTGATGTGATGCTGTTTCACACTGTTTGCAAACTAAGGCCAAATGGATACATGTTCTTTTTAATTCACTCTCTTTGGCCATATACATGATCTGACCTATGGGACTTACAGCAGATTCTTTTCCATTTGCTTCCTCGGTATGTCCAGAACTAAACGTTTAATGGCCTGCATATTAGAAAAGCACGAACCAGGATGGACTACTGTTTCATTTTGAGGACAAGTCTCAGTACTTTGTTCTCCTGATTGTTGTACACTGAGGGATATACTGAAAATGCCGTATCTTCTGTGGAACCTCCTAGGTTTTCTGTAGTACTTTAAAATGAATGGCTGAGTAAGTTTAATGTCAGCAAAATGGTGCAATCCTCTACAAAAATCAGAGTTTTCGTAGACTTAACAGGGCTGCTCAGGTAAGGGGCTATAAATTCCTTTCCATTTCTTCAAGCATATATAAATATTAATGTCTGTGCAGAGTGGCTTAAGAGGTTTATGCATTTTTAAATCTTCCCGTGTCCCTTTTTTTGTGCGCATTTATTCAGTTCTGTGGTTTACATGAAATGCACATCACCACTGTTGGGGCAGAGTTGTTAGATGTGGTTTAAAGTCATTCATTGTCTCTGCTTTGTCACTACGATGTGACGTGCTTTCTGTCAAGCCTCAGGCAAGACAAGATGTTCACAGCGGTATAGATGAATGATATCAACAACGGAGTGTCAGTTTTGCAAATTCAAGCCATATCTCGGTGGCCCGTTCGCTTTCTCTGTTCAGAGGAACCCGGAGACCTGTAACTGTAATTATTCAGTGAATCACGTTTTCTTCCTTTGGTAAACACACCTCATCCCCCTGCTCCTCTGTTCATTGTCACCGAGGACACATCCTGTCAGCACATAATGTACCTTTCTAGTCAACACAGCTCAAAGTCAGGATTGCTGCTCCTACAATGGAACGTTATTGATTTTCTTATCTGGATTAATAAAGACCAAGTCATATCAGTGTTGCAGTGTTTATCAGCTTCAGAGAAAGGACCAGAGCTGCTGCAGCATAGCATGTTGGGAACACAGCTTGATGTTTTATTTTAAGTCAGAGATGAGTCTGTGCAAAGTACTTTGGTATTTCCGAGGCAAACATGAAACTGAAATAGAACAGTGAATACATTGAGGCAGGTTTTATCATTAAACATGAAATTGTTGGCTTTCTTGATAAATTGCATGGTTTTATCTGTCAGAATCCTCTGGTAAACTGCACGAAAGAAAACATGGACATAATAAATTAGATGCTTCATTGAGAATGGGTTAAAGGTCTTATTAAAATTGAGCCACTTGTGACACTGTAGCAGTGGACTCTGGGCACAAATCCTTTAAAAGTGTTTGAAGATGTAATGTAGATACTGTCAGGAGGTATGGTTCTTTAACCAATTAAAGAAATGGGAGACATTTACTTGAGCAGTGTAATAGAAATCCTTCCGCTTGTCAAAAGCTTACTCAATGTACTGTCTGTATAACGTAATGACTCACTAATGTTTAACACTATGAAGTTTGATGACAGTCTAAATGAACATAATACTGCTTTGCCTGTTCTTGTCAGTCATTTCCCTGGAGTTCCCTTGTGGAGGAGTAAAATGAAATCCACATTTATAACTTAAAAAGCTGTGAAAAGGCATGCAAAGGCTTGTATACAGACAGTGAACAGTTGAACTGTATTGGTTTGGAATTTTCCAAACCACAAAACATCTTATTTTAGACACTCATCCTAACTGATGCAATTATCTTCCCATGTGCAGTTTCTCATGCTGGGAATCACACACTTCTAGTTGTTACAACTCATGCTAGTTTTCTTTTCTGAATCCAATGATTGCACCAAAGTCTTCTGTAAAGTACCTCTCCTGTGGTCTATGTACCCCCTTGAAACCTTTGATCCACTTCTCCACGGTGAAACTGGGTAAGAGGTTAGTCAGTCAACAAATTCAGGTCGAGCGTGTGAAGCAAACATTTCACTAGCCATTGCACACCAAATTCCCCATGGGAGTCAATCAGCACCAGCCTCCTCTGGCTGCACTCAGGATTGGCTCAGCATCCACACTACACTACAGTGCAAGAGCTGGACAGCCATTTTTAAGCTAGATTCACGCAATACTCGCATCTAAATAGAGAACCTCTTCTTATGGATTAGCTTGTGTTATTTAAAGGCCCCATATTGTATAGAGGGAGATTTAAAAAATGCTCAGTCTACACAGAGATGCACACAGCCCGTATTCAGAAACTGTACTTTAAATTAGCCGTTCTTCTGTAAGGTTGTGATGTCACAACTATATGCTCAGTGTTAGGACCTCCCCCTCATGACCAATGTGCAAAAGGACATTGTACTTCTGAAAAAAAAAAAAACATTGCCAGTGAATGTCAGTGAAGAATCTCAGTTATCCAGGTCATGAACAAGGAAGGCAGGCAGGCAAAACATTTCAAGATAAGATTAAAGCCAGTCCAGTTGCCTTTTATTCAGCCCTCCTGTTTTTTGCCAGTGAATGTAATGCAGGAAACAATTTTTTTTGTAAAATGTATTCGGCAAAGCAAGCTAGAAGGCAGGGTTACATGTCTTTGGAGTGCTATGTTGTGGTACAAAGGCCACAGTACCAATACGAACAAATTGTTTGATTTTAACAATAATGGTCAGGCCGAAAAGAGTTTTTTCTTATGGCAGTGACCTACTATAAATGAATTGCTTATAAAATCTGGCAGCATATGCATGCATTTTAGTTGTCTAATGTGGTATAATATGTTCTCATTATCCAGACACGCTATCCTCCATGTTTGGCTTGTTGGTTTCCCTCAGGGCCAGAGACTTGTAGTGCATGCCATTTTGCTCATTTTCTCTCACCAACTGGTTTCAATACAGCTGTGAGGTGTGAGAGTTTGACAGCAAACATGCAGGAAAACATTTGAATCTATGACCTACAATTGGAGTTATTCCTAATGTGTCATGAGGGCATGAGGAGAAATGCGATAGTTTAAGAGACACAGCTGTGAGTAAAAGATTACCCAGCAACTTTTCCTAAGGGTCTGTTGACCTGTCTGCTTCAGTGGTCATCACTAAAGGCACAATGCTTTTTAAGAGGGATCCAGTGTTCCCTGCTAATCGAGAATCGAGGTTTGATGCTTATAAGACGTGTTCTATTTGTATCCAAACTTGTATGATGTTTGTTTAACCATTGAAATGATTTTGATGTGTATTTGGACATTGACAGGGTTTAATCAATTAGTCAATCATCAGAAATTAATCTGTAGCAATTATGATAATTCATTGTTTTAATCATTTTTAAAAAAGAGAGAGAAAAACAAACAAAATGTGTCTGCTTCAAGTGTCTCAAATATGAATGTTCCTGGTTTTCTCAGTCTTCCGATATTAAACAGTTTTAAGTTGAATATGTCACCTTGCGCTGACTGGCATTTTTAATTATTTTCTGACATTTTACAGACAAAATTCATTAATTAAACAGTAAAATAATCCTTTTTGTATCAATAGCTCTGCCCCCTTGAGATAATAAAGCATTAAACACATGGACTTATGAAACATATTTAAATAAATATGCAAAGAAATTGAGCAATGGTTTCTTTTTGTAACCATAGACATTGCAGTTTTGTTGATCCATCATTAATCAGCCATAAGTAATTATGAATATGAATAAAAGTTTCACCTTGAACTATACAGTGCATCATTACTTAAACTTGTTCTTCATTTCAGATCATCAACTTAAAAATCATGGAATGACCTTCACAGCCTTATAAATCTGTTTATTTATATATTGCATACAGGAGAAACAAAATCTTTACTTAGTGTAATAATTGTTTCTCTCTCTCCTTGCGTGAGTCCAGCAATTCCAGCTGACTGACTCTGAAACTCAAATAAAACCTGCCCCCTTCTCCTCTGCATTCAACTAAGAAAAGCCACACACTTTAAATTATCTTCTTGAAAATACTCACCCTCTTAGACATCTCAGTAAAACTGAACAAATGATAAGAGAACACATTCATTTCAGGTTCATCAAAGTTTCACTGGAGAGGATATTTATTTCAAGGATGTGTCTGATGGCTATACAACCTCGCCATAAGGCATATGCTAGAAAGACATTAAAACTTCTGTCACGTACTGTATGTACATTTTGTTCCTTCCCATTAATTCATTAGGAAACTCAATGAACCATGGCAGTGTCAATAACAGCCCTTCTCTCCATCCTTTCTCAGGGGAAATTCATAATTTGTCAGTCTTGTCTGTTCAACTGTTAAGAGACATAAAATATCCTCAAAAGTTCCAGCGGGATCAAACTAGAATGTAAAATTTGTTCAGAAACATCCAGCTGTCTGCTGTCACCCTATTCCAGGATGTCTTTGAATGGCCCCAAAACTGAACAAGCTATTCTTTGTAAAGTGGCATATTTCCCACAAGGTTGCTCAACCTCTATCATGCCTCTGAGAGAAAAACCTCTGGTGCTCGAGTGGAGCAGCACAGCTCCCTGATCAGGTCACCAAGTCACACAGGCAGCTGGTTTGTTATCCAAGGCCTTCAGAAGATATACAACATCACTCCCCATACTACACTGCATACGCAGTTATTAGACAAATTGTATTCCTCATAATTGACTTGTATTGTTGAATAAAAACAATTCCCTCAGTCAGTCCAAACTGTTGTTGAACCCCAAACCTGAATGTTTAACAAAGGAAAGATTAGTTTTATCTTTCTCAGGGGAATATATAGGCTAAGTATGCACAATTATTAGGCAACAAATTGCAAAAATTGTTTATTCTCAATTTTTAGAGTAAGTGTAACAAATTGCCATGAACCTTCCATCCACAGAGTCTGTTAGTTTCTTGATCAACTTTTAATAAAGCAGCAACTGCAGCCTTCCAAATACTGTTCAAAGACATGTATTGTCTTTAAACCAAAGATTTTCCTACTGGACTCATAGTCATTAGTTCAAGCCATTAGTCAACTAGTTGTTGCATGTTTATGGCATTAATGTAATTATTTAAATATATATATTTTGGGGACATCAGAAAATTGTTTGAGTTCCAGGGCTGAGAAAGAACGTTAAGTAACATTCATAAGTTACATAAGTAACATTCTTATCATGTTTGGGAAGGGCCCACAAGTTCTTAATAGGATTTAAGTCAGGTGAGGAAGGGGGCCAGGTTAGGTCATCTTGGAGGCCTTTGCTGGCTAGCAAAGCAGTGAAATACTTGGATGCATGTGATGAACATTGTCCTTCATAAAGATCATGGCCTTCTTGAATTCTAAGGACTTCTTCCTGTACCACTGCTTGGAGAAAGTGTATTCCAGAATTTGGCAGTAGGTTTGCAAGTTGATTTTCAGTCCATATTTAACCCACTCTTATTAGACTTTTTGTTAGCCTTGCCAGTGCTGAAAAGGTACCTAGGGTTGTTTTTATTTTCCTCTATTAATGAGTAATAGGCGACTCTGGCATTACAGAGGGCTTTCCTTTTTTGTTCCAGTTTGGTGGAACGCCATATCTTTTCAAGTTTTTGCAATGTTTGCTGTAGTGGGTTTGGGAGTTATAACATGGAACTAACCTCTTTTGTTTTACCTTCTTTTATAGAGGGCCAATGGAGTCAAGTATCATTTGCAGTGAGCCTACAGCACTATCATTAAGATGATCAATTTGAGAGGGATCAAAGTTAGCATAACAGTCCTTTGTTTTGAGACGTGGAATTGAATCAAATGCTGATGGAATCACTTCCTTAAATTTAGCTACAGGACTATGAGATAGACATCTTGTGAAGATATTTTTGTCTAATGGCGTGTAGTCTGGCAACAGGAACTCAAAAGTTATTAAATAATGGTCTAATAAAAGAAGATTCTGTGGAAAGACTATTAAATGTTCAATTTCTATGAAATATGCCAGAACAAGGTTGAGGGTGTGGTTAAAACAGTGAGTGGATTTATTTAATCTCTGAGAGAAGCCGATTGAGTCTAATAATAAGATGAACACAGTGCTAAGGCTATCATTATCGACATCCACATGAATATTAACATTGTCCACTATAATTACTTTATCAGTACAAAGGACTAAACATGATAAAATCTCTGAGAATTCTGATGAAAATTCAGAGTATGGGCCAGGAGCACAGTACACTATAACAAACAGAACTGGCTGTTTTCCAGATTGGGTATGAAAAACGAGGCTTTTGAATAAATTATGGTTAAGTTTAGGTCTAGGGCTGATTAATAGGCTTCAGTTGAAAATGGCTGAAACTCCACCTCCATTCCTGGTGTCTCAAGAAATGTGAGTTTTAATATGACTGGAGGGAGTGGATTCATTTAGGCTAACATATTCTTCACAATGCAGCCAGGTTTCAGTAAGACAAACTAGACAATATGATAATCTGATATTAGATTGTTTGCTAATACAACTTTAGATGACAGAGATCTAATATTTAAAAGTCCACATTTAATTCATTTATTCTGTTGTACTATTGCAGTAGGGGCGTTAATTTGTATTAGATTTCTATGTATAACGCCTCTTCTGTTCATTTTAAATTTAACTGATTTAGGTGATTGGGGGGCAGACAGTTTCTATGGGGTTTTGGGTGGGTAACTGCTCTAATGTAAGCGCAGAAAGGTGTGTAGGACTGCAACTATGCCTGCTGGTCTCAACTCTAGGTTGTCATGCTTTTGGTCTACTAATAAACTTGGCCATATTTCTGGATATGAGAGCTGCGCCGTCCAACGTGGGATATATGCTGTCTCTCCTAATCAGACTAGGTCTTCCCCAGAAAGTCTGCTAATTATCTACAAAGCCCACATCATTTGCTGGACACCACCTTGACAGCCAGTGGTTGAATGATGATATGTGGCTATATATATGTCATCACTGGTCAGATTTGGCAGGGCCCGAGAGAAAACTATGGAGTCTGACATTGTCTTTGCATATGTACAGTACACACAGACTCAACATTAACTTTAGTGACCTCCAGTTGTGGTAACTGAGAGTCATTATCACCAACATGAATAATAAGTTTATCATGTTTACACTTAATGTTTAGCCAACAGTTTCTAATGATATTCTATGCCGCCCACTATGGCCCCAGTAATACATTTGACTATGGTTGCCAGTGTTGCTAACTTCATGTTTCTCACAATAGAGTTATCAATAATCATAGTTTGTTTCTCTGCAGGTGTGTCTCTGAGTGAGTAGAACCTATTATAAATGTGAAATGGTTGTTGGTGAACTGCCTGAAGGACAGTAGGAGCTACACTGGGTGCTACACTGGGTCAGCCTGCACTGTACCTACATCTGGGTGCACCTGACCACTTTTTGCTCTCCAGTTTTCAGTTTTTGCTGCGTTACAAGCTTTCTAATTTTACAGGTAAAATGTACACTAACAGAACAGTAATAGAGTCTTGATTCATATTTGATCAGCATTGCCTAGTTTGATAGTTTTGTGAGCCAACTGTGTTCTGCTGGACGGACCTCATATGCATAAAGTTGAGGTCATAATTATGCAAATTGAGATATGGTAGTTGGTCCGTCACATCACTGTGCTGTATTCATCATGCACTGCGTGGCCAAATCTCCTGATTTCCATAGAAAATGAATGGGATCTGTTGATTTGACATCTGTCAATAGATTTGGTGTGTCTGCACCTTGAGCCTCACCTCCAACACTGCAAATAAGCTACATCTGTTTCATGTACCATTATCACTAAAAGAGGCAAAGGAATAGCTAAACATGCTGAGCTAAGTTAGCTGCTAAGCTAACCGCTAAACTAAAGTAACTAGCAACTGTGGGATTAGCAAGAAAGTTGTTTATAAGAAGGAGAGAGCTATAAGTACTTGAGCAGAACTAGTGTAAGTTTAAATGTGTAATTAGCTGGATTGAGAAGATACAGATACAGAGAAGATACAGAAACACTATCAACAACACAGAAGCTCTGGCTACTGGAAATGAGACATTACACTTACAGCAGCATGTCCAACAGACAAATGAACTGGCCACACATTCATTCATTACACAAATACTTATCACCTGAAAATGCTTGAATCTAATAAGCATTCAGGTTTATATGGTTTGGAGTTGGAAAATGTGCATAGAAATATTGATAAGGTCAGAACACTCACTTACCTAATAATTGTACACACAGTGTACAATGTTTGACAATCCACATGAACAAAATAGGCCTTTGTTTTTCCAGTTTGTTTGATTGATCTCTTAAACAAGACGTTGGTTTTAAATGACAGGGGCCCCAAGCAATCCAAACAGAGGGCAAATTTGTAGAATGCGTCTTATCCCATTGACAAGAAGTAAAAATGACAATAATGCCTATTTATATTTTCCATCATGTTTGAGGAAAGTCTGTATGAGAGATTGCAGTTGGGTAAGACACACTTAGGCTATAAAATGACTGTTGAATCAAATCAAGTGAAAAAGGCTTGACTTTCCTGCTGTGTACTTCTGTGTCTCCGAAAAGTACATTTAGCCAGTGAAAATGCACATCCCTAGCATTTATTTGTATGCTAATATATGTTAGATCTACTAATGGATCATCACTAATAATTACATGCTTAGCTCATGAGAACATCGCTTCAGTACGTTACCACTGATGCATGTAATCCCTGGTCTGTAATGAAGCTGTTAACATATTCTATGCTTGGATGATTTTTTTTTTTAGCATTTGGCTCAATTTACAATGGTTGTTGAGTGACCTAATGATCCCATATCTGGGGAGTAAAAATCTGGGTTGCAATTACTGTATATAATTTAAAAGATTTGCTTTAGTCATATCAGTGTTATTTCTCAATTGTATACAGAGATAATACTAAATAAAGTTCACAGCTATTTAAAAAGAAAGCTGAGCATCTTTGCAGGTGTCTTACTGTCAAAATCTGCTTTTGAGGACTCTTGAAACAGTAAGAGAATGACAACACCATGATAAGAATGTA
Organism: Euthynnus affinis; assembly: GCA_029490765.1. Classification (NCBI taxonomy): domain Eukaryota; kingdom Metazoa; phylum Chordata; class Actinopteri; order Scombriformes; family Scombridae; genus Euthynnus; species Euthynnus affinis. The sequence continues at coordinate 18,042,435 of CM055849.1, read as the reverse complement.
TCCATGATTGAGCTGTTGTTACATGTTGTTAGGCCACTTCTCCTCATAGTTGCCCTGGCAGCTTTTCTTGTTCTGTGTAATCAGTTTATTCATGACTTGACAATTCCTGTCTGAGAGCCAGATGTTTGATGGGAGGGTTAAACATTAAAAGCTAATTGTTCTCTTGGTTTTTTCGGCCTCTTGCTAAATTGTGTAGCTTTCTGTATTCAAGGGAGCTGTAAGTGCCACTGGGATAAATTTAAGCAAGGAAGGGAGATTTTCATCCAAAAGCAGTGAAGATCTTTGCAACTTTCTGGTTGCACACTTGCTTTAGCCTCAGGGGGAACTGCATGAAAAAAACATGTATTTTTCTAGCCATTGGAGTAAACCTTTTTTTTTTTAAGTAAGAATTTTTTGTTGGTTCCTAAGTCGCCAAGAAAGTTGTTCCTGCTGCATTCTTTGTGAAGCATGGATGTAGGATAAAAACATCTCATATGTGAATGTAGTCCTTCAGCAGGTTGTTCAGGCAAGTAGTCAAAGCTTTTAGACAAACCTCATATGTCTTTTGTTGATTGGATCACTGGAGGTTGACCACAGCTTGTATGGTAAGGTGGTTGATGACGGTGCACCAGCACAGTCATTTTGAGAAATGTTTCTCCTTTAACCCGATGCTGCATTTCTGCAGCCACATCTCCAACTGCCATCTCAATTGTCAGGTGAAAGAGGAAGAATGTGGCACAGAGGCTTACAGTCACTGTGAGAAAACAAAACAGGCAGCAGAGATTTCTATTCAGGTTGGTCCCCTGTGTATGATTCTACCTTCCATCTTGCTGGCTTTCATACAAATGATAGTCTTTTTGGTATCAAAATGAATTCTGCACCCATGATAGTTATGTTCCCGAGATGTATTTTCAACCTCATCCTAAAAGTAGAAGTGGGTGTCTAATTTTGTCTTGTGTTGTGTTTCTGCACAAACCACAAATGTATTTGACACAGAAAAAGCTGGAGTGTCTTTCTTTAGAGCTATTCCTCCCCCTTAGGCTGTTCCCTTTATACAAGACATGAGTGTGTAACAGATTTCACAAAGGAAACAGATGACAAAACAAAGCAATTCGGTACAGTTTGTCCATGTGTATTTGATTTCTAAACTTTTTAACAGTATAATTTATTTCATATGCAGCTGTTTAGTGCAACAGCTTCGTTTTCCTGGAGCAATTCAAAGGACATCAATAGATGCATAAATATTCCTTGGCAAAAAGGAACGAAAATGTACGTAAAGAGACAGGACAGGTTACAAGTTAATAGGCTTTTTACCATGAGCATATTTAAGCAATGATGTGCTCATTACTGATAGAACTCGGCAGGCAGTGCATATATCTGAAGATCAGAGCATCAGAGTAATATTGTACAGCTGTAGTGCCAGAGAGCTCTTGCCTGGTGAGATGAGCTTAAATACTTTGTGATCTACATGTGACTTGTGATCAAATATAGTTGAATAATCAAATATCGTCATAGAATAAATAGCCCTGAGACATAATTTGGACTATGTGCTGATAATGCCAGGGAAAGCAAAAGGAGTTTGTTTTTTGTTGAAAAGGATCAGCACCTCTGACAAAATGTGTAACAAAGTGAATGTGACAAGGGCGGGACAGTATTATTTTTTGTGAAGCGGTTTAGCTGCCACATTGCATTTGATCAAACTTGGGTCAATCAAGGGTTTTGGAGCGGTTGCATTTTAATGCGGTGATGTTGACACGTTAGTGTTGACAGGTTAGAGTAGCTAGAGATACAATATGATCTGAACCACAGGTCATCTAGGTCATAAATATATGATTTTTGGAAACTGGGGGCTTATGATAGTTTCTCTCAAGATAGAGAACACTTTGTGTTTTCCATTTCCATGTTTTCCGCTTCCTTATGAAACTTAATTCTGCACAAGTCTAACTCCTGGGTGCATTTAGGGCAGTCCTTTCCAGCCAGATGATAAATACTGGAAACATGTGAGGAAATAAAAAAATGTTTTTACTTGCCCTTTGAAAAGGACACTTTTGCATCTAGGACAGAAAGGGCAGGGATGGTCGCTGACACACACAAAAAAGCAAAAACAAAAGCCTTGGAGATGAGATTCAGGTCCCACAATGCAAAAAACATACCTCAGTAACATTATTATACAACAGTTCCAAAAGAATATTAAAAGATGTGGCACTCCATAAAAAACTGCAGCCCTCTTTTTCCAGTTTATTTGAGCTTTAACTTACTCATTTGGGATATTGAACAAATATTTTAAAAACGTTACTTCTTATAACTGATATTGCTGACACATACACTTAAGAAATGACGATGTTTAAAGGAATATGACAAAAAATACAGAATGTTTAAGTATCTTTTTTGTATCTCTGTTGTTTTTCCATCTATCATCCTGATTCAATTTCTTTCCTCAACTAAATTACTGCTGGTAGTACAGTAAGTGATGTGAAAGAACCAACCCTATCTCTGAGAAATGAGAAATGAAGTACATATGCTACTAAATGGTTTTACTTAATATGATTTGCGAAGTGTTACGTTCCTGTACCACACAGAAGTTGTAAGGAGGTGGTCAAGCTATTTGAACATAGAGAATTTTGACACTGAAAACTGGGGCTTGCGTCTTGCATTCTGCATGTGATTAGTTTAGATTTAGGCTGCAAAATGCTTTGATGAGTCAAAGATGGCGATTTGGTCAAATATTTTATTTTAAGTAAACACGTCATGTCCTGTATCACCATTTGCTTTTCAGTATTCAGCCAAGTGGCTAGTTGCCACAAGTGAATATTGTCATGTCATGATCAATGATTGTCATGATATTTATGTTGTCATGTTGTATTTGCACCCTCCTGCCTTTGTGTCCTCACCTGCCCTCTGACATCTGTCTATGTAACCTGGCAGCTTTGCTCCAGTTCCTGCTGCCTGAATGAAATATCAAACTGCAACGAGCTGTGAGACTCCTGCACTGTTATTGTATGGCCTAGTTTACTCTGTTCCGCAGCTCACAAAATTAAATATACCAGGGTTTGGAAGTGAGGCTGCTGTAAATGGCTCAGGTGTACGCCTCACATGAGTAGTTTGGGTAGCTCAACACTGAGATATTATAGCCTTTCATCTTTACTACAATTTGACACTCATCATCATATAAAGCTCCAATTTTGCTATTTTACAAAACAACTGGAATAGGGTATTTTGTGATAAGCTGTGCATAGCAGCTTTGTGCTTTGAGGAGGCATTGCAGTCATGTCATGTTTTTTTTTTTCTTCACTCCATCATTCAGTAAATCAACATCTCGGCACAAAAGTAACACAAAACTGTAGAGACAGATGACAAACTGAAGCACAGAGCAATGAGACCCAGAGAAAGAAAGGCTGCCTTTGCTTCTGGTCCTCAGTTTTGGAGTGTCATCTGATCAATATATAACTTAGGGGGTTAAGTTTTAGGGCCATCTTTGGGATAGTCTAAATGGGGGAAGGCTTTTGCCATTTTCCTTTACTCAATGGATCCAGGAGATGATGTCAATGCTGAAATTAGAAAAGATTAAGTATGTTGCACAAAAAAAAGATAAGACCTGGTCTCCACTTATTAGTTATGTTGAGGGCCTTTAATTTCCTTTGAATAAGTTGCAACTGCTGTACATATATACTGGTCAACATGCCTCATATAAAGCCTGACTTGCACTGTATTATTCTCTTTCTCTATGTGATCATTCTTTCTCTTTCTATTATTTGCATGACCCGAGATGAAGGGATGTGTTAGTGGGAGGGGCGGATGATGGGGTATGATGATAACAGAATGTATATGTATACACGTCAAGATGACTATATTTTGTATAATGGAAAATACCAATACGAAAAAGTTTGAAAAAAAAAAAAAAAGAAAGGCTGTCTTACACAACCTTTAAGTGAAAAATGTTGTATTGTAATATTCAGCATTGTTGCAGGTCCCATGGTTCGTAGCACAGCAACAATCAGCTGAAAGAAACAGGTCAAGCTCAGCTGAAATGAAGACATTTTATTTTTCATCCAAATTAGATCTACTGATTTATTACAGTTACATTTATCACAACTAATAACTGAATATATTTTATTTTCTACCTCTAATTGAAGTCCTGATTGCCCATGAACAACCAGTCCAGCCTAAATTTATGTAATTCAAAGACTCTTTGAATCCTTCCTCATTTTCTCTCAACAAACAAGCTTCCAATATTCTCACTCCTTGAGTGATCAATGTTTATTTGCATGTAAATATTTGTGCATCCAAGAAAGACGAGAAAGTTGGCAGGGTGGCCGAGGAGGAGGTGTGCAATGTTGGCAGGGAGTACACCACATTTTTTTCATCTTCTGATAAATCTTCACACCAGTGGAGTGTGGTCAGTGTTGGGTAACTCACAGCACTGTTAACACTTTCACGTGGCAGCTTATACCAAACCCCAACAGAGAGAGACTGAGTCATATAGTTACTTTATTTTAACTGTGTGAATAAAATGCACTTTAAAGAAAAATGATAAGAGAATGGCTTTACCATGCATAATGCGCAGATGGTTAGTCAGAAATGTGTTTTCCTGCACCAGTGCCTTGAATTAGTCTTGCGTCAGTGGAATAGCTCACAGGGACGAACCTCACAACCTGCTCCCCTTCCTCTATTTCTGCACCATCTCTGCTTGTTTCACAAGCACAGTGTGATATTTGCCTGGAGAGACTGAGAACTCTAAATGGAAAGCACCTTGTACTGCTACTGTAGTATTAGCTCAGACAAGTTAAAGGTTTATATTAGTTTTAATGATTTTGTTTGCAGATATAATAAGAATATTGTTCTTCATAATATTCTGCAAATAAATGTGTGTTTTAAAAGACATTTTTAAGAGACTAAAACCTTGAATTGGCAAATAAGACCAACTCTAATACAGACCTACCTGTATTATTTTGACTTGAAATGAAGCCATATCCTGTTGAGAGTATCATACTGAGTCAGGTTGAATTCCCTAAACAGTCACAATGAGACAAATGATTGTCTCATTTACCCACTGTGTGCTTTGTCGTACTCATATTGGGATGGAAAAGTTACATACCATTGCTTAATTGCTAATAAAATGAGGTGTGATATAAAAGCAGCATTTACTGCATTAAAAAAAAAAGTTGTTTGGAAAATGTTTTAATTATTTTGAGCATGTTGAAGTGAAATATGCACCACATTCCCTGGTGCTCTTTTAAGTGTTGTTATTGTTCCCATTGAAAACTAGCAACACATAGAGGCAGCATAAAATATTTTTAGTGCAACAGCAACTATGGTGTTCAATTAGAGAAAGTATTTCAGTAATAACACCTTTGTAACTGAAGGGACTGGGCTTTTTCCATGCTCAAACTTGTGTAGTAAAGTAAAGAAGGGTAAAATTGTCCCAACAAACAGATTCAAAAGACAAATACACCAACAATAAAAATAAAACAAATAACATTTGAGATGAATGGATGTTAACTTGAAACTGGCTGTAAAAATAACAAAAATTAACATTAAAAATACAATAACTGAAACCACATATTTGATGTTAGTCAGTGAAATGTTGTATCTTCTTTAACCATTTCAGTTCCACTTGAAGGTGTGATCAGATATAAAGCAAAGTGAATTTTTCGCTTTGCGTCATTCACGCAAAATTGTCCATTGGTGTATTGTACTGACCATACAGGTGTTAGCTGTAAGCTATATATGGAAGCACATACTGTGTCTGCAAGAGTGTGACTATTTTCCTTTTTCCATTCATCTCTGTATACTTATAAAGCAGATTCCTAAAGCCCAAGGATACATGTGATTTTGAGTTGAAATATATTAAACTCGCACAGACGTGTCTTCACACCAGTTCATGCCTGCCCAGGAGAATTGGATCTTGGATATCCATTGACTTTGTATGCAAGCAACATGCACCACCTCTAAAATTCACTTTTGTCTGTTCTGACTTTATGAAGAAATCTTATTACCGTGTAAGCAATTAATAAAGACTACTTTGGTTTGCCAGTTTGTAAAAAAATATTTTTGCCTCATTTTTATCCTCCATTTGTAATAATGCAGTTGCATGTATGAATAAATGTTGGTAATCCATTGATAAATTCTCATTTCTCACTTTCCAATAAGCTAGCAAGTTTTCAAATCTAAATGTTAATATATCATTAATGGCAATTAATAGGATTTTTACATAATCCATCAAGGTTGCAGTAATAAATACCTGATAATTGGACTCTAGTGAAGATACCCTTTTCTAGAACGTCAGGTGTCAAACAGTCTTCTTGATTTAAGAACTAAGAAGACAAAGTCAGTGTCATGCTGTAGGGAGTTTTCACAACCTGGCAACCCCAGAAGTTGTTCTAATTAATGGCTTATGATTGGACTATGAAGTTTAATAAATTATTTATTAACTTTATTTAAATTTATTAAGCTATTAATTGCAGCTCATTTTCAGAACATCTGCGCTCCAGCTAGTTGTGAGGTGCACTCCACAAGGGAAATAGTCAGAAGTCAAAAAAAGCTTTCACACTCTGAAAGATGTCTCAAAAATCTCTCTTTTTATTAAATTACATAGCTGAGCACAAAGACAGATATTTCGATATAGACGCCTTCTTCAGTGTGGACAAACCACATTACACCTCAGGTATTTCTACCTATTTAATATGACCAGTGCAGGTGGTAATGGTAACACTGATCAGTGCTGATACATGTTAGTTAGAAATACAAAGACCAAATCAAACCAATTAAATACCTAAAGAACAAAGATGAAACTGCTATAGCTTATTGTAGAACAGCAAACAAAAATATATAATATATATACATATTATATAGTAATACATACTATATTAATTACAGCTTATAAATGCCTCGTTAGAAAGAGGTAGCAAAGCATAGATGTATAGTATATATAGTACATGGAAAAATATGTGAATCATCCCTTTAATAAAGCCCATTATTGTGTCAGTGTTAAGAGTACATTTTTGAGGTTATAGTTGTGTTTTTATATTGAACTATGTCATATATAATGATGCATCCAATTCTGTGTAATGAAGTACAACAATACAGGCTCTGCCTATTTACTTGGATTATATTACAATGTACAACATTCTTGTCAGTCAGTATGCACCACAATCAATTACACAGTGACTCCAAACTAATATAATTTGTTGTGATTATGCAGTTGAATAAAGTAATGTTCCTCTTGGTAAATACTTGAAGTCACTGATGGTACAAATAGAAACTGCAGTCCTAAATCTCCAGTTTATTTGCCTTAGTTCATGTTCAAACCATGCATAAGACATTAGCTGTCCTATCACAGTTGCCTAGACTGCACAAGAACTCTATAAATGCCACATGGCAACTGATCAATGAACATGTCGAGGTAGTTTTTCGCAAAGTCAAACAAACAAGGACAGTGTGTTTTAAATGTACTATGATCGACTGTGTTACTGAGTCTCAAGGGACGCATGTTCCACTCATTCAAGTGCAGTCCATTTAACTGACTTTGATTTACTGCTGTGCTTTCATTCTCGTGTTTCGTGCTCGATACACAAACGACTGAGACCTGGGATTTCCCTTCACAAACACAGCACAAAGCATTGTCTAGTCAAAATACACTGTGTTGCCATAAGTCAAATGAAAGCATAATATGAGCCTGTTTTAAAGGATCTTTTTCTTCTTTATTTTGACTCTATTTCAAGCTGCCGCAAGCAGTTTTCTGCTCTCTGCTCTCCAAATACAAATGTCACATTACATAACGTTAATTCAAAGGCAGAGGATCTTTCTCTGCTGCTGCTGTTGCTGCTGCTTCAAGAGAAGCTGTAGGCATCTCTGAGGTGGATGGTTTCCCCACTTTCTACCATACTGTTTTGTTGTTTCCAAGAATCTGTGATTCAGGATGAGTGAATGTGAGCATTACAGTCTGCACTTGTGTGAGATTTGTCTAAACTGCTAATTCCCAAGGCGAAATACTATTATGCAATTTTCTGAACATTGAGATAAACATATTTTCTTATTCATCCATTCACGTATTTAGGGAAATATCAAAGTAGCCCCAGGGCTAATTTAATCACAGGAAATAGGATCAGTTAAGCACATGAAATAATGTTGAACAGTTTAATTATTTACATCTAAACTAATCATAAAATGAGCTAAAATTAATCTGACATTTATTTGTGACTGAATATACTGGAGGCCTTGACCTGTGAAAAAATTCTCCAGTAAATAATAAAAAAGATACGTACTGAAACTATTATTGTGGATGTTTTTTAAAACCATTGTTTATCAGACAGTCGTAGCTTCTGACAGCAGCAAAATCATAATTGTTGAGAGTTTTCATGCACAATAGAAAAAAAGCTAAATAGATGATATGTATCTTGGCAGCAGAGTGGTTAGAATTATCACTTTATGTGGCTGCTCATAATAGAATAGAAGAAAATAACCTTTATACATTTATAGCTGCTCTGTTTCCGCCGCAACTCTAAATTTTTCAGTGTTAAAGAGATAAAGGGACCTCTGAATGTGCGGTGAGGAAACGGTAAAATGAAAAAATTCACTTCAAAGTTGATTATGGAAAGCAGGTTTTAAAAGATATGCAAATAAACTGACTGACTAAGAGGCTTTGCATTCCCCTGCCATAATAAAAAATTGTATTGCTGAATTGGTATTCTGTATAAGCGTCAGACAGATAGTAGTGCTAAACTTTGAACTGAACTCTAAGGAAATTACAAAGATATTTCAGCAAACCTACTTGGCAAACACTTCACCTTGACACAACAAAATAACCGGCTTGCACCAACACCGCCTCAGCTGAATGCAGTGTCCAATGTTGAATATAGATGTCAGATTTGAATTGGATGTTCAAGTCTTGAAAACTATCTCTCAGTAGAGATCAACAAGTATTTCTAAAACATTGTCAGTGTTGGTAACGGTGCAGCAATTTCGTTGTTATCTCAACTGTGCTCTCAACTCTTTTCTTGCAGGGAGTGCTTACAGGGAATGCATGGATAATGGGACGTGGGCGTTGAAGAGCAATTACTCCAATTGTGAACCCATTTTGGAGGAGAAGGTTAGTTTGATGACGCAGGAGCAATCCTGCTATGCCCTTTATTCTGTAAGCAATCTGTTAAGCATCTCAGATAAATGCTCATCATTACACTAATGGTGCAGAGGGAAAACCAATCAGATATAGCAAAGTAAATGTATTTTGTGAATGCGCAACACTTATTGAACTGCATTTCCTTTTTGTACGTAGTGCACTTTAACGCTTTTAAACATTTGTTTCTGGACGACTTAACACATACAGAAATACAGTCATGTCTGTGTCTCTATCAGCAAAGCCTGAGGGCAAACTGTAAGACAGATGTATTGTGTGTAATGAGTTTTGGCCTGATTACCTCACATCATGTCTCCTGATTATGTGTATTTTTGGGTCTTGCTCTATTTTCTCAGACAGTTTTAAGCCAACACATCTGAAGTGTGTCAATGACATTTGCTTTCTCTCACTAAATCTAAAAAAGAAGAAAAGCATGGATAGATATTACAATGTTTGATATATATGTATTCCTGACCCACTCTTTTTCTTCTATTATCCAATAGTAACATTTAAGAATTAATTCACGTGTTGTCTTTCCAGAGAAAATATCCAATGCATTATAAAATAGCGCTGATCATCAACTACCTAGGCCACTGTATCTCTGTGGGAGCTCTAGTCGTGGCCTTCATTCTCTTCTTATGCTTAAGGCAAGTACAGAAATAGTGCCCATTTAAATGTGTCCTGTATGCATGCGACCTCACAGAAGACAGTCATGAAAATTCATGTGATTTCCTCGGACTGCTTACCATTAATTCGCTTATGTCAAATGAGTAGATCCCTGCAACTCAGCACTCACGAAAGGTATAATGTGTATTTCATAACATTTCTTTCTTCTAAGCAGTCTTACCTCTTTTTATGTACTGATTTAAACATGCACACACAAACACACACACCTACGTCTACTATGACAGAACAGGGCAGATACTAAACAGCCTCAGCTGTGTTGTGCACTAAGGTTTAATTGATGTGGGACTCTGAAGGCAAATATTGATTTCTGTAGATTAAAGACAAAACTTGTCGATATAGTTCTGAGATTAAATATCCATAGATTTCACAGATTTAAAGAAATGTATTGTTGCCAGGATGGGAAATTTTCTAGAACAGCATCTGAACCTAAATGACTGCTGCTGCTGTTGAATTGCTCCAAATTCATGTCTACACCAATTTCATAACCTGTGATGACATAAGTAGAAAATGCTTTATCTTAGAGTGGGTCACAAGCAAAACAAGTTGGGGTCAGCTGCTTTAATGAATGGTGACCCACCTTATCTACATTTTTCAGTGTCACAGTATAAGCCCTTAAATCTCATTTTAATAAGTACGTTGAGAAAGAAATGTATTACATAAATGAAAATACTCAAAGGTCTAACCCTACCATAGACAACACAGGTCTGGCATTTTAATTTTCTGATCTTGAATCTCATTTTACTTTGAATATGCTTTACAATAGTAATAAAAGCATCATAATAAAACTTCTCTTTCACTTGGCTTGTCGTGTAGGAGCATACGATGTCTTCGAAACATCATCCACTGGAATTTGATCACCACCTTCATACTAAGGAATGTGATGTGGTTTTTGCTTCAGTTGATTGACCACAATATCCACGAGAGCAATGAGGTAACAGAACTGATTTATAATAGTATGTGCAGCATACATATAACATGTAAATCGATTTAAATTCAAATTTAAGTATAAGCTGTTTCATATGAAGAAAAGTATGTTGTGTTTCCGCTGAGTGAGTCTTGTCTTTTTCTTTTCAGCCTTGGTGTCGATTAATTACAACAATATACAACTACTTTGTGGTTACGAACTTTTTCTGGATGTTTGTTGAAGGATGTTACCTTCACACGGCCATTGTGATGACTTATTCAACCGATAAGCTCAGAAAGTGGGTCTTCCTTTTCATTGGTTGGTGTAAGTATCCTCATGTTGACAGCACATTAGCGATGCTACATTGTCTGTTTTTCTGTGTGATACACAGTGTTCACGGTTTGAGACACTCACATATCTAACAAAGGTAGAATGAAAGCAGTGAATGTCAGTATGTATAAAATATTCTCTTATGCATGAAATGTGCAAAAACATATTTAATGTGAAGTAAAGGTCTTTTTTATAGATTTAATTACAAAACAAAACCCAAAAAGCAAAAACGTTTTAAACTCCAGTTTAACCTTGTATTACATTACCTACAATGCATTGATTTTATAGATTGATAGTATTTGGTGTTCACTGATCCCAAATCTTAAGCTTTATGCATTTTTTCTGATTATAAATTAAATTTAAAAAATCACTCTTAAGCTTCACAACAGTTGATGAAACTATTTCACCACAAGGTCCATTTAGTAGCAGCTCTAGACGCTTCCTTACTTTCGATCAGCAGATGGTGTTTCATCTGTTGTTATGGAAATGAAGATATTTAAATTTCCATTTTTACTGATGACTTACAGTAAAGGAATTCACATCCATGTTGGCTGAAAACAGCTGATGTTCATTTTTGACCTAGTAGGTAGTTGAAAAAACATTCTGACCTCAAGGTCTATTTAGTAGTTGTTGTGGAGCTTAGGATCATATCAGGTTTCGCTATTCTGGATTAATTCTGAGTTTTGACATACAGTAACTGATTCTTATGCACATTATATTTTTGTAAATGTTGATGTCTGGTTGGCTTCTGACACCAATCATGTATCTAGCCAAAATGAACGAATGAGTGCCTGAATTTATGTTACGAATTTGTTACATCTGCTCACAGTTTGAAACAATGAAGTTAATATTTGCTTGAATGGAGGTACTTAAGTGAAGTTTGGTCAGCGCTGAAGTGGATGGGGACCCTTCAGTGCTTCAAACTCAAGCTAATGCTCTGATTTCATAATAGAACAGAGCTGCAGTGATGTGTGCAAAATGTCATTTTTTTGTGCTTGACTTCCAGTGATACAATGAGTTTTGAACATTCAGCAGATGCCCTGTCATGACCACATAAATTATCTATGCTCACCTTGACTTCAACTATTAGGAGAAGCATATTGTGTATTGGGCAGACCCAACACCAGTGTCAGAATATTTCATCTCGAGGCAGAAAAATGCACATGAAAACACGCTTGTTTCCCTGAGACAGTCTGACATTTCCGTCTTTCCTTTATGTAATGGACAATGTGTGTTCTTGCAGGAAGAAATAGAAACAGATACTTTTCTGCATCTAGGTCATGCTAGAGTGACTCAACACAGCTAAATAGCAAATGAGCAGATGACATATCATTGGTAATTAAATGATTGGTAAGCAAATATTGGCTTAAAAAAAGAAATAACCAGAGGAAGATATCAGACATATCAGTCTTATTTTAATTACCTAATGTGATTAGATTAACTACACAACTTCCCCTATGAAGAAGGTCTACTCATTAGCACCTGAATTTCACGCAGAAGCACTCATGCAGGTGCAGATTACACTTGAGTTTTGTTTTAATCAAATCTGTGTGGTTACATACCCTGTAGGATGTATTTTCAATAATCATAATACCTTGAGAAATACTATTTTAATATCTGTAAATAATATTTCAACAGTATCATTTGCTTGTTAGAAAATAAAAGTTTTTCACGTGTTCCAGCTGCAGAAGAAACAGGTTAAAGTGGGAGGAAACTGATAAAAGGAAAAAAAGAAGAAATAGAATAAGCAATACATTACATTACAATACCTTAGACCACATATGCAAATATTTGTGCAAATATAACTATTCCAGTAGTGACTAGACTCATAATGGAATAGAAGCAGGCAGTTCAATCAGGAGAGACAAATGAATGAAGCACAAAGAACTGTTTATTATACAGATGATACTGATGATTAAGTGCTGTCACAAGTCTTTGGCGCTTAGACTCTACAGGAAGATTGTGTAATTGAGGGACATCAATCCTGAGCAGCAGTAAGATGAATCCCCCCATGGAGTCCAGACACTGGTGCTGGTGGTGGCTGATGACTTCTGCTGAGAATGATAAGGCTGATGAGGTTGATGAAGTAGATGCAGATGAATGAATCTGCAAAGACTGGGTGGTGATGGCGAGGTGGTGAGGCATGCAAAACAGCACAATGAAAGCATTAAGACATAGAGGGAGAAAACATTTAAAAAGACATCTGCAAAATGATAGGCTGACGATGAAGGTGTGTCACCTTGCTATTGGTCAGATGTGACCATCTGATGTGAACAGCTGATGTCTTAATTGATGCCCAGGGGAATGACAGCAAGGAAATTATGAATGAGCATGTGTGAGGGAAGGGAATGACAGATGGTTTGAGAAATAATACTACAGACCTGAGCATGCAAAATATAGTCTTCCTGACTGGACATTTGCTAAGCTTTATTTTATACTACATATAATATTAATATAGTTAAATATGTTAAGTATGATAAGTAATCAGAGCAAATTTTCTTGTTCTTTCATCTCTACAACTGCTGCATTGTGGAAACCATGAGCCAGAAAGAGAATGGATTTCTCATTGTATCGCTGCTATTAGTCTTCAGAGATTGTTAATTATAATTCATTATTATATGATGGAAGTGGGGCAGATTAAATCTGTCTTCCACCAGAGACCTGCTGTTAGCTGGGATCAGATTCAGGTTCAGACCTGGTGCAGAATATGTCTTCAGCTCCATTAAAGTTTATTTCACTGATCATTTAACCTTCACAAACAGCTGATCTACTTTGTATGGCTTGTTACAAAACTCAACTGTGTCGGATCAGCTTTCTGTCTTTGTGTTTTTGTTATTTAGCTAAAGGATGTTTGTTCAGTTAGTTTGTCGGCTCACCATCAGGTTAAAAAGCCAAGAATCAACTACTTGTTTGTGAGAAACAGACTTTCCTTGAATTACAGTCTAGACTGCTTTGGGTTTTACTTTTTTTTTTTCTTTTTTAACTTTTTACTTCTATCTTAACAAGCAACAAAAAGCACCAAAACAGTCTCAAAACAGTTTATAAAATAGCCATAAGCTCTGAAACACAGACCACATGTACTTGAAAACAAATAAAGGATTGTAGAAAAACACATTAGGTGGAAATGTACTGTGAAAAGGTCAAATGAAAATACAGTTTAAAGTAGAAATAGTAATATGCTTCTTTGAGAAAAATATGTTTTGATTAAAATTTGATTTAAAAAATGTTATTACCATAATGGATACTCGTAATGGGAACATATTTCTCCTTTTTACAAGTTTCTCCTTTGTAACTGAAGCCTTTAGTGTTGTTATTTTTCTCCATTTTGACCTTCCTGCACAAAGGTTTCAAAATGAGCAGCATGAGCTCTTAAATCTTTCTTGTGAAATGGAGAATATGGTTCTGAGTTTTTCTTTTTTTTTAAAAAAAAAAAAAAGTACATTCTGTGATTTTCACCTTCATCATTCAGTCCTACTGCCTCCACACCATTTAAAGCTGTTTGTAGCCTGTGGATTAATACATTTATTTGCAATAGAAACTTTTTTCTAACAATATATATGCCCCTTGTAAATGTGTAATACTTTATCTGCAAACACTGAATGACATGGGATATTTTTTTCTCTATTTTTCAGGTATTCCATTCCCTATAATAGTAGCTTGGGCTATTGGAAAGTTGTATTATGAAAATGAACAGTAGGTATTCAACAAAAATTCAAGTCTGTATGATTTTCTGTTAGTGAGATGGTGTTGATTTACTTCCTTTGTTATTCAACAGATGTTGGTTTGGTAAAGAACCTGGAAAATATGTGGACTACATTTACCAGGGACCAGTTATTCTTGTGCTTCTGGTGAGCAACATCACAGAGATGTGTCACACTGTACATTCATTGTCATTATTTTCGCATCATTTGTTGAAACCATTCATTTATATAACACCTTATGCACTAATCCAAGATTCATCACTTATGCCTACTTGTAGGTGAAAAATTAAATGAAAGACGAAAATGGTTTTATAATGAGCATGCGGCATCTAGCTTGTGTCGAGGTAGAATTAATCTTCCTGATGCATTAAGGCGTTTTCACACATAAGAATACTGAAAATAAGAAACGGTATTCATGCTGTAGGAATGTATCCGCTAATGGCAATGTGCAAGCTGTTACCAGCATGTAGTAATGCAGTGACCAGGCTTGATTTTCCCAGCTCCTCTAGCACTGTCTTGTTGAGAGAGGAGATGGTTTTGACTTCTGTTGCCCTCTACTCCTCCTACTCAGCATTTAATGAGCGGAGTCTGGTCACAGCAGAAAATTGCTCTGGGTGTATTTCAGTGTAAGCCATTAGCACCTAGAGTTCAAAACTAATGATTTTGTTTGTCTTCTTCTAGATAAATTTTGTTTTCCTCTTCAACATTGTAAGAATTCTTATGACTAAACTGAGAGCTTCTACTACATCTGAAACGATACAGTACAGGTGAGTCGATTCTGTATGATTGCGTGCAATGTAGAAATTAAGCTTTTTTTTCTGCCTGTTCGTTTCAGACAACATGGAGCATTTAATGGCTGTGAAGAAATGTGTAGACGAATTTGGATCTTTACTATTAGTGTCAATGTTTAAATTCTGAGTTAATTTCATACAAATCAGAGCACTTGATGCCCTCAGAAGATATTAGGGAATCAAAGGACTGCCAAGTACTGTAATAGTAGAGGTCAATTATAGTTCTAATGGCTTTTGCTGCGCCACTTTCAGGTTAAGTATTGCCTGTAATTGCAATTATTGGTGTCATTTTAAAACATTAGATCACATTAACACTGAAAACCTATTTTTATTATGTGTTTCACTCAACACTGCTATTTCAAGCAAGTAAGTAAGTCATATTTTTGTCAGAAAGGGGCAACAATCAAATCCTTTCTAATCTTTTGCATATTTTGTGTGTTTCTCAGAACACTGCCCTAGTACTATATGGTAGATACTGTAGATGCTCAGATTAAGTTGTGTGCACGGCAATTTCCTTGAACATATAAGGTGAAATCTGATTTCTTGTGTTTCATTAATCTCCTTAAGAGCCCATGGCAGACAGGGTTTTTATTGTAGAAATTAATTTGGATTGAATTTTGTAAAAAAAATTTAAAAAAAAAAAACGTTAAATTTCTCATCATTAAAAAAAGAAGTCTAGACTTACAAATTGATGTGAGTGAGCACAAGGCATTTACAGTACTCCATCCAAGAGGCCATTTCATTTGGTCCCACCACTAATCTTTAGAGGTGGCTAACCTCTCGTGTCTGATGAGACTTGATGAGTGAGTAATGGCAGAGATTTGGTGCGTCTGTCCTTGTGAGAGGTGATGCTGTGTGCAGCTGTGCACTAAAATTGTGAGCTGGTTTTCTCGCTTTTTATTAACATCAAGTGTACTTTTCTCCCCCGGGGGGATTATTCAGAGTGTACAGGGTGTTAGCAGTGTCACAGCTCAGACAACTTTGATTCAAGTATTTCGAGCCAGTTGGATTTACAGTTGCTCTGACAGATACGCTGACATGAGCTATGAAGATTTAAGTAAGTGCAGGACAGGGATTTCAGACAGAAATTGTTGACCTAAAAATAGAATTATTTTCTATTTGGTTGCTTCGACATGCTGTTAGTTTTAACAGAATTACACAAAAGAGGGGATGAATTCGATAAGGAGAGACAGGATTTTATGTGATGTTTAAATTGTTTAAAATTTCATTTAAACATCTTGCTGTACGACGCTCTAGTATGACACCCTCCAAAAGCATTGATAATTTATAATTAACTTTCTAATAAACCACAGACCTGATGGTTTATTAAAAAATATTTATTATTAAATAATAAAACTATAAGTTTTAAAACCTGGGAACCCCAAATTTGTTCTAAGAAATCGAACAAAAAAAACCCATAAAAGTAAAAGTAGTACATTTATTAATCATGTATACAGTTACATACAGTACCAGTTTTGACTGATACTGTATACACCATTTGTGGTATCCATAATGTAAACTAGGCATCTCTCTATTAAAAGTGTTGGCATTATGAGAAGCAAAGCTATGTGTTTATTTATTCTTCTGATGCAAGATCACACATTTTCCAGAGTCAACTTGGATAAAATCCAGGTTCTTATTATATTATAATTATAGTTAATTTATTAATGAGGCTCATGATATTCTGTTCCTGTCTTCACAGAAAAGCTGTAAAAGCAACACTGGTCTTGCTACCTCTGTTGGGCATCACCTACATGCTCTTCTTTGTGAATCCAGGGGAGGATGACATCTCACAAATCGTTTTCATCTATTTCAACTCCTTTTTACAGTCTTTTCAGGTCAGTATAAAGATAATGATATGGCTTGATGCAGGTCAGTGCTAAAAAAACCAGCGTGCACTGCTTTCAGAGCTAACAATGTGAATCATACTGATTTCGTAATGTGTCGCATCGTGGGGATGTATCGCTTCTTTAAGGATGACTTTTCAGGTTATGAGCCTTCATGTGGGAAGATGATCTGAAGTAGCATCCTGGCTGTGCTTCCACACAGCATGGCCCTGCTGCCTCGTGTTCAGGACTCTCAGCTGTCAGGATTACCAGGGCCATGCGGGCATGATTTCTGCTCTGTAGCCTTCTTTTTCTTTTCTTTTTTTTTTTTTTTTAATCTTTTTATCTTCTGTGTTTAAATTTAAAACTTGGTGGGAGGAAAAGTTAGGCTTTTTTTTACTGTCAAGAATTATATTTGCCATTGCAAGATTTACTCCCTAAATTGATTTTTTGTTTAACTTTTTCTTCTCATGATTTCACAATTTGAATAATTCTCTCATGTCTAATTAAAGTGTGATTACACAATACAGCTGCATTTACTACTTCTAATAGTAATGTGTCTTATTCTGCAGGGGTTCTTTGTGTCAGTGTTTTACTGCTTTCTAAATGGAGAGGTGAGTCATTGGAGCTTTGCAATTTATGAATTTAATCAAATTGTCAACATGATTCTTGATAAGTGATCTCAATAAAATCCCAAATGGATTTTCTTGATTACTTTAGTAATGTCTTTTTCTAACCCCTTTCTATCCCCTCCTAGTTCTAGTTTTACTAAGTTCAACCAGGGGAAGGATCAGGTAGCTTTCATAACAGTTAGGTACATGAGTTCATCTCCATCAGTGAAATTGTAGCATTTCAATGCTGATCCTTAAATATGATAAAATACCTTAATTGAGTTCTGTCCCTCTAGTCAAATGAAAATAAAAGCAGATTCCTGGAATTCCAGCTGTTTGAAAGTCATTAATGCCATTACAAGAATTACACATTTGCTAGTAATTCTGAAAAATGAAGCACCCTCTTAATGCTCTCTCCAGGCCCTCCAATAATTGAAACTCGAGGGTGGAGAGGCGGTTAATTTGATGAGGAATAGTGAAGAATTTCAGTCATCCCTCTTGTACTGACAAAAATGATTGCATGACATTAACGGAAAGGTCTGAATTGTTTTTAAAGGACCCTTTTAATGTGGTACTCATTGTGCACATATATGCAAGGAGTCTCACAATTTCAGTTGTTTATGTTATTTATTAGTTATTAGTTTATTAGTTGTTATGCTAAATTAAGCTAAATGTACAGTATATTCCTTTAAAGAAAAAATCATGTTCTGTAGCATTACTTCTTCTCTGCATGTACACATTAGTGGTAGAAAACAGAAATAATAGTTTTATTTATTCTCAACATTTAAGGTACGTTCTGCAGTGAGGAAACGGTGGCACCGCTGGCAGGACAACCATGCCCTCCGAGTGCGAGTGGCTCGAGCCATGTCCATTCCAACGTCTCCAACTAGGGTCAGCTTTCACAGCATCAAACAGACCACAGCTGTGTGACTGGAGAGGGATGGGGGGAATGAGCGCATAATCTCCCCTACACTAAGGGATCAGACTTAATCTTTTTGTCCAGTATAAACAATTAATTGATTCAAAGAAGAGACTGATTCCACTAAAAAGGCCACAGTGCAGCGGAAGAATTGGAGGGAATTTGCTGTTGCCTGTTGAGAACCATTAGTGTCTAAAGGAGTGAAATGGACATGGCGCATGACATTCTATACATCAGGAATGGGAGTTTGATTCTGAATTTTGGAGTATTTAAAGATATTAAAATGGTATCATTATACTGTCACATCTAAATGTTGACAAAAATCTTATCGTCTGTTCTTAAAATGTTTTTATCGCTGTCATCTTACTGCTTAGTGGTTATTAGGCAAGATAATCCTACAGGATTTGTAGCAGGATCCATCAGCAGCTCACACACTTGTAAGCATGCTGCTTCATTGTTACTTAGCGGAAGGGAAACAAGGAATATTTGCATTTTAATTAGACGCATTGAACATGATGGATTCAAAATGTTGCCCAAACAACCATTTGTATTTAGTATGATGAATATCAAAATGCAGAAATGCTCTTTGAGTTAATCAGTGCTCTTTGGCATAGACAGCTTCTTTTGACAGCTAAGAAAGGCTTTGGGGAAGAAGTGGGTTCACCTGAATTAAATATCAAAAACTATATAAAAGATGTGAGATTTAAATGAGGCATTGCTTTCTCTTGCGGAAAGGAGATTAAAATTAATTTTAGGTGAAAATGAACAATTGGTACTCACCAAAGCACAATGCACATCCTGCTGTGATGTGTTTTGGTCAATGTGAGCTGACTATTTCACACAAATAAGCCATTTTAATGAAGCCTTCAAATGTTTCCTCAAAGTAGTCTGAGTCTCTAGATTCTTCTTGAAGTCTGTATTCTTTTATACAATGATGATTTTTTAGTCTGTGTACTGTTGTAAACATCTTTAAAATACTTGTTCGCAAACTAAGCTTCCTCCTGTTTGAGCTTTTTGTTTCCACCATAATTTTCGCTTCCTATTTGTTGGATTTTTTTTATCCACAAAGAAGAGGGTGTGAATATAAAGAGCAATTTAACATATGTGTTTGAACTCCCAGAGGCTGATGGATGAATGGTTCCAAATTAAATCTGTGTAAATCAGATTGTGTAAATACATTATCTTATGGAGTTGGAACAGTGATTATAAGGCATTTATGTAATGTATATGCATGCGAAGTGCCATGCATGGATTTATCATGCAGGCACAGTGGAAGCAGCTTAAAGTCTTGGCTTTATGAAATCCTTGTGGCTTTCTCTTAATCAGTGTCACAACTAAGCTTCTGGTTCAAGAGAAGATGAGCTTGATGAAGTGAGCACCATTTGCTTCCCTTAACGCTTGCCCTGGTCAGGTCAACATGCTGCCTTCCTCTAACACCAGCACTTACATCTGCTTCGGCTGCTCAGACGATAATAACAGGAACCATCTATTTGTGACCCCAAATTACTGTTGTACTCTGCAGCAGGATAAACAAGGGGAGAGGTAAAATTAGTTTAAAAAGAATTATGAGAAATGGAAAAGTCTGAATTATGTTGCAAGCTTACATTTTGATGGAGATGTTCCATTGTGTGTCTCTCAATTCCCTAAATATCATACGAATTGTATTTTGGTTTATCAGGTGGTACGATAAAGAATGTTTAGAGGGATAGTTTGACATGCTGGGGAAATACACTTAGTCGCTTTCTTGTTGAGAGTTAGATGAGGAGATCCATACCACTCTCATGTCAGTTAAATATGAAGCTACAGCCAGTAGTAAGGTTAGCTTAGCATAAAGATTGGAAACAGGGATAAACAGCTGGCCAGGCTCTGTCTGAAGTAATCGCTGTTGGTTGCCTGGCTACCTCACTCCAGGAAGTCACTGCTCCCAGCCAAGAAAGAGTCTGGCATACAACCTCTCTAAAAACTGCAAAATGCAATTTTTTTTTTTTACAGTTCAGCTAAACAAACAAACAAGCTATAATGTTTTAGTTAGTGAGTTTTTTTTTTAATGTTTTGTCTTTGTACAGAGCCAGGCTAGCTGTTTCCACAAGTTTCCAGTCATTATGCTAAGCTAAGCTAACCATCTCCTGTGTTCAGTCTCATATTTAACTGACAGATATGAAAGTGGTATCGATCTACTCGTCTAGCTCTCGGCAAGAAAGAAACATAAGCATATACCAAATTGTCAAATTATTCCTTTAGTGATTAATCTTGTTTTATTTTAGTTTGTGTATATTTATTTATATATCTATTTACAATTCTTTGATATTGTTGTGGATTTTAAAAAATGAAAAGAAAATATGCTGATTTTTTATGATCAAAAATGATCAAATGTGTTTGAGGGTGTTGTACTGTAAAGAAGATAACATATTTCACAGCTCATTGTTGTAAAATATACATTTCATATGTATTTTGTAAACTTTTGTTACATTACAGCAGACGTCTTTTGTTGTTGTGCTGTTCAACTCAACGGATGTTAGCCGCTACATTAATTGTTGATTATCCAAAGCGTTTTAGATGTAAATATTTTTTAACATTAACCTGCATTTCTGTGTTCAGTATCACATCTGCCACATTACCTAATAGTTGTGAAATATTTTCATAAAGAAATACATTTTAAAAAAACAGGAAAAACAAACAAACATTTGTTTCAACTCACCAAAGAGCCAAACCATGTTTACCAACAGAGAGATTTTTATTGTGTACATGTTTCTATTGTTGCCACTGCACTTTGTAGACCAAATCTGGTTGACTTTACTTTGTACACCATTTACTGTACATGATGAAATGTATTCAATGAAGTGTGATGTCATATTTAGTAACTTATTATTGTACATAAATACATTATACCTGATTTTATGAAATACTATTTGTTGAACCACCCATGTTGCCTTATAAACAAAAGAAAATGTGAAAAGGAAGCAAATGTTTCTGTTAATTATATGTCATTGTGTTACTGATATACATTTGTACATGCTCACGTGAGAGGAAAAATGTTAATTTCAATTAAAAGTATACTGTTATTTTTGCTGTTGGGCTTTTCATATTAAAGGACAATTTTAAAAGGAGCTGTAAACAACAGTAATCAGTGTTGACGGAGTACATGATGCATTATGTCTGTGCAGTTGCACTGGATAATCTGACATTAGCTGCAAATTGCGCTAATATGATCTTTTTAGTTGATTCATTTGCTATTTAGATACTATAATATCTCCAAGCATTGTATAAGATAAATGCAGCTGTACTGTAATGACTCAATCAAATTATGTTCATGAGTAGAATACTGCAGCTTCACTGGCACTGCGGCATGTAATTGTCTTACTTGTAAATATAGTTTTTAGTGAAGGGAAGATGCCCTGAGAGAGCGCCTGCTAGGTTATGTAATATGAATGTAGATCTAGTTTCATACATTTCAGGCTGGGCTGGAGGGAAGTGGAGCAGAAACTACTGCCTCTGCCCAGAACACTCAGGACTCGATGAGTTATACAACCCCTAACAATTAGCTGGGACTCTGATGCAGCCCAATAATGGCTTGTTGTGACAATTAATGCTTTTGATGGTTGACAACAGCATGAAAGGCGGACAGGATGTGATGTTATGCAGCCTACTAATGCCAGAGGCAAGCAGCACATCTTAACTTCATTGTGGATTGTTTGCCCCAAGCTCCTTTGTGTCTATATTAAACTGCATTTCACCAGTCATTACCTCAACTAAAAATAAATGATTGGCGTGACAGCCTGAGGCCGCCACTATACAGGCTGACAATGCCTCATCTTTATAATGCTACACTGTGATGAGGGGTTTCCCAAAACACAATGTATCAATTTGAAAAGAAAAAAGAAAAACATTGCTGTAAGTTAATTAGCTACAATATCTTATCACCCAATGAATTATTGCTTTCAACAGTCAGGGTGACGTGTTGAGATGATGCCTGAGTGCCATCCTTTAAAGGTGCATCCTGCTGATTTTACACGTAAAGATCTGTTTGCTTGTTATAGGGAGAGTTAATACTCAGCATGTGAAAATGGTTTAATGTCTTCTGTGGCTCTGGAGGAGCTTTGTCAAGTCTGAGATAATGATCCTAATGCTGTCGTCAGGATTATCTGGGTTTGGGGAAACTAATTTGTAAGAGCAAGCCTGCATGACAAACTGGGGATATGGAGTTTGAAAGACAAAGACACCAGACAAAGACGGTCTAAGGAAAAGGTGCTATTGGTTGCATTATAGGAGATGTAGAATCCTGCATTTTAGGAGCAAGACTAAAAGTCAAAAATATCTACAGACCAAATGGTCTCATCTCTTCTTCATCTTTCTGTTTTTGTTTTTAAATCTCTCATTTCTTGTGACCTCCCCAACTGATAGTTTGGGTAAAGCAAAGTAATTTGTAATAGGTCAACATTTACATTTATAAATGTAACCATACGAATACAATTTCAAGATTGAACAATGCAAAACCATCCTATCCTCGTGTATTTATTTGTGTTTTACAGCATTACATTGTCAATTTTGTAGTAGCTCATTTTAACCATAAAATTATCAGACAGTGACATAATTCATTCCATTGGCTACATCAAAGCCACATGAAAGAAGCAGCTGTTGCCAACAAATCATACATTTATGGGACACATTATTATATTGATGCTAGTAATAGGTGGATGGTGTACTGCATTAATGCTTTATGCATGTCTGAGACACTGAGGCTAAAAGTCAGGAGCCTGCCAACAGAGTTATATATTGTAGCTCAAACCTTTAGCCAATGAATTTGCACTGTGACAGCTGAATATTTATATGTCTAATTAGTCACATTGATTAACCTAAAGCAAATAATGTCAAATGAGAGTATTTTATTTCAGCATTACATTTCCCTGAGTGTGAGCCTTTAGGACCTAATGTTGAGTATGAGTAAAGTACACTTTACAGGAACAGTATTGCACTTTACCAGGAATCATATTAAGGAAATGATTCTATTATGATACTGCCGGTTTACTGAATTACTGAGGCAGTGTAGTATGATTGAAATATCTTAGCAACCATAAACTGGTGCCATCCTGGAGGTCCAGTGGAAAATTGGCTATGTACAAATAATGGCTAGATATATATATTCTGACACTCAGGTTGGCGGAGAAGCACTGACTGAAAAAAGATTATGTGGTGTGATGAAGGACAGAAGTGAAGAGAAGGAGAAGTTCTTGAAAAAGTTATTATAGGTGAAGGTGAAGGTTATATTGAATGCAGAAATTAAAATAGTTAGGGTGGAGATTGTTTCCAGGTCAGTTAATGCCCTAACAAACTCACACTGTGCATTTTAACATCTTTCAAATCAACAGAACTTAAGTTAATTATAGTAGAGATCGGCAAACAGACCGAATATGTTGCTGGATTTTGAGGAAATGTTAGCAACCGCAAAGAGATGAGTGGTAAACTGGCATCAAACCTATCTGTATCTGTAAGCACCAAGAATGTGTTCAAGCAGCAGTGCAGCAGTCTGCATGAAAGATGTTATTTGACTTTGGAAATGTGCATTTGAAAGAGGCACAGAAAAAAGAGGTGTTATTTATTTCAAAGACCAGAAATAAATGAATGTGTGTTTTGAACTTTTGAGGTGAAAAAACTTCTAGCAGTTATGCTAATTAGGATGGTCATGTGTTTTTATTTGATGCGTTGAAAGATGAAGATGCAATGCAATGTAAATGGAGGCCTTCCATTGGTTGGATCAAATAGAAATTTAAATTTAAATAACATTCAATTTTGTGGCACCAGATTGGCTGTGACAGGTGTGTTTTAGAGGTTTAATATATTCTCATTGGTTGTTAAAAAGAGGCTGGAGCTTTGAAATTAACTACAAAAGGAGTCAAAAACCACGTTTTCAGGATTATTAATATTTATTCAGCAAAGATACATTCAGCATATTGTTTTTTCCCCTACAGAGTTTACAGAGTCCCTGAATTTAGAATGAAGAGATTATTTAAGCAATAGCTCTCTCTGCTGGCAGAAAATAGGAATTACTACTACTAGATGGGTGAATGGAACATTTAATTAAATCCATATTTTATGTTTTGTTTGATGCTGTGCAGTTCTTGTTTTTGTTGTTTGTTTGTTTTTACCCTGGTCCTGCAACAAACAGTGTTTCATTTCTGCTCTATTGTTATTTTTTAATTCACAATGAAAAAAGATATGATGTTGAACAGGATTTGTGGGAGTTAGTTCATATATTCTGTATGGTAAGTTGAAACACTGATACAATAAGTTAGTGAAAATTCATTTCTCATTTTGCATCAGGTTTACAGACTTCACTTGTGTTTTTTCTTTGTTTTATTTCTGAGTGAAATGGTAGCGTTATAGAAAGTTAAATAAGATTACAAAATATCTTATTAGATATACCTAGCTAACCACTATCTTATATAATAAGATGTTAATAGTAGTAATAGTAATAGTAATTTTGAAATTTTATCTAGAAATGTACATTCTATAACACTATATTATTCTATACAATCATTTTAAATGCCAAATCATTTCTGTCCTGAAAAAAGCAGAATTAACAAAGGATTCTGTGGGATGCCTTTCTTTTTGTCTTATCACCCACCTTTTATTTATTTTTCTTATTTCTTATATTTCTTTTCTATTCAAGCGATGTAAGACAGAGTGTTACCTATTTTCTGTACACCTGGTAGACAGGTGTGTAGGAAAATGAAATCTGTCAGTTTCTTTCGATCCATGATGGAAGTCCATGACTAAAACATTATAATTTCCAATTAATGCAGGACTGACAGGAATTCAACTTACTCTAGTGACATAAAGTGTGTATAACTTTCTTTAATAAGTTGTGGAGTACTATATGTGAGTTTTCTGAATTGATGTCTTGTGGAGAACACAGACAATGAACCACATCTAAGGAGCACTGTTTTGGAAAAGAGAACAATGAATTTATTTATTCACCATGATCTACAATATGAACACGGGCAATGTGCAATGTGTACACAGCAGCAACATGAGAGGTCTCAGAAAAACAAGATGAAATATTGCTGAGTTATTGACCCATCTGAGACACATAGAAATGAGAAATATACAAGATGGGATTTACAGAAACATAAAGATCCTCTGCCGTCAAAAATTCAGGGTCTTCGTTTTCTAGTGATGGAGAAAAAACAACTCATTACTCGTTCATATTGATTTCATAATGCAGACTAACATAGCACCAGAATGACAAGGAGGTTGAAAGAGACATGTACCCTTTTTAAGATGCCATGATGTGCTTTACAAAAGCTTCATAATTTATGCATCCATTAGCATCCTCTTGGTTTTGCATCAGCTGCTCCACCTCATCCTCCCGCATCTTCTCACCTGTGGCCCACAAGGAAAAAAACATGATGAAGTGTCACCTCTGTACTTATTCTCATAATGACTGTTTATGAAATCAGATTGCATTAAGACTATTCATCTCACCCAGTGTTGCCAGGACGTGTCTGAGCTCAGCACCCATAACTGTGCCGTTGCCCTCTTTGTCAAACACCCTCAGACCCTCAACAAAGTCCTCAAATGTTCCACGATCCTTGGCCTTGCAGATGTGTTGGTGAATGGGCAGAAACTGGTCAAAGTCGAGCATCTTAGATTGCATGTCTGTGGAAGATAATGACAATTCAACATTCAAATGCTGCTTTTACCAAAAGAAAAAGAAAAAGTGATCTGGACTGGTTTGACTGGTTGAGCCTTATTTGAACCTTTCCCTGTATTCTGCCTTTAAACCAGATTCAGCGCAGACTATTAACACCAATCTGACAGCATGCATTGACTTCAGGGGAATCACTCAGCATACTACTCACCTTCAGCCTTGGGCTTTCCAAGCACGTACATGATCTCTGCATTGGTAGGATTCTGTCCCAAAGCTCTAATCAGGTCACCACACTGGGCGTAAGTGATTTTCATCTCATTGGTTGGTGTCCTGTCGAACAGCTGGAAAGCATCTTTGAAGTCTGTGATCACAAAAACAAGTAATCCCTTTTAAATTCTACTCATTTCTTTGTGATGAAAAGCATATGCAGAATCTTTAAGGAAATACCTTGACCATGCTTAAAAGTAATGAAGGCATGCCTCAAGTAAAAGGGTCCTTGCTAAGGACAAAGACAGAGAGGGTCACACCCTAACGTGTTTGGCTCTATTTTGATTCACATGAGCCTTTATCTACTCTCAAAGGGATGAATTTAGGTGGATGTGTTCATTTCTGAATAATAGCGTAACTCTGGGCTGCTGTATCATCAGCTGCTGCTGAACATTTCTCACATATTAATAGAGATCATGATAACACAAACCATTCATTTCTTCTATAAATAGCTGACAGGCTCTGCAATACAAATGACAACTGTAACAACAACCTCAAACTTACCCTCAATTTGCTCGGGTGTGAATTCCAGCTGAAAAGAGACAAAGCAAACAAGGTGGTTAGTTACTGTCAATCACTCAGGAATGAGTACAGATCCAAAAAACAAGTGAATGGAGAGCAGAAATGGAGAGAGAAAGGAGAACAAACTGCTATCCATGACCCCTGATAGTGCCTCCACTTTCATCATGCCATTCCAACAGATCGGGTTACAGTGTGCATCTGTTCTGATCGTAGAGTATTGTTTATCAGTGACCTTGGGTCTAACACCCTCTTACAGTATGTAAACTGTCAGCTACTGTGAGCTTTATTTGGGTTTATTTTTAGATACAATATTTAGCAAAGACTCTTTGGCTCTATACTGTAAATACCATCAGGATGTGTTTCTTCAACAAGGTTAGGAATTCACTATGTAATGATTATGGTATGTTGAATATTTGAAAAAGGAAAGTCCTGTGCATTTATATTTAGATTAGAATGAGGTGCATTGAATTCATCAACCACTTGTTGAATGAAATAAGTCGTTCAAAACTTTAAATGGGGCCCTATTGAGAAATGTGTTTCAGTTTTTATAAAAGAAAGAGGGTTTACATGAACAACCAAATCATTATTAGAAAATATCAAAGAGATAAGTTTTGTAGATATTTTTCAGAATTTAGGGTAAAATCAACTGTAGCAGAAAAAGAGATAAATGCTGAACCAGCTACTGTATCTGCATGTCAATTCACATTTATAATCTGTATTGCACTCTAGTTTAATCTGTCATTCTAAGTCTAAAAATAAACCGTTGTTCTAAACGCCCATGACAAATGTTGACTATTTATACTCCATGTATATTTTGGACTGACATCAGATAGAGCCCTCAGTTTCTGTCTGAAGTCTGGATATCTGCAAAACCCAGCCCCTCCGTGAGGCTTTGTAAAAATATTATCCAAACACTTATCTAAGCATGTTTAAAGATGGATGGCGACGGATATAATTATCTATATTTTTCTTCCTGCTGGTTTTTCCGCCCTTTTGCCCTCGGAGGAATGATGCGGGTGGTCTGCTATTCACAGACATAATGAAAATCATATTCTGTGGCTTTCATTGTAACATGGCGGCTCGCTTAACCAGGAAAACATTTATCCATTGAGAAGGGGCCAAGTCAGCAGAAGACAATGTTTCCATGATGTGTGGTATCAGCCAGTTTGAACTTAACAGAAACTTGTAACAGTTTGTTCAACTGTCCAATATAATTTGCTCTGCATATTTAAAGTTTAATAAATATTCTGTGAAGCTTCAAAATAGCTCTAATACATACTGTATGACCAGCATAACTACAATCCATTCAAATGGCTGGGCAGTCCAGTTTTGCATGCACTGCCAGGTTTATGTCACATGGTGTCTCTGATGCTCTTTAGAGACATGCTTGGCTCGTAACCATGGAACAATTTCTATGAAATCTCATTTTCATCCTTATTAGTGATACTCTAATTGTAAAATACATAAAAATTCTGTTGAAGAAGTCTCAGAATTTCAAGTTTAATTTCTAGCATGAGTGATGTCAATGATTAAGACACTCTAATCTTAAATCTCAAAACAAGCTACAGATCATTTTCAGTCTATGCATTGCCAAACGTTTCTGTTTGTGTTTTGTTTTACCGTGATTGTTGCAGGGTCAAACACCGGTGTCTTAGGGCGCTCAGGCTCTGGAGGTTTGGGGGCTGGAGGAGGTGGCTCTTCCTTCTTCTTTGGGGCCATTGCAAGAAGCTCTCAGGAGACAAAGGGGGGGCACTGATGCAGCAGAGGGATCCAGTTAGAATGGATGGAGGAGACCCATTAGAGGCCGGGTCCCTTTATCCACTGTCCACAGGTGTCATCTCCTCCCCCTCCCTGCCCCAGCACACTGCCAACAATAGGGGGAGGACTATAAAAGGATATGCCTTTGTGCTTCTATTTAAGACGAAGGTTGTTGTACATGTCATCAGAATATGGATGATAGAAAATGATATAAGCCGGGCCTGGAACCGTCTGTTAATCAGGCTATTTCCATCAACACAAGTTAGACCTCGTGTAACCTCCCTTATCTTGGACTGTTGACCTTGTTCGGTGAAGTGTGGCGGTTATTAGTGAGGATGGGATGAGGAAAATGATGATTACTGGACAAGAGCGGGTGAAGTTGTTTAAATTACAATGTCACAGTGTTGTATGATGAACTGCAATTCCCAGCAATTATCCTTGATTATCATTCAAATTGCAACTTGTGAGAAAGCTTCACTGTGCACGTGATGTGGCAAGACCTCATGGTTTATCTGTTCTGATCAGGGGGCTTTGCAGAGCATTAAACTCCAATCCACCCAAAAATAGGATGTTGTGTCTGTCTGATCTCTGACTTTCGAGTACAGTTGTATGTGAACAAGCCACTCTTAAAGCCAAGTGTCAAGAACATAGAAGTCAGGAAAGTAATCTGGAATGACACTGAGTGCCACTTTGTGAAGCTGCCATTCACACTTGGATGGAGACAGCCATTGTAGACAGAGTGGCAGCCAGGATGATGTTTTTAGTGTGAGCACTGGAGTGAAATAAAAACCATGTGAGTGTACATAACTCGAGCTAACATTCAATTAATTTGCAGATTAATTTAGAGTGGAGCAGCCTCCAAAGATCATGCTCGACATTTTTATTAGAGTAAAAAAACTGAAGGCACCCTGTACACAGCGGTGCTTCTCTCCTGGGCACCATCAATATTCCAGCACACACCAGGATGCTAGGATTGATACTTTTTATTAACATATTACATTAAAAACAAAAAGGAGCAGGCTATGCGTTTTTCATGGTGCTTCATCTGATTTGCTCTTGCTCAGATTCTTATTAGAGGATTAATTTCTTTGATTTTAGATTTATACAAATGCTGCTTACGATGTTAATCTCAATATTATTTTCTTTCCAATAGCATTTGTTACACTGCACCCACACTGAAGAACTGTAACCATAGTAGCATACACACTGACATGCCACCAATCTATCAACCCAGCTGATTTCTCAAGTCACAGGACAATAGAGATAATGGTGTTTATGCTTATAAAGTATAGAACAGCCTTCTTGCTGATTTGACATTTGCACCAACACATTCTTCTTTTAAAAACTCAAGATACTTTAGTTTAGTTTAGCTTTTTTAAAGCTTTTTTTTTAAGTGTGTTATCGATCTGTGTCACTTTACTTTTTTGTTTTCTCACTGTATAGAAGCTCTTTTAGATGTTTGCATTTGAGATTGTGTTCAACAAATAAACTTGGATTCACAATGTTGATTTAATTCAAAGAAAGTTTATAATAAGTGCAAGGGTTACTTGCACTTTACTTTAACAAGGGTTAAAGCAATACTTCAATTTAACTGTTTAACAATAAATGTAAATGCACTATAATTATGGGTTGTTTTTTTTTAAGAAATGTGTGAACTTTAAATCAAAATGTTACCAATGATGACTTGCTTAAAGAATGGACTTTTCCTCATGTTACAAGACAGCTTATTCAAATGTTTTTTCTCATGGCAGCAGGTAAGACTAAGGTCATAAATAATAATCACAATCATCATTATCATAAGGGCTGAGTCATTTAGCTTACAGCCTACAATCCTGCAAGACTATAATGGTTTATATATCATTCAGTTTGTACGACTATGGTTATTTTTATTTTGGGGGGATGGGGAGTAGGTATGGATTAAAAAGGACATGTGTGTGCAGGTGTTGTGATCTATATTTATTCTTTATCTCTTGACGTATGGAGGATGAAATATGACCTGACCATAAATAAACAAAATGAACAGTTTCTCATGCACCTTCACCTGACTCTGAATAATCCATTAACAATACGGCAATAAAAAGCATTTTTGCCAATAAATATATAGTGTTTTTTTTATTTTTCATTTTTCAATGTACCCAATCAATTATATATTTTTCTTTACTCCATAGTTTGATAATTTATAACTACACAGATATCATTACATCCCTTTGTCTTTGCTCTGAAAGATACTCGACAGCTGTTCTCTCAGCTTGTATTTAAAGCCTGGGCTCCCCCGCTTATCTCATGTGACAAATGTGGCAACCAATCAAGTCAATAGTGGCAAATGGTGAGTTATGGCGAATCCATTGTCAGGAAATGTTCTGGCACACATGAGGTCTGGAGGTGTGGCCTTCATCATCATTTGTTGGGCTTGCAATGCTGCACCACATACATTCCTCTTATGTCTTTGCCTTTAAGCCAGATTTTGAAGAGGAAATGAATGGGTTTTTAGATTTCCTGTCCATAATGAAAAGCAAAGACTTTTAAGTCAATATGAGTACAGAATGAGCTCAGATATCATCTTTGCTCTGCAATGACAGGTTGGAAAAACCAAAATTACCCTGTTCAGGGAGCCTGAGCAGGGTAATTCCTCCATGGCAATGATAATTCAGTTGTCATGCATGATTAAAAAAAAATCTATCAATGTCAATCAAATACAAATCATAATGAACTAACAGGAGGATTTAATCAACATTCATGGGGGTGATGTTACAGACAATATTGGGTTCAGACCAAGATGGCAGCTCACATTGGCGTGGCCTGTCAGTAACAATTTGTAGAAAGGAATTGTGCGGATTGTTTTAAGACTGTTGCAGACTTTCTCACATATCAGAGCAAGTTCATATTGTTCACTCATGTTTGAGAAGACACCAAAACGTAATGTCAGATCAAGAGAATCTCATCCTTTAAATACAATTATGAGGAAGATATACACAGAAAAATAATTAACCTCATTCTGCTTCTCTTTCTCTCTCTCTGTGGCCTGAGCTGCCGTGGGAGCAATGGCATAAAATGATCACTAAATTACTGAGTACTGTAGAAATAATAAGTCATGGCTGCAGTTTGTTCCTCATTATTTCCAAATAGCACATGACTGAAGTTGTCAGAGTCTGGCTGAAGCTAACCTACACTGAGACGCAGACGGAAACTGTGTACTGTATGTCAGTCTGAGTATAAATGGATCCAGCCCTGCATAGCTCACTGCTAACCGCCCTTCATATCCAACCAGGTGATTGCCATTGACAGGCTGTAGCAACAATTCACGACATGACCAACCACATCGAGTCAAGCTCTTAAAACATCTAGGACCTGTGCAGTTTGCTATTTTGGAGTTAGTCTGTTGTCTGGCTGGTATGTACCTTGGAAAGCCTCCAATCTGTTCACAATGCCAATTGTTACTTGGACCCATCAAATGACCTTCAGTGCAGCTGTGGCTTTTGCTGTATGGTGGTTTAAAAGCCTGGATAAAAGCGGGGCTGTTATATAATTACCCCAAAAAGTGGTAGCACAATTCACATGCCGCACTAGAGCAATACTGTTATTCATCAGGAGGGAATCTTGTGGCTGAAAGACACAAAACCACACTTTCAAATCATTAATCAACTGTCCAAAGTGTCACTGCTGTGCAGTTCAATTTTCAGGCAATATCTCTCATCCTACTTCATGTGTCAA